>CATLJT010000080.1:0-600000 GCA_949987775.1 Aproaerema taeniolella
CTCGGCCTTCGGCCTCGCCTCGCGCGGTCGGCTCGGTCTACGACCTCGCCTCACCTTTAGAATCTAAACTTAAATGGCGGCCATCTTGGATGGGGGGGGGACGCTCCGGGCTTCGCCCTACGCGGAGCTCGGCCTTCGGCCTCGCCTTATACGCAGCTCGCCTCGGCCTGCGGCCTCGCCTCGCGGCACGTCGTGGTTCGGCTCGGCCTTCGGCCTCGCCTCACCACTCCTTGTATGGCGGCCATCTTGGAAAATGGCAATATCAAAAATTTTATTAGATATTCAGATTCAGCGACCCCTAAAACCCCAGGATACCGAATTTGGTCCGGATCAGAGGAGATACAAAAATCTCGTTTTTGTATGACGGCCATTTTGTTTTTTTAAAAATCGAAAAAATTTTGTCACCGGTAGACTTCGACCAGGGTGTGGGTCGACCTTTGTTCGAGCATCACCGGTCCAAGTCCAACGGTTCGCCCAGGAAGGTGGGTCGCGACCTGATGAGGAGAAGAATCCGAAGATGTCGAGGTTTTTCCATACTCGACGGAAAATTCTGACCACACCTCTCATACATCATTTTCACCTCCCGACCCTCCTTCTGGGAGAACAATTATGTCAATCAGTCAGTCAGTCAGTGGTAATGTAGCTTTATATAGTATAACTAGGTTTCGCGTGGTGCGCGACCTGCTAAAGCAGGTCGCGAGGCGGTTGTGCCTTTTTTTATAAATTTTAAAAAAGTTTTTAATTTTTTTTTGTTTTTCACGGCCGCCATTTTAGATTTAAAAATGGATGTTATTTTCTTAATCAGCACCCCTGAATACCCAAAAACGACACCCATGACGATTTTTTGCAAAAAAGTTATGTCCGCCATCTTGGATTTCAAAACGTATGTCATTTTCGGAATCAGCAACCCCGAATACCTATTAAACGACACCCATGAAGGTATTTTCAAAAAATCCATGTCCGCCATCTTGGATTTCAAAATGGATGTCATTTTCGAAATCAGCACCCCTAAGAACCTATTAAACGACACCCATGTCGATATGATGGCGGTCGGCTGGTAATATGCTTGGTGACGCTTCGGGCTTCGCCCTACGCGGAGCTCGGCCTTAGGCCTCGCCCTATACGCAGTTCGCCTCGGCCTACGGCCTCGGCTCGCGCATGCGGCTCGGTCTGCGACCTCGCCTCACCTTAAAAATCTAAACTTGTATGGCGGCCATCTTTGATTGGGGGGGGACGCTCCGGGCTTCGCCCTACGCGGAGTTCGGCCTTCGGCTTCACCCTATACGTGGCTCGCCTCGGCCTTCGGCCTCGCCTCGCGCGTTCAGCTCGGTCTTCGACCTCGCCTCACCTTTAGAATCTAAACTTGCCGCCATCTAGAATTGGGGGGGGGACGCTCCGGGCTTCGCCCTACGCGGAGTTCGGCCTTCGGCCTCACCCTATACGCGGCTCGCCTCGGCCTTCGGCCTCGCCTCGCGCGTTCGGCTCGGTCTTCGACCTCGCCTCACCTTTAGAATCTAAATTTGTATGGCGGCCATCATGGACACCCATTACGATTTTTTGCAAAATAAATTATATCCGCCATCTTGAATTTCGAAATGTATGTCATTTTCGGAATCAGCACCCCCGAACCCCCGAAACGACACCCATGACGGTATTTTCCAAAAAATCCATGTTCGCCATCTTGAATTTCAAAATGGATGTCATTTTCGAAATCAGCACCCCTGAAAACCTATTAAACGACACCCATGTCGGTATGATGGCGGTCGGCTGGTAATATGCTTGGTGACGCTTCGGGCTTCGCCCTACGCGGAGCTCGGCCTTTGGCCTCGCCCTATACGCAGCTTGCCTCGGCCTACGGCCTCGGCTCGCGCGTTCGGCTCGGTCTTCGACCTCGCCTCACCTTAAAAATCTAAACTTGTATGGCGGCCATCTTTGATTGGGGGGGGGGACGCTCCGGGCTTCGCCCTACGCGGAGTTCGGCCTTCGGCCTCACCCCATACGCGGCTCGCCTCGGCCTTCGGCCTCGCCTCGCGCGTTCGGCTCGGTCTTCGACCTCGCCTCACCTTTAGAATCTAAACTTGTATGGCGGCCATCTTGGATTTGGGGTGGGACGCTCCGGGCTTCGCCCTACGCGGAGCTCGGCCTTCGGCCTCGCCTTCTACGCAGCTTGCCTCGGCCTACGGCCTCGCTATAATTGGGGGGAGGGGACGCTTCGGGCTTCGCCCTACGCGGAGTTTCGCCTTCGGCCTCACACTATGCGCGGCTCAGCTCGGAATCTAAACTTGTATAGCGGCCATCTTGGATTTGGAAGGGGACGCTCCGGGCTACGCCCTGCGCAGAGCTAGGCCTTCGGCCTCGCCTTTACCGTAGCTCGCCTCGGCCTGCGGCCTCGCCTTGCAACATGGCGTTGTGGTTCGGCTCGGCATGCGGCCTCGCCTCACCACTCCTTGTATGGCGGCCATCTTGGAAAATGGTGGAATCGAAAAACTGACCCGATATTCGGAATCTTCGTACCCCAAACCCCCCAAATACCGATTTTCGTACGGATCGGAGCAACTTCATTTCCGGCCGCCATCTTGGATCCGCCATCTTGAAAAAAAATTTTGACAGCCACCTGCCCCTCACCCCCCTGTAAAACATTTGTTCGAGCACACCCCACTTTTGTCAAACGGTTCCGGAGATACAGCAATAATCATTTTGTATGGCGGCCATCTTGTTTTTGCGAAAATCGAAAAAATGACGTCACCGGTAGAATTCGACTAGGGTGTGGGTCGACCTTTGTTCGAGCGCCACCGCTCCATCTGCAACGGTTCGCCCAGGAAGGTGGGTCGCCACCCGATGAGAAGGTGGACCCGAGGATCTCGAGGTTTTCCCGTACCCTCCGCACTACCCTCTCCACACTCCTCATACAAAGTTTTCATCTCCCGCCGCTCCATCTGGGAGAACAATTCTGTCACCCAGTCAGTGGTATTGTAGCTTTATATAGTATAACTAGGTTTCGCGTGGTGCGCGACCTGCTAAAGCAGGTCGCGAGGCAGTTGTGCCTTTTTTTATAAATTTTAAGAAACTTTTTAATTTTTTTTGGTTTTTCACGGCCGCCATGTTGGATTTCAAAATGGATGTTATTTTCTTAATCAGCACCCCCGAATACCCAAAAAACGACACCCATGACGATATTTTGCAAAAAATTTATGTCCGCCATCTTGGATTTCAAAACGTATGTCATTTTCGGAATCAGCACCCCCGAAAACCTATTAAAGGACACCCATGACGGTATTTTCCAAAAAATCCATGTTTGCCATCTTGGATTTCAAAATGGATGTCATTTTCGAAATCAGCACCCCTGAAAACCTATTAAACGACACCCATGTCGGTATGATGGCGGTCGGCTGGTAATATGCTTGGTGACGCTTCGGGCTTCGCCCTACGCGGAGCTCGGCCTTCGGCCTCGCCCTATACGCAGCTCGCCTCGGCCTACGGCCTCGGCTCGCGCGTTCGGCTCGGTCTGCGACCTCGCCTCACCTTATGAATCTGAACTTGTATGGCGGCCATCTTTGATTGAGGGGGGGGGCCGCTCCGGGCTTCGCCCTACGCGGAGTTCGGCCTTCGGCCTCACCCTATACGCGGCTCGCCTCGGCCTTCGGCCTCGCCTCGCGTGTTCGGCTCGGTCTTCGACCTCGCCTCACCTTATGAATCTAAACTTGTATGGCGGCCATCTTTGATTGAGGGGGGGGGGCCGCTCCGGGCTTCGCCCTACGCGGAGTTCGGCCTTCGGCCTCACCCTATACGCGGCTCGCCTCGGCCTTCGGCCTCGCCTCGCGCGTTTGGCTCGGTCTTCGACCTCGCCTCACCTTTAGAATCTAAACTTGTATGGCGGCCATCTTTGATTGGGGGGGGGGACGCTCCGGGCTTCGCCCTACGCGGAGTTCGGCCTTCGGCCTCACCCTATACGCGGCTCGCCTCGGCCTTCGGCCTCGTCTCGCGCGTTCGGCTCGGTCTTCGACCTCGCCTCACCTTTAGAATCTAAACTTGTATGGCGGCCATCTTGGATTTGGGGGGGGGACGCTCCGGGCTATGCCCTGCGCGTAGCTCGGCCTTCGGCCTCGCCTTTTACGCAGCTCGCCTCGGCCTACGGCCTCGCCTCGCGGAGTGGCGTCGTGGTTCGGCTCGGCCTGCGGCCTCGCCTCACCACTCCTTGTATGGCGGCCATCTTGGAAAATGGTGGAATCGAAAAACTGACCCGATACTCGGAATCTTCGTCCCCCAAACCCCCCAGATACCGATTTTCGTCCGGATCGGAGCAACTTCATTTCCGGCCGCCATCTTGGATCCGCCATCTTGAAAAAAAAATTTGACAGCCAGCTGCCCCCCACCCCCCTGTAAAACATTTGTTTGAGCACACTCCACTTATGTCAAACGGATCCGGAGATACAGCAATAAACATTTTGTTAGGCGGCCATCTTGTTTTTGCGAAAATCGAAAAAATGACGTCACCGGTAGAATTCGACCAGGGTGTGGGTCGACCTTAGTTCGAGCGCCACCGCTCCATCTGCAACGGTTCGCCCGGGAAGGTGGGTCGCCACCTGATGAGAAGGTGGATCCGAGGATCTCGAGGTTTTCCCGTACCCTCCGCTTCACCCTCTCCACACCCCCAATACAAAGTTTTCACCTCCCGCCGCTCCATCTGGGAGAACAATTCTGTCACCCAGTCAGTGAGTGAGTGGTATTGTAGCTTTATATAATATAATAATATAATAACTAGGTTTCGCGTGGTGCGCGACCTGATAAAACAGGTCTTCGACCTCTAAAGCAGGTCTTCGACGCTCGGTCTGCGACCTCGCCTCACCTTATGAATCTGAACTTGTATGGCGGCCATCTTTGATTGAGGGGGGGGGCCGCTCCGGGCTTCGCCCTACGCGGAGTTCGGCCTTCGGCCTCACCCTATACGCGGCTCGCCTCGGCCTTCGGCCTCGCCTCGCGTGTTCGGCTCGGTCTTCGACCTCGCCTCACCTTATGAATCTAAACTTGTATGGCGGCCATCTTTGATTGAGGGGGGGGGCCGCTCCGGGCTTCGCCCTACGCGGAGTTCGGCCTTCGGCCTCACCCTATACGCGGCTCGCCTCGGCCTTCGGCCTCGCCTCGCGCGTTTGGCTCGGTCTTCGACCTCGCCTCACCTTTAGAATCTAAACTTGTATGGCGGCCATCTTTGATTGGGGGGGGGGACGCTCCGGGCTTCGCCCTACGCGGAGTTCGGCCTTCGGCCTTACCCTATACGCGGCTCGCCTCGGCCTTCGGCCTCGTCTCGCGCGTTCGGCTCGGTCTTCGACCTCGCCTCACCTTTAGAATCTAAACTTGTATGGCGGCCATCTTGGATTTGGGGGGGGGACGCTCCGGGCTATGCCCTGCGCGTAGCTCGGCCTTCGGCCTCACCTTTTACGCAGCTCGCCTCGGCCTACGGCCTCGCCTCGCGGAGTGGCGTCGTGGTTCGGCTCGGCCTGCGGCCTCGCCTCACCACTCCTTGTATGGCGGCCATCTTGGAAAATGGTGGAATCGAAAAACTGACCCGATATTCGGAATCTTCGTCCCCCAAACCCCCCAGATACCGATTTTCGTCCGGATCGGAGCAACTTCATTTCCGGCCGCCATCTTGGATCCGCCATCTTGAAAAAAAAATTTGACAGCCAGCTGCCCCCCACCCCCCTGTAAAACATTTGTTTGAGCACACTCCACTTATGTCAAACGGATCCGGAGATACAGCAATAAACATTTTGTTAGGCGGCCATCTTGTTTTTGCGAAAATCGAAAAAATGACGTCACCGGTAGAATTCGACCAGGGTGTGGGTCGACCTTAGTTCGAGCGCCACCGCTCCATCTGCAACGGTTCGCCCGGGAAGGTGGGTCGCCACCTGATGAGAAGGTGGATCCGAGGATCTCGAGGTTTTCCCGTACCCTCCGCTTCACCCTCTCCACACCCCCAATACAAAGTTTTCACCTCCCGCCGCTCCATCTGGGAGAACAATTCTGTCACCCAGTCAGTGAGTGAGTGGTATTGTAGCTTTATATAATATAATATAATAACTAGGTTTCGCGTGGTGCGCGACCTGATAAAACAGGTCTTCGACCTCTAAAGCAGGTCTTCGACGCTCGGTCTTCGACCTCGCCTCACCTTTAGAATCTAAACTTGTATGGCGACCATCTTGGATTTGGTGGGGGGGACGCTCCGGGCTACGCCCTGCGCGGAGCTCGGCCTTCGGCCTTGCCTTTTACGAAGCTCGCCTCGGCCTACGGCCTCGCCTCGTAGCGTGGCGTCGTGGTTCGGCACGGCCTGCGGCCTCGCCTCACCACTCCTTGTATGGCGGCCATCTTGGAAAATGGTGAAATCGAAAAACTGACCCGATATTCGGAATCTTCGTCCCCCAAACCCCCCAGATACCGATTTTCGTCCGGATCGGAGCAACTTCATTTCCGGCAGCCATCTTGGATCCGCCATCTTGAAAAAAAAATTTGACAGCCAGCTGCCCCCAACCCCCCTGTAAAATATTTGTTCGAGCTCACTCCACTTATGTCAAACGGATCCGGAGATACAGCAATAATCATTTTGTATGGCGGCCATCTTGTTTTTGCGAAAATCGAAAAAATGACGTCACCGGTAGAATTCGACTAGGGTGTGGGTCGACCTTAGTTCGAGCGCCACCGCTCCATCTGCAACGGTTCGCCCGGGAAGGTGGGTCGCCACCTGATGAGAAGGTGGATCCGAGGATCTCGAGGTTTTTTCGTACCCTCCGCGTCACCCACTCCACACCCCCCATACAAAGTTTTCACCTCCCGAAGCTCCATCTGGGAGAACAATTCTGTCACCCAGTCAGTCAGTCAATCAGTGAGTGAGTGGTATTGTAGCTTTATATAATATAATAACTAGGTTTCGCGTGGTGCGCGACCTGCTAAAGCAGGCCGCGAGGCGGTTGTGCTACCCTATTTGTAGGGTCAAAAAAGCGTTCATACTTTTTTTAGTTTGTCACGACCGCCATCTTGGATTTCAAAATGGATGTCAGTTTCGTAATCAGCATCCCCGAAAACCTATTAAACGACACCCATGACGGTATTTTCCAAAAAATCCATGTCCGCCATCTTGGATTTCAAAATAGATGTCATTTTCGCAATCAGCACCCCAGAAAACGTATTAAACGACACCCATGACGGTTTTTCACAAAAAATTCATGTCCACCCATGTCGGTATGATGGCGGTCGGCTGGAAATATGCTTGGTGACGCTTCGGGCTTCGCCCTACGCGGAGCTCGGCCTTCGGCCTCGCCTTATACGCAGCTCGCCTCGGCCTACGGCCTCAGCTCGCGCGTTCGGCTCGGTCTGCGACCTCGCCTCACCTTAAAATTCTAAACTTGTATGGCGGCCATCTTTGATTGGGGGAGGGACGCTCCGGGCTTCGCCCTACGCGGAGTTCGGCCTTCGGCCTCACCTTGTACGCGGCTCGCCTCGGCCTTCGGCCTCGCCTCGCGCGTTCGGCTCGGTCTTCGACCTCGCCTCACTTTTAGAATCTAAACTTGTATGGCGGCCATCTTTGATTGGGGGGGGGAACGCTCCGGGCTTCGCCCTACGCGGAGTTCGGCCTTCGGCCTCACCCTATACGCGGCTCGCCTCGGCCTTCGGCCTCGTCTCTCGCGTTCGGCTCGGTCTTCGACCTCGCCTCACCTTTAGAATCTAAACTTGTATGGCGGCCATCTTTGATTGGAGGGGGGGGGCCGCTCCGGGCTTCGCCCTACGCGGAGTTCGGCCTTCGGCCTCACCCTATACGTGGCTCGCCTCGGCCTTCGGCCTCGCCTCGCGCGTTCGGCTCGGTCTTCGACCTCGCCTCACCTTTAGAATATAAACTTGTATGGCGGCCATCTTGGATTTGGGGGGGGGGACGCTCCGGGCTACTCCCTGCGCGGAGCTCGGCCTTCGGCCTCGCCTTTTACGCAGCTCGCCTCGGCCTACGGCCTCGCCTCGCGGCGTGGCGTCGTGGTTCGCCTCGGCCTGCGTTCTCGCCTCAGCACTCCTTGTATGGCGGCCATCTTGGAAAATGGTGGAATCGAAAAACTGACCCGATATTCAAGATCTTCGTCCCCTAAACCCCCCAGATACCGATTTTCGTCCGGATCGGAGCAACTTCATTTCCGGCCGCCATCTTGGATCCGCCATCTTGAAAAAAAAATTTGACAGCCACCTGCTTCTCACCCCCCTGTAAAACATTTGTTCGAGCACACCCCACTTATGTCAAACGGTTCCGGAGATACAGCAATAATAATTTTGTATGGCGGCCATCTTGTTTTTGCGAAAATCGAAAAAATGACGTCACCGGTAGAATTCGACCAGGGTGTGGGTCGACCTTTGTTCGAGCGCCACCGCTCCATCTGCAACGGTTCGCCCGGGAAGGTGGGTCGCCACCCGATGAGAAGGTGGATCCGAGGATCTCGAGGTTTTCCCGTACCCTCCGCGCCACCCTCTCCACACCATCCATACAAAGTTTTCACCTCCCGCCGCTCCATCTGGGAGAACAATTCTGTCACCCAGTCAGTCAGTCAGTCAGTGAGTGAGTGGTATTGTAGCTTTATATAATATAATAACTAGGTTTCGCGTGGTGCGCGACCTGCTAAAGCAGGCCGCGAGGCGGTTGTGCTACCCTATTTGTAGGGTCAAAAAAGCGTTCATACTTTTTTTAGTTTGTCACGACCGCCATCTTGGATTTCAAAATGGATGTCAGTTTCGTAATCAGCATCCCCGAAAACCTATTAAACGACACCCATGACGGTATTTTCCAAAAAATCCATGTCCGCCATCTTGGATTTCAAAATAGATGTCATTTTCGCAATCAGCACCCCAGAAAACGTATTAAACGACACCCATGACGGTTTTTCACAAAAAATTCATGTCCACCCATGTCGGTATGATGGCGGTCGGCTGGAAATATGCTTGGTGACGCTTCGGGCTTCGCCCTACGCGGAGCTCGGCCTTCGGCCTCGCCTTATACGCAGCTCGCCTCGGCCTACGGCCTCAGCTCGCGCGTTCGGCTCGGTCTGCGACCTCGCCTCACCTTAAAATTCTAAACTTGTATGGCGGCCATCTTTGATTGGGGGAGGGACGCTCCGGGCTTCGCCCTACGCGGAGTTCGGCCTTCGGCCTCACCTTGTACGCGGCTCGCCTCGGCCTTCGGCCTCGCCTCGCGCGTTCGGCTCGGTCTTCGACCTCGCCTCACTTTTAGAATCTAAACTTGTATGGCGGCCATCTTTGATTGGGGGGGGGAACGCTCCGGGCTTCGCCCTACGCGGAGTTCGGCCTTCGGCCTCACCCTATACGCGGCTCGCCTCGGCCTTCGGCCTCGTCTCGCGCGTTCGGCTCGGTCTTCGACCTCGCCTCACCTTTAGAATCTAAACTTGTATGGCGGCCATCTTGGATTTGGGGGGGGACGCTCTGGGCTACGCCCTGCGCGGAGCTCGGTCTTCGGCCTCGCCTTTTACGCAGCTCGCCTCGGCCTACGGCCTCGCCTCGCGGCATGGCGTCGTGGTTCGTCTCGGCCTGCGGCCTCGCCTCACCACTCCTTGTATGGCGGCCATCTTGGAAAATGATGGAATCGAAAAACTGACCCGATATTCGAAATCTTCGTCCCCCAAACCTCCCAGATACCGATTTTCGTCCGGATCGGAGCAACTTCATTTCCGGCCGCCATCTTGGATCCGCCATCTTGAAAAAAAATTTTGACAGCCACCTGCCCCTCACCTCCCTGTAAAACATTTGTTCGAGCACACTCCACTTATGTCAAACGGTTCCGGAGATACAGCAATAATCATTTTGTATGGCGGCCATCTTGTTTTTGCGAAAATCGAAAAAACGACGTCACCGGTAGAATTTGACCAGGGTGTGGGTTGACCTTAGTTCGAGCGCGACCGCTCCATCTGCAACGGTTCGCCAGGGAAGGTGGGTCGCCACCCGATGAGAAGGTGGATCCGAGGATCTCGAGGTTTTCCCGTACCCTCCGCACCACCTTCTCCAAACCCCCCATACAAAGTTTTCACCTCCCGCCTCTCCATCTGGGAGAACAATTCTGTCACCCAGTCAGTGAGTGGTATTGTAGCTTTATATAATATAACTAGGTGTCGCGTGGTGCGCGACCTGCTAAAGCAGGTCGCGAGGCGGTTGTGCCTTTTTTTTTAATTAAAAAAGGTTTTTAATTTTTTTTTGTTTTTCACGGCCGCCATCTTGGATTTAAAAATGGATGTTAGTTTCTTAATCAGCACCCCTGAATACCCAAAAAACCACAACCATGACGATTTTTTGCAAAAAATTTATGTCCGCCATCTTGGATTTCAAAACGTATGTCATTTTCGGAATCAGCAGACCCGAAAACCCATTAAACGACACCCATGACGATATTTTCCAAAAACTCCATGTCCGCCATCTTGGATTTCAAAATGGATGTCATTTTCGAAATCAGCACCCCTGAAAACCTATTAAACGACACCCATGTCGGTATGATGGCGGTCGGCTGGTAATATGCTTGGTGACGCTTCGGGCTTCGCCCTACGCGAAGCTCGGCCTTCGGCCTCGCCCTATACGCAGCTCGCTTTGGCCTACGGCCTCGCCTCGCGCGTTCGGCTCGGTCTTCGACCTCGCCTCACCTTTAGAATCTAAACTTGTATGGCGGCCATATTTGATTGGGGGGGGGGGACGCTCCGGGCTTCGTCCTACGCGGAGTTCGGCCTTCGGCCTCACCCTGTACGCGGCTCGCCTCGGCCTTCGGCTTCGCCTCACCTTTAGAATCTAAACTTGTTTGGCGGCCATCTTGGATTTGTGGGGGGGACGCTCCGGGCTACGCCCTGCGTGGAGCTCGGGCTTCGGTTTCGCCTTTTAGGCAGCTCGCCTCGGCCTACGGCCTCGCCTCGCAGCGTTGCGTCGTGGTTCGGCTCGGCCTGCGGCCTCGCCTCACCACTCCTTGTATGGCGGCCATCTTGGAAAATGGTGGAATCGAAAAACTGACCCGATATTCGGAATCTTCGTCCCCCAAACTCCCCAGATACCGATTTTCGTCCGGATCGGAGCAACTTCATTTCCGGCCGCCATCTTGGATCCGCAATCTTGAAAAAAAAATTTAACAGCCACCCGCTTCTCACTTCCCTGTAAAACATTTGTTCGAGCACACCCCACTTATGTCAAACGGTTCCAGAGATACAGCAATAATCATTTTGTATGGCGGCCATCTTGTTTTTGCGAAAATCGAAAAAATGACGTCACCAGTAGAATTTGACCAAGGTGTGGGTCGTCTTTTGTACAAGCGGTATCGCTCCATCTGCAAGGGTTCGCCCGGGAAGGTGGGTTGCCACACGATGAGAAGGTGGATCCGAGGATCTCGAGGTTTTCCCGTACCCTCCGCGACACTCTCTCCACACCCTAATACAAAATTTTCACCTCCCGCCGCTCCATCTTGGAGAACAATTCTGTCACCCAGTCAGTGAGTGGTATTGCAGCTTTATATAATATAATAATATAACTAGTTTTCGCGTGGTGCACGACCTGCTAAAGCAGGTCGCGAGGCGGTTGTGCCTTTTTTTATAAATTTTAAAAAAGTTTTTAATTTTTTTTGTTTTTCACGGCCGCCATCTTGGATTTAAAAATGAATGTTATTTTCTTAAACAGCACCCCTGAATACCCAAAAAACGACACCCATGACGATATTTAGCAAAAAATTTATGTCCGCCATCTTGGATTTCAAAATGGATGTCATTTTCGAAATCAGCACCCCTGAAAACCTATTAAACGACACCCATGTCGGTATGATGGCGGTCGGCTGGTAATATGCTTGGTGACGCTTCGGGCTTCGCCCTACGCGGAGCTCGGCCTTCGGCCTCGCCCTATACGCAGCTCGCCTCGGCCTACGGCCTCGGCTCGCGCGTTCGGCTCGGTCTGCGACCTCGCCTCACCTTAAAAATCTAAACTTGTATGGCGGCCATCTTTGATTGGGGGGGGGCGGGGGACGCTCCGGGCTTCGCCCTACGCGGAGTTCGGCCTTCGGCCTCACCCTATACGCGGCTCGCCTCGGCCTTCGGCCTCGCCTCGCGCGTTCGGCTCGGTCTTCGACCTCGCCTCACCTTTAGAATCTAAACTTGTATGGCGGCCATCTTGGATTTGGGGGGGGGACGCTCCGGGCTACGCCCTACGTGGAGCTCGGCCTTCGGCCTCGCCTCACCACTCCTTGTATGGCGGCCATCTTGGAAAATGGTGGAATCGAAAAACTTACCCGATATTCGGAATTATCGTCCCCCAAACCCCCCAGATACCGATTTTCGTCCGGATCGGAGCAACTTCATTTCCGGCCGCCATCTTGGATCCGCCATCTTGAAAAAAAAATTTGACAGCTAGCTGCCCCTCACCCCCCTGTAAAACATTTGTTCGAGCACACCCCACTTAAGTCAAACGGTTCCGGAGATACAGCAATAAACATTTTGTATGGCGGCCATCTTGTTTATGCGAAAATCGAAAAAATGACGTCACCGGTAGAATTCGACTAGGGTGTGGGTCGACCTTTGTTCGAGCGCCACCGCTCCATCTGCAACGGTTCGCCCGGGAAGGTGGGTCGCTACCTGATGAGAAGGTGGATCCGAGGATCTCGAGAATTTCCCGTACTCTCCGCACCACCCTCTCCACACTTCCCATACAAAGTTTTCACCTGCCGCCGCTCCATCTGGGAGAACAATTCTGTCACCCAGTGAGTCAGTCAGTGGTATTGTAGCTTTATATAATACCACTGAGGTCTTCGACCTCGCCTCACCTTTAGAATCTAAACTTGTATGGCGGCCATCTTGGATTTGGGGGGGGGACGCTCCGGGCTACGCCCTACGTGGAGCTCGGCCTTCGGCCTCGCCTCACCACTCCTTGTATGGCGGCCATCTTGGAAAATGGTGGAATCGAAAAACTTACCCGATATTCGGAATTATCGTCCCCCAAACCCCCCAGATACCGATTTTCGTCCGGATCGGAGCAACTTCATTTCCGGCCGCCATCTTGGATCCGCCATCTTGAAAAAAAAATTTGACAGCTAGCTGCCCCTCACCTCCCTGTAAAACATTTGTTCGAGCACACCCCACTTAAGTCAAACGGTTCCGGAGATACAGCAATAATCATTTTGTATGGCGGCCATCTTGTTTTTGCGAAAATCGAAAAAATGATGTCACCGGTAGAATTCGAATAGAGTGTGGGTCGACCTTAGTTCCAGCGCCACCGCTCCATCTGCAACGGTTCGCCCGGGAAGGTGGGTCGCCACCTGATGAGAAGGTGGATCCGAGGATCTCGAGGTTTTCCCGTACCCTCCGCACCACCCTCTCCACACCCTCCATACAAACTTTTCACCTCCCGCCGCTCCATCTGGGAGAACAATTCTGTCACCCAGTGAGTCAGTCAGTGGTATTGTAGCTTTATATAATATAATAATATAACTAGTTTTCGCGTGGTGCACGACCTGCTAAAGCAGGTCGCGAAGCGGTTGAGCCTTTTTTAAAAATTTCAAAAAGTTTACCATTTTTTATTGTTTATCACGGCCGCCATCTTGAATTTCAAAATGGATGTTATTTTCTTAAACAGCACCCCTGACTACCCAAAAAACGACACCCATGACGATATTTTGCAAAAAATTTATGTCCGCCATCTTGGATTTCAAAACGTATGTCATTTCCGGAATCAGCACCCCCGAAAACCTATTAAAGGACACTCATGACGGTATTTTCCAAAAAATCCATGTCCACCATCTTGGATTTCAAAATGGATGTCATTTTCGAAATCAGCACCCCTGAAAACCTATTAAACGACACCCATGTCGGTATGATGGCGGTCGGCTGGTAATATGCTTGGTGACGCTTCGGGCTTCGCCCTACGCGGAGCTCGGCCTTCGGCCTCGCCCTATACGCAGCTCGCCTCGGCCTACGGCCTCGGCTCGCTCGTTCGGCTCGGTCTGCGACCTCGCCTCACCTTAAAAATCTAAACTTGTATGGCGGCCATCTTTGATTGGGGGGGGGACGCTCCGGGCTTCGCCCTACGCGGAGTTCGGCCTTCGGCCTCACCCTGTACGCGGCTCGCCTCGGCCTTCGGCCTCGCCTCGCGCGTTCGGCTCGGTCTTCGTCCTCGCCTCACCTTTAGAATCAAAACTTGTATGGCGGCCATCTTTGATTGCGGGGGGCCGCTCCGGGCTTCGCCCTACGCGGAGTTCGGCCTTCGGCCTCACCCTATACGCGGCTCGCCTCGGCCTTCGGCCTCGCCTCACTTTTAGAATCTAAACTTGTATGGCGGCCATCTTTGATTGGGGGGGGGGACGCTCCCGGCTTCGCCCTACGCGGAGTTCAGCCTTCGGCCTCACCCTACATGCGGCTCGCCTCAGCCTTCGGCCTCGTCTCGCGCGTTCGGCTCGTTCTTCGACCTCGCCTCACCTTTAGAATCTAAACTTGTATGGCGGCCATCTTGGATTTGGGGGGGGGAAGCTCCGGGCTACGCCCTGCGCGGAGCTCGGCCTTCGGCCTCGCCTTTTACGCAGCTTGCCTCGGCCTACGGCCTCGCCTCGCAGCGTGGCGTCGTGGTTCGGCTCGGCCTGCGGCCTCGCCTCACCACTCCTTGTATGGCGGCCATCTTGGAAAATGGTGGAATCGAAAAACTTACCCAATATTCGGAATCTTCGTCCCCCAAACCCCCCAGATACCGATTTTCGTCCGGATCGGAGCAACTTCATTTCCGGCCGCCATCTTGGGTCCGCCATCTTGAAAAAAAATTATGACAGCCTTCTGCCCCTCACCACCCTGTAAAACATTTGTTCGAGCACACCCCACTTATGTCAAACGGTTCCGGAGATACAGCAATAATCATTTTGTATGGCGGCCATCTTGTTTTTGCGAAAATCGAAAAAATAACGTCACCGGTAGAATTCGACTAGGGTGTGGGTCGACCTTAGTTCGAGCGCCACCGCTCCATCTGCAACGGTTCGCCCGGGAAAGTGGGTCGCCACCCGATGAGAAGGTGGATTCGAGGATCTCGAGGTTTTCCCGTACCTTCCGCGTCACCTTTTCCACATCCCCCATACAACGTTTTCACCTCCCGCTGCTCCATCTGGGAGAACAATTCTGTCACCCAGTCAGTCAGTCAGTCAGTGAGTGAGTGGTATTGTAGCTTTATATAATATAAAACTAGGTTTCGCGTGGTGCGCGACCTGCTAAAGCAGGTCGCGAGGCGGTTGTGCTTTTTTTTATTAATTTAAAAAAGTTTTTAATTTTTTTTAAATTTTCACGGCTGCCATCTTGGACTAAAAAATTGATGTAATTTTCTTAATCAGCACCCCTGAATACCCAAAAAACGACAACCATGACGATATTTTGCAAAAAATTTATGTCCGCCATCTTGGATTTCAAAACGTATGTCATTTTCGGAATCAGCACCCCCGAAAACCTATTAAACGACACCCATAACGGTATTTTCCAAAAAATCCATGTCCGCCATCTTGGATTTCAAAATGGATGTTATTTTCGAAATCAGCACCCCTGAAAACCTATTAAACGACACCCATGTCGGTATGATGGCGGTCGGCTGGTAATATGCTTGGTGACGCTTCCCTACATAGTTTCATAGTTCATTTATTGATAAAATTAAAAATAATTTTACATGTCATTTCACTACATAATTAATAATAAATTTTATGTATAAATGATTATTACATCAGTAATAAATTAATACTTGTTAAGGATAATAATAATAAATTTTAAACAGAACCTTTGAGCTATATGACTGGGTCAGATGACGGGTTACTTGGTAGTTTTTATTTCAGTAAAAAAGTCATTCACATTATAGCATGCCATTTCAAGTAGCATCTCTTTTATTTTATTTAAGAATATGTAATTGCTTTTTGAGTCTTTTTTACTGTTCGGTAATATATTGTACAGTTTTATTCCGAAGTTCTCTACTGCCTTGCGAGCCTTGGTTAGTCTTGGATAAGGTAAGTGTAGTAAGTGACCCCTTCTGGCACCTGAGTTGCTGTTATGTTGTGCGTTAGTTTGAAAAGAGGTAATATTAAGTCTAATGTACTTACAAGCCTCCAGTATGTAAACACAGGGAAGGGTAAGAACTTTAGTTTCTCTGAAAAGCTCCTGAGCCGGCCAATCATACGGTTTTTTATTTATGATTCGCAGGGCTCTTTTTTGCAGCCTGAATATTTTCATTTGATCCGCTGCAGTTCCCCAAAGATCCACACCATAAGTCAAGATCGAGTGAAAATATCCATAATATGCTTTTAGCATATTTTCTGCCGAAAGCGTAGGCGAGAGTCTAGACAGTGCGTAGCACGCAGAGGACAGCTTGTCACAGGCAGCGTCAATATGTGCCGACCACGTCAAACCAGAATCTATAATAAAACCTAGGTATTTAACATGGTCAACTTGGGGTATCAGTGTGCCGTTAAGGACAATATTAAGGCTATCCATTTTGCGTTTGCTGAGTTGGAAATGGACTATATTAGTCTTTTCAGCATTTAAAATCATTCCATTTGCCGCAAACCATGTGGAAACCTCATTTATTACGATGTTACATTTAGCTCTTAGATTTAAAAAGTTGTCAGCTGACACTATTATACAGGTGTCATCCGCGAACATTATAAATTCAGAGCAGTCCTTGCAAGCGGCAGCGGTAATATCATTTACAAGTGTTAAAAATAGGTAGTTCCCCATTGTTGATCCCTGTGGAACAGCACTGTTCCCCACTTCATCCAGGTGAGACCAGGAGTTTTTAACAAACGTGCTCTGTTTCCGGTTCTTTAAAAATGACTCAATAGTCTTGAGGAAGTTACCGGTGATCCCATAACAGGTTAGCTTTTTAAGAAGTAGGGAGTGATCGACCATCTCGAAGGCACGGGACAAGTCGCAGAATATAGCTGCAACCTGCCGCCCGCCCTCCAGATGTGCAGTCACTCTTGACACCACCTCGCGCGCCGCGTCCACTGTGGAACGGCCCGGTTGGTATGCATATTGATTGGTATTTAAGAGGTTATTGTGAGTTAGAAAATTTAGTAAGGTTTTACTGATAAGACGTTCAAAGATTTTTGAAATAACGGGAATTAATGATATTGGTCTGTAGTTCTTAAGAATATGCATTTCTCCTTTCCCTTTATAGACGGGTTGAATTTTAATTTCTTTCAGAGACTGCGGAAAGACACCATTAGCGATGCAACTATGTATTTATCAAAAACAAGATTAATGATACCACTATGGGGGGCAAATGATCTAAAATTTGTGTGGACATGTCATAAATATCCTTTGAGGGTTTTCTTTTGATAGTATTTATTGTTTTTATAATGTCTTGTATAGAAAATGGGGTGAAAGTAAATGTAGTAGGTGTAGTAGGTAGTTTGTTTAGATAATAAGTTAGGTATTTTAAAGCTAATTGATGGTCAGGTTGTGGGTTGTTGAGATTTGCATTAACATAGTAGTGATTCAGCTCAGCGGCGGCGGCGGCGGCGCGCTCCGTCTCACACACACCGCTAGACTTACTCACTAGCACGTCCAAGGGACGATTGTTTTTATTTCTGCATGTTTCAGACGCAATAACACGCCAAACACTACGACACACGTTATCAGTACATCTACTAATATAACTGTTTATGAATTTACTACGCACCTGTTTTAGAGTATTTGAATAACAAACTTCAAGTTGTAGCAAATCTGAAATGAGCTCAGGATGATCTGGACTATTTATTATGTTAATTTTTAAACTCTTTATGTTTTTACGAAGTTTTCGAACACGTCCATTGACCCAACCATTTACATGGTGTTTTAGAGGTTGTTTCTTTAGTGGAAAGTTGATATCAAAATTATGTTTTATAACATTTATAACCAAGTCAAATTTCCTACTGGGACATACTTGTTTAGTTAAGATGCTATTCCAGTCATATAAATGTAAGCTAGAAACAAAATTATTTATGTTTTGTTTATGATATGAACGCTTTAATACAGTTTTAATACTTTCTAGACATTTCATTATATTAATCTGAACACGAACAGATAAATGATAAGTCAACTGCATGTCTATACTCCATACATTAGCAATGTCACATTTATTAAAGTTAGTATATATGTGATCAATACAAGATTTTTTATTATGGGTGGGAAATTTTACTAAATGTCTAAATCCAAATTGTTTCAGAGTAGTATTTAATTTTTTTACTTGATTGCATTTGCTATCTAATAAATTTATATTCATGTCACCTAATATTAGTACTTTATAGTTTTGTAAGGAGTTAAGATTTAGTAGGTCACTTAGTTTAGATAAAAACAAGGAAATGTCACCACTGGGAGGCCTGTAGATACACACAATAATCAAGTCTGTGTCAATGTATTCCACAGCACATACCTCAAACTGCATTTCAACAGATAGCTCGGATACTTCTCTGCGCTCCATTGTTAATAATTTAGATTTAACATATATGCAGGATCCTCCGCACTCACGAAGTGGACGACAATACTGTGCACTTAAACGATAGCCGTGGATGTTCACTGCTGTCAGCTGATTTGTACGCAGCCAGTGTTCTGTTATACATAGAAAATCGACATCCTCACATATTTGGAGCTCACATTCTAGTTTATAAGTCTTATTCTGTAGACTGTTGATGTTTTGGTGTATGACTGTAATAGGTGTTGTCTTTGGAGTACTTATCTGTGTTGATTTACGCTTGCATTGGTAGTCAATCAGCTGGCGTGACACGTTTTCGGCAGAGAAAGGGCCGCCACTCAGAGATGCTAATATTTATTGGCCACGCCGAAGTAGCGAGAAATTTCTCATATATAGAGGCAGGGATCCCTATTTTGAATGAATTATACGTATCCCATTTCGATTCAATCAACTCGACTGTGTAGTTGTAACCTGGCTTATAGTCATTCATGTATTTAATAATGCTTTTTGATGTAGTTTCTTTTTTGAAGAAGCATGCATGTATGTATTTATGTAATTCTACGCCTTCAAGCGAGGTATTTTGAGCAGAACCCATAATTGATTGGGATTTCTTTGTCCGACGGTGTTTTTTTACTAACTTCCATTCGCTGTCATCAGAATTCTCACTGTTATTTAAATTACACTGATTGACCTGAATACTTGCGGCATTCTGCATGTTGTTTTTATTATGTTTCGGCGAAGAGCTTGAATTCATCCGTTTAGGTGATCTAGGTGGGTTTTTCACACTACTTGGCGTGGATTTCTTGTTGTCCGTTGGAATTTGACAGAGGTCCTTTTTTAATGGACGGTCTATACGTCTTGTTTGCGCTGTTGATTTTAGTTGCACCTTTAATGTCTCTTTCGCACGCACAGCAGTCGCACGCTGAGGTCTGATAGTTTCGCGCGTGGGAGCGGGTTGGACGATCGGCGTAGATGAGAAAGAACACGTCACAGGGGTCTCAGTAATACGACTTGCTTGAGGTTTGTTGGCCACTATTGTGGATCTGTCACTGGTTTTCGATTTTAGGTTAGATTTAATTTCACTTATTTCATCGGTAATATCACTTAATTTTTGAAAGATATTTTGGATATTTAGTTCTATCGGCTTTAAGGCACTTAACACTGCAGTTTCAAGTTTTTCGTAGTCTTTGGGTGACATTTTTAACGTATTTTATTCTACGGTCACAAAAGTATGGCGATACGGACGCGTCGTATCGAGCTGCCTTCGGCCTCGCCCTTTATGCAGCTCGCCTCGGCCTACGGCCTCGGCTCGCGCGTTCGGCTCGGTCTGCGACCTGGCCTCACCTTAAAAATCTAAACTTGTATGGCGGCCATCTTTGATTGGGAGGGGGACGCTCCGGACTTCGACCTACGCGGAGTTCGGCCTTCGGCCTAACCCTATACGCGGCTTGCCTCTGCCTTCGGCCTCGCCTCGCGCTTTCGGCTCGGTCTTCGACCTCGCCTCACCTTTAGAATCTAAACTTGTATGGCGGCCATCTTTGATTGGGGGGGGACGCTCCGGGCTTCGCCCTACGCAGAGTCCGGCCTTCGGCCTCACCCTATACGCGGCTCGGTCTTCGACCTCGCCTCACCTTTAGAATCTAAACTTGTATGGCGGCCATCTTGGATTTGGGGGGGGGACGCTCCGGGCTACGCCCTGCGTGGAGCTCGGCCTTCGGCCTCGCCTTTTACGCAGCTCGCCTAGGCCTACGGCCTCGCCTCGCGGCGTGGCGTCGTGGTTCGGCTCGGCCTGCGGCCTCGCCTCACCACTCCTTGTATGGCGGCCATCTTGGAAAATGGTGGAATCGAAAAACTTACCCGATATTCGGAATCTTCGTCGCCCAAACCCCCCAGATTCCGATTTTCGTCCGGATCGGAGCAACTTCATTTCCGGCCGCCATCTTGGATCCGCCATCTTAAAAAAAAAATTTGACAGCCACCTGCCCCTCACCCCCCTGTAAAACATTTGTTCGAGCACACCCCACTTATGTCAAACGGTTCCGGAGATACAGCAATAAACATTTTGTATGGCGGCCATCTTTTTTTTGCGAAAATCGAAAAAATGACGTCACCGGTAGAATTAGACCAGGGTGTGGGTCGACTTTTGTTCGAGCGCCGCCGCTCCATCTGCAATGGTTCGCCCGGGAAGGTAGGTCGCCATTCGATGAGAAGGTGGATCCGAGGATCTCGAGGTTTTCCCGTACCCTCCGTGTTACCCTCTCCACACCTCCCATACAAAGTTTTCACCTCTCGCCGCTCTATCTGGGAGAACAATTCTGTCACCCAGTCAGTCAGTCAGTCAGTGAGTGAGTGGTATTGTAGCTTTATATAATATAGCTTTCCGCCCGCGGCTCCGCGCGCGTGGACTACAGGTTATATCGTGCCCAACTGTGGGATAAAATGTAGCCTATGTCCTTTCCCAGGCTCTAATCTATCTCTGTACCAAAATTCATCAAAATCGGTTCAGCGGTTTAGGCGTGAAAAGGTAACAGACAGACAGACAGACAGACAGAGTTACTTTCCCATTTATAATATTAGTAGGGATAGGGATAATAACTAGGTTCCGCGTGGTGCGCGACCTGCTAAAGCAGGCCGCGAGGCGGTTGTGCTACCATATTTGTAGGGTCAAAAAGGCGTTCATTTAGTTTTTTGTAATTTTTTTTGAAAACACATGTCGGACATCTTGGATTTCAAAATGGATGTCATTTACGGAATCAGCAAACCCGAAAACATATTAAACTACACCCATGTCGGCATGCCCGAAAATTTCATGGCGGTCGGCCGGTAAGATGCTTGGTGACGCTTCGGGCTTCGCCCTACGCGGAGCTCGGCCTTCGGCTTCGCCCTATACGCAGCTCGCCTCGGCCTTCGGCCTCGCCTCACCTTTAGAATCTAAACTTAAATTGCGGCTATCTTGGATTGGGGGTAGGGGACGCTCCGGGCTTCGCCCTACGCGGAGCTCGGCCTTCGGCCTCGCCCTATACGCAGCTCGCCTCGGCCTTCGGCCTCGCCTCGCGCGTTCGACTCGGTCTACGACCTCGCCTCACCTTTAGAATCTAAACTTGTATGGCGGCCATCTTTGATTGGGGGGGGGAGCCGCTCCGGGCTTCGCCCTACGCGGAGTTCAGCCTTCGGCCTCACCCTATACGCGGCTCCCCTCAGCCTTCGGCCTTCGGCCTCGCCTTTTACGCAGCTCGCCTCGGCCTACGGCCTCGCCTCGCGGCGTGGCGTCGTGGTTCGGCTCGGTCTGCGGCCTCGCCTCACCACTCCTTGTATGGCGGCCATCTTGTAAAATGGTGTAATCGAAAAACTGACCCAATATTCGGAATCATTGACCCCCAAACCCCCCAGATACCGATTTTCGTCCGGATCGGAGCAACTTCATTTTCGGCCGCCATCTTGGATCCGCCATCTTGAAAAAAAATTTTGACAGCCACCTGCCCCTCACCTCCCTGTAAAACATTTGTTCGAGCACACCCCACTTATGTCAAACGGTTCCGGAGATACAGCAATAATCATTTTGTATGGCGGCCATCTTGTTTTTGCGAAAATCGAAAAAATGACGTCACCGGTAGAATTTGACCAGGGTGTGGGTCGACCTTTGTACGTGCGCCAGCGCTCCATCTGCAACGGTTCGCCCGGGAAGAAGGGTCGCCACCCGATGAGAAGGTGGATCCGAGGATCTCGAGGTTTTCCCGTACCCTCTGCACCACCTTCTCCACACCCCTTATTCAAAGTTTTCACCTCCCGCCGCTCCATCTGGGAGAACAATTCTGTCACCCAGTCAGTCAGTCAGTCAGTCAGTGAGTGGTATTGTAGCTTTATATAGTATAATAATAAGTAGGTTTCGCGTGGTGCGCGAACTGCTAAAGCAGGTCGCGAGGCGGTTGTGCTACCCTATTTGTAGGGTCAAAGAACTGTGCCTTTTTTTTTTCACGGCCGCCATCTTGGATTTCAAAATGGATGTTATTTTCTTAATCAGCACCCCCGAATACCCAAAAAACGACACCCATGACGATATTTTGCAAAAAATTTATGTCCGCCATCTTGGATTTCAAAACGTTTGTCATTTTCAGAATCAGCACACCCGATAACCTATTAAACGACACCCATGACTGTATTTTCCAAAAAATCCATGACAGCCATCTTGGATATCGAAATGGATGTCATTTTCGAAATCAGCACCCCTGAAAACCTATTAAACGACACCCATGTCGGTAGGATGGCGGTCGGCTGGTAATATGCTTGGTGACGCTTCGGGCTTCGCCCTATGCGGAGCTCGGCCTTCGGCCTCGCCCTATAAGCAGCTCGCCTCGGCCTTCGGCCTTGGCTCGCACGTTCGGCTCGGTCTGCGACCTCGCCTCACCTTAAAAATCTAAACTTGTATGGCGGCCATCTTTGATTTGGGGGGGACGCTCCGGGCTTCACCCTACGCGGAGTTCGGCCTTCGGCCTCACCCTATACGCTGCTCGCCTCGGCCTTCGGCCTCGCCTCGCGCGTTTGGCTCGGTCTTCGACCTCGCCTCATCTAGAATCTAAACTTGTATGGCGGCCATCTTTGATTGGGGGGGGGACGCTCCGGGCTTCGCCCTACGCGGAGTTCGGCCTTCGGCCTCACCTCACCTTTTTTTTAGAATCTAAACTTGTATGGCGGCCATCTTGGATTTGGGGGTGGGGACGCTCCGGGCTACGCCCTGCGCGGAGCCCGGCCTTCGGCTTCGCCTTATACGCAGCTCGCCTCGGCCTACGGCCTCGCCTCACGCCGTGGCGTCTTGGTTCGGCTCGGCCTGCGGCCTCGCCTCACCACTCCTTGTATGGCGGCCATCTTGGAAAATAGTGGAATCGAAAAACTGAGCCGATATTTGGAATCTTCGTCCCCCAAACCCCCCAGATACCGATTTTAGTCCGGATCGGAGCAACTTCATTTCCGGCCGCCATCTTGGATCCGCCATATTGAAAAAAAAATTTGACAGCCACCTGCCTCTCACCCCTTTGTAAAACATTTGTTCGAGCATAGCCCACTTATGTCAAACGGTTCCGGAGATACAGCAATAATCATTTTGTATGGCGGCCATCTTGTTTTTGCGAAAATCGAAAAAATGACGTCACCTGTAGAATTTGACCAGGGTGTGGGTCGACCTTTGTTTGAACGCCACCGCTCCATCTGCAACGGTTCGCCCGGGAAGATGGGTCGCCACCTGATGAGAAGGTGGATCCGAGGATCTCGAGGTTTTCCCGTACCCTCCGCGCCACCTTCTCCACACCCCCCATACAAAGTTTTCACCTCTCGCCGCTCCATCTGGGAGAACAATTCTGTCACCCAGTCAGTCAGTCAGTCAGTGAGTGAGTGGTATTGTAGCTTTATATAATATAATAATAACTAGGTTTCGCGTGGTGCGCGACCTGCTAAAGCAGGTCGCGAGGCGGTTGTGCCTTTTTTTATAAATTTTAAAAAAGTTTTTAAATTTTTTTTATTTTTCATGGCCGCCATCTTGGATTTAAAAATGGATGTTATTTTCTTAATCAGCACCCCCGAAAACCTATTGAACGACACCCATGGGAGTTTTTTACAAAAAATGCATGTCCGCCATCTTGGATTTCAAAATAGATGTCATTTTCGGAATCAGCACCCCCGAAAACCTATTAAACAACACCCATGACGGTATTTTCCAAAAAGTCCATGTCCGCCATCTTGGATTTCAAAATGGATGTCATTTTCGAAATCAGCACCCCTGAAAACCTATTAAACGACACCCAAGTCGGTATGATGGCGGTCGGCTGTTAATATGCTTGGTGACGCTTCGGGCTTCGCCCTACGCGGAGCTCGGCCTTCGGCCTCGCCCTATACGCAGCTCGCCTCGGCCTTCGGCCTCGGCTCGCGCGTTCGGCTCGGTCTGCGACCTCGCCTCACCTTAAAAATCTAAACTTGTATGGCGGCCATCTTTGATTGGAGGGGGGGGGGCCGCTCCGGGCTTCGCCCTACGCGGAGTTCGGCCTTCGGCCTCACCCTATACGCGGCTCGCCTCGGCCTTCGGCCTCGCCTCACCTTTAGAATATAAACTTGTATGGCGGCCATCTTGGATTTGGGGGGGGGGACGCTCCGGGCTACTCCCTGCGCGGAGCTCGGCCTTCGGCCTCGCCTTTTACGCAGCTCGCCTCGGCCTACGGCCTCGCCTCGCGGCGTGGCGTCGTGGTTCGCCTCGGCCTGCGGCCTCGCCTCAGCACTCCTTGTATGGCGGCCATCTTGGAAAATGGTGGAATCGAAAAACTGACCCGATATTCAAGATCTTCGTCCCCTAAACCCCCCAGATACCGATTTTCGTCCGGATCGGAGCAACTTCATTTCCGGCCGCCATCTTGGATCCGCCATCTTGAAAAAAAAATTTGACAGCCACCTGCCCCTCACCCCCTTGTAAAACATTTGTTCGAGCACACCCCACTTATGTCAAACGGTTCCGGAGATACAGCAATAATAATTTTGTATGGCGGCCATCTTGTTTTTGCGAAAATCGAAAAAATGACGTCACCGGTAGAATTCGACCAGGGTGTGGGTCGACCTTTGTTCGAGCGCCACCGCTCCATCTGCAACGGTTCGCCCGGGAAGGTGGGTCGCCACCCGATGAGAAGGTGGATCCGAGGATCTCGAGGTTTTTCCGTACCCTCCGCGCCACCCTCTCCACACCATCCATACAAAGTTTTCACCTCCCGCCGCTCCATCTGGGAGAACAATTCTGTCACCCAGTCAGTCAGTCAGTCAGTGAGTGAGTGGTATTGTAGCTTTATATAATATAACTAGGTTTCGCGTGGTGCGCGACCTGCTAAAGCAGGTCGCGAGGCGGTTGTGCCTTTTTTTATAAATTTTAAAAAAGTTTTTAATTTTTTTTTGTTTTTCACGGCCGCCATTTTAGATTTAAAAATGGATGTTATTTTCTTAATCAGCACCCCTGAATACCCAAAAACGACACCCATGACGATTTTTTGCAAAAAAGTTATGTCCGCCATCTTGGATTTCAAAACGTATGTCATTTTCGGAATCAGCAACCCCGAATACCTATTAAACGACACCCATGAAGGTATTTTCAAAAAATCCATGTCCGCCATCTTGGATTTCAAAATGGATGTCATTTTCGAAATCAGCACCCCTAAGAACCTATTAAACGACACCCATGTCGATATGATGGCGGTCGGCTGGTAATATGCTTGGTGACGCTTCGGGCTTCGCCCTACGCGGAGCTCGGCCTTAGGCCTCGCCCTATACGCAGTTCGCCTCGGCCTACGGCCTCGGCTCGCGCATGCGGCTCGGTCTGCGACCTCGCCTCACCTTAAAAATCTAAACTTGTATGGCGGCCATCTTTGATTGGGGGGGGACGCTCCGGGCTTCGCCCTACGCGGAGTTCGGCCTTCGGCTTCACCCTATACGTGGCTCGCCTCGGCCTTCGGCCTCGCCTCGCGCGTTCAGCTCGGTCTTCGACCTCGCCTCACCTTTAGAATCTAAACTTGCCGCCATCTAGAATTGGGGGGGGGACGCTCCGGGCTTCGCCCTACGCGGAGTTCGGCCTTCGGCCTCACCCTATACGCGGCTCGCCTCGGCCTTCGGCCTCGCCTCGCGCGTTCGGCTCGGTCTTCGACCTCGCCTCACCTTTAGAATCTAAATTTGTATGGCGGCCATCATGGACACCCATTACGATTTTTTGCAAAATAAATTATATCCGCCATCTTGAATTTCGAAATGTATGTCATTTTCGGAATCAGCACCCCCGAACCCCCGAAACGACACCCATGACGGTATTTTCCAAAAAATCCATGTTCGCCATCTTGAATTTCAAAATGGATGTCATTTTCGAAATCAGCACCCCTGAAAACCTATTAAACGACACCCATGTCGGTATGATGGCGGTCGGCTGGTAATATGCTTGGTGACGCTTCGGGCTTCGCCCTACGCGGAGCTCGGCCTTTGGCCTCGCCCTATACGCAGCTTGCCTCGGCCTACGGCCTCGGCTCGCGCGTTCGGCTCGGTCTTCGACCTCGCCTCACCTTAAAAATCTAAACTTGTATGGCGGCCATCTTTGATTGGGGGGGGGGACGCTCCGGGCTTCGCCCTACGCGGAGTTCGGCCTTCGGCCTCACCCCATACGCGGCTCGCCTCGGCCTTCGGCCTCGCCTCGCGCGTTCGGCTCGGTCTTCGACCTCGCCTCACCTTTAGAATCTAAACTTGTATGGCGGCCATCTTGGATTTGGGGTGGGACGCTCCGGGCTTCGCCCTACGCGGAGCTCGGCCTTCGGCCTCGCCTTCTACGCAGCTTGCCTCGGCCTACGGCCTCGCTATAATTGGGGGGAGGGGACGCTTCGGGCTTCGCCCTACGCGGAGTTTCGCCTTCGGCCTCACACTATGCGCGGCTCAGCTCGGAATCTAAACTTGTATAGCGGCCATCTTGGATTTGGAAGGGGACGCTCCGGGCTACGCCCTGCGCAGAGCTAGGCCTTCGGCCTCGCCTTTACCGTAGCTCGCCTCGGCCTGCGGCCTCGCCTTGCAACATGGCGTTGTGGTTCGGCTCGGCATGCGGCCTCGCCTCACCACTCCTTGTATGGCGGCCATCTTGGAAAATGGTGGAATCGAAAAACTGACCCGATATTCGGAATCTTCGTACCCCAAACCCCCCAAATACCGATTTTCGTACGGATCGGAGCAACTTCATTTCCGGCCGCCATCTTGGATCCGCCATCTTGAAAAAAAATTTTGACAGCCACCTGCCCCTCACCCCCCTGTAAAACATTTGTTCGAGCACACCCCACTTTTGTCAAACGGTTCCGGAGATACAGCAATAATCATTTTGTATGGCGGCCATCTTGTTTTTGCGAAAATCGAAAAAATGACGTCACCGGTAGAATTCGACTAGGGTGTGGGTCGACCTTTGTTCGAGCGCCACCGCTCCATCTGCAACGGTTCGCCCAGGAAGGTGGGTCGCCACCCGATGAGAAGGTGGACCCGAGGATCTCGAGGTTTTCCCGTACCCTCCGCACTACCCTCTCCACACTCCTCATACAAAGTTTTCATCTCCCGCCGCTCCATCTGGGAGAACAATTCTGTCACCCAGTCAGTGGTATTGTAGCTTTATATAGTATAATAATAATAAAATAACTAGGTTTCGCGTGGTGCGCGACCTGCTAAAGCAGGTCGCGAGGGTTTTGTGTGGTAGGCTACAGGAGCGGGAAGGAGGGGCTTTTGGAAAAATAGGTATTATGGATATGGACTTTGCGAAAACTAAATGTTAAGAATCGGAAGTTTTGAAATAATCACTTTGCGTAGTAGGCATGAAATAACTACTGGTCATAATTATTTTTCTTTATTTTTTAACCAATGCAATTATGATTTACAATTTTAACTGGGTAGAAAGAGCTATATTTCTTAGAAAATCAAAATAAAGCTATTGCATAGCATTTTGTATCACACCTCCGTGCCCGTCGGAGTGGGGAGCGTTAGGTTTTTTTTCGTTACGGAATTTTTGGATTCGGTCCCCGCGCTCAAGGGCCGCGATAGAAGCTATGCAATAGCTTAAAAAAATTGAGAGACAATAAGGGAAAACATAGAACACGACGGCTGCATGGGTAAGCAACCCTTTGCTTTGCTTTATTTGTGCAGAATTACTTATTTTCATGTTTATGGTGTCACGTAAAAGATTTGGCTGTATGTCTTTGTCTATCCTGAAGAATAAAGAAAACTAAGAATAAGAATAATAAGAATAATTTATTTCACAATTGGGTTATAAAAAGAGTTACATTACAACAGCGGGCCCTGCACTAAGCAAGCTTGTATCGCAGGCGCCCTGTAAGCGATTGCCTACCCGTGTACAGAGTTTTAGACAAAATTGATAAACATTGCACAATTTAAAAAGTAAACAAATCATATAAAATTAAATTAAAGTTGAACAAATTATATAAAATTAAATTAAAGTTAAACAGATTATATAAAATTAAATAAATTAAAAGAAAAGAATAAAAAACAGGAACAAAGATGAATGTGAGTATGTTGGCATGTATGCATGTTTGTGTGTATATGTATGTGTGTGTGTGTGTATGTGTGTGTGTGTGTGTGTATATGTGTGTAGGGATGTGTGTGTGTCATTGTGTAATAATAGTGTTGTTGTGTTTATTTCACGATGCTTAAGGAGTCAAGATCCAGGAAGTGGGAGTATGTCCTCTGTTTGTGAGTAGTTTAGTTCACAAAGCCAATTTTCCACGATAAGTTTAGATTTCCGCGTCGTACAAGTTAAAATATGAGGCAATTTTTTACAAATTTTGTTAAATATATAAGGGAACAGAAATTTTTGAAGTCGTTTAGCAAATGTAGTGCGAACCGTGGGTACTTTAATGTTAAAGATCCTACGCTTACGGAGTGTCTCGAATTCTTCAGAGCTGCGTACAGTCCCATAGACCGAGACAACAACTCTCAATATATATAACTGTCGGACGCGCAGAACCTTCGACTCATTGTATAGTCTGTCAGTAGAAAACCTGAACGGCTTCCTAAACATAACCCTGAGAACAGCCCTTTGGGCACGTTCAAGCGCTATAAACTTGGTCTTGGCTGCACCTCCCCATACTCGAATACAGTATAGGATGAGAGATTGGCAAAGGGCCTTGTACACCAGGAGCAGGGTTTCTTTTGAGGCTGCAGGCCGAAGAGATTTCATGATGAACATGAGCTTTTTTAAACGCGCAGCCAACGCAGTGAGGTGATATCCAAAAGACAAGTTCTCATCAATCACTACACCCAAATACCTCACTTTAGTCGTCTTTTGGATAGTGTCACAACCACAGGTATAGACACTTTGAGATGACAACTGCACTGACTGACAAGTACTAGAGTGTAATTTTAGCATTATATTCAAAGGGGGCTTTGAAGCACTAGTTTTATGGAACGCGATATACTGGGTTTTGCCAACATTTAAGGTCAAAAGGTTTCGGTTTAGCCACCTAGCAATTGTTTTCAAGCCAGCTTCGGCAGTTTCGAGTACTTCAACCCAGGAAGGCCCGTAGAAAATCAAAGCTGTGTCGTCCGCATAGCAAATAACTTCTGCGCCTCTCAGGGAGGTTTCTAAAAGGTCATTAATATAAATTGTAAAGAGCGTTGGCTCCAAAACACTGCCCTGAGGAACACCAAAGAACACCGGCAACGAATCGCTTATAGTTTGGCCAACCCTAACACGCTGCTGTCTATCCGTGAGATAACTCCGAAACCAGTTGAGTACTATTCCCCGAATTCCAACAGCGTCCAGCTTTTGCAACAATATTGGAATCGACACCGTGTCAAACGCCTTGGCTAGGTCAAGGAATACCCCTAGACAACACTCATTTCCATCTGAAGCAGAAGAAACCGTGTTGGTTAAAAGTAGGACTGCATCTTCGGTGGACTTTCCTTGCCTAAAGCCATATTGCTTTTCTGAAATTATTTTGTTACTGTTAAGGAAGCTAAGTAATCGTTTGTTCACTACTTTCTCTAGAAGTTTACCAAAAACGCTTAAAAGAGATATTGGTCGATAATTACACGGGTCATCCTTTTCACCACTTTTATGTATGAGTGTTACTACTGCCGTCTTCCATCTCATGGGAACAGTTCCACTACTTAGACTTAGGTTAAAAATGTGCGTTAAAGGAGCGAGAATGAAGTCCTTACATTTTTTGATGATTGAAGACGTACAGCCGTCTAAACCAGCCGCACTTCCACTTTTTAGTGTAACGGAACGTTTTCCGTTTTGTAACAAGTACCTATCCGATACCAGCACGTCGCATCACTATGCTTATGGCACATCACTACTACTACACTTCGGTGTTGCCATTTGTGAGCGGGTGTTGCCATTTGTGAGCGCAGTTTGGAAATGGGTGGTAATCACTTTGAATTTTCAAAAGCGGAAAAGCTTTTTATCTACGAGAAAAATCGTTTATAGGTAAATTTCGTTTCGCTATTTTATATAGCTTTTGCTCATTAGTTAATTGTTTAATGTGGATTTGTTTTCTAATAAATTTGCTTATATCAAAAAAAGCATAGTGCATTTTGGGGAGGTTGCGCTGACAACACCAAAATGGACATGGCAATGGCCTAGATTTCATCCATTGTTATTTTATTTTCTATTTTGGAGCTGAAACAAGTAATCATTGTTCTCCTGTAAAGAGATTTTATTTATAGCAAAAGTAAGTACTTCAAATTACGTTTTAGAATATCCATTAGTGCTCGCCGTGTTGCGTGCGGTGAAATTCCGTACGGCGGATTCATTGTCATATTTTGTTTCAGCAGTTTTGAAAGTCTTCCCAAAAGTTTGGACTGCGTGACTAAAAGGGTCGGGAGGGTGATACGGAAGTCTCAACCAGAGAACCCGGTAAGCATTCATCACGAAATAACCGCTAAAACTCATGTTCTTTGGGTGAAGCACGGCCACGTGCTACGGTCTGTGATCGCTCCCCTTTGTCGCGTAATCATTTGTGAATTGCTTCTTAGATGTCTTGTTTCTGTTTTCCAGTGGGATTATTTCAATATTTGTCGTCCGAACTTGCGGGCATTCATCGTGCAAACCACGTTGGGAGTTAGAAGTTGGTTCTGACATTGGCTGCGTGCACGTGACCGTCACGCTGAAGTGTGTGCCCTCTGAGTGCCTGCCGGTACCTAGCCTACCTGCCTGGTAGCAGCCTCGCTGCCACAACCAGCCCGAGACAAGCTGCACGAGGTATCGTTGCCCGCGCTGGAGGTTGGTCACTTAATTTTCAAGTTTAACCGCGGTCAAGTGTAAAGTCCCTATGTAGTTTCTGCACGGTGGTTCCTCTCTTTTTATCAGACTTTTGTGTTAAGTGTGTTTGAGTTTTGTGGAAATAAGATAGAATCCTTTTGTAAGTTCTTAAACGGCCCCTGCCGCTAAGCTAGTGTTTCATATACAGGGTGGGCCATAAATTTTTGCACATTTGAAACATGAATAAAAATAAAACTACTAATATTATTTTGTTGATGATTTATTTAACGTAATAAACATTTATTGAAATTTATTTTTTAAAAATGACATCGTCGAGGTGTGTCCCGTCTCGTTGCTGGCACTCCTGCAATCGACAACGTAAATTTTGGAAAACTCGTTGACACATGCTGCGAGGAATCGCGGCTATCTCTTCTTGGATGTTTTCTTTCAATTGGGATATGGTCGTTGGTTTATTATGGTACACTCGACACCAAAAACCCCTTCATTCACCTAAAACGACAGTATGGGCTGCCATATCAGCAAAAGGCATAATCGGTCCGTATTTCTTTGAAAACAGTCAAGGAAATAACGTAACTGTAAACTCAGTGGAATACGTGAAGATGTTGCGAGAATTTTTGACACCACAGTTACAAGAATTTGAAGGATACAACAGCAGGACTTGGATGCAACAAGATGGAGCAACATGCCATACGTCAAATGTGACTTTACCGGTGGTCAAAGAAATGTTTCCTAACAAATTGATTTCTCGCAGAGGTGATATTCCATGGCCTCCAAGAAGCCCAGACCTTACACCTTGCGATTTTTTCTTGTGGGGATATCTGAAGAGTCGAGTGTACCATAATAAACCAACGACCATATCCCAATTGAAAGAAAACATCCAAGAAGAGATAGCCGCGATTCCTCGCAGCATGTGTCAACGAGTTTTCCAAAGTTTACGTTGTCGATTGCAGGAGTGCCAGCAACGAGACGGGACACACCTCGACGATGTCATTTTTAAAAAATAAATTTCAATAAATGTTTATTACGTTAAATAAATCATCAACAAAATAATATTAGTAGTTTTATTTTTATTCATGTTTCAAATGTGCAAAAATTTATGGCCCACCCTGTAGCTTAACCTCGAACTAAATTCCTGGTTATTATTTGTAATCATTTAACTTAATATCAATATACGGAAGGCTAAACCGCATTTTGGTGTTTTTTTTCGATAGCCTTCCCAATATTTTTATTTCAAAATTTATTTCATTTCTTTTTTCTTTTGTCCGTGGTGCTGGCACACGGGCATGTACCACGCCACGTGACATTAGTCCACTTATCAAGGCACCAATCTCACTGTTGTCAGTCGGGGTCATAAACATCGAATTTGTGTTTGAGCAAGTGGGGTTAAAATCATTCGCTAGCGTGGTTTCTGTTGTAGAAAGACGCATAAGAATGTCATTGGCCAGATTTGTACCTACATTAGTAAAATAACTATTGCACTGATTCAATGCCGTCTTGGGATCCTGAGCAACCTGAGTTAGTTTTGTAGCATTACTACGAGTACTGGGTATGTGGCAAATGTCCTTAACCGTGTGCCAAAATTTCTTGGGGTTATTTATATTATTTTGTAATTCTTGATTTTCATAACTAGCTTTAAGTAGGCGAAATAAGATAGAATCCTTTTGTAAGTTCTTAAACGGCCCCTGCCGCTAAGCTAGTGTTTCATATAGCTTAACCTCGAACTAAATTCCTGGTTATTATTTGTAATCATTTAACTTAATATCAATATACGGAAGGCTAAACCGCATTTTGGTGTTTTTTTTCGATAGCCTTCCCAATATTTTTATTTCAAAATTTATTTCATTTCTTTTTTCTTTTGTCCGTGGTGCTGGCACACGGGCATGTACCACGCCACGTGACAAAATGGCGCCCAACGTATTATTTTTATTGTAAAAAAAAAACAACCACTTACAATTATAAAATATTCTACAAATTAAACAACATTGTTTAAAACATATAATTTGTTTAAAAAACAAAAAAAAAGATAAATAACTATGAAATGAATTACAGTTAAACAGAAACATTGTTCAGCTTAAATTTAATTTAACATAAGCTATTCTTAATTTAATATAAAACAAGACAATTCCTTTAAAATAAATTTAAGTTTAATAAAAACTTTGTTCAGCTTAAATTTAATTTAACATTAAGCTAATTTACTTTAAGAATTGTTCAATAGTAACGGAAGGATAAGGATTAAGAGCTACGCGCTCGGTTGAGTGGTTTGTTTAACCGTTTATACTGTACCTAAGAGTTGTAAAGAAAAACCACCATGCAGGAAATTATTATTGAGTCATTAATCAAGGATGAGTTAATATACGAAGTGACAATTAGGTCTGACAATCCAGCAGCTACGGTTCCTTTGTTAAAAAAACAGTTGAGGGAATTGCTAGAAGATAGTCCTTCGGAGTCAGTGTTTGAGACCGAATAAAAAGAAAGTGATGAAATCGAGGCTATCTCAGGAAAAGTCAGCGAATTGGGCTCACTGCTCTCCAAGCAGGAAAAAACACCTAACACTTACTATTTCAATAGATGTCGCTGTTTAGGGATACATCTTTACCACAGGCTGTCGCGTCTTTCTGCCACGGATGCAGGGGTATTGTCTCAAAAGGTAGAACTGTCAAAGACTTTAGCACAATTGTGGTCCAAGGTCGAATCGTTGAGAACTCGTTTTGTAGGCGAAGCAGAATCGAAAGGCGAAGAAGCGTGCTCCGGCGATAAGAACGTGTCCAAATGGAACCTCCATTTCAATGGAACGACGGATCCCAGATCATTCTTAGAGCGAGTCGACGAGCTGCAATTGTCGCACGGCGTTTCTGATGCCAAGCTGTTCAAGTCTGCGGCACAGTTGTTCTCAGACCAGGGTTTGTTGTGGTATAGAGGAGTCAAGTCACAGGTCAACAGCTGGAGTGAGCTAAAACATTTATTGTTGGACGAGTTTGACTCGGTCGATTTTGATTATCGTCTGTTGGGAGAAATCCGGTTACGAACGCAAGGGGAGGACAAACCAACCCACATTTACTTTTCGGTAATGTCGTGCCTCTTTAATCGCTTAAAGACACCTCTTTCCGAAGACAAGCAGCTCGAAATACTCTTGCATAACATACGGCCATACTTCTCACAACAACTTGCTTTACTTGACGTTAAAACCATTCCGGAATTAAAATCAATCTGTCGCAAGCTAGAGGCAGCGCGCCAGCGCGCAAATCTTTTCGTTGAGCCCGGTAAAGCCAGTAACAGTAGTCTGAGTACGGAATTTACGTATAAGGGTAAATCCAAAGAAAAATCGGTTAATGCTGTCGGTAAACAAACTAAAAATGACCAAAAGGGTAAGGAAGAAGCTTCTCCTCAGCAAGCAAAAACGTCAAACGCTAAAAGCACAAGAACATGCTATAAATGCGGAAAGGGTAACCACAATTTTAAACTATGTCAGGCTACTCCTGATCCAGATAAAATTCACTGCTTTAAGTGTGGAGAAAAAGGTTTCACAAAACGAGCTTGCCCGAGGTGTAATCCAAAATCAAACGAAAATCCTCCCGGAACAAAAAACTGAATAATTTGAACCGAGGTGACTTGTTTAGTGAATTTCACGAAGCCAATACATCATCATTTAATAAATTTAAGTCTTTTGACACCATTGCTTCGGTTCTTTTTGCACCTAATAAGGAGGATATTAGACCATATTTGAGAATTCTAGTCAATGATTTTGAAATCATAGGTTTATTAGATTCCGGTGCTTGTGTTTCTATTTTGGGAAACAACTCTCATGAGCAATTTATTAAATTTGGTCTCGAGTTTCAACCACAGTTGGACAAATCTTGTAGTGTTGCTAACGGCATCCAGCTGGAGTCGAAGGGTTTTGTCTTTGTCCCTGTAAAATTTAATAATGTAACCCGGGTTATCAAATTCCACGTCATTCCAAGCATCGTCACTGACGTTATTCTTGGATGCGACTTTTGGAAAAGTTTCCATTTAGCTCATGAACTGTTTGACAAAATAGATTACAGAAGTACGCCGGATACTTATTTTAAAGTTTGCAATAGTATATCTTCGGATCAATTACCCGCAATTCAAGCTTACAATAAACTTACATCAAGTCAAAGTGAATTAGCGGATTCTATTGTAAAAGAATTTGAGAACATTTCTACCGAAAAGAAAGGTTTAGGAAGAACGACTCTTACTGAACATGTCATTGATACGGACGATTCGCCACCTATTAAAACTAGGCAGTATCCTCTTTCCCCAGAGAAGAAGAAGGCATTGTATGACGAACTAGATCGCATGTTAGCCCTAGATGTAGTGGCACCTAGCGAAAGTCCGTGGAACAATCCTGTGATCCTCGTTAAAAAATCCACCGGTGATTGGAGGTTTTGCCTAGATAGTAGAAAATTAAATGCAGTAACCAAAGGTGACGCTTATGCGATCCCTTACATGCCTCAAATTTTAGATAGCTTAAAAGAAGCCAGGTATTTATCTTCAATCGACTTGAGCTCAAGCTTTTGGCAGACGCCGCTACAGTTAAATTCGCAAGACAAAACTAGCTTCACGGTTCCAGGTCGTGGGCTCTTTAAATTCAAAGTAATGCCTTTCGGACTTAGTGGCGCTCCAGCTCGTCAACAAAGATTGATGGATTCTTTATTTGGACACAGTTTCTGTAGTGATATCGAAAAGGGCATAGTTTACTGTTATATTGATGACATAATTATAGCTGGCTCAAATTTTCAAACGCATTTATTATTATTGAAGCGAGTTTTAGAGAAATTAAAAATGGCCAATTTAACAGTAAATTTTGCCAAGTCAAAATTTTTTAGAAGCTCCATAAAATATCTGGGCTATGTCGTTGACGAGTATGGCTTGAGAACTGACCCAGAAAAGGTTTCTGCAGTATTAAATTTTCCAACCCCTACTTCAGCACGTGAGGTTAAAATATTTTTAGGTACGTGCTCGTGGTACCGAAGATTTATTAGAAATTTTACCAACATCGCTGCGCCTTTAAATAAGTTAACCAGTACGGGTAAAAACGCACCACCTTTCCTGTGGTCAGACGAAGCCGAAAAGTCTTTTAACGCTTTAAAAAACGCTCTGGTTACAGCACCAGTGTTAGCTGTACCAGATTTTAATAAACCTTTTACTGTTCATTGTGATGCATCGTCATATGGTTTAGGCGGCATGCTGTCGCAGAATATTGACGGACATGATCACCCAATTGCTTTTGTTAGTAGGTCTTTAAATAAGGCTGAACGTAACTACAGCGCCACAGAGCGGGAAGCTTTGGCGGTTTTGTTTGCTGTGGAGAAGTTTGAACCATATTTGGGTTCGCGTAAATTTAAAGTGGTCACAGACCATTCTTCACTCAAATGGTTTACCAAGTTAGAAAACCCTTCAGGTAGATTAGCTCGTTGGTCCTGCCGACTGTCACAGTTTAGCTTCGAAATTGAGCACAGAAAAGGCACGGACAATGTAGTGCCCGATGCGTTGTCTGGGCTGGTCAAGGAGGAGGTAGTAAATGCTGTGGATCAAGTTCAAGACGAGTGGTATGACAGGATTTTTAATGAGTGTAAAACACATCCTACCAAATTGCCAAATTTTTGCATACAAAATAATATCTTGTATCGCTTGTCTAAACAAAAATATAATTTATTGAGAGAATTTGAATGGAAGGAAGTAGTGAGAAAGGATCGTAGGGAGGCAGTCATTAAAGAAAATCATTGCGAACCTACCGCTGCTCATTTAAGCATTTTCAAAACGCATAGACGTCTATGTCTGCGGTATTTTTGGCCGAGAATGCATAAAGACGTGGTTGATTTTATTAGTAAATGTGATACGTGTGCTGCTTACAAGCCTTCACAAAAAGCCACACCAGGTTTGATGGGTCAACCAAAGGTTTGCCACCGACCGTTTCAGGTTCTGTCAATCGATTTAGTAGGACCCTTACCCAGGTCGCGATCAGGTTTTGTTCACCTTTTGGTAGTAACTTGCTGCTTCTCGAAATGCACTCTCTTGTTTCCTCTTAGGCGCGCTACTAGCGCACTAGTAGCGAAATATTTTGAAAATAATGTTATTTTAGCACACGGAGTTCCAGAGACTGTAATTGCAGACAATGGAGTGCAATTCACAGGCTCTGAATTTCGGCAGCTTTTAGAACGCTATAAAGTACCAAATTTACACTTAACGCCGCGTTACACCCCTCAAGTTAATTTAGTCGAACGTTACAACAAAACGGTTATGACAGCGGTCGCGTCTTATGTTAAAGATAATCATAGAGCTTGGGATGAGAATTTGCCAAAGATTCAATACGCTATTAATAGTGCCGTGAACGAATCAACAGGTTTCACACCGTTTTTCCTAGTTCACGCTAGAGAGCCGGTCATTAGCGGTTCCTTCTATAAGGACCCTAATAAAAATTACGAACCGGGCGTTCCTAGGGATGAATACGCAGGTGAATTCCATCATTTAAAAGACATTTTCACCAAGGTCAAGGAACATTTACTTAAGGCCCATGCTGAAAACGCTAGCCATTACAATTTGAGACGTAGACAGGCACGTTTTAAGGAGGGTGATAAAGTTTGGAAAAGAACGTTTATTCAAAGTGACGCAGAAAAATTTAAAATGGCTAAACTTGCTCCAAAGTTCGAAGAGTGTAAGGTACATAAAGTGTTATCACCTTTAGTGTATGAACTAGAGCGACTTTCTGACGGCCGATTAATTGGTTCTTGGCATATAAAAGACCTCAAAATATAAATTAAATTAAAGCCACAAATAGTGTTTTGGATTTTACTATTGATCCACTACACATTAAAGAGTGAGAGGAACGTGATGGACAGTATTTATTTTCTTTTGTTACATTACTTATCATGAAAGATGAAGGATGTCAGTAGATGTACGATCAGTTAAAAGTGTGCTCTGTGTTCAATTTTGGGGTTGAGCTGGACCGTCGGCTAGACAGAAAACTTTGTACTCATTTTGTAGGTTATCCTACACTTGAACTACCTTTTTTGAGCGCTCACACTCGAGTTTTTTAATTTCTCTAAAATAGGGAATTTTTAGTAAATATTTTACACTCCTGTGTTTTGGTGGGTTCGAGATATTAATTTTAGGTACATTTTAGTCATCGCTCTTAGTTTATCCTTGTTTACTTTAGTTTGCTTTTGTTTTCCCTTACCTAGTGCTTATAGCGATCCCAAGACATTAGTCGTAGGGCTAGGTAAGGAAAACTTATAAACCATTTACTTGGTTTTACTTACATTTTCATAGGAATCGACAAATCAGTGAAATAGGTTGACACGTTTGGTCGGATTCAGTCGGAGATCCTGTATAGGAAAACTGAGTACTTTAAACACGGTTTAAAGTATTTCAGGGATCCCAGGTATTGTTAGGCCGGTCCTTGTACAAGGTCGATGACACTATTTCTTATTTCTTTCCTTTAAGTTCTGCGGTTTAGTTTTTAGTAAGGTGACAGCATTGGCTACCAGTTCTTAGTTATCTATTTGTTTGGATTTCGTTTGGCTTGGGTAGCAGGTTCTGGTGGCCATTGGTGCCTATATATTTTTTTTCCATTTCCATTTCTTTTCCGTAAGCATTCCAAAGATTATTTGTTCCATTTCCAAATTCCAATCACAAGATGCTGAGGGCAGCATCGTTCTTTTAGGAAGGGGGGTATTGTAACGGAACGTTTTCCGTTTTGTAACAAGTACCTATCCGATACCAGCACGTCGCATCACTATGCTTATGGCACATCACTACTACTACACTTCGGTGTTGCCATTTGTGAGCGCAGTTTGGAAATGGGTGGTAATCACTTTGAATTTTCAAAAGCGGAAAAGCTTTTTATCTACGAGAAAAATCGTTTATAGGTAAATTTCGTTTCGCTATTTTATATAGCTTTTGCTCATTAGTTAATTGTTTAATGTGGATTTGTTTTCTAATAAATTTGCTTATATCAAAAAAAGCATAGTGCATTTTGGGGAGGTTGCGCTGACAACACCAAAATGGACATGGCAATGGCCTAGATTTCATCCATTGTTATTTTATTTTCTATTTTGGAGCTGAAACAAGTAATCATTGTTCTCCTGTAAAGAGATTTTATTTATAGCAAAAGTAAGTACTTCAAATTACGTTTTAGAATATCCATTAGTGCTCGCCGTGTTGCGTGCGGTGAAATTCCGTACGGCGGATTCATTGTCATATTTTGTTTCAGCAGTTTTGAAAGTCTTCCCAAAAGTTTGGACTGCGTGACTAAAAGGGTCGGGAGGGTGATACGGAAGTCTCAACCAGAGAACCCGGTAAGCATTCATCACGAAATAACCGCTAAAACTCATGTTCTTTGGGTGAAGCACGGCCACGCGCTACGGTCTGTGATCGCTCCCCTTTGTCGCGTAATCATTTGTGAATTGCTTCTTAGATGTCTTGTTTCTGTTTTCCAGTGGGATTATTTCAATATTTGTCGTCCGAACTTGCGGGCATTCATCGTGCAAACCACGTTGGGAGTTAGAAGTTGGTTCTGACATTGGCTGCGTGCACGTGACCGTCACGCTGAAGTGTGTGCCCTCTGAGTGCCTGCCGGTACCTAGCCTACCTGCCTGGTAGCAGCCTCGCTGCCACAACCAGCCCGAGACAAGCTGCACGAGGTATCGTTGCCCGCGCTGGAGGTTGGTCACTTAATTTTCAAGTTTAACCGCGGTCAAGTGTAAAGTCCCTATGTAGTTTCTGCACGGTGGTTCCTCTCTTTTTATCAGACTTTTGTGTTAAGTGTGTTTGAGTTTTGTGGAAATAAGATAGAATCCTTTTGTAAGTTCTTAAACGGCCCCTGCCGCTAAGCTAGTGTTTCATATAGCTTAACCTCGAACTAAATTCCTGGTTATTATTTGTAATCATTTAACTTAATATCAATATACGGAAGGCTAAACCGCATTTTGGTGTTTTTTTTCGATAGCCTTCCCAATATTTTTATTTCAAAATTTATTTCATTTCTTTTTTCTTTTGTCCGTGGTGCTGGCACACGGGCATGTACCACGCCACGTGACATTAGTCCACTTATCAAGGCACCAATCTCACTGTTGTCAGTCGGGGTCATAAACATCGAATTTGTGTTTGAGCAAGTGGGGTTAAAATCATTTGCTAGCGTGGTTTCTGTTGTAGAAAGACGCATAAGAATGTCATTGGCCAGATTTGTACCTACATTAGTAAAATAACTATTGCACTGATTCAATGCCGTCTTGGGATCCTGAGCAACCTGAGTTAGTTTTGTAGCATTACTACGAGTACTGGGTATGTGGCAAATGTCCTTAACCGTGTGCCAAAATTTCTTGGGGTTATTTATATTATTTTGTAATTCTTGATTTTCATAACTAGCTTTAAGTAGGCAAAGTAGGTTATTTAGAAAGTTGCGATACCTTTTATAAGTTGTGGTAATAATGTTGTTGTTTGGGTTTTGTTTAGCCTGCAGATGTAGCCGATCACGGTGCCTTTGACATCTCATTAACCCAGGTGTAATCCAGGGGCAGATGTTGAACTTGGACCGACTTAAGCGAACTGTTTTAGAATTTCTTGCTATGACTCTTTCTAAAATATCGGTGAAAGCATTGGTCGCTCCGTCAACATCTTAGCACTCCAGAACAGATGACCAGTTCTCGGTACAAAGCTCCTCTACGACTCCCTCAACATCAACTTTGATACGTGATCTTTTTAGTGAGGTGCGATTTAGTTTCAAAGAAGCACCCAGAATACAGATGTCGTGGTCGGTTAGGTCAAGATGGTAGACCATGCCAGTGGCCAAGGACGGGCAGTTTATAAATATATGGTCAAGGCACGCCTTCTTTCTTGTTGGCTTTGTTATTGCAGGCAAAAGTTTATGACTTGAAAGAACGCAGAGATAATCCGAACACTGTTCAGGTAACGGATCCTCAATTATGTTAAAATTGAGGTCACCTGCCACTATAAGCTTTTTATTGCTTGAATTTTTTAAAATTATGTCAAAAGAGGACAAGAAACGATCAGCTTGTTTGAACGAGGGAGAACGGTAGATACCTAAAATGGTCAGGTGAGTACCTATATTAATTTGCAGGCAATTGCATTCTTCACACTCAGGTTCACAGGCAGTCGCGCTCCATCTTTGACTGACATATGCTACCACCCCGCCACTTTTATTAAAATATTTTGTAGTACGAAAAACGTTATATGTCGGAATAACAGGAAGAACCGAATAATCACTGAGCCAACACTCCGTGAGTATAATAGCATCTAGATCTATGTTTAATCTTCTGTAAGCAACCATAAAGGCATCAAAGTTATGTTGGAGACTCCGTATATTTAGAGTTAAGCATTTGAAATCGTGAGCAGCACTCAAGCGATCTTTACAATCCTCTAGACTCTCAAGCAACACACAGTCAACAGACAACATTTAGTTATGTCACCACAACCCTTAAGAACCATAACTGTGAGAGCATAAATGCTGCAAGTCAGCACATCATGGGTGGCATGGCTTCTCAGCCACCATAGTGATAGGTGTAAGCATTTACGTCATTCATGTCGCGCATCCAACTCTGTACGCATGTCTCACTTAGTTTAAATTAATTAAATAAGTTAAAATTAAAGTTTTTATTCTTTTTAAAAACATAGTTCCGTGCTCCCGCAACTTGACTGGCGCAGCCGGTAGGATCCGCTAATCCTAAAATTGGCCGCCAAGCGCGTTTAAACTTCGCGGAAAATAGACTAAACCTCGTCTATTCGTGGAAAATCGAGCGCGCAACAGCTGGAGCGGATCCTGCGAACCAAAAGAAATACGTCGAGGACCTGGACATAAGCCGGACATATTCAGAATGGGTGTTGCAGGGTGGTGAGTAAAACTTTTCGCTATCCCCTGTGTTCCATCCCTTACGTGTACTTGAGATCAAACTTCTCTCATTTCAAACGTGATCTGAATTAGTTAAGCCTTATATAAGTATAAATACAAGAATATTATAAATGAAATTAAAGTAATTAAATTTGTTAATGAGAAATAATTAAAGGAACTGAATTAAGCTGATTTAAAATTTAATTAGAATAGAAATTGTAAATAATAGAACTTTAGTATTTCCCTCAAAATTTTTATACTGCTTACTTTGTTCTGTTTATTGTAAATTTTATTTTGTGTGAAAACCTACTTGTGTGTAAAAGCGAGAAAAGTTACCGAAAATGCCGGAGGCCAACTTGAACATAATCCCTTCAGAATTCGTGAAAATCATACCACTCTATAAAGGCGATAGTGAAACCCTCAGTCTATTTTTACGAAAATGTGAATATATCATAGACAGATTCCGCGGTGACCCAATTCAAGATGCATACGTTATGCAAGTTATTACTAGTAGGCTAACAGAAAAAGCAGCAGCGCTGATAAGCGAGCGCCCAGACGTCGTGGCGTGGGCGTCATTCAAGGAACTCCTAACACAGCACTTTGGCGATCCGCGCAGCGAGGAATGTATCGCCATAGAGTTAGAAAACCTAAAAATTAGAACAGGCGACTCATACCTCAATTTTTGCAATAGAATTCAATCAGTTAGGTCAAATCTTATAGCTAAAATAAACCTAATAGATGATGCTCAGCTGCGTAGCAGTAAAGTGATAATTTATAACAAAACTGCTCTTAACGTTTTTCTGTACAATCTGCCAGAGAACATGGTTAGGGTTGTCAGACTTCACCAACCTGATACCTTAGAAAAAGCACTAACATACGTCTTAGAAGAAGTAAACTTCCATGACCAATATCAAATTAAAAACCGTTCAAACTCTACCAATCCACCTAAATTAAATCCACAAATGCAACATCAAAATCAATTTAAATTCGGTACCCAAAATCATACGCCACATCTGAACAATTCACAGCTCTATGGTAAACAGTCGAACAATTTCAATCCCTTTAAATTCGGAATTCCTCAAAGTAGACAATTTAGGAACCCGCAGACGAATAACCAACAGCTCTATCGACCAATGCAACCAGCTCAGTTTGGTCAGCCACAGCAGCAGAGATCGTTACCACCATGGGCTCAAGCTCAAGCGCAGGTAGGCTACAGGCCAGTTGGTCTACAACGTTTGCCTCACATGCGACCGAACCAGTTTGGCCAGCAACAAGGATTTAGACCCCCTCAACAAAATTTTCAAAACTACCCCAATGACGTATCAATGCGCACGGCACCCCAAAAACCACAAGGTTTCCGCGTAAACGAAACTGAATTGTACGACGAGTGTGCGTCTTATATGGAAGACCCCTACAATACTTACGATTACGCGTCGTGTAGTAACGACCCCTCAATGAATTACGATTGCGATTCATGCGAGCAACAAGCCGCAATGCTAGCCTTGGAAGGCGCAGGGACCGATAAGCCCGCCGAGACGGTAGCTCAGGTTGCAGACTCAGATAGTAGCGAGACACAACAAGCGCAAAATTTTTACATACAGGCCTCTACTCGAACAGAGAATCTATAGAGTTGAATTGTGATATGAAATTAAAATTGCCATACATTTATTTACCCGAAATTAACGCTAAATTAATGATAGATACCGGAAGCACACGTTCGTTTTTGCGTCCCCAAAAGGCTTACGAATATTTTTCAAATTATATAGCCCGCGAAAATTTTGAAGTAATAAGTACTCATGCCACTTCTCAACATAATGAAGTCGTACATATCCCTTTAATGCCAACATTCAAAAGTACAGACTATCATAAGTTCTTTCTCTACGACGTAGACTCCCGCTACGATGGCTTGATCGGGAATGACTTGTTAAAACAAGTAGAGGCGATAATTGATCTGAAAAATAAAGTTCTTAGAACAAAGACCACTGACATACCCATCATTCATAATTCGATTGACTATACAATAGTATTACCACCGAGATCGGAAATGCGAGTGAAAATACCGACCGACTTGTATTCAGGGCAAGCAATTTTAAATTACAAAAAATTTTGTGATGGCGTTCGAATGCCTGATGCTCTCGTTAGTTGCACTAAAGGATATGCAACTACAGTAATCCAAAATACCCTGGAGACTCAAATGGATTTAACCATAGTTTCCCCTTTCAAAGTTGCAGAGTACATTCCGAGTGAAAACAATATTAATTACATGAACAATGACACAGACAGACATCACGACGACATACTAAGAACTAATTTATCTAAATTACGTCTTGACCACATGAGTTCCGAGGAGCGTGACTGTATAGCTAAACTCTGTGACGAATACAGGGATATTTTCTATTGCGACCAATTACCCCTCACATTTACTAACCAAGTCAAACACTTCATACGTACCACACACGAAGACCCAATATATACGAAGCCCTATAGACAACCCCTAGTTCAAACTGAAGAAATTAAAAATCAAGTAGAGAAACTTTTAAAAAATAACGTTATTCAGGAATCATACTCACCTTGGAGCTCACCCGTACATCTGGTACCTAAGAAAATGGACGCTTCAGGTGAAGTGAAATATAGAATGGTGATTGACTACAGACGACTTAACGACATAACCATAGACGACAAGTATCCCCTTCCCAACATTACAGACTTATTTGACAAACTTGGACGAAGCACTTACTTTACCACACTCGATTTGGCTAGCGGCTATCATCAGATAGAAGTTAATGAAAGTGATAGACAAAAGACAGCATTCAGTACTCAGTCAGGGCACTATGAGTTTTTACGTATGCCCTTTGGCCTCAAAACGGCTCCTGCCACTTTCCAACGAACGATGGATAGTGTGCTGAGAGGTTTACAGGGAATACACTGCCTTGTATATTTAGACGATATTATTGTGTTTTCCTCCAGTTTGCAAGAACATTTGACAAAATTACGAGCTATATTTGACAGACTAAGACAGACAAACCTCAAAATTCAACTTGACAAGTCAGAATTCCTCAGGAAGGAAGTTCTTTACCTAGGTCACACCATTACCAAGGACGGACTAAGACCAAACGACGATAAAATTTCTGCAGTACTTAATTACCCTCTTCCGAAAACTACCACAGAAATCAAAGGTTTCCTTGGCTTAGTCGGCTACTATAGGCGTTTTATAAAGGACTTTGCCAAAGTAACCCAACCACTCACCGCATGCTTGAAAAAGCGAAATAAAATCACAATAGATCAAAAATATATAGATGCCTTTGAGAAATGTAAAGAGCTCCTTACCACTGCCCCTCTTTTACAATTTCCAGACCCCACGAAACCTTACATACTGACTACAGACGCATCTGCAGTTGCCTTAGGCGCTGTCCTTTCGCAAGGACCTGTAGGACAGGACAAACCCGTGGCATATGCTGGCCGTACATTGACTGATACAGAGTCTCGATATAGTACGATAGAACGTGAACTCCTTGCCATCATTTGGGCCACAAAACACTTTAGACCCTACCTATATGGACACAAATTTTACATATATACCGACCACAGACCACTTGCATGGCTGTACTCGTTGAGAGAGCCTAACAGCAAGCTAACACGTTGGCGACTTAGACTGCAAGAATTTGATTTTGAAATTGTTTACAAGAAAGGGAAACAAAATACTAATGCTGACTCTCTCTCTCGTATAAAATTGAATGCCATTGATTCTGACGATGACGTTTCTATGAGAGTAAATGTTGACGGAGATAAAGAACTCGATGACCTACTAAAAGCCCACTTGAAAGAAATTGAAGACAGAGTAACCAAATTAAAAAATGTCAAACGTAAAGACAATGCCAAACAAAAAGATAGTTCTGAAACCATTACTATTTCAGACTCATCCGCAACAGTGACTATCGGTGACTCCGAATCTGAACATGGGGACTATCCAATAATCCCTGACAGAAGTTCTACAGAAACAGCTCATTCTTGCCAAGACTTGGAATCGCACGGAATACCAATTTTGCATGAGGCAATAGATACAAAACCTAACCAAATCCTTGTCTTCAAATGGTTTAAGAATGAATTACAAGTCAAAAATATTTCTAACGAAAAACATAAAATTTTAGAAATTTTCCTACCAACTAATAATGACCAATTAATTAAAAATTTCCTTAAAGAATACGTAAAACCAAAAACTAAATACTTTATCTATTTTGAAGACGAAATACACAGGAAAGACTTTTCAAGAATCGTAATTGAACTCTTTAAACAGGGCTCTGTAGAATTTTTTGAATGTACTGAAAGGGTTATATATATCGAAGATGAGAGAGAACAAAAAGCTATCATCCTAAAATATCACGAAGGTCCTACATGCCACCGTGGCATCAAAGAAACAGCAGTTAGGATACGTAGGAATTACTATTGGGAGAACATGACGGACACAGTTGCCGCAGTAATTAATGGTTGTGAAGCGTGCCGTAAAATGAAATATGACCGAAAACCACTGAAACCAATTTTACAGCTTACTCAAACACAAGATGCTCCATTTCAAGAACTATTCATTGATCTTTTCGCCATCGAGGGAAGATACTACCTCACCATAGTTGATGCTTTCAGTAAGTTAGGACAGGCCTTTGAAATATCCAACCGTTCCACCCCAGAGGTAGTTCGAGCCTTAACAAAATATTTTTCTTTCTACGGTGTGCCTCGAAAAATTTCAAGTGACCCCGGGTCGGAATTCAATAATGAGCTAATGAGAGAGCTGATGAGTCTACATAAAATAGAGCTTCACATATCTACCCCTAACAATCCAAACTCAACAGGTATAATAGAACGATTTCATTCAACTATTATAGAAATATACCGTTTAGCTAGATTCGAACAAAAATGTACAGACGCTGCTTCCGTAATGACCTATTCTATATTGGCCTATAATAACACAATCCACTCGACAACTAACTTCACCCCTTTTGAAATAGTATTTGGTCATACCAAAGTTAATCCAGTTTTTGACATAGACTTTGAAAAAGCGTATACTCATCAGTTGCTTAAGGATCATAATAAAAGAATGAAACACCTTTACAACTACATATCTGAAAACGCCCTAGCAAAAAAAGAAAGGATAAGAGAGAGAAGAGGAGGTGAAGGTGAACTACCCTTAGAAGTGGGAGATGTTGTATTCGCTAAGGATATCAATAGGAGAAAGAGCAAAGACAAAGCTAGGTTTCAGAAAGCAATAGTGTTAGGTAAACCGAAAAGAAACATTGTACCTGTGCGAATAGGCGCGCGAGAAACAAAAGTACCCATTAAAAACATCAAACGTCCTCCGCAGGTGGTGGATGATTCTCCTCCTGGCAGTGATACGTGCGAGCCAGGCCCTTCAACTTCAAAACGTTGACAAGAACCCCGGCGTTCTACCCGTTAAGCTGGGACAAGCATGTCGTCAGCACGACAAATGGACTGTTATAAAAGTTTTGGATTTGAGAAGCATTCAGGATGATTTGGCTTACAATTCTCAAAAATATGAGAAATTTGAACAATTAGTAGATAGTAGTAAGACTTATTCGCGAGAATTCTATAACGTTAAATTGCAGGCAAGAAATTTGTATAACATAACCGTACAGAAATTAAGACAAATTATCCCTTCTAATAGAGTTAAACGAGGTATCATAAATCCTCTTGGGTCTTTAATTAAAATAGTAACAGGAAATCTTGATCACGAAGACGCACTAAGATATGACGGGTTGATATCCCAAATGAAAGGTAACGAAGTAAAAGTAGAAAATAAGTTGACCATTATTTCCGAAATGTTGGGAACGATGGTAAGTGGTACTGAGACTTTACGAGACAATACCGTTATTTTAGATGAACGCCTCACACGCGTGGAAAAAATAGTTAAAGATATAATGATCAAAGAAAGCAATTCCATACATGCTACATATATACTTAGCGTGTTCCACTTGTTTATTAGTAATTTTAATTTGATTTTTTTAGCAGTCGGTGACGTTGAAGTAGCTCTAGCCTTAAGTAAAGTCTCTGTACTACATCAGTCAATCATAGACTCAGATGAACTGTTGGATATGTTAACATCCATATCGAAATACAGTAGTTTGGTATACCCTGTTAGTGTAAGCAATTTGGTTAGTATTGAAAAAACCATAGTTGTTAAGTCTTATGTTAAGGAAAATCAGATTACGTTTGTCATGGAAATCCCCCTTACTGATGGTAATATATATAGTTATTTCAAAATTTATTCCTTACCTATTTTCAACCCTTCAAAAAATCTTACCACTGTAGTTGTCCCAAAATACCCTTTCCTACTGGCGAAAAGTTTGAAATACCTTCCAGCAGAAAACCCCTGTGAAGAAATTGCAGTAGAACGATTCCTGTGTAGAGAAAGCGATGTTGTTCCATTCCCAGAAGCTACTTGTGTAGAGCAGCTAATGAAATTTCAGCCAGATCACAGCCTCTGTGAAGCACATGTTGTTGAAATCGAAGACGTCAAAGTTCAGCGCTACGGTCCTATGAACTGGATAATCTTCACCCAGAAGAAGCAGATCATCACAGAGAAGTGTCAGGATGATATCACCAAGAAACAAATTCAAGGTACATTTCTGGCCACCATAGATGCAGACTGCGAACTCTACATAGAAAATAAAAGGTTGGAGAGCCGACGAGCAATAGCTTCAGATCTTCGACTTCAGCGAACTACCCCTATCATCAACCTACCAGAACTTACCACAGTGAATATAAGTGAAAGTGTTAAAGTTAATATCAAGGGTGTTAATTTGGACAATTTAAAGCATCTGTCAAACGTGTTGAAAAGTGCGGAAATGAATAAGAACAGTGAAAACGTAATCATAGACACTCAAAGTGTGAGCTTAGCTACTATAATCCTTTATATTTTAATTGTAATCATTAGTATAAGCCTCATTATATGGAAATTTAGAATCTTGCGAAATCATCGTGACTCAAATTCGTCAGATGACTTCGCGCTTGAGGAGGGAGAAGTTATGTCACCACAACCCTTAAGAACCATAACTGTGAGAGCATAAATGCTGCAAGTCAGCACATCATGGGTGGCATGGCTTCTCAGCCACCATAGTGATAGGTGTAAGCATTTACGTCATTCATGTCGCGCATCCAACTCTGTACGCATGTCTCACTTAGTTTAAATTAATTAAATAAGTTAAAATTAAAGTTTTTATTCTTTTTAAAAACATAGTTCCGTGCTCCCGCAACTTGACTATTTCATCAATATTATTTGTTAGGTCCATCATTGTTTATAGAAAATTGTTATCATTAGAATGAAAACGCTGTCATCAAATTTAGTGTGTCGCCTTCTTGAGTACCAAAGTATATATATTATGGATTCGTCTATACCGAGTGATATTGCTGCTTGTGTATGTGAGAGTATGAGTGATTGAGTGAATGAGTAGTGTAATACGAGTATGGGTGTTTGTGTCAGAGATGTGATGAGTGAGATTGAGACAATTTCAATTTCGCTAAGCCATGCCGTTAATAATATACTATTATTAGATATGCAGGTAGTTTCCTCAGGAATTTCAGGGAACAAGTGGCCCAATCCTCTCTTCCAGATCAATAGCTGAAACAATCCTAGCCGCCGATTTTCCATCAGAGCGTCGCACGAAAATATGTCCGTTACGGACCCAACAATACCGAAAGCCGTTTTTGGATGCGCGTTCGCGGGCTGAACGAAATAACAGTCGGTTTTTCTTGGTCAATCGCTCGTTGACGTACAATCTGGCTGCTTCTCCCTCCACAATACCCTCCGTGGTCAGGTTGCGTCTAGATTTGGCGGCGGAAAGAAAAGCATCTCGCTTAAGACGTCTGAGAAGTTTGACTACGATTGGACGAGGCGGCTTATTGGCCTCCGGTTTTGGTCCTGCTCTGTAAACGTCGTCTATTTCATCTTCCTTGAGTTCCAGACCGATTTTCTGAGACATGACCAAGAGGGTGTGGCATAAGTTCTCATTTTTCTTTTCCGGAATGCCGCATATCTCCAATTCATTTCTGAGATTCTCTTGCTCCCGGACGTTGTTGAGATGGACAATGTTACTAACTACTGAGTCAAGTTCTGCGAAATCCCTTTCGATCCTTTCAATCCTTGTTGAGTGCTCCTTGACGGTGGTGTTGAGAGATGTCTGCAAGCTTGTTACAAGTGTGTATGTATCGGCGTTTGATTTTTTAAGGTCGCTTACTTCCTTACGCAGGAGAAGGACTTCCTCAATGAGCGTCGATAACTTGCTAATAGTTGATTCATTTTCGGTTGCTTTTGGGCCGCTCTTGGAAGTTTGAGAAGAGCCTTTATTCATCGTTCCACGACTACCGCGGAACAAGTTGACGTTTTCAGTAGAGAAGGTGTTGTTTAGTGATCTTATAGGAAAGTCGACATCACTAATTTTTGGCTTTGCACACCTGCACACAGGGCACAACCAAGTTGATTTTTGGTGCTCATCAAAAGTATTAAACTTTTCTTCTGAGCAGTTTAAGCACTTGATATCATAATTCTCTTTGCATTGAGAGCATTGCATAAACAACTTAGATAAAATATTCTCACCGCAAGCGTTGCATTTTGTCGACATCTTCTATGTTCTTAAAATTAATCGGCCAGTACACAGGTAACTCCGGGGCGCGCGTAGTAAGCGAGCGGTGGTCACTAGTCGAACGCAGAGTTGAAGCGACGATGACTCACGCAGCGAGCACCTTGCCGGTCGGTGATGTTGCGTAGGTCAGGGATAATGGACGTTTTATTATAATTTTGAATTTGATTTGCTTATTACTCTTCACCACGTCGAAATCTCGTAAAACAGTTTTCACTACGAAAAAGACCTTATGTAAGGCTTCAAAAGTATTCTAATTTAAAATCTGAGTAGAAAGATTTGACACGGATTTTTTTAAAAATAATGACGGAGCGAAGTAGCGCGGGTATGTTAGCTTAAGTGCCGTACGACGAAAAGCCACCACTATAATCTATGGCCTGGGAAAAATAATTTAAAAAAAGTTAGTTGTGTTGTTCGTCGAAAGATGGCACTGCATGTCAGTAGGTACCAATGACTAAAGATGATGTACAGACAGCAATACGTCAAGTTACTCATTAGCACCAAGCCGACGCAATCTAAGCGGAATAAGGGCCGATGTAGAGGTCAACATGAAAAGCCTAATGTGTCGTCGTCTATATACTTGAATAATAATAGATGTGAGTGTTAGTATGGTCATTAGCTATAATGAATTGAAAAACTTGTGACGTATCGACAAAATGGTTATTATCATTTATTTTAAAGTTAATCCATTCAAACCTAATATTTCCTACTGGGTAGACTGAACTGCAGTTTTAAAACCATTTGATACCAGACGAACTATTTTTAGTAATATAATGAAACAAAAAATGAGTTCATAATAAATAAAAATTTAATCATTTCAATTATTTATTACTAATTTATTTATCTAAATTAAATCATTTTCTGCCTTGGCGTGGTTGGAAGATTTCAAAATAATTTTGACAGTGTCGCCGAATGGTTGTCGCTTTGTTATCTGAAAAAATAATGAAAATGTTAATTATCTAAGTTGTTGTATCTGTAACATCTATTTTTGACTTTTATAAAATGGTGCTCGTCTTTAAAAGCGCACAGAATGCATTCCTTAGTATGTTTTATGATTATTAGTTTAATATAATGTTTTAACGTAAATTTGAAAAAATCAGAAAGAAAGAAAGAAAGAAAGAAAGAAAATAATTTATTCATTGCCAACAATACATTATAGTACAATTTTAGGTTATGATTATAGCAAAGTTCGATCAAATACATAAATTGTAAATTCCTTCATCTATACTACAATATATTGCACAAAGAAATGGCCCCGACTCAGCATTTTGTCATAAGCACATAACAAGTATGTATTTACGACACTGATATTCTGCCGGTACCAAATTAGGAATAAGTTACGCGCTATTACAATAATAAAAAGCCAATTGTGCAGTGAAAAAAAAAAGAAGCTAATTGCAAATAATTAAACAAGACATAAAAGTAAACAGTAATAAAGATATTTTTTCAATTGAATTAAAATTAAAGAAAAATTGTTAAGCAAGTTAATTAAATTAAAAAAGTTTGGAAAATGTTTAAAAAATGTTTCAGCGATCGCGGTCCCAAAGTTATGGTAACAATTTCTGTTGGCCGAGTAGATAATCTCGGAGATGTTTCTTAAAGCTCCATCTAGATTGGATGTGTCTAATCGGTGGAGGAATATCATTCCAACACTTGGAAGCGCGATAACTGAAACCTCCCCGAAATGTAGTAGTACGGTGTCTAGGTATGCAAAGGACAAATGAAACTGATCTAGCAGTGTATCTATATCCAGAATATCGCCATGATAGTTTCCTATATAAATATAAAGGCTGATGAGTGTGCATAATGCCATGCAATTGCGAAGCATAGAAGAGTGTAAGCCGACTGTGCATCTTAAGTAAACCTGATTTATTAAGAAATGGAGTAACATGAGACCTTGGAGGAATTGGAAAGCAATAACGAGCACAGGCATTCTGTATTCTTTGAACCAGGACTTTAGAAAAATTCAATAAGCAGGGACCGTAAACAGTGATGCAATAGTTGAGCTTAGATAAAACTAACGCTTCGCAGAGTTTAATTCGTAATTCGACTCCAATAAAAGGCCTAATACGATACAGAACCTTGAGTCTATAAAAACAGTTTCGTGCAACATTATTAATATGAGATTCGAACCTAAGCCGATTATCAAAAATGAGACCAAGATTACGAGCCTCAGTTACTAAATTAACAGGTTCACCCCTTATAGTTACTACAGGTTTAAGTGCCTCAATACGGTTGACCTGCGATTTAGTTCCAAGTATAAGAAACTTTGACTTTACAGGATTAAGAAGAAGCGAATTTTTTAAAGACCAAGAAAATACCCTATCCAAATCCTCATTCAAAAGACTCACAGCATCCGCCATGGCATCGGGACGCACAGGGATATACACTTGTAAATCATCTGCATAAAGATGATATTTTGAGTGTTTCAGAGTGTCAATTATATCAGCGCTGTAAATAATAAATATCAGAGGTCCAAGTATAGAACCCTGCGGAACTCCTCTAGTTACAGGCAACGGTTCCGAAATAAGGGACTTTTTCTCGGTACTCCGAATGACAACTCTCTGATTTCGGTTACTTAGGTAGCTGTTAAACCATTGGACGGCAGACATATCAAAACCATAATACGATAATTTTGACAATAATAAAGAAATATTTATGCTATCAAAGGCTCTTGAGAAGTCTAATAAAGTTAACAAAGTACCTTGTCCCTCATCTAGATGGCTCATTATATCATCCACAACATCAAGAAGAGCGGTTGTGGTACTGTGCTTGGATCTGAACCCTGACTGCTTTTCTGGTAATATATTCATTAATTCACAATATTTGGATACCTGGATACAAACTACTTTCTCAAGTAATTTCGACAAGAACGGCAAAATACTTAGGCCGTAGGTCACCCACCTCATCTGCATTATTTTTTTTCGGCAATGGCCTAACCAAAGCAGATTTCCAAGCTTTAGGGAAGACCGAGGAGGAAATTGATTTATTAATAATTTTAGTGATCACAGCAAGCGTACGAGGAAGGGTTAATAGTACCATATCTCTTGTTATGCAATCGGAACCCAGCGCATTGGATTTAATATCCATAATAAGCTTTGCAACAAAGTTTTCATGCACGGGTTCAATCTTGAAAGAGCCGCGATTGTGTCGATGGAACTCATAAAAAGTCAATGTTGATATATCAACAGTGTCACTACCTGGGACATTGAGGAAGTGTTTATTAATAGCGTCAGGGTTATCAAATCGATCAGGCAGGTCAGAAGTATTCTTAAAATCAGGAAGAACGGTGGATTTCAAATTTTTCCACAAGGCCTTACTATTGGTTATATTTTTTTTTATAAATTGATCAAAATATGCCTGTTTTTCTGCATTAATACAAGAAATCACTAAATGTCTCAGAGATTTGTACTGTTTTTTATCAACATCACATTTAGTTATTTTAGCTCGCCTATGAGATTCGTCGCGCAACTGTCTCATGCGCAGAAGATTATTCGTCATCCACGGGAGGTGCAATATTCATGTATTATAAAAGTCAATACTGAACTTAGAATAGGCTAAGTTCAGTATTGACTTTTATAATACATGAATATTGCTACCTACTCTTCTCATAAGAGGGATGCGAAGGGTTTTGCTGTATACTGGGCGAAAGGCTGACCACTTCTCACCATTATACAACTTGTACCATCTGATAACCCTCACAATTTGTATCAAACGTGGCATCTAGTGGTTCTAGAACCACTGATTCTCTGCATACCCCGTTAGGGATTATGGGCGTGAGCGTATATATGTAAGTATATATGAATATTGCTATTTAAAATGCACATAGCAATATTTAATTTAATTTACTGTGTTTGTGTAATATCACATACATACGTAAGTTCATGCCAATAATCTCTAACCGGGTAGGCAGAGTATTAGTGAGTCATGAATATTAGAGTTATCAACTATGATGATACGTGATATATTGTGGAGAAAGATCGGTAGTCTTTCGCTTATGACGTTATGACACAGCAAACCTTCGTGTGCCGTCTACCTACTGACTTTTACTGAAGTGTTTCTGTCACTACCAGTTCAGTGTGAAAACATTGTTTAAATTACTCTGTATGAATTTTCAAACAAATGCCTGATGAGTACGTACATACATAGCGCTACATCAGTTAGTGCAGACGGTGCTGTAGTCCCGGCCCGGCCGCGGCTCGCGTCACTTGGCCGGCTTGATGCAGCGTCATTTATATATCTGATGCGATTTGTTTCATCTGTAATAAAATAATATTATTGTTTATACTTCAATGTATGAAATAAGATGTAAATATAATTAAATCAATACTAATGAGTCTCTTTCTGTAATATAGGCGTTCTGTAATAGTAATACGGGTGTGCAACTTAAACAATTATTTATCAATTGTTCATTGGCAGTATTAGGAATCGAACCCAATACCCCTTTTTATAATTATCAGCAATGATGTGATGATACATCCATCATACATGATCTATTGTGGAGAAAGATTGGTAGTCTTTCGCCCATGACACAGCAAATCTTCCTTTGCTGGCTAACTATTGACTTTTACTGAAGTGTTTATGTCACTAACAGTTCAGTGTGGAAGATTTTTTTTTAAATCTATTGCTCTGTATGATTTTCCAAATAAATGCCTCATGAATATGTACAGACAAAAGCACGTCATTACCCATTTGCTCTACGAAATCTGGCGCTATTACGACTGGTATAAGGGCGACGTCGAGGTCACGTCAGGCTACACCAACGTCGAGGTATGTGTAGCCTGACGTGCTACCGTGTGTACATTGCGCTACATCAGTTAGTACAGAGGTGCTGTACCTGCTGTAGTCCCGCCCTCGGCCGCAGGTCGCGTTATGTGGTCGGTTTTAGGCAAAGCAGCTTTATTTTTCTTTAATACGATTTCCTTCTGTAATAAAATAACATTATTGTTAATTATTAATATTACTTAAATGAATAAAACTTGAATATAATGAAATCAATACTAATGGGATATCGGATGAGTATTTATTTAATCACCTTAATATTAGGTACTTTTATTCATCTTCATAACTTCTCATCTGAATTCCGTGATCTTGACAATAAGAGAACCAGACTGGACAGAAACATAATTTCAATTATAAACGCATCGGACAGCATTTAGATCCGTATTACAAAATGCGACCCGGACTCAGACCTACACTGAAGTAGGAGTCATCTTGGTCATTATGATAGTGAGAAAAAGAAACAATTAAGTACAGTATAGATAAAGACTTGAGTCTCCTTCTGTAATGCGGGCGTTCTATAACAGTAAAACGATGTAACTCAGAAAATTTTTACTTGTTTAGTGGCGGTACCTATTAGGAATCGAACCTAAGGGTCAGCTCACACCGCGACGCGACATTGCGGATAGAGCCACTCAAAATTGAACTATATTTATCACAAGTGAGAATTAAGAACACGTCGCACCACGCAGCGCCGCGCCTCGCCGGTCGCCGCGGCGTTCGTACAATGAAATGTTTATCTTTTCAAGTAGTAAATAAAATTCAATTTTGAATGGCTCTATTCGCAACGTCGTCGCGTCGCGATGTGAGCTGACCCTAATACCCCTTTTTTATAAATAAAGTTTTATTAAATAAGTTTTACCTTCATTCTTGAAATCTGTAACAGTTGTCTACATTGCTTTAAGATAATGACGATTTCTGCTCTTATGACCGATTCAGTTTCTAATTTTTAGCTTTGTGTAGTTTTTTGAGATTTGATGGCAGATTGTCGACATCTCTATAGGTATATATAATCTGAAAAAGTAAAACAAAGAATTGAAAAACACACACATTAGACAGAACTGCATGAAAAGGCACAAGCAGCGGCGTTGCGAGCCGCGTTAGTCTGTATCATCGTTTTTTAACTTATTTACTTCGATTACACCAAAACAAATACTATGAAATATCTCTGCTTGGTTATATCCACTGAAGCAGTGTGGAAATGAAATATGAGGCTACTGAAATATAATTAATTCATTTAAAAAAGTATTTGTATTTAATATAATGACCTAGTTTCATTTTATTGCTTCAGTTTGAAAAGACGTTCACTTTTAGAGTTAGCCTAAAGTGTCCATGGCAGTGCTGCTAGCATCTTCCATCGGTGGTTTCAGTTACGCGTTCAGTGCCGTCGCTTTCGTTACTCATCTAGAGATGTATCTTTACTATGAGTAGCGTAGTTTGTTTGATGAATAAGGCGATAGTTTCTGTAAAAAAATTTATTCAAAATTACATAAATGCATACATACGTTCACGCCTACAAAACCAATGGTTCTGGGACTACTTCTTACCACATTTGACATAAATTCCGAGGGTTATAAGATGAAACATGAGGTACGTATAATGGCGAAAGGTAATTAATTCAAAATTCGTTTTTAAAATTATTTACTCAGTGTGGAATAAGTTGCAATAAATTAAATTAGTCTAAGTATACTTTAATGATTGTTTTTATTTACTTATGTTTATTGTATAATATTTTTATTATTTAAGTAGGTACCTTGAATTTTTAGTCCACCAGTTGTCTTCGGTAACATATTTCTTGATTGTTACAGTGATGGTCATTGTTGAATATCTTCATGTCTACTTCTTCACGTAATTGATGTTTGAACATTAGTATTTCAATATAATAATTTAAAACTGAAAGAGAAAAAAACTTAAAAATGTGAAGTGGTGCAGTTGTGATGTCATTCGCTTCACTTCAGACTAAAAATACTACTTATAAAACCGCACTGGTACATGATCGGAAAAGGAAAAAAAATGAATAAAAAGAGCTTTGTATTATTTAAAATATTATAGCAAGTACAGTGCAGTTAATTTAGTCTGAAGTTACTGAGCCCCTCCGCCACGTCAAGGCTGACCATCTTGGAGGGGAGCTAACTACTCTAACTACAAAAATAAAAGAGATATACAATAAAAATATACATAAACACCATGTACAATAAATAAAATACATAATAATAATTCGTGAAGAGTTAACTACACAAACTATTAAAATAATCACAAAATATTAAAATAAAAAGAAATGAATAATTTAATACATAAAATATCCTACAAGAGAGCTAACTAATTAAAATTACTATAACATATACATGTTTAATAAAATAAAAAATGACTATAATATATGAAATAAATAGAAATGCAATTAAGTAGAAAAAAATGTAATAAACGAAGTACATAAAGTATTAACTCATTTAAAAAAAAAATATCTACAATAAATACATTATATAAATAATTTTAAAAATATATACTTACGAATAATAAATATTTCGAATTAAATTCTATCTAAAACTAAATACAGCTGAAATGAAAAATAGAAACAAAACAATCTCGTGGGATAACAACGTCGAATGAGGTACTTCCCCGATTAAACAAGAACCGGAGTAAATACAATGACGTGTAGTCAATGATTGAGAAATCACCGTTATTCGCCAAACTCCTTTAGCTGAAAAACTGAAATTGCAAAAAACTTCTATCTACAAAATCGTTTAACTACGATCTAATACTACTATTAAAGCAGCAAAAAGAATTACTTCAGCTTTCATGTATTACAATTTCATGCCATCAATCGATCATACCAGTCTTCATGCGTAACCACTAAAAAGCAAAATGTTGTTTATGAGTAATGTTGTAAGTGTACTGAGGTGATGTATATGTAAAAAAACCGGCCAAGAGCGTGTCAGGCCACGCGTATTGTAGGGTTCCGTAGCAGCATGGTTCAAATATGCAGCTGGCTTCTTAATTCTACAAGCATATTGTCATAGTTGATGTTAAAATCCCCAAATACTATACTTAGAATCATAAACAAATGTATTAAAAAGATTGGCCTAAATATAACAAAATGGAAGTGTTTAATGCGCGAGCGAAGCGAGCGCGAATTTTTTTTTTTTTTTGCGACTATTTTATTGTGAGGAATAATATAATAATATCAAGCTAAGCAGGTGTATATTTTTAATGTCGTTTTCGTAATTAGCAACCACAAAAACCTATTCTGGCTTTCGGCTCGCCTCACTTTTAGCGTGGAACCTTGTATGTCAACCATTTTGAATTAGGGTACACTTCGTCGTAAATGCTACCCTCGTGAATTATTCCACATTTTTTTTCGTTATAAAAATTAATGTTTTCTAAACGGATTGCTGAATCGAAAAACGTTTGTAGTAAACCCCTTCTATCTTTTAAAAAGCTACCCTATGATAACGCACTCGATGATATCGGCTAGAAAAAAAACCATCGCCCATTCACGTTAATGGGAAACACACGAAAAAAAATTTTTTCCACCATTTTATTTTTTAGATTTGTCACCACAATCAATAGGTATGTATGACCATGCCAAATTTTAGCTCTGTACTATTAAGGATCTAATATTAGTAAATATATTCTTATTAATCCCAACTAAGTTTGGCACTTGGTCGACTATTACTCGCAAACTTGAAGGGCCATCTTATGTGTGATAGTTTTTCTTTTAATTTCGTTGTATATACTACCACTGTGAATTGTTTTACATTTTTAGAAATAACCGTTTAGCTGGTAGAGAGGTAGACACTTGTGTTTGACAAAAAAATTAACTTTAAAAATTTATGTTTCTCAAACTGAGTGCTGAATCGAAAAACGTTGTTAGAAAACTCCTTCTGTCTTTTAAAAAGCTGTCCTATGACACCCCTATGATATTGGCGAGAAAAAAAAATTCATCACCCTTTCACATCTATGGAAGACACCCGAAAAAAAATACAGTTCTGTCGGCGTAATTTATATGTATGACCTAGCCAAATTTCAGCTCTGTGCTACCAAGGGCTTCTTAGGAAACCTGCGGACAGACGAATATGGCGAAACTATAATGGTTCGTAGATTACTACGGAACCCTAAAAATAAATGTATTATTAAAGAGTTTTGTAATGTTGCACTTGGCCTTACAGCAGAGCCGTAAGGACCTAGTGAACAGTAGTCGAGGTAGGCTACGTCGAGGGTCCTATAGATATAAGACCCTAGACGTAGGTAAGGAAAGGTCGAGTGAAAGGTTAGAGGTAGTAGAGAAAGAGAGTAGATACAAGAGAACAGATATATTATATATAGAGCCTAATATTACAAATTTGGGTCCTGCCTCCCTAACGTCACTGGCGAGTTATAGGTAGCTGAGGGAAAACAAGAGTTCGACTTAAGTAGGACGACGTAGCTGACGCCAGGAGAGCGAGGTCTTGATCGTGTTATGCCAGTTACTCTGTGCTCGAGTTGGTGTCTGCAGCAGATCTCACGGCCCACGCCGGAAGCAAGAGAAGGCTGTCCTCGCGGCTCTTCGCCGGAGGCAGGATAGGACTGCCCTCACGGCTTCCAGCCGGAGGTACGAGGAGGCTGGAGTTTTTGAGAGCCCCACGCGAGGTACAGTGGCAAAAGAGGGAACTGTGATGTGAATTCACACGCGCCTACCACTTTAGAGAAAATACTAGGTGTTGAGTACTATTGTAGCGTAGGTCACACGCACCTACCACTTTAGGGTCGAGTATTGTTGTAGCATAGGTCACACGCGCCTAGCACTTTAGGGTCGAGTATTGTTGTAGCGTAGGGTTCGCGCCTGGGCAAAGTCCCTGGGCCGTGCTGCGGCCCAGGGAGGCCTTGAGACAGTAAGGTAGCTGTCCTTTCCTTCTATCTCACGTGAGAGATGAAGGAAGACTCACCTTTTAAAATTCAGCCGTCAAAAGGTAAACAGAAAATCGTTCGCGAAACTCACGATTTCCAATTTTGATTTCAAATTCAAATAGAAGTCAAGATTGACAAGAATAGGTGGCAAATACCAAAGACAATATGAATCACGGTTGAACCATCATTCTATGTCAATGGTTTAGACGCCAACGACAAGGAATGATGCCATCAACCAAAGGCAGAGAGTAACCAAAGACATAGAATTCAATGTCAACGGCTATATGACAGACTAATGACATGACCGCTGTGACAATGCAAAATACAATGTAAACAAATAAAACAAGAAATAGAAACTAACTAAAATACAGGAAAAAGAAGAATACTACATTACCCCAGAAACCCCGGAAAATTTTTCGACTTCAGAGAAAAATTTTTGTGCTAAATTTCGGGAAGCAAAATTCCCACTCTCATACCACTATCTTACATCCTATATCATTCAATCGTCCACATACATAGATCACGCTTGCATAAGATGGGGTACGGTTCACAGTCAATGACGCGTACTCCGGAAGTAGAGCTTCAATCAAGGATATATATAACCAGAAGGCTTATTTAGACGAGTTGTCATCCGCTCGTGCCTGTAAGGAGGCTAGACTGTAGGCTTGTTTTGAGAGTAGTCAGCCGCTCTATGCGAAAACCCAAGAAAACGAAGTTAATAACTTCTCTAACGAAAGGAGGTTTAGTATGCAACCAATCGAGAGTAGAGAAGTAGATAGAGAAGGTATACTAAACTTCAGAAAGGAACCCAAACCAACGATAAGCAGTCCAATCGGGCTACCGTGGTTGGTTAAAAAGAGAAGTACAGTGACTTCTTAAGGAGGCAAGTGTTAACCTACCCCAAGAGATAAAGGAGATACGACAAGGGCTTATTTAAGGAGTTGTCAACCGCTTCAAGAGATATAAAAAGATATGACAAGGGCTTATTTAAGGAGTTGTCAACCGCTCCAAGAGATATAAAAAGGATATGACAAGGGCTTATTTAAGGAGTTGTCAGCCGCTCCAGGAAAGAAAGTATAGGAACAAACATAGATTATGCCAAAGGAAGCCTGAAGGAGCTGAAGTCGAAGTTAAGAAAGGAAAGCAGAGTATAGAAAATACCCGATAATATTTACAAAATTTACAAGTGGTATGTTCATACCTTAATGTCTTTTATGTGCCACTTGGCTTGGGAGCCATTAGACTCTTCGAGTATATAGACTAAGGGGGACAGTTTGCGTGCTACTTTGCACATTACATATCTAGGGGCTAGTTTTGCGCTAAAATGGGAACCAGCATCACTTTGCACATAGTTCTTACGCCAGACCGTATCGCCGACTGAGAATTCCTTAAAAGGATGGCGTAAGTCGTAGCGTAATGAATTTTTCTGATGGGATATATGAAGGGCTGTTTCCACCTAGTCAAATACTGCCGACATCAGACCAAGATTTTGGGCGTAGTGGTCGCGTGGAACAAGGGTCAGTTCGTCCACATTGTAATCTTGGGTGTAGAGTGAGCCGCACGAAATGATTTCCCGCCCGAAAGTTAGGAAGGCAGGGGAGACACCTGTAACTACATTTACCGCATTATTCATTGCAGCTTGGATTTTAGGTAGGTGTAGGTCCCAAGATCTGTGATCTCCGTTCACTAGGGAGGCTAAAGCTGTGACAATTGTCCGGTTATACCTTTCAGTAGGGTTAACCTGTGGGCAATAGTAGGGGGTTAAGCCTTGGTAGGGTATTTTATATCTATTAAGCAAGGTACGGAATTCATTAGCTTGAAATTGTACCCCGTTGTCGGTCAGAATATATTGGGGGACACCATGTACTAATAAAACTCGATTCTCCATATCTCAATTACATTAGCTGCGGTAGCGCGTTTAAGTGGGAAGATCATGGTGTATTTGGTAAATAAGCAATTGACAACCAGAATATATTGGTTGCGAGCTCTAGTCATAGGGAGTGGTCCCATTAAATCCAGAGAGATGGATTGGAAGGGTCTTGAACAGACCTTGGGTTTCCCCATAGGGCCATAAGGGGAGTGACTGGGATGTTTAAATGCTAGGCAAGTATTGCATCCAGCAATGAGCTTGGCTATCTCCTTGAACATACCAGGCCAATAGTGCGTTAGACAAAGTTTCTTGTATGTCTTGAAGATGCCAAGGTGTGGGTCACCGGGAGAACCATGGGTCGACTTGATTAGGGCTTGCCTGAGCGAAGGCGGAGGGACTTCTTTCCAAATGAAATCATCGTTAAGTTCGTAAGGGGAGTGGACACAGCGATAGACTTTACCGTCCTTTAAAGAGTAGTTAGGGTAGGAGCCAGGGTTATTTCGGCAACCTTCGAGGAGTTTATTGTTGCGCTCCAGTTCAGGAGTAGTTGGGGTAGAGCTTGCCGTTACTGGGCATGCTTGAAAGTCTTGGCTAGAGCTCAAGTCTAGAGGTTTGGAGCGAGACAGAAGATCCGGAACTAGATTATCCTTCCCTTTTTTATGTTTGAGGATAAAATTGAAACAGGATAAACGAATAGTCCACCGAGCCAATTTTCCAGACGGATTTGAAAGGTTAGTGAACCATTTTAGCGCAGCGTGGTCGGTGTAAACCGTAAACTGTTTGCCACAGTCTAGATAGCATCGCCAATGCTCAAGAGTGGTTATGACGGCTAAAGTTTCACGTTCGGTAGTGGAATAGTTCTGTTCGTGTTTATTTAAAGATTTGCTCATGTAAGCAATAACGACCTCTTCGTTGTTCCGAGTTTGGGTAAGCATGGCACCAATGCCGAAGTTACGAGGCGTCGCAGTGAACCGCGAAGGGTAGATCAAAGTCAGGGCAGGCTGGGACCGGCGTAGTTACCAAACATTCTTTTAGTTTAAGGAAAGCAGCGTCTGCTTCAGTGTCCCAGGCGAACTTAGGGGCGTTCTTCGCAGATGAAGTAAGTCTGCTAATAGGGGCGGAGATGGTACTGAAGTTGGGAATAAAACGTCTAAACCAGCTGCAAGTGCCGAGAAATTTCCTCACCTCTTTACGCGAAGTTGGGACTGGATAGTCCAGGATGGCTTTAATTTTGGACGGGTCAGCGCGTAAACCAGGCATCCACTATATAGCCGAGGTATTTAAGTTCACTTCTAAAGAATTTGCTTTTCTCAAAGTTGATAGTCAGTTTAGCCATTGAGAGTTTATCTACTACTCTCAGTAGTAAAGAGATATGTTCCTCGAAGGTCTCGCTGATGACAATAATGTCATCCAAGTAGCAAAATACTTTGTTTTCGAACTCTGGGGTAAACAATCTGTCCATTAAGCGCTGCTGAGTTGCGGGAGCATTAGTAAGTCCGAAGGGCATGACTACGAATCTGTACATTCCTCTTCCAGGTACATAGAAGGCTGACTTGTCTCTATCCGCTGGGTGTAGAGGAATTTCCCAGAAGGCTTTGGCAATGTCAATGCTAGAGAGGTATTTAGCGTTTTTAAGATTGTCCAGAATTTCATTTATAAAGGGGAGACTGTAAGCATCACGGCGAGTATTAGCGTTTAGTTTCCGGCTATCAACACAGAAGCGCCATTCCCCATTCGACTTAGGTGTGATGAGAACAGGGGAGAGCCAAGGACTTTCGCATTTTTCGATGACTTTCCAGGCTAACATTTTGTCAACCTCGAGGATAAGAGCCTTTTGTTTTTCGGGGGAAAGTCTATAGCATTTCTGTTTAATTGGAAGGGCATCACCGGTGTCAATACGGTGAGTAATGAGGTGAGTGCGACCGAGTTCGCCCTTACTTTCAAAAGAAATATCTTTGAAACGTTGGATAATGTTATCCGCAATTATCCTTTGAGAATCAGTAAGATTAACATAAGGTAGAACTTTATCGATTGAGCCCGTTGTAGTTGAGCAGAAGTTTAATTTATTTGTTGACTCAGATAGCAAGGACTTGGGCATTAGGTTAAATTTCTTCCAAAAATCAATACCGAGTATAAAAGATGGGAACATTTCAGGGAAAACGTATGCTTTAATGACATGGCATTGGTCATTAAAGGATATTGGAAGGTTGAAGTAACCAAGAGATTTAAGTTCATGTCGGTTTGCCGTAGCAACGGTGATCGGGTTACACTTGAACAGTTCAAAACCTAGTTTCAAAATTCCAAGGTGAGAGTTATTGCCTAAGATAGTGATAGAGCTGCCGCTATCTAGAAGCGCGGAAAATAAGTTATTATCGATCGCTACCTTTATGAAAGGGCGGTTGTGATCTCTCTCGTTCTTATAAAGCACAGAAGAAATTCTATAGCAGCCTAAAAAGGTCTTAATTGTTAATAGCCAACTGTTCCAGTCAGCTACATCGAAACTAGATTTCGGGTTCAAGTTAGAATTTAGTTTTTTGAGTTAGAAGCTTGAGGAGGATTGCATTTAGGGCAATTTGAAGAAATGACGTCCTTTAGACCACATTTGAAACAAATAGGGAATCTAGGTTTCCTACAATTTCTCAAAAGGTGACCGGTAACTCGGCAACGAGGGCAGAAACGTCTAGAAGGTTCGTAAGTAACGTTCGTAGCTGGCATGGGAGGAGTGGAACTAGAGGAAGAGTCAAGAGGGTGTGAGCTACTAGAAGAGTCCGAAGTTGAAGAGGTAGGAGGTTGAGAAGAGGTAGCGTTAACAGATTTTCTGTATTGAAAATTCTGTTTAAAAGAGGATGATTGAGGATTGAAGGAGGAGGAAGGCTTAGAGGACGTTGGAGGTTTATAGTTGAACTCCGAAACGAGAGGATTGTCCTCCGATTTAGGTTCCCGAAAGTTACGATCTTTATCGATATATTCCTCATATTTCTGGCAAGTAGTGATGAGAGAGTCAATAGAATTTACGTTAACGAGGGCCAAGTAAATTGAATAGCAAGGGCGGATATTACGTTTCAGGATGTCTAGCTGTTCAGTTTCAGACAACTTTTTGTAAGTCTACAGAACATTCCATTCATTAAGGAAATGAAGACAATTATATTTTCATTAGGGCCTTGTGTGCGGTTACGGATTGCTGTCAAAATTTTGTAATCGGAATCGTACTCGCTAAAGTCTTGAACTAAAGCTTTCGAGATTTCAGTCCAAGATAGAGCTGGGTTGCGAGTGAGTTTGAAACGGAGCCAATGCAGTGCATTGCCAGAGAAGAATTCAGAAGTATGTTTAACTAGTTTGTCTTTAGGAATACCACGTGAAGTGGTAAATTCTTCCAATTTTAGCAAAAAGGATTTGGGGCAAGAGTCACCAGAGTACGTTAATTTCCTTAGTTCACCTAAAGATTTGGTGTACGAGTTCGAAGAAGTAGGTTGGGGGGTATCTTTAATAGGTTGGCTTCTAGGTGGGGAGGTAAGGTCCTGTTCAGGGAGTTCTTGAAGTGAAGGGAGGAATTCCTCGTCTTTAGCTGTAAGATCTTTAAATTGTTTTTCCAAATTTTTAAAGCGTTGACGGAGAGAGTATAATTTATCGAGAGCAGAAGGGTCATCATCACAAGTATCAACGTCTATACGTTGGAGTCTGAAGAAGATGTGATTCAAGTATGTCTCGATCTTGGGGAAGTTCTGTTCCTTGCCCAGATCGAATTTAAGTTCTGCATACTTTAGAGAGTGATTTATTTGATCAAGGTCAGTTGAAAGGGGAATAGGAGATGTTTCAATCTGTTCAGGGGAGATATTGGACAATATTTTTAGCTGAGAATGGAGATTAGAGACCGTCGATGCAGGTTCCTCATTACGGATCTTAACCTCATATTCGACTTCTGCTTTATTCAGTAAATTAAAGTTGATAAGACGAGCCATAGTGACGTTGAGAGGTAGTTTACAGTAGAGAGGTAAGTCTAAGTAGAACAATAGGTAATAAAATTTAATAGATCAATTGAGTCACAGTTATAGTCAACAAGTCGATCGAGTAATTTGGGATTAGATTTCACAAAATTATTAGCTAAAATTATTAAAGGTTGTTACACAATCAGATAAAATCATTCGTATTAGTAAAAATTGTAAGTATTAGAATCATTAGTATTAGTTATAATTAGAATAAGAACTATTACTAAAACTATAGCGATAGTTAAGTACTAAATAACTAAAATATAAACTAGATTAAAACTACTACAAGAATTACAACTAGATTACAAGTATAGAGCCAGTAACGTAAAGGGACGGAGTTCCTCAGTAAAGAGAATAAAATAATTAGCTAGGGTTAGTATGTTGTATGTAAAAGAAATGAGGGTATGTTATGTGAGAAGGCAAAGAGGGAATGGTATAAAATGAGGGCAAGGAGGGAATATTATAAGATGAGAAGAGGGAAAAGAGGAGGTCACACTCAGAGGAGGTAAAGAGGGTCGCCCTCAGAGGAGGTAAAGAGTGTCGCCCTCTGAGGAGGTAAAGAGGGTTGGTCCTCCGAGGAGGTAAAGAGGGTCGGTCCTCCGAGGAGGGAAAGAGGGTCGGTCCTCCGAGGAGGGAAAGAGGGTCGGTCCTCTGAGGAGGAAAAGAGGGTCGGTCCTCTGAGGAGGGAAAGAGGGTCGGTCCTCTGAGGAGGAAAATAGGGTCAGTCCTCTGAGGAGAGAAAGAGGTTCCGTCCTCTGAAGAGGGAAAGAGGTTCGGTCCTCTGAAGAGGGAAAGCGAGTACCTTTATAGAAGAGGTATCTAATTGAGTGATGATAGTGAGAGCCTGAGATAAATAAAAGTGTCCTAATAAAAGTGTATAGTGTTGATATGTCTTTTATTGCCACTAGAAGAAGTGGTGTTTTAGAATTTTGAGAATCAGGGGTGAGAAGCCGTTGGGCGCCAAATGTAATGTTGCACTTGGCCTTACAGCAGAGCCGTAAGGACCTAGTGAACAGTAGTCGAGGTAGGCTACGTCGAGGGTCCTATAGATATAAGACCCTAGACGTAGGTAAGGAAAGGTCGAGTGAAAGGTTAGAGGTAGTAGAGAAAGAGAGTAGATACAAGAGAACAGATGTGTTATATATAGAGCCTAATATTACAAATTTGGGTCCTGCCTCCCTAACGTCACTGGCGAGTTATAGGTAGCTGAGGGAAAACAAGAGTTCGACTTAAGTAGGACGACGTAGCTGAAGCCAGGAGAGCGAGGTCTTGATCGTGTTATGCCAGTTACTCTGCGCTCGAGGTGGTGTCTGCAGCAGATCTCACGGCCCACGCCGGAAGCAAGAGAAGGCTGTCCTCGCGGCTCTTCGCCGGAGGCAGGATAGGACTGCCCTCACGGCTTCTAGCCGGAGGTACGAGGAGGCTGGAGTTTTTGAGAGCCCCACGCGAGGTACAGTGGCAAAAGAGGGAACTGTGGTGTGAATTCACACGCGTCTACCACTTTAGAGAAAATACTAGGTGTTGAGTACTATTGTAGCGTAGGTCACACGCACCTACCACTTTAGGGTCGAGTATTGTTGTAGCATAGGTCACACGCGCCTAGCACTTTAGGGTCGAGTATTGTTGTAGCGTAGGGTTCGCGCCTGGGCAAAGTCCCTGGGCCGTGCTGCGGCCCAGGGAGGCCTTGAGACAGTAAGGTAGCTGTCCTTTCCTTCTATCTCACGTGAGAGATGAAGGAAGACTCACCTTTTAAAATTCAGCCGTCAAAAGGTTAACAGAAAATCGTTCGCGAAACTCACGATATCCAATTTTGATTTCAAATTCAAATAGAAGTCAAGATTGACAAGAATAGGTGGCAAATACCAAAGACAATATGAATCACGGTTGAACCATCATTCTATGTCAATGGTTTAGACGCCAACGACAAGGAATGATGCCATCAACCAAAGGCAGAGAGTAACCAAAGACATAGAATTCAATGTCAACGGCTATATGACAGACTAATGACATGACCGCTGTGACAATGCAAAATACAATGTAAACAAATAAAACAAGAAATAGAAACTAACTAAAATCCTCGATTGTTTCTCGCGATCCTGTAATCATGATATCTGGTCAAAGGATCTCCCAAGTCGAGGAAGCTAGGAACTTGGGTATTGTTGTTGACGGTGAATTGCGTTTCGAATCACACGTTCTGAGTTTAATACGTAGCTGTTTCTATAGATTAAAAATTTTATACAGGATTCGTAATTTGTTGACGGAAAACGTTCGAGTAGTTTTATGTGAAACCCTTATCTTGTCAAAGTTAAACTATGGAGATGTAGTATTTGGCTCTCGACTGTTAAAGAAAACGGAGCGAATGATTCAAAGGGTGCAGAATGCTTGCTGTCGTTTTTGTTACAGTATACCACCTCGCACACATATTACACCGTACCTAAATAATACCTCAACACTTAATATGGCGGCGCGGCGACAGCTGCACTTGGCTTGTATGGTGTTTGATATTGTGAAGACCCGGAAGCCAAATTATCTTTTTGATAAATTAAAGTTTTCTGGTTTTCATGACCGTTATGTCACCAGACCTACACGCTATTTATTGGAGGTACATCCACACAAGACGCAAGCATTTGCTGGCAGCTTCCGTTACATGGCTACAAAGTGCTGGAACAATATACCCCCCCCTCTGCGGCTTCTTAGGTCTAAGGAGTATTTTAGAATTAAGTATAGGATGTTCCTTCTGGAGAAGCAAAAACTGGGTATTCCAGACACTTACTATGTAACGGTTTTTAAATCCTGACAAACTTTTGTGCTACACTCAACTATTAATACGCAATATCATACCTACACACATAACTCACATATTTATCCCCTGTTATACATATTATACATTATATTTTACATTCTCTTTTTTAGTGTTTATCTTCGCTGCTGAGCGCTCGTGACTGACCTTAATGAGGTTATAGCAGAATACCAGTGTTTTGTCCTTTGGACAAAGCTTATGCTGAGCTATGGCCTTTTTGTTGCATTCTGACACACACACAACACTAGAATAACTCTGTAACCTTTTATGTGTATTTGTACTTCTGACTGTTTTGAATGTTGTGTGTCTGTTTTAAAGCAATGAATAAATTCTTTGTCTGTCTGTCTGTCTGTAAAATACAGGAAAAAGAAGAATACTACAGTTTGTAATTTCGGAAATAAATTTTGTTTTGGTCTAAATACAACCGAATGTAAGTATAAATTTCGCGACCGAAGCGAGCGTGTATTTTTTTTTGTTTTTTTTACGGCAATATTACTGTTAGAGATAATATCAACCTGCTGTTAAAATAATATTGATGTCACTTTCGTAATTAACACCCCCAAAAAACTATTTAACGACACCTAAAATGTCAATATGTTACAGTTTGGCTTTCGACCTCCCCTCACTTTTAGCGTGGAACCTTGTTCCACGTTAATATATTTTTATTAATCCCAAAAACGTTTGGTCGACTATTAATCGCAAACTTGAAGGGCCAACTTATGTTTTTCTTTTAATTTCGTTGTATATTCTATAACCGTGAATTTTTTCACATTTTTAGAAACAACCGTATAGCTGGTAGTGTCCCCCACGGTAACTTGTTTTTAACAAAAAAATTCACTTTAAAAGTATTTTTTTCTCAAACGGAGTGCTGAATCGAAAAACGTTCTTAGTAAACCCCTTCTATATTTTAAAAATCTATCCTATGACATTCAATTCGATGGTATCGGCGAGAAAAAAAAATCCATCGCCCTTTCACGTGTATGGGAAACATCCGAAAAAATGTTTTTTCCAAAATTTTATATTTTATATCTGTCGGCGCAATCAATATCTATGACCATGCCAAATTTCAGCTCTGTAGTGCCAAGGATCTTATATTAGTAAATATATTCTTATTAATCCCAACAGTGTTTGGCATTTGGTCGACTATTACTCACAAACTTGAAGGACCAAGTTATGTGTGATAATTTTCCTTTTAATTTCGTTATATATTCTACCAACGTGAATTTTTCCACGTTTTTTGAAACAACCGTTTAGCAGGTAGAGAGGGGGGACACTTGTGTTTGACAAAAATTTTCAATTTAAAAATTTATATTTCGCAAACGGAGTGCTGAATCGAAAAACGTTCATAGTAAACCCCTTATATCTTTTAATATGCTATCCTATGACACCCCACTTAAAAGTATTGGCAAGAAAAAAAAAAATAATCGCCCTTTCACGTCTATGAGAGACGCCCGAGAAAAAAATTTTTTCTAAGATTTTACTCTACAGTTCTGTCGGCGTGATTCATATGTATAATCATGCCAAGTTTCAGCTCTGTAGTACTAAGGGTTTCTTAGGAAACCCGCGGACAGACGGACAGACGGACAGACGGACAGACGGACAGACGGACAGACGGACAGACGGACATGGCGAAACTATAAGGGATCGTAGATTACTACGGAACCCTAAAAATCTACAGTTCTGTCGGCGTAATTTATATGTATGACCTTGCCAAATTTCAGCTCTGTGCTACCAAGGGTTTCTTAGGAAACCTGCGGACAGACGGACATGGTGAAACTATAAGGGTTCTTAGATTACTACGGAACCCTAAAAACAAATGTATTATTAAAGAGTTTGTAATTTCTGAAATAATTTTTGTTTTGGTCTAAATACAACCAAATGTAAGTATAAAATTCGCGAGCGAAGCGAGCGCGAATTTTTTTTTGTTTTTTTTTTACGGCAATACTACTGTTAGAAATAATATCAACCTGTTGTTAAAATAATTTTGATGTCATTTTCGTAATTAACACCCCCAAAAAACTATTTAACGATACCTAAAATGTCAATATGTTACAGTTTGGCTTTCGACCTCCCCTCACTTTTAGCGTGGAACCTTGTAAACATATTCTTATTAATCCCAAAAACGTTTGGTCGACTATTACTCGCAAACTTAAAGGGCCAACTTATGTGTGATAGTTTTTCTTTTAATTTCGTTGTATATTCTATAACCGTGAATTTTTTCACATTTTCAGAAACAACCGTATAGCTGGTAGTGTCCCCCCCGGAAACTTGTTTTTAACAAAACATTTCACTTTAAAAATATTTTTTTCTCAAACGGAGTGCTGAATCGAAAAACGTTCTTAGTAAACCCCTTCTATATTTTAAAAATATATCCTATGACATTCAATTCGATGGTATCGGCGAGAAAAAAAAATCCATCGCCCTTTCACGTGTATGGGAAACACCCGAAAAAATGTTTTTTCCAAAATTTTATATTTTAGATCTGTCGGCGCAATCAATATCTATGACCATGCCAAAGTTCAGCTCTGTAGTACCAAGGATCTTATATTAGTAAATATATTCTTATTAATCCCAACAGTGTTTGGCACTTAGTCGACTATTACTCGCAAACTTGAAGGACCAAGTTATGTGTGATAGTTTTCCTTTTAATTTCGTTATATATTCTACCAACGTGAATTTTTCCACATTTTTATAAACAACCGTTTAGCAGGTAGAGGGGGGGGACACTTGTGTTTGACAAAAATTTTCACTTTAAAAATTTATATTTCGCAAACGGAGTGCTGAATCGAAAAACGTTTGTAGTAAACCCCTTATATCTTCTTATATGCTATCCTATGACACCCCATTTAAAAATATTGGCGAGAAAAAAAAAATTCATCGCCCTTTCACGTCTATGGGAGACACCCGAAAAAAATTTTTTTTATAAGATTTTGCTCTACAGTTCTGTTGGCGTGATTCATATGTATAATCATGCCAAGTTTCAGCTCTGTAGTACTAAGGGTTTCTTAGGAAACCCGCGGACAGACGGACAGACGGACAGACGGACAGACGGACATGGCGAAACTATAAGGGTTCGTAGATTACTACGGAACCCTAAAAAGCATGTTTTGAAATAAAGCATCTACTAAAGGAACTAATATGCAAACTACATTTAATGAAGAGCTGAATCAAAATACAAATCGCCAAAGACCTTGACAAACAACGTAGAACCCGATGTCTCTTTAAGTTAAAAAAAGCCTAAGCAGAATCTAAAGAACAAAAAGGACTAAGAAGAATGAAGAATAACAAAGTCACAAATCACCTCTCGATATCCTATATTAACAACTAAAAATTACCCAAAGGCTTTGACGAACAACGTAGAACCCGATGTCTCTTTAAGTTAAAAAAAGCCTAAGCAGAATCTAAAGAACAAAAAGAACTAAGAAGAATGAAGAATAACAAAGTCGCAAATTACCTCTCGATATCCTATATTAACAACTAAAAATGACCCAAAGGCTTTGACGAACAACGTAGAATTCGATGTCTCTTTAAGTTAAAAAAAGCTTAAGCAGAATCTAAAGAACAAAAAGGACTAAGAATAATGAAGAATAATAAAGTCACAAATTACCTCTCGATATCCTATATTAACAACTAAAAATGACCCAAAGGCTTTGACGAACAACGTAGAACCCGATGTCTCTTTAAGTTAAAAAAAGCCTAAGCAGAATCTAAAGAACAAAAAGGACTAAGAAGAATGAATAATAACAAAGTCACAAATCACGTCTCGATATCCTATATTAACAACTAAAAATAACCCAAAGGCTTTGACGAACAACGTAGAACCCGATGTCTCTTTAAGTTAAAAAGCCTAAGTAGAATCTAAAGAACAAAAAGGACTAAGAAGAATGAAGAATAACAAAGTCACAAATCACCTCTCGATATCCTATATTAACAACTAAAAATTACCTAAAGGCTTTGACGAACAACGTAGAACCCGATGTCTCTTTAAGTTAAAAAAAAGCCTAAGCAGAATTTAAAGAACAAAAAGAACTAAGAAGAATGAAGAATAACAAAGTCACAAACCACCTCTCGATATCCTATATTAACAAATAAAAATGACCCAAAGGCTTTGACGAACAACGTAGAACCCGATGTCTCTTTAAGTTAAAAAAAAGCCTAAGCAGAATTTAAAGAACAAAAAGGACTAAAAAGAATGAAGAATAACAAAGTCACAAATCACCTCTCGATATCCTATATTAACAACTAAAAATGACCCAAAGGCTTTGACGAACAACGTAGATCCTGATATCTCCTCAAAACAAAGAAACCAACGCAGAATATAAACAAAAAAAAAAGGATAGAACAGATGACGAACCTCGTGCAGATTATGATGGAGCTGAAACGAATCTTATGAAATTCTAAAATCCGAACTATAAGCAAACTACTTTTAGCACTCATACTATACATCTCATTCGATCATACAAGTATCCATCCCTTGTATTCAGCTATATTATGAGTGTAGTGTAGTGTAGTGACATCATTTAATGAGGTTGGTACAATGGTAAACATATTTTTTCAACTGTAATTGAGTAAGATATCCACAGTAAGTGAACTATTGCCGACTATAGGGTTCACAAGTAAAGGTCGGAACCATGTGTACTGATTGGAAATCAATGATATGTGGGTGAACCATTCCTCTGTTAGAACAGTGCAAACCAATCTCGGAGACCGAGTGAAAAAGAAAGAAGCAGACCCACCGGTTGAACGTATTGAAGGTGTTAAGGTTGATATCTGAGAGTGACGTGGAGATAGCATGAGGATAATGTCGGAGAGCCGTTGATTCTCGAGTAAGGTCTCACTCAGATCAGGTAGCTGACCCCAAAGTAGACCGTCGGTTTGGCTGTACTGGTTCAGAACTGATCACTGGTTGCCCTCACCGTAGGACGACTCGGAAAAGGATGGAGAAACGAACTTGACACGTGAATGTGCTGCCTGTAGACTGCGCGATAAGTTGCATGTATATCCCACCCACTCCAATGAAAAAAACCAGAAGTATTCATCAACATTTATAACCAAAAAAACGGTTTAAAAAAACTAAAAATTAAGCAGCCTCTTACAGTCGTTATTTTGCCTGTCTTTGAAACATAGATATTTTTTCATTTGCTCTTCTTTGAACATGCCTTTGTTTTGCATTAATCAATATGAATTTGGACAAATGAACTGTGAATTCTTTATTCGGCTGTAACAGTATTCTTAAACATAGTACAGTCAAGAGCAGGTCACGCTTTACACTACCAGTTTAAGCTGAGCTCTGATTTATACTGCGCGCCATACAATGCAGGGCCGGTCCAAAGTGTCAAGCTTGACGTGTTCTTGAGTGTACTATGACAGTGCATGTTGTTATTAACTTTTAAAAAATCTTAACCAACATTACTTAACTTTAAAAGTTATAATCTTTACTAACTTTAAGTTCAATTTGTAATTTATTTTTTTAACATTAATATAAGAATTGATTTTTACATAGATAGCTCTTTTTATTACGAGAACAATTCTTTAGGCTTTTTACTAAAACAAAAATTATTATAAAAAATTACACTTATCTATCTGTCTTAGAACTGTTTATATTTTAAGTGAAGCCAATCATTTTTATTTTAAAACCGTTTTTATCAAAATAGGACAGAATGCAATGCACACATGTGACAAAATTATATATTACTTTGTTGTTTGTAAATTTTGTTCTACTTTAATAAAATTAATTTTGAAAATATTGAATTGGCCAGAACTGTTGGCCACTACAAAAAAATGAAATTATTGTGAATGGACATCAATATTAATATTATAATTGAAAACACAATCTTAGCTTTAAATCTAACTTATCAAATAAGCCACTCCGTTTCATTCCTGGGGCAAAGCATTCGTGGTGCAAAGGTTGTCCCTTGCAATTCAACGCGGCTAGCGTCGTGGGAACCTTTGCTCCAGGAATCAAACGGGGTGGGTTATTTGACTAAGTTAGGTTATAATATTATTAAAACATCAATTTTATTATTAAGAAAATGGAAAGTAGAGGTCATTATGAATGAATAATAAAATCTGAACTACTTACTATTATTTTTTTTCTTAACTAAAATGTGTTGCTTTTTCCATGTTTTTTTATTTATTTTTTTACTTTTTTTGGTTATGTTTTTTTTTGTTTTTTTTTTGTTTTTTTTGTTTTGTTTGTTTTTTTGTTTTTTTTTTGCAACACAATTTTACAATCACCATCTGGAACTGTTATTTTTGATTTGTTTCGACGCAATCTTCGTGTTTAGTTTCTGAAATGGTATTTCATAATTATAGTAACGGCATTTTCAATCATAAGTGACATACAACTTCATTACCAACACGTATCTTACTTTGGCATACATTGTGAACATGTTATTAGATTCTGACGTCCACATATTATATTACTCCAACCAACTCCAAATCTTAAATCGGTGAATCGAAGGTGATTCAAACTTGAGGCGGCATGCATCGGTAAATAAGCTTCTTTCTCATGTTACAAGTTGTAGACATGAGAAGATATTGCAGAAAAACAAAAAGGACGAGCGGTGGATGAGAATTATTGGTATAATTCCGTTGAGTATTTGTGGTAGGGTTCTCATCTCAATTTTTCACAGCACTTACAAAACCACTTTATACATTTTCATTTGTAAAATTTCTTGTTATTTTGTATGCTGAACTTTGAAACTTCAGTGTAGCACCATATATTGATAAATAAGTAGCATTTGTTGAGATAATCACAAATATCTTCTTTTTTAGATTGTCGCTTTTAGGATTGCCAAGTCCAGCGTACGGTGAACATGTAGTGGTGACGAAGTTGCTGGGTTGAATGTGTGCTAAAACATTTGTGGCTTGTGGGCTGCTTTAGGCAGTGCAGATGCGACATTGCCAGTATTGCCATTACAGATTAGAAGCACGTGTTGCGCCAACTATGATCTGGACCAGAAAGTGTGCATTGTGTTAACGATGATTCGTTGCTGTGCCTGTTGTTGATGTCGTAGAGTTTGATGCGATGAAAATTGCTTCGATATAAGATTGAAGAGATTGATTTTTCGAACGATTAAATAAAAAAAATGTTTCATAAATAAAATTAAGTATTAAAATTTTAAGAAATGAAGGTAAATTGTCTAGTTAGACGATAGTATAGTAAGTTCCACTTTCATACTTGTTTTACATGATATTTCATAACTAAAGTAAGAAGTTAATTACACATAAGATTTTTTAAAGATATATTTAAAAATATAACTATACTTTTTGGAAAAGGTATTTTGGTGTTTTTTAATAAATCAAAAGCAACAGTCAAAAAAGAGACTATTCATATATTAGAAAAACATTTGAATGAATGAGAAGTTAAAAGGTAATTTTTTTTTTACATCATTACTCTAATTATTAGATAACTCGTAAGTAAACATCTTAGTCGAAAAAAATGTAAAAGCCGAATGTAGAAATCTTGTTACAATTTGTAACAAGTAATTTAATATAATTCATATTTAAAGATTGTCGCTGTTTTAAACGAATAGAAAAGGCCACCTAAGTTTTACGTAAGTATGTAATTTTTAATTAAAAATATTCCATGCAGGATGTTAAAGACAGCTTAGCAAATACAAGAACGGTTGAGTTGTCACGGTTACATATTAGATAACAAAAAATCTAATTACTTAATTTTTTAAAAACAACAAATTATAAAATATAAAATACAGTGCTTCGTTTTTATATTTCATCAAAAGTTTAATTGAACAAATCTAGAATATGAACATTTGAATCGTCAGTTATAGTCTATGGGTAAATTAATAAATCGTAAATCATCAACTGGATAAATTAAAAATAGTCAAACCGTTTTTTGTTTTTAATCCTTTAGGTTAACTTTATTTTTCCCCCTAGATGTAAGTTTTAAACACTTGAGGAATAAATTATTTGCGATTATAGAATTTGATGAGAAGTAATTTTGGTACAGACAACAGAAAGTCAGGTTACCCATTTGCGATACGAAAGCAAACGTTAATACGAGCAAGATAAGGGCGACGTCAAAGTTAAATTGTATAGCATGATGTGTTGCCGAAAGTATTTTAAATTGATGTTTAGCAACTTTTGGTGAGTCTAAAATTTAATAGACACATATATTAAATTTTGCTAAAAATGTAGATCATTTAGACTTTTAAAATTTGTTATCCTGTTTGTTGTTCTTTTAAAATTTTGTTAATAAATTTTATATTTTCTAATATGTAATCATGTACACATAATTATGATCGGCTAAAACTACGCAACGAATCGCGTAGTTGCGCGTGTCGCTATTATTCTGAGATGAATATTACAGTTTTTCGTGTTTTAATCCTTGGCATGCCTGGTGAATGAAAATGACATCATATGCCTGGTAGGGTCTCAGAGACATATTTAATAGCCAAAAACATTTGAAATTCAAGAATTTTTTGTTAAGATTCGGTTAGAATATTTATTCTTGTTCATTATTAAGAAAATTATAGATTACTTTCACATCAAAGTTTAGATTCTAACTGAAATAAACCTATATTGGATAGCACAACAAAAACAAAGAATTCATATTTTATACACAATCTATCTTTTATGGTTAAATTTTATACTGGCATGAAGAAAGGAGACAAATGGAATTAGTCAAAAGAAAATGTTAGGTAGACCCTACAAAAATCTGAATACTTTCCGCATATCTTTCTCAGGAGAAAGTCGGCTAAGGATTGCCTGTAGAAAGGGGAATGTTTACATGGCTAGTTTATAAGTGAACTTGCCATAAGCGACATTAGACATAAATTTATATATATTTAAAACAATAGGTACGAAGGATTTTCCAGTAAGGCGGGCCCTGAGACTCACCAGGCATGCCGATGATTAAGCTGTCAATAATGTTTTTATGAGTAAAATAAAGTATTATCAAATAAGTAATTTCAATTTAATATTAAAATTAGTAAATTGTGAAAATTTAGGGTTACAGTTTTTGCTAAGCTGTCTCTTACATCTTGTATAGCTGCATTAATCAACATTCAGATTATCATCTCCTTGTCATCAAACATAATCACTGATGCCCCTCAACTGATGCTTTTGAATGGCCCCAAAAACAATGATGAATACTTCTGATTTTTTTCGTTGAACCCACCCCTGCCCCCGATTGCGATTGCGAATCCAAACTTATCGCAATCGGGGGGCTGGGGCTGGGTTCAACGAAAACGGTTGCGGTAAGTTTGAAAGAGTTTACCAAGCCTTTCTACTTTGGTAAACACTTTCAAACTTACCGCAATAGTTTTTCGTTGAACCCAACCCAGGCCCACGATTACCATTAGTTAGAACGTGTTTACCAAGCGTTTTAGCTTTGGTAAACACGTTCAAACTTACCGCAATCGGGGGCCTTATTTCACATGCAACTTACCGCGCAGTCTACAAACAGCGCATTAACGTGTCAAACTCGCCTCCGTCATCATCTCCATCCGTCTCCGAGTCATCCTACGGTGAGAGAGCTTTTACCAGTGACCTTCTCGTTCTGAACCTGTACAGCCAAACCGACGGTCTATTTTGGGTCGGCTACTTGATCTGAGTGAGACTTGACTCAAGAATCAACGGCTCTCCGACATCATCCTCATGCTATCTCCACGTTACTCCCAGCTATCAACCGAAACACCCCCAATACGCTCGCCCAGGCAAGTTTACTTCTCACTCGTTCACTCAGCGTCCACAGACCGGTCGTCACTGTGCTAACAGCCGAATAGCACACCTGATCATCGATGACTAATCCCTACACATTTTTCCTACCTTTACTTGCAATTTCTATAGTCAGTAATAAGTTTACTCACTATAAATACCCAACTCAATTACAGTTTGTCAAAAATATGTTTATTAACAGTTGTACACAACGACATTGAATGATGACACTGTAAGTGTTATGTGTGTATAGTGTACAAAAAAAGCGCAGTGTACATCCATTGCAGCACATGATTTATGATTTGAAATTTACAAATATAGTCAACAACGTATAAAAAAAACAATGATAATATTACGGTGTAACGATGATAATAAAAAGATGATAACGATTGATTAATATGAAATAAATTACTTAAAACTAATGGAACTATTCAACCGAATTCTACAGAAGTGAACAATTCTATAATAAACGTTTTCAGGAAGTACCATATGTCAATTTAAAAGTTAAGAAATAACTACATTATTTGAGTAGGGATGATTATTTACGAATCGGCCTCTAGGTATTAGGATTTTAATGTCTTCTTTTTTGCGAACGCGACCTAAGGCCACATAGAGTTGGCCGTGACTAAACACATCCGACCGAAGATCCACTCCTACTCGTTTAATCGTCTGACCCTGACTCTTGTGAATCGTCATAGCATAACATACCTGCAACGGGAATTGGCGGCGCAACATTTCAAAAGGACTATTGCGATCTATGGGGGCTTTAAAGAGAATGCGAGGTATCAAAAATTCACGCGGGCTATCGAATTTACGAACAGTGATTAAACGTGCAGATGCAGCTATGACGACCACCTTCGTCAGCGAAACCAACCCGTCAGCGAAACTAAGATTACGCATGATCATACAAACGGAATTGACTTTAATTTTTAAATCGAAATCTGGAACTCCCTTGGGAGATAGTGTATTCAGAAGGTCGGGGCCCAGAAATACTTGATCGGCGTTTTCGCTTAAAATTTTGTCAATTGCATAAAAATGCAAGATATCCCCCGGCACACGATCTAATACTTTAATATTAATCTCTCCAACGGCATCATTGCGAGTACACAGAATTGCTCTCTCGGCACAAAAGATCGGATCCGAGAGGTTTTCAGCGGGAAAGACGAATTCAATCAAGTCGTCCAAGGTTGGAGCAACCTCGATTGAATCGAGCTGAAACAATTGCTCAGCAATTCCGTTTACTGGCAATACATGAGGAGGCAACTCGTTGGAGCCCAATTGCAAAAGAAAATCCGCGTATTCGGCGTCCTCCCTGCATCGTTGTGAAGTGAATAAAGAGAAAATTTTCAAATTAGGCCACAGTTGCGAGGGTTTGATAGACGAATTTAGAATATCCCAATTCGAGCGCGCACCCACTACGACCGGGGGAATTTGCCTGAAGTCCCCAGCGAAAACGATAATTTTGCCTCCAAAAATTTTGTCCGTTCCCATCAAATCTCGCAACGATCTCTCTAATAAATTGAACAAGTATTTGTGAGCCATCGGCGCTTCGTCGTACACTATGAGGTCGGCGTTGTTTATCAGTTCAGCCCTTTGAGAACCATTTGTGATGTTCCAGACTCCGCGGTCATCCACAAGATCTAAAGGAAATTTGAACAAGGAATGCGCGGTCATTCCACTGGGATAATTTTGGGCGGCTATTGCGGATGACGCACAATTCAAAACTACGCCGCAGCTGCTACGAATATGAGCGGAAATGACGTTTAATAAAAGTGTTTTGCCCGTCCCGGCGGGTCCATCAATGAAAATAGCAGTATTATTTGAGTCACGGAACTCCCTATCCCTGCAAAGCCTATCAACGTAATCGAAAATGGATCTTTGTTCGGACGATAACCGCGGTAACCATTCGTCGACGAATGATTTAGCACTGTCAAAATCGTGCTCCGTACGTTCCCTATCTAGCTCGGTACTACTATCAAAGACTTCCGGCAAGCCTTGATCTACTAAAGACGACCCGTGTCGTCATAGCAAGCGACTTATTTGAATGAGGCACATTTTAATCGCGTCGTCTTCGTCACCTGGCATTCTATGCAAAAAGTCCTCAGCCAACTGACGTTTAAATTTGTCTCACAGTGTTGCGACCGGGGCACCGTTAACAGCCAAGAGCACGAAAAAGCTACGAAGGCGTGGTCCTGTGAAAAAAGTTGAAGCTTCCGAAATAGCCATATCGTACTCGACTTCATCATCCGCGAGACCTACTGCTTTGGCAGCTTCCTGAAAGGTTGTGCAATTCGGACCACCGATCAACAATAAATCTGTGTAACTGCGACACGGGTAAACATTTAATAAAATTCTTAAGTAGAATTGCTCACCCCTGTTCGGCTCGACCCAGAAAAGACGCGCGACGAGCTCACCCCTCACTCTTTTAGTAACGTATTTTCCATTTTCAGTGCGTATGGATTGGACAGTTTTCAAATTTGGGTCCTTTGCATGCATGTTATATTGTTTAAAAAAGTCCAGGTAAGTCAGTCTGTCAAATTCTGCAGTTAAAGGTCTATTGAAATAATCTATAAGATCGGAACTTGCGCGGTTTACTGAATTCTCTATGTCGTTGGGTCTGAAAAAAACTGAATGTTGATTGGGCAAATGGACACAAAGATTTTTAACTGTTGGCGCCAATTGTGTCAACGGAAACGCTAAAGTTCTCCACGCTGCATCGCTAGATCCGATGTAGCGTTTCGTGACATATTTTTCGATTTCGTTGTTACGATTGGCTTCGTCAACGACGGCGACACGGGCTTCGTCGGGACCTTTGGTCATATACTTAAAAAGATATTTAATTACGGTGCGCTGTGAAGAAACTTCTAAATTTATGTGAGCGTCATATTTCAAAAGCAAGGCGGCATTGTACGGGACGACCCATAAATCGCTAACTTTAACATCTCTGCCGCGGAATTTAATGGTGGCCTCGTTTTCACCATTGCGGCGGAGATTAATAAAACCCTTATCATCACAGAAGGTGACAGACGTTTCCCGCTTTGGAAAAAATTTCGTGCATTTTTTTTTCTCGCTATCCCAACACAGAAGATCTGTGCGGTGAGGCGGGCCGCACGGTCCGTGAATCATATGGTCGAGGACTGCCTTACGCAACCTGCCCTCAGCTTCGGACGGGTCAGGTATGTCAGCACGAACAAATTTATCTATCTCTACACTATCTGCAGGCCCACCGCCTTCAACCCTGAAACAAATATGCGCATGCGGCAGTCCTCTTTTTTGAAACTCTATTACGTGCATCATATATGAAATATGACCAAACCATTGCCCGCTCTTCAAATCCCTAATCAACTGAGCCAAACGCAACTTAAAAACTCGAGCACAAATTTGGGGGTTCGCTCGTTGACCCGGCAATATTGATTGCCTTATTTCGGGCCAACGTGTGTTGCAAGTGAAAGTTAAAAAGAACGACGGTGGGCCTAACCTGTTCACTATTGCTATAGCGTCCAGGTACCTCATTTTCATGTAACGCGGACCCCCTGTAAATGAGCTGGGCAAGTAAATTCGTCCCGGTACAACACCGCCTTCGCCTAATATTGTCTCATCGTTTTGAATTTGCGTTCGCGTCTCTAATAATTCTGAGAGTGGTGCAACCCTAAGCGGGTCTTGTTGACCTCTCGCTTGGGCATGTTTTATAAACCGGAGACGCTCTTCAATGATTCTACAATATAAATCAACTAACCACTCCTCAGACAACCGGCTAAAATTACTAAATCGCGATTCGGACAAGAGTAAACAACGAACATATTGAAGCTGACTAAGCTTGTTGCCGCTGTTGTCGACTTTCCCAAGGCACCAGCCCGGATTTCCATGTGGATATAATAAGAGATATTGAAAGCTCTCGTAAAGAGGATGCATTATATCCACGGGATGCGGCCTGCTGTCTCCAATTTTCCATATCGCAATGCTTCGCGGGACGTACTGTTCACGATCCGTACTGATAATGGCCGAAACTTCGTGACCGAAAGGTTGGTCACCAAGAATGTTGCCGTGAGTGGCGCGAGAAGTTCTCTGGAACTGTATAAAGGCCTCGGACGATGGTTCTAAACTTAATCTCCTAAAACAGTCTATATAAGGATTGACGCTATGTAAAAAACTCGAAATCGATCTAATTACCTGTCTATCGAGGCTTAGATCGGCGGCCAAATTTTCCCTTTCGGTGTTGTCGTTAATATAAAAATTAATGTTATTGGGAGTTTCATTATAAGATAAATCAAAAACCCTGTGATAAATACGGCCCTGAATTTTAATAAAAGATAAACCCTCAAGATGCTGAAACCCATGCGAAACTCCCAGTGCGGAAAACGAAAACAAGTTGTTATACGCACGGGGCCTACCAAGAAAAGCAGGATGAGAGTAAAAATCTTCATCCAGAGGGGGAAAGTTTTGAACTTTGCATGCTCCCTGACGACAACACCATTGTCTACTACTTTTTTCCTCATCAAAAAGAGGGGCCCCACAATGCGGACATATAAATGTCTGCTGACTCAACAGTGATGTGTTTTTTAGTGAAAAAATCGGAATGAGATCAAGTTCAGAACCACGTTTTTCTCCGATTAGATTTCTGGATCGCCGCAACGGTACGTCTACGTTCCGCATTGTTTCGTTATATTGTCGCGTCGCGGCTTGGTTTACTTCGGGATGAATTTCAGAATATCTCTGAACAGCGGCGCGATGCACTTCTGGTCGTTTTTCAGTATATTTTTGAACGGCGGCGCGATTCACCTCCGGATTAGTTTTTTCATACTTCTTTACCGCGTCCAGGTGTGCATTTTCTTTTGTCGGTTTCCTACCACGTTTTCGCTTTCTGGGCCGACCGCCTTTGTTGGTTTCGGTGTTTTTTTCAGTTTCGAGTGGCTCTACGAGGACAACTGGCTTTAATTTCGTTAATTTGAAATCCCTAACTTTTTCAACCACAACCACGGGTTTTAAAAGCGTCAATTTTTGATCTGTTTGTATGTTTTGCGCGGTGTTGCAGTTTGTTGTGGTTGCAGGTTGAATTACTGCGGAATCATTTTGCACAGGACTTGACATAGTCCTTTCGGAACATTGGGTGGTACCTAACGAAATCGGTTCAGGCGTTTCAATGGAAGGAGTCGTCATTTGTTGGTTTAAAATTGATTCAGAGTTTTGAGTCGACGGCATGGAAAGTGACCGAAGCATCTGTGTCAGAGATGAAATCGGTCCAGGGGATTGGTAATCTCTTAAAAGCGATTCAGAGTGTTGAGATGACGACGGCATGGAAAGTGACCTGAACATTCTTGTCAAGTCACTTACCGGTTCAGTCGTTTGGTTCATCGGTTCAGTCGTTTGATTCATCGGTTCAGTCGTTTGATTCAGCAAAATCGATTGGGAGTTTTGAGAGGAAGGCCTTCCCAGTACGCGCACTCTGTACATCACGTACCTATCACCAAACCTGCCACCAGCAAAAAGAAGTCTAGCTAAGTGTTCAGTAGTGCTGCAACTGAACAAACGAGCAACAAATGGTCCTACGCTACTCATTCCTTCATTAAAGTTATGTGCATCCACAGCGTGACTATTGAATAAATAGTACACGTCCTTATGTCTCCAAAAGGAGTATGTGTAGCCCTGCCCTGTGAACAAAATAGTATCAGTGCCGTCGACATGAGCGGCACTGAAAACATATTTTCGTAAAATTTCGTCAAGCGTCTTAATTTTCTCCTCGTAATCAGAAAGACTGCTCGGAAAACAGTCATATGCGACACAGTTGTCCCCCACATTCGCAATTTTTACGTCAACATTTTCGACGCGGAATTCGGTGAATAGTTCATCCGGGCATAAAAGACCTGATTCGAATCGATTTTGGGACTTCATATATTGAATAATATTCGTATATAAAGAGTCCCCACCAACCAAAATGGTGTCGATATCTGTATCGGTTAATATATTATCGCGGTTTTTTTTAATTGAAAATACTCCGGCATATGCTGCGATGGCAATACACTGCGTACCTCTGCCTTGAAAAATGTTAGACCCTTGATGGATAGAACCTAAAAATATAAAATTTATGTTTTACGTAATGGTAAATAAACTATTTGTAATATCATAATCATAATGTATTCCTAATTTATTAGTGACTTTTCGTTTAAGCCGTTATTGTAGAGGTCAAAAATGTTCCAAAAAACAAATTAAATAATAAATTTTCAATTTAATAATGAGAAAATATGTTATTATCCTATCACAAATCAGTAAAATCATGAATATAAAATCCCCTATCACTTTTACTAAAAGTACCTATTAATAATTTTATTAAGGAACCTAATTATAACAGTTAAAAAAAGAGATCATTCCTATAAACCTAAACACGCTATATTTACAGTAATTTTCTAAGGAGTTATATACCTACTACAGACTATTTGATGGTACAGTATCAGTTCAAGGTTAACAAAAAAATTTCAAATCAGTCGGACCTACAAAAATTAGAAAGACCCTTTTATCACGTCGGAATCACCTCGATCATGTCAGCTTCCAAAAAAATCACATCTAAATCGGTTTATTCGTTTAGGAGCTGCAATGCCACAGATATACACACAAATATACACGTCAAACTTATAACAACCCTTTTTTGTCAGTTTGCACGACGAAAAAGAAAGTCAGTTTGCACGACCCGCTTTAACTTGCTAAGTGATAAACTGATAAAATAAAAGTGACAATGATAACATAGGTAACTGTTTTAAATTTGGTGAAATGTTATATAAATTCATATCTACAGCACATGATACAACTAAAGGGCAAAATAGATAAACTAAAAAAGATTTCATAGTAAGTAAGTATGTACAGAGGCCAGCACATTAGGTAACTCTATTTTTTCATAGTAAAACCGCTCTTATCTCAACAGCACAGAGTGCACGCGTGTGGTATTCTGAGTAACGGCCGTCATTATTATAATACCTACTGGACAATTTGAGTATGTTTTCCCCTTTTTGTGTATGATATTAAAATGATAGATACAAAGTCCAAAATGTAAGCTTGATGTACATTTGAGTATGCCTACTCACTCTGAAGTAGAAGGTACCTAACGTCAAGTTAATTATTTGTTTAGATTTCTTAATAAGGTCTTAATAAATAATAATAAAAAAAGACTTAAAGAAAGCGATAAATAAAGACAACATAATTTAATGTGCTTCGTATTACCTACTGATTTGTTTTAATTCAGTGTAAAGGCGGCCAACAAACTCATTTGGTTTGGGACATTATGAAATCGGTTAATTTTATTCTAAAAAAATCACTTATTTTTCTATTTTTAGTTTACAGTCAACAACACATCAGGTTACCACAAACTCAGATTTCCCCAATGGATAGTAAACTCTAATGCTCGGAGATAAAATTGAAAATCGATTGAAGAAATTTGACAGTTTTGGATAGCATGATGTGCTGTTGACCCTGTACTTACATGAGAATTATCGCGCACAAACATACATACATACGAATCAAACTGATAACCTTTCTTTTGAATTCGGTTAAAACACCAAAACCTTCTCCTAAATGTAACAAATACTTATCTAAAAACTGCATCTAAATCTGTGCAACCAAACGCGAGATAATCGCGGACAAACATACATACATTCAAACATACAGATGAAACTGAGAAGCTCTTTTCTTTTTAAGTGAATTAAAAAGTATAGGTACTACCTAGTGACTGTATCTTAATCGACACGGTTCCAGGTTCAATTTCTCGCTGTTAGTTTCGTATTAAAATGCATACCTAATAATTGTTCGTCTCTTATCTGGGTATTTATATTTATATATGTAGGTAGGTACACTTCCTCATGTTGGACTGGGAATTAAAGAAACACTTAGAATATGCTAATTACCAACTCTTCCCACAAGGTAGAAACCAATAAATGAGACGCGAACCTTCAGCTTTATCGCGGGCGGAAGGCTGTCAACCTATCACCACTATACCTACTCATGTTCTATCTTATGGTTATGATTATGACCCTCGAAATGTACTAATGTCAAATGTAGTGTCATATAGCTCTAGAACCATATGGTGCTCTCTGCCTACTCCGACAGGAATTATACTTAGACGCATATAGTATACATAATGTATGTGTACGGCCGGTTTGGTCGAGTGGTACTGGCGCCGCTGCCTTTTGATCGACGGATCCTGGGTTCAATTCCCAGTTGGGGTAAATATTTGTGTAAAAAGCATTTGTGTCCATCTTTATGTATGTTCCGAGGCACTCACGACACAAATTAAAACCTTAATATTATAGCCTAAGAATGTGCAGCGATTGTATGTATAAGTATGTAGGTAGGTAGGCTTCAAAAGATACACGGTACTACAAGACAAACCTTTAATGTCATTAAGTGAGTAGGTATGTAATTTATAGATGAATACCTACAAATAAATTGACTGTAATGATTAATTGATGATAATAGCCAAACCGCCAATCAGTGTTATCTAAAGTAAGGTGTATAAATATGGTTGTGTTTCCCTAATAAATAAATAAATAAAGATCATGTGATATGGGGGTCGCTTTACTATACATAATATTTAAAGGGTACATACAATTAAAATGCTCACCAAAATGTGTTTCCTGAAGTATTGTTGATATGAAGCTATATAACATCTACCTATTTATTAGGTACTTATTTGAAATATGTATTTATAAATTACATTTTAGCTAACATACCTACCTTAAACTCTTACTTCATCATATCTAAAAATACTTCCCTGCTGGACAAGGAATGAAAAAAAACCATAGAATCTACCAGTTACCAACTCTTCCCAGGCATACTGTAAAAGCCAGTAAGTGAGACGCAAGGGTTTTGCTATAACTACCATCATTGCTTACCCCTATAATTTGAGAGTATGGACCTAAAACTCTCATACTCGTAGGTCAAAAAAAATATAACTAAATTTAAAAATAAAGTGTAGGTAGCAGGTGTTTTTGTATTTATAAAGTTAAAAAATACTTGGATAATTAGTTTTTCTAACAAATAAAACTACACCTACCAAGCATGCAGTTTTAAAAAGACAGAGAGAAAACACAACTAAAGAGAACACCAGTTCAACAATGAGATTGTAAAAAAATGGAAGGTTCAGCTTATTCTATATCAATATGTAGATTTCTTAGACGGTTATTAAAAAAACAGTCTTCTGACAACATATTTTAGCATTAGATGGGAAACACAATTAAATGCCTAATATTTTCTATAAAAATACTATTGAATAGGCCTTGAGAAAATACTCTTACTTTTCATATTTTCTGGCATCATTAAATTTAAGTTTTAATTAAGTAGTTATAAGAAAATCATTGGGTCAGAGGGTCATGTTAGGGAGAATAGTTACCAACATGACCCACTGACCATATTTTTAGTTAATAAAAATAGGTACATACCGGCAGCTACGCTAATTGGTGAGGCTTCCATTTCCATTGATGATACTTGAACCTATGAAGTAAAATTACATTTTAGTAAAATATTCTTCCTATTAAGAGGTAGGTACATAAGTACATACCTACTTCTATTTAAATTTACATAAGAATCCCATTTATATTTCAAACTTTATTAATCAATTTAGGTTAGCTGGAAGAGAACTCATTTTGAGTTAAGCTCGCCATTGTGTATCCTGTTATCTGTAAAATGTTTGTTTTAATTTTTGTGTACAATAAAGTATAAAGTATAAAGAGCACAGAGGGAACACCTAATTAACATGACCTTGACGTGGGAGCCCCCTGCAAGTAAGTACCTGCTTACGTACCTACATTAACTGCATAGGCACCAACCTTTGATTATAATCAAAGGTACCAACCAACTATACTTAAAAGACGCTTTTACGGCGAAGGAAACATTGTGGAGAAACTTGCATACCTATTAGTTAGAATATTAATATGATTCAACCCGATTGTGAGGTACCTACTTAAGTGGTTGGCGCGCCGCGTCGCACAAAAGGTAGATAGGTATCTACCTAACACACTCCTACCTATTCACAATGGTTTGACCTCATAAATCTTTCACGGTTTTTAAGCGTAGAGTACCCACTCTAAATGAAAAACTAAATAAAGCACTAAGAAATCTCGTAACATAGGTAAGACAATCATTCCAACGGTAACTAAGTTACTTGGGAATTTTCAGGGGTTATTTTTAGTCTTACTTACCTATATGACAATCGTTTTAGTAAGTAGGTATCACTTCAAATACTTATCAACACTGTTTGCATTAAATATTATTGAAACATAACATTTAAATTACGTTTAAACAAAAAAAAGACAAAAGATGCTACTGATTTTTTGAAATGATAGCTACTTTGTAACGGTCGTTACTAACTGTAACAAATGCACAAACTAAAACAAATAAACTTAGAAACAAATGTTACACATATAATAATAATCACCAATAACTTAATATATTCAGAAAAACATTAAAAACTGCTAAATTTATTAATAAAATAGAAATAAAACGCAGTACTTACCAAGCTTCATCAAAAGGAAAATGAATTAAAAAAAAGGGAATACCATACCATGCTAAATCAAAATCAATAACTCAAAAATGTCCTAAAATAAAAAAATTAAATAAATTTTGTCGCAATGCTTTTTTTCATACAGTTGTCATAAAAAAGGATTTAACATCATTTACATAACAAAAAATGAGGATTTCCGGACCATTATTGGCTTCATAAGATATTAAGTAGCCAAAATTACCGAAAGTAAACCGAAAACCGAATTTGATAAACTAAATTGTTTATAAACCCTTATGTTATCGAAATAAATCTAATGTACACGTAGTGCCAACAACGGACAGTCTTTTGCCTCAATGGAAACAATGCTGACCTTTTAAAGATTCAGATTAAGTATCATATCATAAAGTAACTTTCTATTTATTGTCTTTATTGTATTTTACAGCAATAATTGAAACGTGTTGTCAAACAAGTTACCGCTTGCCATATAAAAAAATATATATGTAAGTCATTCTTTATTTTATTTATTTTATTTTATTTATTGTACAAAACCATTGTTTTAAATCTGACCGAAAAGGAACAGTATTCTTAATCTGTTTGTCACAGCAGTACACCTTGTTGATTAACGGACGAGGCTCTGACATTATAACAACTTGTAATGGCTATCTCCTTGATATTGGATACTTCGCCAGTCCATATTTTAATTTTTATTAATTTGATAAGAACATTAGAGATTTCTTTAATATCTTGGTTCGCGCGGAGTGGATTATGGAGGGAAGAAGGGGGTGCATAGGAGAGGGTACTATCCCCTTATGATTCCCACCGCGTGGAAACCGATATTATTATTTTTAAATGAAATTTAGATTTTAAAGTTACGTATGGGACGGCTGCGCGGAACTGCGACAAGAGCTGAACGCAAACAAAGTCGTTTCAGGCACTCCGCCGTCCACTGCCTGTAACATGAATTTATTAATTGGACGCTATTTTGTCCACGTTCATTTTGTCTACGTTCACTATGTATGTAAATGAGAAAATAAGTAAAAGCTGTTACGGGAAAAATCCCAGCGAACTATCAAATGTGCTTCCGACTTAATACAGTAATAATTTGTATGTTAGATTCAATTTAAGTACTTTGATTAAGTTCCTCATATTTTTCATACACTTTTTTATATATTTAAAATGTGATTTTTTAGTTTACCTTTGACTGACAAAATTAGCTTAGATTGTAAACATTCGCCTTATTTTGGCAACACCGTTTTTGTTAAACATTTATCATTATAAGGCAGAGGTCAACACTAAGATACAGCCAAAACTTTTGTATAAAATATGGTTCCTCAGAAAAGCATATTGATCAAAACATGAGGCAAGTATATTTATATGAATATATGGTATGAAAACAGCGTAAGAGCTACATTTTTCTTTAAGGAAAATGAAATATTAAAATATGTAATAAAGAAATATTTTTTTAAAAAAATGGCTGTACGTACGGCTCCGTTCTTTGCTTATTTAAATACACTCGTGCTTAAAACGCTAGTGTTTATATTCTCTTTGCTCGTGCTCGTGCCTATAGTGCATCTATTATTGTGATTTTAAATTTACTTTGGAAACGAAGGAAAACTTCTTTCCTCATTGCCCTAGTCTTATCTCGATCTTATCCTTGTAGGTACCGGTTATTGTTTGTAGGTACCGTAATCTCTTGTAGTTTCCAACCTTGACTTTGGTCGCAGGGTCATTGTCTTATCCTTTGAAGACAGAGCCTTAAACATAAAAATTGATTGATTGATACGTCGGATCTGTTTAGAAAGTCATAGTTGCTTGATTGTATGTTATTTGAGACAAAGGTAAATCTTATTTGTTTCCTAATTTAATTAATAAGTCACTAACTACTCACAGATAAAAATAAATGTTTATATTTCATTGTAATTATGATTGGTTAAAGTTATTAGTCACTGCTCATCCAAACTTGCCAAAGTTATTATAGTCGGACAAAGGAAAAAGGGCAGTTACATAGAATTAATGTTTTAATGTTGGGGGTGTCTATATCTATTTCAATTAATTGGCTTTTAAAGATTATTAACCCAACATGGAGTAATTCTAACAAATAATTTGTTTTACAGATTCATGAAACGCTTATACAACCAACTAAGTATATGAATGAGTTACCAGCAGACTTAAATAAATAGTTCACAAAAGTGATAGCCATTGAGGTGATATGGTCAGGAGCAGTGACTACATACTGGAAAGCATGGTGAAAGAAGACAAAGTGAGCAAATTGGACCGATGATGATTGTGACTTTAGTAACAAACGCATTAGAAAAATTATAGCCATTGAGGTAGATACGGTCTGGAGCAGCATCCACTTACTGGAAAGCACGGTGAAGGAAGGCAAAGTGGACCCATTATGATTGTGACTTTAGTAACAAATGCATTAGAAAAATTAAAGGCTTCCTACCTGAAATAATATTGTTTAATTTGGTCATTTAAGTACTTCAATTTGTGGGGATGAAGGAATGTTTGTTAGTTCTTTTAGTAAAATTTACTGAATGGATTATAACAAAACTGCTGTAATATTATTTAATTAGTGAATTTAATTGACTAAATAACACAGAGAGTGCCATTTACCAAATTTCCATAGGAATGAAGTCTTTAATGGTAAGCTTGTATAGTAGCTATTTACGTTTCGATAGGCTACTCTCAGTGACCATAAACATACACCTACACGACCTACGACCAGAATCGTGTTTTAAATATGTATACTTATTGAAGAGAAGTATCCCAGTGGTGAAGCTCGTCTTCAGAATCAGTTTTTGAAAGCAGTGTGGTCTTTTTAAACAAGTTATGAGTACCTAACTACTTACTCTTTTACTACTAACGAGTACAATATTATTTAATGCTTTAATAGGTAATGCTCTTTTTAATTAGTGTTGAAAAAGCCAAAATTTTGTTAGAAATTTTAATTCTTGTTTATACCTACTTACTTACCTGAAAAGTAAACTTTTACTTTCTAAATGCTTACCTATCTATACTTATTACACAATTGCTCTAAAAATTTTTTAGGTTAAGAATTGTGTGAAGATTGTAATTATGTATACTTACCAATCTGCTTAACAAGTCGCTAATCTAGTTTTTTTTTTTTTTTAATTACACTTAATTTTGCATCCACAGACTTGATGTCCGTGCCCTTGTCTTATTAAAATTTATATTTTTAATACTAATTTTACATTTTCAACAGATTTTATACTCCATTTGAGTTTACAATAAATACATATAAAGAAACTAAAATATACTTAAATACATTTTTATTCTGTTTATTTACCTAAACCAGCGGTGGTTTCTGTCTATTGTCTCCAGTCCTCAAAGCATCGATAACAACCGTATCCCGATTTTTGATTGCCATTTTAAGGTTATAATCAATCACTTTTCCTCGGCCCGCCGCCTCTGCTTCTTTGATATAACTGCCTATCGCATCATTACCGTCATCCGCGTAATAAACACAGCTGACGGTATGGCGCGATACGGCAACCACTGCATGTGGGATGCTGTTGTGTAGCTCCTGCCTGGTTGTTATAGTACGAACAATTACCACGTTTTCGTACGTTAGGCCCTGTGCTTCATGTATGGTGAGGACGCGTGATCCAGTTCCCGACCCGTATCCTTCACATTTCAGGGCTTCCTTTTCTGCCTGTGTGTGGACAAGGTACAACGTCTCGGGTTTGGTTCCATTGATCTGCGCGCCCGTAAACCTTTCATGTCTCAGGGAGTGTGCACTAAGTTTTGACGAGTAGATGCCGCTGTAGACTTCTCTAAGCGCAAATGCTACGTCGAGTGGGTTTCTATGGGTGCACAGGAGCTCTTGCGTGATGTTACTCATTAAGTCAGGACGGGTGTATTTCAAAGGAAAGAGATTGTTGCGGTCAATATATGGTAGCTGGTTTATATCACCGATGAGAAACAACTCGCTTGCTTTCGTGATAACTGCCGCCATTATGACAGCTCCAAAGTGGCTCATGAGTGCTTCATCTACCATGAGTCTCTTGCATCTCTTCCTGTTCGGCTCTTTGAGGCCATTTACAAGAACTGATGCAAGGGTGCGCACCTTGGTTTTCACGTCAGCCCCTATACGACTCGCAAGTTTGTCCCTCAGGTCTTTCGCTGCTTCGGTTGTGTTTGTAACTACCAGGTCTAATTCGGCATCAAAGCGGTTTACGATCCAAGTTGTTTTTCCACATCCAGGAACTCCATTTATCCACGATATTTTTGGCACCTCCCAGGAATCCAAGCTTTTGCCGCCCGAAACATCCCTCGAAACCGCTTCAGCCATTCGAAAGAACCTGTCATCTAGCATGACTTTCGTGCATCGGGCTGTGACAACTATAGGATCATCTGAAGGGGTTTCGAACGTTATTGTACCCGTGCGGCGAGTCACTTCCTTATTGAGAGTAACAAAGCCACTTGTTTTGTTGTATGCGGCCATGTGTGGACTCATTTTTATACCTTTTAGAACTTGGGAGGTGTCATTGTCGTAAACAGTTGCATCCGCTTCCTCGAGTCTCACCTTTAGCAGACCTTCATTTTCTATCATGAAAGATTGCAAGATATTCTCGCAAGTCTTAACATTGACTTCTCTGGTCGCTTTTGTTATTGCTAGGAACTCAAGAAATGCGTTTACCATGTGGTCAAGAGGAGTCACTGCCTGCCTTAGAGAGGGCGGTTCTACTTGCCCCATGTCAGCTTTTGTTCGGTTGGATGGGGCGTTTGGTGGCTGCCTTTCAGGAATACCTTTCGTGAAACTCTTAACAGCTGGTTGCTGTTTTTCTGCAGCGATTACATTGTTAGTTTTCTTCTTCAGGATGCCTGGTATTCTGGCTGCAGCGGCATTTAATGCATCAAGAATTGCACTGACCTTGCTTTTGCCTTTGGTTTGACTTTGACTTCCCCCTTTATGCTTCTGCTGCGTTGTGCGGTTTGCTACGGCTATCTTTTGTTGTAGCCTTTCCGATCCACTAAGTGTTCCCGCAATGGGATGGCCCCAGCTATCGGTGGCATTGGTAGTTGTCTCGTTATTGGGTGTGTATGGTAAGAGAAAGTTGAGGTTTTCACCTCTATCTTCGTAAACAACTACTTCGTGTACTTCTGAGGCTTTAACACATCCCATATAATCAGACACTTCGCCTTTGACGTGTCCAACCGCCATTGCGTCAACACTTATCTTTCGGGATGTTACCAAGATATTGTTGCTCTCTTCTCTTAGTTTTGTAAGCACTGAGCATGCCTGAGCAAACTGAGTTTCTTCTGCGCTTCCTTCAAATAGCGCTACCGTCTTATTGCGTGATCGCACAAGTCGGCATGAATGGTTCGCTATTTTTATTTCGGGCAGCGCAGTAAATGCCTTTCGTTTCATGCTCGTTTTGAAATTACTGCCGTTTAATAGAGCTGCGAGGCCTGGTGATAGCGTGACATTCCCTCGAGCTGTGGCGCAGCAAAAGCTTATACCCAGCCTTTCAGTGTTATTGTCCATGAAAAGAGCCACTCCACGTATTTTTAGCCCGGGTACACCGTGCTCTCCGTACGTAAGCAGCTGGCTTGCGTTGTCGCCTCGGCTGACTGTAGGGATAAAATTGGTTTGTGTGACTTGAACACTTGAGAGTGGCGCTTGAATAGGGGGGTGTTTGGGTGCTATTTGAGTTATAGTGCTGTTGCGTTTGGTGGCAACACGGAATATTGTCTCTGCGTACGCGAGGAAATGGTGTCTTTTTACAGCATCAGCTACGATGTCGTGCAACGCTGATTTATTTAGTGTAGTATCCATGATGATTTCAACGTCCATTCTGGCAGCTGCGAATCGTGGGCAATCTAGTAATATGTGCCACACAGACTCACTAACGCTGGGGTCACACTCGCATCCGGGACTGTCCTTTAATTTGAACCGATGTAAGTACTCTGCAATCCCTCCGTGACCTGTCAAAACCTGCACTTGTATGGGTGTCAGTTTCGTAGACCTCACTATACGGTATGCCTCATTGATATACGGGAGGAACGCTTTTGTGACCGACCCTGTGCTCGATGTTTCATATCTGTCCTGCCATTTGCGGACTGATTCTTCTCGGATCTTTTTCTTGACGTATGACAGGGGGACTTTGTCGTAATCTGGAGCGCTTACCAATTTTAGTGCACCCGCCTTTGCAAGCTTATCTGCCCGTTCATTCCCGGCAGTGCCAATGTGAGCTCTCAACCAGAAAAACCGAACCTCTCGCCTGTCATCTCTGATCTCCTGTATGTTGTCCTTAATGCACTTTGCCAGAGGATGTTTCAGCTTAGGGTTATTGAGTAGATCGAGCGAAGATCTTGAGTCACTCAAAATATTAACGGTTGAGTCACTGCTGTTTTTGGCCATCTGGACTGCTTTATGAAGGGCATAGAGCTCGGATTGGAAGACAGTGCATGATGAATGCAAACTAAAGGTGGAGTTCTCTGTTTCTTTGCCATCCTCCCACCAAGTTAGTGCAGCTCCCACCTTGTCTTTCATTTTGCTGCCGTCCGTGTAAATCTGGGGTCCGGTAATTTGATAAGTGGCAAGGGTTTCGGGATCTGATGTTTCGAGCAGTTCATACTTGATTACTACAAGTTTTGATGGGTGGGGTAAGTGTTTATGGCTTACAGTGTGTTCCAACTCCAGTCCCGTCGGCAGATAGTCTTGCGAGAGACCCTTTTTCATTCTATAGAGGGTGGCAGCTTCCTGTATTCTCAGATCTAATGGGAGAAGGCCTGATAGGACGAGTGCCGATGTGAGCGAGACTGTGCGGTACGCCTTGCATATCTTTTGTGCAAATCCCCTTTGGAGCGCATTCAGCTGATTTGTGATCATCTGAAAGTCTGTGGCAGAGGACCATGCTGCAGCGGCGTACATCACAATTGGCTCAATGACGGCGACATAAATGGTTCTTATGATCTCTCCGTTGAGACCCCAACTCACCTTTGCGGTACGTGCAAGCTGTTTGTATAAATCCGCTGCTTTCTTGCATATTGCTGTTACATGTGATTTGAAGGTGAAGTTGTGGTCTATTGTGAGGCCCAAGAGCTTCATTTCCTTAACTATGTTTAGTTTTCTGCCAGACATATAGAGTTCGAGGTTTTTGTACTTTAACCTCCTTGTGGTAAGCATCACGTTGGTTTTATGTGGTGCAAAGTTAAGCTTGTTACGAATCCCCCATTGCACTACAGTATCTAGAGTGGAATTTACAGATTGCTCTAAGGTATTGACTAGGTGGCCGGAGAAAACCAAGACCACGTCATCCGCAAAAGATGGACAGTATACTCCCTCGCCAGTTAGTGTCTGCAACAACGAGTCTAGGATAATATTCCAGAAAGTCGGTCCTCCAATGGAACCCTGGACGCAGCCTTTTGTGGTATCCTTCTCAAATTTGTGGTATCCTTCTGCTAATCTAGTTTCGACACACATAATTAGGTACTTAAATGTTTCTATAATTCAAAACAAAATCACTTCAGTATAGGCACCTAACCTAAAATAATATTAAACAATATTTTAAGTATTATTTACTTACTGTTTTTGTACATACACTAAACATATCTACTTATATAAGAAATATGCAAAGAGGAGACAAAAAAACAGGCACGGATTATTTATAGGAATACATTTCTTACAGCAGACCTAACAACATAGATTGGATTGGTTTTGTTTAAACCAAATTTGTATTTTACTTGCGTAAAACTTAAAAGTCATTTTTATTTTGTGAGCAACAATAGCCAAAGACAAACTAAACAGGTAATAAAATAAGTAAATACTTACTTAGGTATTTATTTCTTGGAAATGTAAGTATATAAATTCACTTAAATTACCATGGTAGCAGCGTAAAGAATCTATTAAGAAAATAATTAAAAAGCAGCTCCCCTAAAAACAACCTAGGTACAAACCTATGCCGGTGAGTATGGTATACCGATAGGTACTTACAATTAAATACTTGTCCGTTTGTATTTTAAATAGATAACATTTTCAAAATCAATAATTCAGAAAACCTATTAAACAAAACCCGTTCTCAATAGGTAGGTACCTAGTATCAAAAAAGTGCATGTCCGCCATCTTGGTTTTAAATTTAAAATTAATGACCTTCAAAAACATATTAACCGACACCCATGACGTCATTTTCAAAAAAAGTGCACGTCCGGATTCAAGATGTTGAATTTCGAAATGAATTTCGTACTTAATCGAAATTAGCATCCCCGAAAACCCAATATATAACACCCATGACTGCTTTTTACAAAAAATACATGTCCGCCATCTTGAATTTCAAAATAGATGTCATTTTTGGAATAAGCACACCCGGAAACCTAAGAAACGACACCAACAACGAATTTTATTCAAAAATGCATGTCCGCCATCTTGGATTTAAAATTAGATGTCATTTTCGGAATCAGCACCCCCGAAAACCTATTAAACGAAACACATGACGGTTTTTTACAAAAAATGCATGTCCACCATCTTGGATTTCAAAATGAATGTAATTTTCGAAATCAGCATCCCTGAAAACCTACTAAACGACACCCATGTCGGTATGATGGCGGTCGGCTGGTAATATGCTTGGTGACGGTTCGGGCTTCGCCCTACGCGGAGCTCGGCCTTCAGCCTTCGGCTTCGCCCTATACGAAACTCGCCTCGGCCTACGGCCTCGGCTCGCGCGTTCGGCTCGGTCTGCGACCTCGCCTCACCCTAAAAATCTAAACTTGTATGGCGGCCATCTTTGATTGGGGGGGGGACGCTCCGGGCTTCGCCCTATGCGGAGTTCGGCCTGCGGCCTCACCCTATACGCGGCTCGCCTCGGCCTTCGGCCTCGCCTCGCGCGTTCGGCTCGGTCTTCGACCTCGCCTCACCTTTACAATCTAAACTTGTATGGCGGCCATCTTGGATTTGGGGGGGGGACGCTCCGGGCTACACCCTACGCGGAGCTCGGCCTTCGGCCTACGGCCTCGCCTCGCAACGTTGCGTTGTGATTCGGCTCGGCCTGCGGCCTCGCCTCACCACTCCTTGTATGGCGGCCATCTTGGAAAATGGTAGAATCGAAAAACTGACTCGATATTTGGAATGTTCGAGTTCCAAACCCAAGATACTGATTTTTGTCCCGATCGGAGAAACTTCATTTCCAGCCGCCATCTTGGATCGGCCATCTTGAAAAAAAATTTTGACAGCCACCTGCCCCTAACCCCTCTGTAAAACATTTGTTCGAGCACACCCCACTTATGTCAAACGGTTCCTGAGATACAGCAATAATCATTTTGTATAGCGGCCATCTTGTTTTTGCGAAAATCGAAAAAATGACGTCACCGGTAGAATTCGACCAGGGTGTGGGTCGACCTTTGTTCGAGCGCGACCGCTCCATCTGCAACGGTTCGCCCGGGAAGGTGGGTCGCCACCTGATGAGAAGGTGGATCCGAGGATCTCGAGGATTTCCCGTACCCTCCGCACCACCCTCTCCATACCCCCCATACAAAATTTTCACCTCCCGCCGCTCCATCTGGGAGAACAATTCTGTCACCCAGTCAGTGAGTGGTATTGTAGCTTTATATAATATAACTAGGTTTCGCGTGGTGCGCGATCTGCTAAAGCAGGTCGCGAGGCGGTTGTGCCTTTTTTTATAAATTTTAAAAAAGTTTTTAGTTTTTTTCGTTTTACACGGCCGCCATCTTGGATTTAAAAATGGATGTTTTTTTCTTAATCAGCACCCCTGAATACCCAAAAAACGACACCCATGACGATATTTTGCAAAAAATTTATGTCCGCCATCTTGGATTTCAAAACGTATGTCATTTTCGGAACCAGCACCCCCGAAAACCTATTAAACGACATCCATGACGGTATTTTCCAAAAAATCCATGTCCGCCATTTTGGACTTCAAAATGGATGTCATTTTCGAAATCAGCACCCCTGAAACCTCAAAAATCTCGTTTTTGTATGGCGGCCATCTTGGTTTTTTGAAAATCGAAAAAATTTTGTCACCGGTAGACTTCGACCAGGGTGTGGTTTTACCTTTTTTCGAGCTCTCTGGGTCCAACTCCAACGGTTCACCCGGGAAGGTGGGTCGCGACCTGATTAGAAGGAGGATCCGAAGATGTCGAGGTTTTCCAATACTCGACGGAAAATGCTGACCACACCCTTGATACATCATTTTCACCTCCCGACCCTCCTTCTGGGAGAACAATTATGTCAATCAGTGAGTGAGTCAGTGGTAATGTAGCTTTATATAGTATAACTATGTTTCGCGTGGTTTGCGACCTGCTAAAGCAGGTCGCGAGGCAGTTGTGCCTTTTTTTATAAATTTTAAAAAGTTTTTAATTTTTTTTTCACGGCCGCCATCTTGGATTTAAAAATGGATGTTATTTTTTAATCAGCACCCCTGAATACCCAAAAAACGACACCCATGACGATATTGAGTATTGAGTATTTTGCAAAAAATTTATGTCCGCCATCTTGGATTTCAAAACGTATGCCATTTTCGAAATCAGCACCCACAAAAACCTTTTAAACGACACCCATGACGGTTTTTTACAAAAAATCCATGTCCGCCATCTTGGGTTTCAAAATGGATGTCATATTCAAAATCAGTACCCCTGAAAACCTACTAAACGACACCCATGTCGGTATGATGGCGGTCGGCTGGTAATATGCTTGGTGACGCTTCGGGCTTCGCTCGGTCTGCGACCTCGCCTCACCTTAAAAATCTAAACATGTATGATGGCCATCTTTGATTTGGGGGGGGAAGGGGGACGCTCCGGGCTTCGCCCTACGCGGAGCTCGGCCTTCGGCCTCGCCCTATACGCAGCTCGCCTCAGCCTACGGCCTCGGCTAGCGCGTTCGGCTCGGTCTGCGACCTCGCCTCACCTTAAAAATCTAAACTTGTATGTCGGCCATCTTTGATATGGAGGGGGACGCTCCGGGCTTCGCCCTACGTGGATTTCGGCCTTTGGCTTCACCCTATACGCGGCTCGCCTCGGCCTTCGGCTTCGCGTCGCGCGTCCGGCTCGGTCTGCGACCTCGCCTCACCTTTAGAATCCAAACTTGTATGGCGGCCATCTTGGATTTGGGGGGGGACGCTCTGGGCTACGCCCTACGTGGAGCTTGGCCTTCGGCCTCACCTTCTACGCAGCTCGCCTCGGCCTACGGCCTCGCCTCGCGGCGTGGCGTCGTGGTTCGGCTCGGCCTGCGGCCTCGCCTCACCACTCCTTGTATGGCGGCCATCTTGAAAAATGGCGGAATCGAAAAACTGACCCGATATTCGGAATCTTCGGAAACCCCCCAGATACCAATTTTCGGCCGGATCGGAGCAACTTCATTTTCGGCCGCCATCTTGGATCTGCCATCTTGAAAAAAAAATTTGACAGCCACCTGCAACTCACCCCCCTGTAAAACATTTGTTCGAGCACACCCCACTTATGTCAAACGGTTCCGGAGATACAGCAATAAACATTTTGTATGGCAGCCATCTTGTTTTTGCGAAAATCGAAAAAATGAAGTCACCGGTAGAATTCGACCAGGGTGTGGGTCGACCTTAGTTCAAGCGCGACCGCTCCATCTGCAACGGTTCGCCCGGGAAGATGGGTCGCCACCTGATGAGAAGGTGGATCAGAGGATCTCGAGGTTTTTCCGTACCCTCTGCATCATTCTCTCCATACCCTCCATACAAAGTTTTAACCTCCCGCCGCTCCATCTGGGAGAACAATTCTGTCACCCAGTGAGTGAGTCAGTGGTATTGTAGCTTTATATAATATAATAACTAGGTTTTGCATGGTGCGCGATCTGCTAAAGCAGGTCGCGGGGCGGTTTTGCTTTTTTTTATAAATTTTAAAAAGTTTTAAATTTTTTTTTTCACGGCCGCCGTCTTGGATTTAAAAATGGATGTTATTTTCTTAATCAGCACCCCTAAATACCCAAAAAACGACACCCATGACGATATATTGCAAAAAAATTTATGTCCGCCATCTTGGATTTTAAAACGTATGTCATTTTCGGAATCAGCACCCCCGAAAACCTATTAAACGACACCCATGATGGTATTTTCCAAAAAATCCATGTCCGCCATCTTGGATTTCAAAATGGATGTCATTTTCGAAATCAGCACCCCTGAAAACTTATTAAACGACACCCTAGTCAGTATGATGGCGGTCGGCTGGTAATATGCTTGGTGACGCTTCGGGCTTCGTCCTACGCGGAGCTCGGCCTTCGGCCTCGCCCTATACGCAGCTCGCCTCGGCCTACGGCCTCGGCTCGCGCGTTCGGCTCGGTCTGTGACCTCGCCTCACCTTAAAAATCTAAACTTGTATGGCGGCCATCTTTGATTGGGGGGGGGGACGCTCCGGGCTTCGCCCTACGCGGAGTTTGGCCTTCGGCCTCACCCTATACGCGGCTCGCCTTGGCCTTCAGCCTCGCCTCGCGCGTTCAGCTCGGTCTTCGACCTCGCCTCACCTTTGGAATCTAAACTTGCCGCCATCTAGAATTGGGGGGGGACGCTCCGGGCTTCGCCCTACGCGGAGTTCGGCCTTCGGCCTCACCCTATAAGCGGCTCGCCTCGGCCTTCGGCCTCGCCTCGCGCGTTCGGCTCGGTCTTCGACCTCGCCTCACCTTTAGAATCTAAACTTGTATGGCGGCTATCTTTGATTGGGGGGGGGGACGCTCCGGGCTTCGCCCTACGCGGAGTTCGGCCTTCGACCTCACCCTATACGCGGCTCGCCTCGGCCTTTGGCCTCGTCTCGCGCGTTTGGCTTGGTCTTCGACCTCGCCTCACCTTTAGAATCTAAACTTGTATGGCGGCCATCTTGGATTAGGGGGGGGGACGCTCCGGGCTATGCCCTGCGCGGAGCTCGGCCTTCGGCCTCGCCTTTTACGCAGCTCGCCTCGGCCTACGGCCTCGCCTCGCGGAGTGGCTTCGTGGTTCGGCTCGGCCTGCGGCCTCGCCTCACCACTCCTTGTATGGCGGCCATCTTGGAAAATGGTGGAATCAAAAAAAATGGTGGAATCGGTCTTCGACCTCGCCTCACCTTTAAAATCTAAACTTGTATGGCGGCCATCTTGGATTTGGGGGGGGATGCTCCGGGCTACGCCCTGCGCGGAGCTCGGCCTACGGCCTCAACTTTTACGCAGCTCGCCTCGGCCTACGGCCTCGCATCGCGGCGTGGCGTCGTGGTTCGGCTCGGCCTGCGGCCTTGCCTCACCACTCCTTGTATGGCGGCCATCTTGGAAAATGGTGGAATCGAAAAACTGACCCGATATTCGGAAACTTCGTCCCCCAACCCCCCAGATACCGATTTTCGTCCGGATCGGAGCAACTTCATTTCCGGCCGCCATCTTGGATCCGCCATCTTGAAAAAAAATTTGACAGCCAGCTGCCCTTCACCCCCCTGTAAAACATTTGTTTGAGCACACCCCACTTATGTCAAACGGATCCGGAGTCATTCTTTATTTTATTTATTTTATTTTATTTATTGTACAAAACCATTGTTTTAAATCTGACCGAAAAGGAACAGTATTCTTAATCTGTTTGTCACAGCAGTACACCTTGTTGATTAACGGACGAGGCTCTGACATTATAACAACTTGTAATGGCTATCTCCTTGATATTGGATACTTCGCCAGTCCATATTTTAATTTTTATTAATTTGATAAGAACATTAGAGATTTCTTTAATATCTTGGTTCGCGCGGAGTGGATTATGGAGGGAAGAAGGGGGTGGATAGGAGAGGGTACTATCCCCTTATGATTCCCACCGCGTGGAAACCGATATTATTATTTTTAAATGAAATTTAGATTTTAAAGTTACGTATGGGACGGCTGCGCGGAACTGCGACAAGAGCTGAACGCAAACAAAGTCGTTTCTGGCACTCCGCCGTCCGCTGCCGCGGCACGCTCACTTCTGGACTACTGTAACATGAATTTATTAATTGGACGCTATTTGGTCCACGTTCATTTTGTCTACGTTCACTATGTAAGTAAATGAGAAAATAAGTAAAAGCTGTTACGGGAAAAATCCCAGCGAACTATCAAATGTGCTTCCGACTTAATACAATAATAATTTGTATTTTAGATTCAATTTAAGTACTTTGATTAATTTCCTCATATTTTTCATACACTTTTTTATATATTTAAAATGTGATTTTTTAGTTTACCTTTGACTGACAAAATTAGCTAAGATTATAAACATTCGCCTTATTTTGGCAACACCGTTTTTGTTAAACATTTATCATTATAAGGCAGAGGTCAACACTAAGATACAGCCAAAACTTTTGTATAAAATATTGTTCCTCAGAAAAGCATATTGATCAAAACATGAGGCAAATATATTTATATGAATATATGGTATGAAAACAGCGTAAGAGCTACATTTTTCTTTAAGGAAAATGAAATATTAAAATATGTAATAAAGAAATATTTTTTTAAAAAAATGGCTGTACGTACGGCTCCGTTCTTTGCTTATTTAAATACACTCGTGCTTAAAACGCTAGTGTTTATATTCTCTTTGCTCGTGCTCGTGCCTATAGTGCATCTATTATTGTGATTTTAAATTTACTTTGGAAACGAAGGAAAACTTCTTTCCTCATTGCCCTAGTCTTATCTCGATCTTATCCTTGTAGGTACCGCTTATTGTTTGTAGGTACCGTAATCTCTTGTAGTTTCCAACCTTGACTTTGGTCGCAGGGTCATTGTCTTATCCTTTGAAGACAGAGCCTTAAACATAAAAATTGATTGATTGATACGTCGGATCTGTTTAGAAAGTCATAGTTGCTTGATTGTGTGTTATTTGAGACAAAGGTAAATCTTATTTGTTTCCTAATTTAATTAATAAGTCACTAAATACTCACAGATAAAAATAAATATTTATATTTCATTGTAATTATGATTGGTTAAAGTTATTAGTCACTGCTCATCCAAACTTGCCAAAGTTATTATAGTCGGACAAAGGAAAAAGGGCAGTTACATAGAATTAATGTTTTAATGTTGGGGGTGTCTATATCTATTTCAATTAATTGGCTTTTAAAGATTATTAACCCAACATGGAGTAATTCTAACAAATAATTTGTTTTACAGATTCATGAAACGCTTATACAACCAACTAAGTATATGAATGAGTTACCAGCAGACTTAAATAAATAGTTCACAAAAGTGATAGCCATTGAGGTGATATGGTCAGGAGCAGTGACTACATACTGGAAAGCATGGTGAAAGAAGACAAAGTGAGCAAATTGGACCGATGATGATTGTGACTTTAGTAACAAACGCATTAGAAAAATTATAGCCATTGAGGTAGATACGGTCTGGAGCAGCATCCACTTACTGGAAAGCACGGTGAAGGAAGGCAAAGTGAACCCATTATGATTGTGACTTTAGTAACAAATGCATTAGAAAAATCAAAGGCTTCCTACCTGAAATAATATTGTTTAATTTGATCATTTAAGTACTTCAATTTGTGGGGATGAAGGAATGTTTGTTAGTTCTTTTAGTAAAATTTACTGAATGGATTATAACAAAACTGCTGTAATATTATTTAATTAGTGAATTTAATTGACTAAATAACACACAGAGAGTGCCATTTACCAAATTTCCATAGGAATGAAGTCTCTAATGGTAAGCTTGTATAGTAGCTATTTACGTTTCGATAGGCTACTCTCAGTGACCATAAACATACACCTACACGACCTACGACCAGAATCGTGTTTTAAATATGTATACTTATTGAAGAGAAGTATCCCAGTGGTGAAGCTCGTCTTCAGAATCAGTTTTTGAAAGCAGTGTGGTCTTTTTAAACAAGTTATGAGTACCTAACTACTTACTCTTTTACTACTAACGAGTACAATATTATTTAATGCTTTAATAGGTAATGCTCTTTTTAATTAGTGTTGAAAAAGCCAAAATTTTGTTAGAAATTTTAATTCTTGTTTATACCTACTTACTTGCCTGAAAAGTAAACTTTAACTTTCTAAATGCTTACCTATCTATACTTATTACACAATTGCTCTAAAAATTTTTTAGGTTAAGAATTGTGTGAAGATTGTAATTATGTATACTTACCAATCTGCTTAATAAGTCGCTAATCTAGTTTCGACACACATACTTAGGTACTTAAATGTTTCTATAATTCAAAACAAAATCACTTCAGTATAGGCACCTAACCTAAAATAATATAAAACAATTTTTTAAGTATTATTTACTTACTGTTTTTTGTACATACACTAAACATACCTACTTATAAAAGAAATATGCAAAGAGGAGACGAAAAAACAAGCACGGATTATTTATAGGAATACATTTCTTACAGCAGACCTAACAACATAGATTGGATTGGTTTTGTTTAAACCAAATTTGTATTTTACTTGCGTAAAACTTAAAAGTCATTTTTATTTTGTGAGCAACAATAGCCAAAGACAAACTAAACAGGTAATAAAATAAGTAAATACTTACTTAGGTATTTATTTCTTGGAAATGTAAGTATATAAATTCACTTAAATTACCATGGTAGCAGCGTAAAGAATCTATTAAGAAAATAATTAAAAAGCAGCTCCCCTAAAAACAACCTAGGTACAAACCTATGCCGGTGAGTATGGTATACCGATAGGTACTTACAATTAAATACTTGTCCGTTTGTATTTTAAATAGATAACATTTTCAAAATCAATAATTCAGAAAACCTATTAAACAAAACCCGTTCTCAATAGGTAGGTACCTAGTATCAAAAAAGTGCATGTCCGCCATCTTGGTTTTAAATTTAAAATTAATGACCTTCAAAAACATATTAACCGACACCCATGACGTCATTTTCAAAAAAAGTGCACGTCCGGATTCAAGATGTTGAATTTCGAAATGAATTTCGTACTTAATCGAAATTAGCATCCCCGAAAACCCAATATATAACACCCATGACTGCTTTTTACAAAAAATACATGTCCGCCATCTTGAATTTCAAAATAGATGTCATTTTTGGAATAAGCACACCCGGAAACCTAAGAAACGACACCAACAACGAATTTTATTCAAAAATGCATGTCCGCCATCTTGGATTTAAAATTAGATGTCATTTTCGGAATCAGCACCCCCGAAAACCTATTAAACGAAACACATGACGGTTTTTTACAAGAAATGCATGTCCACCATCTTGGATTTCAAAATGAATGTAATTTTCGAAATCAGCATCCCTGAAAACCTACTAAACGACACCCATGTCGGTATGATGGCGGTCGGCTGGTAATATGCTTGGTGACGGTTCGGGCTTCGCCCTACGCGGAGCTCGGCCTTCAGCCTTCGGCTTCGCCCTATACGAAACTCGCCTCGGCCTACGGCCTCGGCTCGCGCGTTCGGCTCGGTCTGCGACCTCGCCTCACCCTAAAAATCTAAACTTGTATGGCGGCCATCTTTGATTGGGGGGGGGACGCTCCGGGCTTCGCCCTATGCGGAGTTCGGCCTGCGGCCTCACCCTATACGCGGCTCGCCTCGGCCTTCGGCCTCGCCTCGCGCGTTCGGCTCGGTCTTCGACCTCGCCTCACCTTTACAATCTAAACTTGTATGGCGGCCATCTTGGATTTGGGGGGGGACGCTCCGGGCTACACCCTACGCGGAGCTCGGCCTTCGGCCTACGGCCTCGCCTCGCAACGTTGCGTTGTGATTCGGCTCGGCCTGCGGCCTCGCCTCACCATTCCTTGTATGGCGGCCATCTTGGAAAATGGTGGAATCGAAAAACTGACCCGATATTCGGAATCTTCGTTCCCCAAACCCCCCAGATACCGATTTTCGTCCGGATCGGAGCAACTTCATTTCCGGCCGCCATCTTGGATCCGCCATCTTGAAAAAAAAAATTTAACAGCCACCTGCCCCTCAACCCCCTGTAAAAGATTTGTTCGAGCACACCCCACTTATGTCAAACGGTTCCGGAGATACAGCAATAATCATTTTGTATGGCGGCCATCTTGTTTTTGCGAAAATCGAAAAAATGACGTCACCGGTAGAATTCGACCAGGGTGTGGGTCGACTTTAGTTCAAGCGCCACCGCTCCATCTGCAACGGTTCGCCCGGGAAGGTGGGTCGCCACCCGATGAGAAGGTGGATCTGAGGATCTCGAGGTTTTCCCGTACCCTCCGCGACACCCTCTCCACACCCTCCAAACAAAGTTTTCACCTCCCGCCGCTCCATCTGGGAGAACAATTCTGTCACCCAGTGAGTGAGTGAGTGGTATTGTAGCTTTATATAATATAAATAAATAAAATAACTAGGTTTCGCGTGGTGCGCGACCTGCTAAAGCAGGTCGCGAGTCGGTTGTGCCTTTTTTTATAAATTTTTAAATTTTTTTTAATTTTTTTTTTGTTTTTCACGGCCGCCATCTTAGATTTAAAAATGGATGTTATTTTCTTAATCAGCACCCCTGAATACCCAAAAAACGACACCCATGACGATATTTTGCAAAAAGTTTATGTCCGCCATCTTGGATTTCAAAACGTATGTCATTTTCGGAATCAGCACCCCCGAATACCTATTAAACGACACCCATGAAGGTATTTTCAAAAAATCCATGTCCGCCATCTTGGATTTCAAAATGGATGTCATTTTCGAAATCAGCACCCCTAAGAACCTATTAAACGACACCCATGTCGGTACGATGGCGGTAAGCTGGTAATATGCTTGGTGACGCTTCGGGCTTCGCAGTAGGCGGAGCTCGGCCTTCGGCCTCGCCCTATACGCAGCTCGCCTCGGCCTACGGCCTCGGCTCGCGCGTTCGGCTCGGTCTGCGACCTCACCTCACCTTAAAAATCTAAACTTGTATGGCGGCCATCTTTGATTGGGGGGGAACGCTCCGGGCTTCGCCCTACGCGGAGTTCGGCCTTCGGCCTTACCCTATACGCGGCTCGCCTCAGCCTTCGGCCTCGCCTCACCTTTAGAATCTAAACTTGCCGCCACCTAGAATTGGGGGGGGGGACGCTCCGGGCTTCGCCCTACGCGGAGTTCGGCCTTCGGCCTTACCCTATACGCGGCTCGCCTCGGCCTTCGGCCTCGCCTCGCGCGTTCGGCTCGGTCTTCGACCTCGCCTCACCTTTAGAATCTAAACTTGTATGGCGGCCATCTTTGATTGGGGGGGGGGGGACGTTCCGGGCTTCGCCCTACGCGGAGTTTGGCCTTCGGCCTCACCTATACGTGGCTCGCCTAAGCCTTCGGCCTCGTCTCGCGCGTTCGGCTCAGTCTTCGACCTCGCCTCATCTTTAGAATCTAAACTTGTATGGCGGCCATCTTGGATTTGGGGGGGGACGCTCCGGGCTACGCCCTGCGCGGAGCTCGGCCTTCGGCCTCACCTTTTACGCAGCTCGCCTTGGCCTACGGCCTCGCCTCGCGGCGTGGCGTCGTGGTTCGGCTCGGCCTGTGGCCTCGCCTCACCACTCCTTGTATGGCGGCCATCTTGGAAAATGGTGGAATCGAAAAACTGACCCGATATTCGGAATCTTCGTCCCCCAAACCCCCCAGATACCGATTTTCGTCCGGATCGGAGCAACTTCATTTCCGGCCGCCATCTTGGATCCGCCATCTTGAAAAAAAAATTTAACAGCCACCTGCTCCTCACCCCCCTGTAAAACATTTGTTCGAGCACACCCCACTTATGTCAAACGGTTCCGGAGATACAGCAATAATCATTTTGTATGGCGGCCATCTTGTTTTTGCGAAAATCGAAAAAATGACGTCACCGGTAGAATTCGACCAGGGTGTGGGTCGACTTTAGTTCAAGCGCCACCGCTCCATCTGCAACGGTTCGCCCAAAAAGGTGGGTCGCCACCTGATGAGAAGGTGGATCCGGGGATCTCGAGGTTTTCCCGTACCCTCCGCGACACCCTCTCCACACCCTCCATACATAGTTTTCACCTCCCGCCGCTCCATCTGGGAGAACAATTCTGTCACCTAGTCAGTCAGTGAGTGGTATTGTAGCTTTATATTATATATAATAATAAATAAACTAGGTTTCGCGTGGTGCGCGACCTGCTAAAGCAGGTCGCGAGGCGGTTGTGCCTTTTTTATAAATTTAAAAAAGTTTTTAATTTTTTTTTGTTTTTCACGGCCGCCATTTTGGATTTAAAAATGGATGTTATTTTCTTAATCAGCACCCCTGAATACCCAAAAAACGACACCCATGACGATATTTTGCAAAAAATTTAAGTCCGCCATCTTGGATTTCAAAACGTATGTCATTTTCGGAATCAGCACCCCCGAATACCTATTAAACGACACCCATGAAGGTATTTTCAAAAAATCCATGTCCGCCATCTTGGATTTCAAAATGGATGTCATTTTCGAAATCAGCACCCCTGAAAACCTATTAAACGACACCCATGTCGGTATGATGGCGGTCGGCTGGTAATATGCTTGGTGACGCTTCGGGCTTCGCCCTACGCGGAGCTCGGCCTTCGGCCTCGCCCTATACGCAGCTCGCCTCGGCCTACGGCCTCGGCTCGCGCGTTCGGCTCGGTCTGCGACCTCGCCTCACCTTAAAAATCTAAACTTGTATGGCGGCCATCTTTGATTGGGGGGGACGCTGCGGGTTTCGCCCTACGCGGAGTTCGGCCTTCGGCCTCACCCTATACGCGGCTCGCCTCGGCCTTCGGCCTCGCCTCGCGCGTTCGGCTCGGTCTTCGACCTCGCCTTACCTTTAAAATCTAAACTTGTATGGCGGCCATCTTTGATTGGGGGGGGGGGCCGCTCCGGGCTTCGCCCTACGCGGAGTTCGGCCTTCGGCCTCACCCTATACGCGGCTCGGTCTTCGACCTCGCCTCACTTTTAGAATCTAAACTTGTATGGCAGCCATCTTTGATTGGGGGGGGGACGCTCCGGGCTTCGCCCTAAGCGGAGTTCGGCCTTCGGCCTCACCCTATACGCGGCTCGCCTCGGCCTTCGGCCTCGTCTCGCGCGTTCGGCTCGGTCTTCGACCTCGCCTCACCTTTAGAATCTAAACTTGTATGGCGGCCATCTTGGATTTGGGGGGGGGACGCTCCGGGCTACGCCCTGCGCGGAGCTCGGCCTTCGGCCTCGCCTTTTACGAAGCTCGCCTCGGCCTACGGCCTCGCCTCGCGGAGTGCGTCGTGGTTTGGCTCGGCCTGCGGCCTCGCCTCACCACTCCTTGTATGGCGGCCATCTTGGAAAATGGTGGAATCCAAAAACTGACCCGATATTCGGAATCTTCGTCCCCCAAACCCCCAGATACCGATTTTCGTCCGGTTCGGAGCAACTTCATTTCCGGCCGCCATCTTGGATCCGCCATCTTGAAAAAAAATTTTACAGCAGCTGCCCCTTACCCCCCTGTAAACATTTGTTCGAGCACACTCCACTTATGTCAAACGGATATCCGGAGATACAGCAATAAACATTTTGTATGGCGGCCATTTTGTTTTTGTGAAAATCGAAAAAATGACGTCACCGGTAGAATTCGACCAGGGTGTGGGTCGACCTTAGTTCGAGCGCCACCGCTCCATCTGCAACGGTTCGCCCGGGAAGGTGGGTCGCCACCTGATGAGAAGGTGGATCCGAGGATCTCGAGGTTTTCCCAAACCCTCCGCGTCACCCACTCCACACCTCTTATACAAAGTTTTCACCTCCCGCCGCTCCATCTGGGAGAACAATTCTGTCACCCAGTCAGTCAGTCAGTCAGTCAATCAGTCAGTCAGTGGTATTGTAGCTTTATATAATATAATAACTAGTTATACTATATAAAGCTACATTACCACTCACTCACTGACTGACTGACTGATTGACATAATTGTTCTCCCAGAAGGAGGGTCGGGAGGTGAAAATGATGTATGGGGGGTGTAATCAGAATTTTCCGTCGAGTATGGGAAAACCTCGACATCTTCGGCTTCTCCTCCACATCAGGTCTCGGCCCACCTTCCCGGGCGAACCGTTGGATTTGGACCGGTGGTACTCGAAAAAAGGTCAACCGGCACCCTGGTCAAAGTCTAACGAGAACAAATTTTTTTCGATTTTCAAAAAAACAAGATGGCCTCCATACTAAATTGATATTTTGGTATATCCTCCGATTCGGACCAAATTCGGTATCCAGAGGTTTTTGGGGTCGCTTAATCCGAATATCAAAAAAGATTTTCGATTTTGCCATTTTCAAAGATGGCCGCCATACAAGGAGTGGTGACGCGAGGCCGAAGGCCGAGCCAAACCACAACGCGCCGCGAGGCGAGGCCGCAGGCCGAGGCGAGCTGCGTATAAGGCGATGCCGAAGGCCGAGCTCCGCGTAGGGCGAAGCCCAGAGCGTCTCCCCCCCCCAATCCAAGATGGCCGCCATTTAAGTTTAGATTCCAAAGGTGAGGCGAGGTCGTAGACCGAGCCGAACAAGCGAGGCGAGGCCGAAGGCCGAGCCGAGCTGCGTATAGGGCGAGGCCGAAGGCCGAGATCCGCTTAGGGCGAAGCACGAAGCGTCACTAAGCATCTTACCGGCCGACCGCAATCCGAAAATTTCATACTCGCCATCTTGGATTTTAGTTGGGGGAATCGTGACGCGGAGGGCAAAGCCCGGAGCGTCTCGATTCTCCCCTCCAAAAATTCAAGATGGCGGATATTAAATTTTCGGGCATGCCGACATGGGTGTCGTATAATAGGTTTTCGGGGGTGCTGATTCCGAAATTGATATCCATTTTGAAATCCAAGATAGCGGACATGCATTTTTTGTAAAAAAACCGTCATGGGTGTCGTTTAATACGTTTTCTGGGATGCATATTGCGAAAATGACATCTATTTTGAAATCCAAGATGGCGGACATGCAGTTTAAAAAAATTCTGTCATGGTTGTCGTTTAATAGGTTTTTGGGGATGCTGATTACGAAACTGACATCCATTTTGAAATCCAAGGTGGCGGTCGTGACAAACCAAAAAAAGTATGAACGCCTTTTTGACCCTACAAATAGGGTACCACAACCGCCTCGCGGCCTGCTTTAGCAGGTCCTGCACCACGCGAAACCTAGTTATTATACTATATAAAGCTACATTACCACTCACTCACTGACTGACTGACTGACATAATTGTTCTCCCAGAAGGAGGGTCGGGAGGTGAAATTGATGTATGGATGTGTGGTCAGAATTTTTCGTCGAGTATGGGAAAACCACGACATCTTCGGATTCCCCTCCTCATCAGGTCGCGATCCACCTTCCTTGGCGAACCGTTGGACTTGGACCGGTGGTGCTCAAACAAAGGTCGACCCACACCCTGAAAAAAGTCTAAATGTAATATTTTTTTTTAGATTTTCAAAAAAACAAGATGGCCGTCATACAAAAACGAGATTTTTGTATTTCCTCTGATTTGGACCAAATTCTGTATCCGAGGGTTTTAGCGGTCGCTGAATTCGAATATCTGAAAAGATCTTCGATTTCACCATTTTCCAAGATGGCCGCCATACAAGAAGTGGTGAGGCGAGGCCGAAGGCCGAGCCGAACCAAGACGCGCCGCGAGGCGAGGCCGCAGGCCGAGGCGAGTTTCGAATATGGCGAGGCCGAAGGCCGAGCTCCGCGTAGGGCGAAGCCGGGAGCGTCCCCCCCCCCAATCCAAGATGGCTGCCATTTAAGTTTAGATTCTAAAGGTGAGGCGAGGTCGTAGACCGAGCCGAACGCGCGAGGCGAGGCCGAAGGCCAAGCCAAGCTGCGTATAGGGCGAGGCCGAATGCTGAGCTCCGTGTAGGGCGAAGCCCGAAGCGTCACCAAGAATCTTACCGGCCGACCGCCATCCGAAAATTTCATATCCGCCATCTTGGATTTTAGTTGGGGGAATCATGACGCGAAGGGCGAAGCCTGGAGCGTCTCGATTCTCCCCACCAAAAATCCAAGATGGCGGATATGAAATTTTCGGGCATGCCAACATGGGTGTCGTTTAATAGATTTTTGAGGGTGTTGATTCCGAATATGACATCCATTTTGAATTCTAAGATGGCGGACATGCATTATTTGTAAAAAACCGTCATGGGTGTCGTTTAATACGTTTTCTGGGGTGCTGATTTCGAAAATGACATCTTTTTTGAAATCCAAGATGGCGGACATGCAGTTTAAAAAAATTCTGTCATGGGTGTCGTTTAATAGGTTTTCGGGGATGCTGATTACAAAACTGACATCGATTTTGAAATCCAAGATGGCGGTCGTGACAAAGCAAAAAAAGTATGAACGCCTTTTTGACCCTACAAGTAGGGTACCACAACCGCCTCGCAGGTCGCGCACCACGCGAAAACTAGTTATACTATATAAAGCTACATTTCCACTGACTGACTCACTGACTGACTGACATAATTGTTCTCCCAGAAGGAGAGTCGGGAGGTAAAAATGATAAGGCAAGGCTCCGCGTAGGGCGAAGCCTGGAGCGTCCCCCCTCCTAAGTAAAGATGGCCGCCATACGAGATAAGATTTTTAAGGTGAAGCGAGGTCGCAGACCGAGCCAAACGGGCGTGTCGAGGCCATAGGCCAAGGCGAGCTGCGTATAGTGCGAGGCCGAAGGCCGAGCTCCGCGTAGGGCGAAGCCTAGAGCGTCCCCCCCCCCAATTTAAGATGGCCGCCAACACGACAACAGCGAAGTCGTAGACCGAGCCTAACGCGAGAGGCGAGGCCGAAGGCCAAGCCGAGCTGCGTTTAGAGCGAGGCCGAAGCCGAGCTCCGCGTAGGGCGAAGCCCGAAGCGTCACCAAGCATATTACCCGCCGACCACCATCCGAAAATTTCATATCCGCCATCTTGGATTTTAGTTGGGGGAATCGTGACGCGAAGGGCGAAGCCCGGAGCGTTTCGATTCACCTTACCAAAAATCCAAAATGGCGGATATGAAATTTTCGGGCATACCGACATGGGTGTCGTTCAATAGGTTTTCGAGGGTTCTGATTCCGAAAATAACATCCATTTTGAAATCCAAAATGTCGGACATGTATTTTTTGTAAAAAACTGTAATGGGCGTCGTTTAATAAGTTTTCGGGGGTGCTGATTACGATACTGACATCCATTTTGAAATTCAAGATGGCGGACATGCATTTTTTGTGAAAAACTGTTATGGGTGTCGTTTGATATGTTTTCGGGGATTCTGATCCCGAAAATGACATTTATTTTCAAATCCAAGATGGCGGACATGCATTTTTTGGAAAAATCCGTCATGAGTGTCGTTTTTTATGTTTCTTGAAAAAACATCGATTTTTAAATCCAAGATGGTGGCCGTGACAAACCAAAAAAAAAATGAACGCCTTTTTGACCCAACAAAGAGGTTGCACAACCGCCTCGCGGCCTGCTTTAGCAGGTCACGCACTACGCGAAAACTAGTAATAATACTATATAAAGCTACATTACCACTGACTGACTCACCTACTTATTGACATAATTGTTCTTCCAGAAGGAGGGTCGGGAGGTAAAAATGATGTATGGAAGGTGTGCTCAGAATTTTCCGTCGAGTATGGGAATACCTCGACATCTTTGCATTCTCCTCCTTATCAAGTCGCGACCCACCCTCCCAGGCGAATTTTTGGAGTTGGACCCGTAGTCCTCGAACAATGGTCAACCCACACCCTGGTCGAAGTCTACCAGTGACAAAATTTTTTCGATTTTCAAAAAAAGAAGATGGCCGCCTTACAAAAACCAGATTTTTATATCTCCTGTGATTAAAACCAAATTCGGTATCCGGTGGTTCTAGGGATCGCTGAATCTGAATATCTGTTAAGTATTTCTATTCCGCCATTTTCTAAGATGGCCGTTATATAAAGAGTGGTTGAGGCGAGGCCGCAGGCCAAGTCGAACCACGGCGCGCTACTAGGCGCGGCTGCAGGCCGAGGCGGGCCGCGTATAAGGCGAGGCTGAAAGCCGAACTCCGCGTAGGGCGAAGCCCAGAGCGTCCCACCCCTTACCCAAGATGGCCGCTATACAAGTTTGGATTCTATAGTTGAGGCGAGGTCGTAGACCAAGACGAACGCGCGAGGCAAGGCCGAAGGCCAAGGCGAGCTGCGTATAGGGCGAGGTTGAAGGCTGCTCCACGTAGGGCAAAGCCCGAAGCGTCACCAAGCATCTTATCCTACGAACGCCATACCGGCATACCGACATGGGTGTCGTTTAATAGGTTTTCGTAGGTGAAAAATGACATCTATCTTGAAATCCAAGATGACGGAAATGCATTTTTTGTGAAAAACTGTCATGGGTGTCGTTTGATAGGTTTTCGGGGATGCTGATTCCGAAAATGACATTTATTTTCAAATCCATGACGGCGGACATGCATTTCTTGGAAAAATCCGTCATGAGTGTCATTTTTTAGGTTTTCGGTGGTACTGATCCTAAAAATAACATCGATTTTTAATTCCAAGATGGTTGCCGTAAAAAACCAAAAAAAATGAACGCCTTTTTGACCCTACAAATAGGGTAGCACAATGCTTTAGCAGGTCGCGCACCACGCGAAACCAAGTTATACTATATAAAGCTATATTACCACTGACTCACTGACTGACTAACATAATTGTTCTACAAGAAGAAGGGTCGGGAGGTGAAAATGATGTATAAATGGTGTGGTCAGACTTTCCCGTCAAGTATGGGAAAACCTCGACGTCTTCGGTTTCTCCTCCTCATTAGGTCGTGACCCACCTTCCCGGGCGAACCGTTTGACTTGGACTGGTGGTGCTCGAACAAAAGTCGACCCATACCCTGGTCAAATTCTACCAATGACAATTTTTTTTCGATTCTTAAAAAATCAAGATGGCTGCCATACAAAAACGAAATTTTTGTATCTTCTTCGATTCAGCCCAAATTCGGTTTCTGGGGGTTTTAGGGATCGCTGAATCTGAATATCTGGTAGAATATTTGATTTCGCCATTTTCCTAGATGGCCGCCATACAAGGAGTGTTGGGGCGAGGCCGCAGGCCGAGCCAAACCTTGACGCCACGCCGCGAGGCGAGGCCGTAGGCCGGGGTGAGCTGCATAGAAGGTGAGGCTGAAGGCCGAGCTCCGCGTAGGGCGATGCCCTGAGCGTCCACCCCTATCCAAGATGGCCGCCATTTAAGTTTAGATTCTAAAGGTGAGGCGAGACCGCCATCCGAAAATTTCATATCCGCCATCTTGGATTTTAGTTGGGGGAATCGTGAGTTCGCGAAGCCCGGAGCGTCTCGATTCTCCCCGCCAAAAATGCAAGATGGTGGATATGAAATTTTCTGGCATACCGACATGGTTGTCGTTTAATAGGTTTTCAGGGGTGCTGAAATGGCGGTCGTGACAAACCAAAAAAAGTATGAACGCTTTTTGACCCTACAAATAGGATTCCAGAACCGCCTCGCGACCTGCTTTAGCAGGTCGCGCACCAAGCGAAAACTAGTTATTATTATTATTATACTATATAATATAAAGCTACATTACCACTCACTGACTGACTGACTGATTGACATAATTGTTCTCCCAGAAGGAGTGTCGGGAGGTGAAAATGATGTATAGGCGGTGTGGTCAGAACTTTCCGGTGAGTATGTGAAAACCTCCACATCTTCGGATTCTCCTCCTCATCAGGTCGCGGCCCACTTTCCTAGGCGAACCGTTGGTTTTGGACCGGTAGTGCTCGAACAAAAGTTGACTGGCACCCTAGCCAAAGTCTAACGGTAACATTTTTTTTTTTCGATTTAAAAAAAAACAAGATGGCCGCCATACAAAAGTGATATTTCGGTATATCCTCCGATTCAGACCAAATTCGGTATCCAGGGGTTTTTGGGGTCGCTTAATCCGAATATCTAAAAAGATTTTTGATTTCGCCATTTTCCAAGATGGCCGCCATACAAGGAGTGGTGAGGCGAGGCTTTTTAAAAATTTAAAATTAAAAACTTTTTAAAAATTTATAAGAAAGGCACAACCGCCTCGCGACCTGCTTATATAAAGCTACATTACCACTCACTCACTGACTGACTGACTCACTGATTGACAAAATTGTTCTCCCAGAAGTAGTGTCGGGAGGTGAAAATAATGTATGGGGGGTGTGGTCAGAATTTTCCGTCGAGTATGGGAAATCTTCGACATCTTCGGATTCTCCTCCTCATCAGCTCGTGACACACCTTCCCGGGCGAACCATTGGAGTTGGATCGGTGGGACTCGAACAAAGGTCAACCGACACCCTTGTCAAAGTCTACAGGTGCCAAATATTTTTCGATTTTCAAAAAAACAAGATGGCCGCCATACAAAAACGAGATTTTTGTATCTTCTCTGTTTCGGACCAAATTCGGTATCCGGGGGTTTTTGGGGTCGCTGAATCCGAATATCTGGTAAGTTTTTCAATTCCGCCATTTTCCAAGAAGCCCGAAGCGTCACCAAGCATCTTACCCGCCGACCGCCATACCGGCATACCGACATGGGTGTCGTTTAATAGGTTTTCGGAGGTGGTGATTCCAAAAATGACATCTATTTTGAAATCCAAGATGGCGGACATGCATTTTTTGTGAAATAACTGTCATGGATTTTTTGGAAAATACCCTCATGTGTGTCGTTTAATAGGTTTAATAGACATAATTTTTTTGAAAAAAAATCGTCATGAGTGTCGTTTTTGGGTATTCGGGGATGCTGATTAAGACGATAACATCAATTTTGAAATCCAATATGGCGGCCGTGAAAAACTAGTTATTATACTATATAAAGCTACAATACCACTCACTGACTGACTGATTGACTGACTGACTGACTGATTGACATAATTGTTCTCCCAGAAGGAGGGTCGGGAAGTAAAAATAATGTATAAGAAGTGTGTTTAGAATTTTCCGTCGAGTACGGGAAAACCTCGACATCTTCGTATTCTCCTTCTCATCAGGTCGCGACCCACCTTCCCGGGCGAACCGTTGGAGTTGGACCGGTGGTGCTCTTACAAAAGTTGACTGGCACCCTAGTCGAAGTCTAACGATAATATTTTTTTTTCGATTTTCAAAAAACAATATGGCCGTCATACTAAAGTGATATTTCGGTATATCCTCCGATTCAGACCAATCTCGGTATCCGGGGTTTTTTGAGGTCGCTGAATCCGAATATAGGGTAAGTTTTTCAATTCCGCCATTTTCCAAGATGGCCGCCATACAAGGAGTGGTGAGGCGAGGCCGGAGGCCGAGCCGAACCACGACGCGCCGCGAGGCGAGGCCGAAGGCCGAGCTCCGCGTTGGGCGAAGCCCGGAGCGTCCCCCCCCCCCAATCCAAGATGGCCGCCATTTAAGTTTAGATTCTAAAGGTGAGGCGAGGTCGTAGACCGAGCCGAACTAGCGAGGCGAGGCCGAAGGCCGAGCCGAGCTGCGTATAGGGCGAGGCCGAAGGCCGAGCTCCGCGTAGGGCGAAGCCCGAAGCGTCACCAAGCATCTTACCGGCCGACCGCAATCCGAAAATTTTATATTCGCCATCTTGGATTTTAGTTGGGGAAATCGTGACGCGAAGGGCGAACTTCGGAGCGTCTCGATTCTCACCACCAAAAATCCAAGATGGCGGATATGAAATTTTCGGGCATGCCGACATGGGTGTCGTTTAATAGGTTTTCGGGGGTGCTGATTCCGAAAATGACATCCATTTTGAAATCCAAGATGGCGAACATGCATTTTTTGTGAAAAACTGTCTTGGGTGTCGTTTGATAGGTTTTCGGGGATGCTGATCCCGAAAATGACATTTATTTTCAAATCCAAGATGGCGGACTTGCATTTTTTGGAAAAATCCGTCATGGGTGTCTTTTTTTATGTTTTTGGGGTTACTAATTCTTAAAATAACATCGATTTTTGAATTCAAGATGGTGGCCGTGAAAATCCAAAAAAAGAATGAAAGCCTTTTTGATCCTACAAATAGGGTACCACAACCGCCTCGCGGCCTGCTTTAGCAGGTCGCGCACCACGCGAAACCTAGTATATTATATAAAGCCACAATACCACTCACTCACTCACTGGGTGACAGAATTGTTCTCCCAGATGGAGCGGCGAGAGAAGAAAACTTTGTATAGGGAGTGTGGAGAAGGTGACGCGGAGGGTACGGGAAATCTCGAGATCCTCGGATCCACCTTCTCATCAGGTGGCGACCCACCTTCCCGGGCGAACCGTTGCAGATGGAGCGGTGGCGCTCGAACAAAGGTCGACCCACACCCTGGTCAAATTCTACCGGTGACGTCATTTTTTCGATTTTCGCATTAACAAGATGGCCGCCATACAATTCAATTCAATTTAATTCAATCATTTATTGCTATTCATATGTACAGAGTATAAAAGGTCTTTATCTACAATATGTTCTTCTATATACATATGAACCCTGTCGGGCATTGCAAAAGTAGAACGGCAGGCAGACTGGCATTTTTGTTTACTTATTTGTAAAATTTATTAATTTATCGAAGTAATGTATTTGAATAATGTTTTGAATAATAAAATAAATATGAGGTTAAATAATAGGTATGCGATGTCAATATTAGTACTATTATCTTAAGTTATCATTATTAGTTATTCTATACTATATAATATGTCAAATATGTTTTATTTCATTGTTGTGTGTAAATTGTCAATGTTAGAATTAAAATGTCAGAATGAGTATAAATGCAAATAGTATGTCTATAAACTGTTAATTAAAATGTCATTAGTAAAGAATTGGTTTATGTCAGAGTTAATATCAAGTACAAATTAGATGTCAAATGTTAAATATTGTAGCTAATAATAATAATAATTATGAACGTCAAAATAAATTATGTATAATTAATATGTTAAAGTGTTAAAATTTTAAAATTTCTCAGATAAATATTCGTCTAAATTATAATAACATTTTTCTAGTAAGAAATGTTTTAATTTACAGCGGAAGGATGTGTTGTTTGTTTCGTTTTTTATATATTTAGGCAATGCATTGTAAATTTTGGTGGTCATAACAAGGGGTCCCGAGACAAAAATCTTTAATTTAGAGCAAGGTAGTAATAATTTGTTTTTGTCTCTGGTTGGGTAACGCCGCGGTACGTCTCCCTGTTTCTTGTAGAAGTGCGGATATTTGCGTACAAATTTGCAGGCTTCCAGAATATACATAGACGTTAACGTTAACACGTTCAGACGAATAAAATGGGGTCTACAACTATGAAGGTTGTCAATGTTTACAATGATGCGTATACATTTCTTTTGGAGGATGAACAGAGAGTCTACGTCAGTACTATCTCCCCAGAGGATAATCCCATAATTTAACCAAGCATGTGCGTAAGCGTAATATGCTTTAAGTGCAGTTTTCAGTTCGGTCGTTATTTTAAGTTACCATAATACGTATGTAAACCGGGACAGTTTCATGGCTATTTCATCAATGTGGGCCTTCCAGTTCAAATCCGTGTCTATATCCAATCCTAGCAAGCTAAATATGTTAGTGCATTCTAATTTTGTTCCATTGAAAGATATATTCATATTAATGGGAGTTTTTTGGTAAGGTCTAAACTGCATGATTTTTGTTTTCGCGAAATTAACTTCTAGGTTATGATCTGTCAGCCAGTCAACTACTGTATTTAATATTTTATTTAGTTTTTCTCCTAGATTCTCGCTAATTGTGTAGGGTGTTAGTAAAGAAATGTCGTCAGCAAACAGTACGCACGTTTCACATATTATTTTCGGTAGGTCGTTTATATAAATTAAAAACATAAAACATCCCAAAACGCTTCCTTGGGGAATAGACCAGTTGGTCTTTTGAAAGTCTGAACGTTCCATTGTGATGATTTGGTCATTATAATTCTGTACCCTCTGTGAAAAACGCGTTAAGTCAAAAACTCGAGTTTTGAGAAAAACGCAGTTGAATTTTTTTGATCTTTAGATGCCCATAACTTTTTCGTTAATCATTCAAATTTTGACGGAGTTAATTCTACTTGTTGGAAATTTTAGTACAAATGCTGTGATGTGTTAAAAATAGCACTAAAGTAAATACATTATAAACAGTGACGAAAAACAACAAATTGTATCATTTGGTACTTTAGAATGAGCATGTGTAAAGTGATTTATTAAATATTGAATCATTTTACATGACAACTGGTTGCTTGATAGCCATTAGTGAATAATGATATAAAAACAACTTTAAACAAATTTTGAAAGTCGTCGAGTTTAAATAACAGAATCTTGTAAAACAAAACTTTCATCTTATATGAACTTTTTTTCTGAGAGTTAATCATAATACATAAAATGGCATAAAATACAAAAATAAATTGAAAAACACGAAAAAGAAATTTTAAATTCTTGTGTATTTCAACATATCTTCATTTGTTTTGTTACAGTTTTAGGTTTTGTTTGGTGTCAAATGTTGTAACTCTATGGTATTGTAGTAAATTTTAATGATCTAAGACGGTAAATGAACAGATTTAAAGGGAAACATTTTGTTGTGATTTTAATACATAAAACATCATTTCAAATCAGTATTTTTATTGTTGTAAAGACTCACACTCGACATACTATTTAGAAAAGTTTAGCAAATCAAAACGCTTATTATTAGATAAACTTAGTTTAGGTACCTTATTTTGAATAAGGCACTATGATTTTAGTCAATAAATTTAATACCCCCGTGTAGTTTGTACCATGTAGGTTGTAGTTTAATACTCCCATCTTGAATATGTTTTAAAGTAACGTGAAACAAAATGAAAATCGATTAGGTTCATTATTTTAAAAAATCAAATAGCAATTACTCACAAGTTTATATCTAGCTCAAAATCCAAAATTATTTTTTTGCAGGATGTAATAACTTCAGTTGGCTCAAACAAACATTATTCACTTAATTTAAAAAATATATAAGAAAGTTGTTGATCGTGGCTCTAAGCATGTAATGTGTACTTATTTCTTAAGAATGTACAGACAGCTGTAGAGATATCTGACCACCCCTACCGGATAAAGATGAAGTTGTCTATGACAAAACATAAAATCGTGATTAAGCATAATTGTTTAATTGACAAAACTATAATATACAAAATATCATTGAAATACCTAAAACATTTCGTGAAATAACTTCATCCTCATTTCATAGGGGTAGTTAGGTATCTCTGCAGCTGTCTGTATGAACAAAAATCTTCAAATAAGAAGAAAATCAGGTAGCAAATTAGTTAAATAAATATTAATTCTATTATGGTCACTAGTAACATTAGTGGTAAACATAAATGTATCTATTCGTGACAGACGTAAAACTGCAATAAAAAGTGGAATATAATAAGGCACTTATAATCACTGAAATTAATATTTGTACACAAACTAACGTTTTAAACTTCTTGAATAAAAAACGAATATAGTAAGCACCGAAGCCTTTGTCTCTACGTAATAAAATTTATATAAAGTAACATACAAAAAATGTAAACGAAAAATTAATTAAAGTATATCTTTTTCATATATAAAATTGGAGGATCAGACTCATCAACGCCCAGCCTAAACCTATAAAGATGAAATTTGACAAAAAAGTGTCTTTTATGACGTAGGCAAGCACTAAGAAAGGATTTTTCAAAGTTTGTATGGAGAAAACATTTTTTTGGACATTTTGACTCGAAACTTCGTCAAAATATACATTGAAGCAAACAAACGGACAAGTGTTTCGCGTTTTTTCGTAAATCATCCCCTATGGGGTCAAGAATGTAATGGGTGACTAAAAAGTACTTTGCGCGAGCGAAGCCGCGGAAAAAAGCTAGTCAGTAATAAAGATCCTCTTAACACTAACAGGACAGTTTTCATATTCATATTTTTTCAAAATGTAAAGCACCGAAGCCCCTATTAGCGTCTCAACGTTATATCAAGTCAATATTAATTAACAAAGCTTACAAAAAGTTTTAACGAAAAAAATATTAAAAGTAGGTATATCAGCAAAACAGATCCTCTAAAAATTAATGGAATAAAGTTATTCCTCCTCTATCAGATCAGGATCTGTATTAGAAGATATATCAGAAGTCAAGGGCAAATTAAGATAGAAGTCATGGACGCTGAGGGTCAACATACTGTAGAACAGACATGGGATATGCTTTTTTTCTCCTGCTATAGGCACTTGCCCCACGTAATGCTTTTTAAAATTTTCTATACGAACCTGAACACACCTTTTTTGTTTCTTTTCGCGTATGACATGGGAATGTAACTAGAAACCCCGTAGCTCTCTTTGTATCCAAATGTAGGAAATTGATCTTTGGTAAATTTCAGTTTTTGACCACACAAACTTTTCATCTCTGCAGTTTGCTTTTTTGACTTGCAGTTGCTTTTTAGAATAATCAGCAAATCCGCACAAGTTATCATAAGTCATCTCTATTACAGAGATCTTATTTTCTCGATTATAAGCACTTCGTGCCAGTTGATATAAATCCCTTGGATGATGTATGTTCATGGAAGAACGCTTCTTGGTACGTTCTATCTACTTCCATGTGTGTGTGGCCTGGAACTAAAAACTTGTGTTCTATAGTAGTAGTTGTTGTGTGTAGTATGTTCTGTTAATTGTATTGTATGTCTTTGTGTGCAAATAAAGTATATTGTATTGTAGTTAATTGAGACGAAGTTGACATGAGTATCAGTTCTATTATAGTCACAACGGAGTTTTTGTTTTGTCCGGCAAATGAGTCCGAATACATAATCAAATATTTGACATTTGGATGCAATAACGTTGAAAACAAAAATATATTTTTTTGAAAAAAAAACAAATTGGAAAGTACTATCGGTTGCCTAGCAGAAATTGCTCTAAAGCGATAAGGCCGCCGCATTGTACACTTAATGATGAGGATTGTTTGTTTCATTGTTATGTTTTTTGTGTGCAATAAAGAGTATTGTATTGTATTGTATTATACTGTCGATACCTAAAGCATAGAAAAAAAATTGGCTACTTATTAAAAAGTTTACCTGAATAAACCCGACTTTACTGTTGCGCAGTTATGTTAAAAATAACAGCTAAGCTGTAGTTTGTACATTCTTATGCATGTACGTTATTAAGTTAACCAGTGATATAATTCGAAATAATGTAAAATAAACTTGTGTATAATAATATAATTTACTAAAATTTCGTAATATTTTTCAAACCAGCGAATGCATGTACACTGCACTAAGTATTTGGTGATACTGAGTAGCCGCGTGCACGTTCCTTCCCCCGCGAACATACGTCTCCAGTTGTCATCTCTTTCAAACTTGTCTAACGCTCGCTTATTGGAGAAAGATAGAACGATCACACTTGTAACACTTTACACTACTGATTTACATTACAAACCGCTAAAAGCTAGGAATAGTTTTGATATAAGTGAATTGTATCATTAGACACAATTAAAAAGTTCAAAAGTAGTTTCGTGAATAATAAAACATTAGTATATGTATTAGTATACATACATATATTTTTAAATAATATCTTGTTTCTAGTGATACTAAAGTAATTATAGCATTATTCACATACGAGTTATAGTAAAACAGTGTCGTGTGTGCTAATATAACCTCAATAGTATCAGTACTTACAATCGCATGCGAATTAACTTTCAATGTGTTAAATAATTCGATTGTAGTTATATTTCCCTACATTTACAGTTTTAATGAGATATCCAAAATTTAATCAGTGCTTGTCAAATTATATTACATTACACGAGACTTTGCAGTCCATTCTATGAAACAAGTTAACTTACATTATTGCACACGAACAATATCTCAAGATCTAGGAGAGCTACATCTACGTTGATAAGACAGAAAGATAGATCAATAGACACATATCAAGAATGTCTAGAAATACTAATTATGATATATCTTGACTTAGCGCGTTTTTCACAGAGGGTACAGAATTGTAATATTCTATCTCCACGCACTGTATTCTATCCTTCAGATATGACTGAAACCAGTTGAATGTAATTCCCCTTATTCCTATACTGTATAATTTGTCGAGTTATAGATTATATTGGACTTTTTCGTATGCCTTTGTCATGTCTAATAAGATACCTATGCCATATTTTTTGTTATCAAGTAATGTCAAAATTTCCTATTTATATTTAAATGTCGCTAATACTGTTGATCTACGTCTTCTAAATCCGTTTTGGCAATCGTCAAAAATGTTAAATTTCTCACAGAATGAGTAGACCCGGCGATACATTGCTTTTTCAAAAATTTATTGCTGTATCTCCGGAACCGTTTGACATAAGTGGGGTGTGCTCGAACAAATGTTTTACAGGGGGGTGAGGGGCAGGTGGCTGTCAATTTTTTTTTCAAGATGGCGGATCCAAGATGGCGGCCGAAAATGAAGTTGCTCCGATCCGGACGAAAATCGGTATCTGGGGTGTTTGGGGGTCGAAGATTCCGAACATTGGTTCAGTTTTTCGATTCCACCATTTTCCAAGATGGCCACCACACCACGCCGCGAGGCGAGGCCGTAGGCCAAGGCGAGCTGCGTAGAAGGCGATGCCGAAGGCCAAGCTCCGCGTAGGGCGTAGCCTGGAGCGTCCCCACCAAAACCAAGATGGCCGCCATACAAGTTTGGATTCTAAAGGTGAGGCGAGGCCGAAGGCCGAGCTGAGCCGCGCATAGTGTGAGGCCGAAGGCCGAACTTCGCTTAGGGCGAAGCCCGGAGCGTCCCCCCCAATTTTAGATGGCGGAAAGTTTAGATTCTTAAGGTGAGGCGAGGTCGAAGACCGAGCCGCGTATAGGGTGAGGCCGAAGGCCGAACTCCGCGTAGGGCGAAGCCCAAAGCGTCCCCCCCCCTAATCAAAGATGGCCGCCATACAAGTTTAGATTTTTAAGTTGAGGCGAGGATATTACCAGCCGACCGCCATCATACTGACATGGGTGTCGTTTAATAGGTTTTCAGGGGTGCTGATTTCGAAAATGACATCCATTTTGAAATCCAAGATGGCGGACATGGATTTTGTAAAATACCGTCATGGGTGTCGTTAAATAGGTTTTCGTGGGTGCTGATTCCGAAAATGACATACGTTTTGAAATCCAAGATGGCGGACATAATTTTTTTGCAAAATATCGTCATGGGTGACGTATTTAGGGTATTCAGGGGTGCTGATTAAGAAAATAACATCCGTTTTTAAATCTAAGATGGCGGCCGTGAAAAACAAAAAAATTAAAAACTTTTTAAAAATTTATAAAGAAAGGCACAACCGCCTCGCGACCTGCTTATATAAAGATACATTACCACTCACTCACTGACTGACTGACTCACTGATTGACAAAATTGTTCTCCCAGAAGTAGTGTCGGGAGGTGAAAATAATGTATGGGAGGTGTGGTCAGAATTTTCCGTCAAGTATGGGAAATCTTCGACATCTTCGGATTCTCCTCCTCATCAGCTCGTGACACACCTTCCCGGGCGAACCATTGGAGTTGGATCGGTGGGACTCGAACAAAGGTCAACCGACACCCTTGTCAAAGTCTACAGGTGCCAAATTTTTTTCGATTTTCAAAAAAACAAGATGGCCGCCATACAAAAACGAGATTTTTGTATCTTCTCTGTTTCGGACCAAATTCGGTATCCGGGGGTTTTTGGGGTCGCTGAATCCGAATATCTGGTAAGTTTTTCAATTCCGCCATTTTCCAAGAAGCCCGAAGCGTCACCAAGCATCTTACCCGCCGACCGCCATACCGGCATACCGACATGGGTGTCGTTTAATAGGTTTTCGGAGGTGGTGATTCAAAAAATGACATCTATTTTGAAATCCAAGATGGCGGACATGCATTTTTTGTGAAATAACTGTCATGGATTTTTTGGAAAATACCCTCATGTGTGTCGTTTAATAGGTTTAATAGACATAATTTTTTTGCAAAAAAATCGTCATGGGTGTCGTTTTTGGGTATTCGGGGATGCTGATTAAGACGATAACATCAATTTTGAAATCCAATATGGCGGCCGTGAAAAACTAGTTATTATACTATATAAAGCTACAATACCACTCACTGACTGACTGATTGACTGACTGACTGACTGATTGACATAATTGTTCTCCCAGAAGGAGGGTTGGGAGGTAAAAATTATGTATAAGAAGTGTGTTCAGAATTTTCCGTCGAGTACGGGAAAACCTCGACATCTTCGTATTCTCCTTCTCATCAGGTCGCGACCTACCTTCCCGGGCGAACCGTTGGAGTTGGACCGGTGGTGCTCTAACAAAAGTTGACTGGCACCCTAGTCGAAGTCTAACGATAATATTTTTTTTTAGATTTTCAAAAAAACAATATGGCCGCCATACTAAAGTGATATTTCGGTATATCCTCCGATTCAGACCAATCTCGGTATCCGGGGTTTTTTGGGGTCGCTGAATCCGAATATAGGGTAAGTTTTTCAATTCCGCCATTTTCCAAGATGGCCGCCATACAAGGAGTGGTGAGGCAAGGCCGCAGGCCGAGCCGAACCACAACGCGCCGCGAGGCGAGGCCGAAAGTCGAGCTCCGCGTAGGGCGAAGCCCGAAGCGTCACCAAGCATTTAACCGGCCGACCGCAATCCGAAAATTTCATATTCGCCATCTTGGATTTTTGTTGGGGGAATCACTTGTCTCGATTCTCCCCACCAAAAATCCAAGATGGCGGATATGAAATTTTTGGGCATACCGACATGGGTGTCGTTTAATAGGTTTTCGGGGTTGGTGGTTCCAAAAATGACATCCATTTTGAAATCCAAGATGGCGGACATGATTTTTTTGTGAAAAACTGTCATGGGTGTTGTTTGATAGGTTTTCGGCGATGCTGATCCCGAAAATGACATTTATTTTCAAATCAAAGATGGCGGACATGCATTTTTTGTAAAAATCCGTCATGGGTGTCGTTTTTTATGTTTTCGGAGGTACTGATTCTTAAAATATCATCGATTTTTAAATCCAAGATGGTGGCCGTGAAGAACCAAAAAAAGAATGAACGCCTTTTTGACCCTACAGATAGGGTAGCACAACCGCCTCGCGGCCTGCTTTAGCAGGTCGCGCACCACGCGAAACCTAGTTATACTATATGAAGCTACATTATCACTCACTCACTGACTGACTGACTGATTGACATAATTGTTCTCCCAGAAGGAGTGTCGGGAGGTGAAAATGATTTATGAGAAGTGTGGTCAGAATTTTTCTTTGAGTAGGGGAAAACTTCGACATCTTCGGATTCTCCTCCTTATCAGCTCGTGACCCACCTTCCCGGGCGAACCGTTGGGGTTGGATCGGTAGTGCTCGAACAAAGGTCGACCAACACCCTGGTTAAAATCTACAAGTGACAAAATTTTTTCGAATTTCAAAAAAACAAGATGGCCACCATACTAAAGTGATATTTCGTTATATTCTCCGATTCGGACCAAACTCGGTATCCGGATGTTTTTGGGGTCGCTGAATCCGAATATCTGGTAAGTTTTTCGTTTCCACCATTTTCCAAGATGGCCGCCATACAAGGAGTGGTGAGGCGAGGCCGAAGGCCGAGTAGAACCATGACGCGCAACGAGGCGAGGCCGCAGGCCGAGGCGAGCTTCGTATAAGGCGAGGCCGAAGGCTGAGCTCCGCGTAGGGCGAAGCCCGGAGCGTCCCCCCCCCAATCCAAGATGGCCGCCATCTAAGTTTAGATTCTAAAGGTGAGGCGAGGTCGTAGACCGAGCTGCGTACAGGGCGAGGCCAAAGGCCGAGCTCCGCGTAGGGGCGAAGCCCGAAGCGTCACCAAGCATCTTACCGGCCGACCGCCATCCGAAAATTTCATATCCGCCATCTTGGATTTTAGTCGAGGGAATCGTGACGCGTAGGGCGAAGCCCGGAGCGTCTCGATTCTCCCCACCAAAAATCCAAGATGGCGGATATGAAATTTTCGGGCATACCGACATGGGTGTCGTTTAATAGGTTTTCGGGGGTGGTGATTCCAAAACTGACATCCATTTTGAAATCCAAGATGGCGGACATGCATTTTTTGTGAAAAAGTGTCATGGGTGTCGTTCAATAGGTTTTCGGGGTTGCTGATCCCGAAAATGACATTTATTTTCAAATCCATGGCGGACATGCATTTTTTGGAGAAATCCGTCATGGGTGTCGTTTTTTAGGTTTCCGGGGGTACTGATTCTTAAAATAACATCGATTTTTAAATCCAAGATGGTGGCCGTGCAAAACCAAAAAACGAATGAACGCCTTTTTGACCCTACAAATAGGGAAGCACAACCGCCTCGTGGCCTGCTTTAGCAGGTCGAGCACCACGCGAAACCTAGTTATTATTATATTATATAAAGCTACAATACCACTGACTGACTGACTGGGTGACAGAATTGTTCTCCCAGATGGAGCGGCGGGAGGTGAAAACTTTGTATGAAGGGTGTGGAGAGGTTGGTGAGGAGGGTACGGGAAAACCTCGAGATCCTCGGATCCACCTTTTCATCGGGTGGCGACCCACCTTCCCGGGCGAACCGTTGCAGATGGAGCGGTGGCGCTCGAACAAAGGTCGACCCACATCCTGGTCGAATTCTGCAAGTGACGTCATTTTTTCGATTTTCGCAAAAACAAGATGGCTGCCATACAAAATAATTATTGCTGTATCTCCGGAACCGTTTGACATAAGTGGGATACGCTCAAACAAATGTTTTACATGGGAGTGAGGGGCAGGTGGCTGTCAATTTTTTTTTTTAAGATGGTGGATCCAAGATGGCGGCCGGAAATGAAGTTGCTCCGATCCCGACGAAAATCGGTATCTGGGGGGTTTAGGGGTCAAAGATTCCGAAAATTGGATCAGTTTTTCGATTCCACCATTTTCCAACGTAAAAGGCGAGGTCGATTTTCAAAAAAACAAGATGGCCGCCATACAAAAACGAGATTTTTGTATCTTCTCTGTTTCGGACCAAATTCGGTATCCGGGGGTTTTAGGGGTCGCTGAATCCGAATATCTGGTAAGTTTTTCGATTCCACCATTTTCCAAGATGGCCGCCATACAAGGAGTGGTGAAGCGAGGCCGCAGGCCGAGCCGAACCACGACGCCACGCCACGAGGCGAGCTGCGTAAAAGGCAAGGCCGAAGGCCGAGCTCCGTGCAAGGCGTAGCCCGGAGCGTACCCCCCCAAATCCAAGATGGCCGCCATACAAGTTTAGATTACAAAGGTGAGGCGAGGTCGAAGACCGAGCCGAACGCGCGAGGCGAGTCCGAAGGCCGAGGCGAGCCGCATATAGGGTGAGGCCGAAGGCCGAACTCCGCGTAGGGCGAAGCCCGGAGCGTCCCCCCCCCCCCCCAATCAAAGCTGGCCGCCATACAAGTTTAGATTTTTAAGGTGAGGCGAGGCCGAAGGCCGAGGCGAGCCGCATATAGGGTGAGGCCGAGGGCCGAACTCCGCGTAGGGTGAAGCCCGGAGCGTCCCCCCCCCAAATCTTATGTCAAAGGGGTGTCGTTTAATATTTTTTCGGGGATGCTGATTACGAAACTGACATCCATTTTGAAATCCAAGATGGCGTTCGTGACAAACCAAAAAAAGTATGAACGCCTTTTTGACCCTATTAATAGGGTAGCACAACCGCCTCGCGGCCTGCTTTAGCAGGTCGCGCATCACGCAAAACCTAGTTATTATATTATATAAAGCTGCAATACCACTCACTGACTGGGTGACAGAATTGTTCTCCCAGATGGAGCGGCGGGAGGTGAAAACTTTGTATGGGGGGTTTGGAGAGGGTGGTGCGGAGGGTACGGGAAAACCTTGAGATCCTCCGATCCACCTTCTCATCAGGTGGCGACCCACCTTCCCGGGCGAACCATCTTAGATGGAGCGGTGGCGCTCGAACAAAGGTCGACCCACACCCTGGTCGAATTCTACCGGTGACGTCTATTTTCGATTTTCAAAAAAACAAGATGGCCGCCATACAAAATGATTATTGCTGTATCTCCGGAACCGTTTGACATAAGTGGGGTGTGCTTGAACAAATGTTTTACAGGAGGGTGAGGGGCAGGTGGCTGTCAAACTTTTTTTTCAAGATGGCGGATCCAAGATGGCGGCTGAAAATGAAGTTGCTCCGATCCGGACGAAAATCGGTATCTGGGGAGTTTAGGGGTCAAAGATTCCGAAAATTGGATCAGTTTTTCGATTCCACCATTTTCCAAGATGGCCGCCATACAAGGAGTGGCGAGGCGAGGCCGCAGGCCGAGCCGAACCACGACGCCACGTTGCGAGGCGACGCCGTAGGCCAAGGCGAGCTACGTAAAAGGCGAGGCCGAAGGCCGAGCTCCGCGTGGGGCGTAGCCCGGAGCGTCCACGTCCCAAATCCAAGATGGCCGCCATACAAGTTTAGATTCTAAAGGTGAGGCGAGGTCGAAGACAGAGCAGAACGCGCAAGGCGAGGCCGAAGGCCGAGCTGAGCCGCGCATAGTGTGAGGCCGAAGGCCGAACTCCACGTAGGGCGAAGCCCGGAGCGTCCCCCCCCCCCAAATTCTAGACGGCAGCAAGTTTAGATTCTAAAGGTGAGGCGAGGCCGAAGGCCGAGGCGAGCCGCGTATAGGGTGAGGCCGAAGGCCGAACTCCGCGTAGGGCGAAGCCCGGAGCGTCCCCCCCCAATCAAAGATGGCCGCCATACAAGTTTAGATTTTTAAGGTGAGGCGAGGTCGCAGACCGAGCCGAAAGCGCGAGGCGAGGCCGAAGGCCGAGGCGAGCTGTGTATAGGGTGAGGCCGAAGGCCGAACTCCGCGTAGGGCGAAGCCCGGAGCGTCCCCCCCCAATCAAAGATGGCCGCCATACAAGTTTAGATTCTAAAGGTGAGGCGAGGTCGTAGACCGAGCCGAACGCGCGAGACGAGGCCGAAGGCCGAGGCGAGCCGCGTATAGGGTGAGGCCGAAGGCCAAACTCCGCGTAGGGCGAAGCCCGGAGCGTCCCCCCCCCCCAATCAAAGATGGCCGCCATACAAGTTTATATTCTAAAGGTGAGGCGAGGTCGAAGACCGAACCGAACGCGCGAGGCGAGGCCGAAGGCCGAGGCAAGCCGCGTACAGGGTGAGGCCGAAGGCCGAACTCCGCGTAGGGCGAAGCCCGGAGCGTCCCCCCCAATCAAAGATGGCCATACAAGTTTAGATTTTTAAGGTGAGGCGAGGTCGCAGACCGAGCCGAACGCGCGAGCCGAGGCCGTAGGCCGAGGCGAGCTGCGTATAGGGCGAGGCCGAAGGCCGAGCTCCGCGTAGGGCGAAGCCCGAAGCGTCATCAAGCATATTACCAGCCGACCGCCATCATACCGACATGGGTGTCGTTTAATAGGTTTTCAGGGGTGCTGATTTCGAAAATGACATCCATTTTGAAATCAAAGATGGCGGACATGGATTTTTTGGGAAATACCGTCATGGGTGTCGTTTAATAGCTTTTCGGGGATGCTGATCCTGAAAATGACACTTATTTTCAAATCCAAGATGGCAGACCGTCATCCGTCAAAAATTCGTCATGGGTGTCGTTTTTTATGTTTTCGAGGGTACTGATTCTTCAAATAACATCGATTTTAAAATCCAAGATGGTGGCCGTGAGAAACCAAAAAAAGTATGAACGCCTTTTTGACCCTACAAATAGGGTACCACAACCGCCTCGCGGCCTGCTTTAGCAGGTCGCGCACCACGCAAAAACTAGTTATACTATATAAAGCTACAATACCACTCACTCGCTCACTGACTGACTGATTGACATAATTGTTCTCCTAGAAGGAGGGTCGGGAGGTGAAAATGATGTATGGAGGGTTTGGTCAAAATTTTTTGTCGAGTATGGGAAAACCTCGACATCTTCAGATTCTCCTCCTCATCAGGTCGTGACCCACCTTCCCGGGCGAACCATTGGACTTGGACCGGTGGTGCTCGAAGATAGGTCGACCCACACCCTGGTCGAAGTCTACGGGTGATGTCATTTTTTCGATTTTCGTAAAAACAAGATGGCCTCCATACTTAAGTGATATTTCGGCATATCCTCCGATTCGGACCAAACTTTGCATCCGGGGGTTTTTGGGTTCGCTGAATCCGAATATCTGGTAAGTTTTTCGATTCCGCCATTTTTCAAGATGGCCGCCATACAAGGAGTGGTGAGGCGAGGCCGAAGGCCGAGCCGAACCACGACGCGCCGCGAGGCGAGGCCGCAGGCCGAGGCGAGCTGCGTATAAGGCGAAGCCGAAGGCCGATCTCCGCGTAGGGCGAAGCCCGGAGCGTCCCCCCCCCAAACCAAGATGGCCACCATTTAAGTTTAGATTCTGAAGGTGAGGCGAGGTCGTAGACCGAGCCGAACGCGCGAGGCGAGGCCGAAGGCCAAGCCGAGTTGCGTATAGGGCGAGGCCGAAGGCCGAGCTCCGCGTAGGGCGAAGCCCGAAGCGTCACCAAGCATCTTACCGGCCGACCGCAATCCGAAAATTTCATATCCGCCATCTTGGATTTTAGTTGGGGGAATCGTGACGCGAAGGGCGAAGCCCGGAGCGTCTCGATTCTCCCCACCAAAAATCCAAGATGGCGGATATGAAATTTTCGGGCATGCCGACATGGGTGTCGTTTAATAGGTTTTTGGGGGTGCTGATTCCGAAATTGATATCCATTTTGAAAACAAAGATGGCGGACACACATTTTTTGTAAAAAACCGTCATGGGTGTCGTTTAATACGTTTTCTGGGATGCATATTGCGAAAATGACATCTATTTTGAAATCCAAGATGGCGGACATGCAGTTTAAAAAAATTCTGTCATGGTTGTCGTTTAATAGTTTTTCGGGGATGCTGATTACGAAACTGACATCCATTTTGAAATTCAAGGTGGCGGTCGTGACAAACCAAAAAAAGTATGAACGCCTTATTGACCCTACAAATAGGGTAGCACAACCGCCTCGCGGCCTGCTTTAGCAGGTCGCGCACCACGCGAAACCTAGTTATTATATTATATAAAGCTACAATACCACTGACTCACTTACTGACTGGGTGACAGAATTGTTCTCCCAGATGGAGCAGCGGGAGGTGAAAACTTTGTATGGGGGGTGTGGAGAGGGTGGTGCGGAGGGTACGGGAAAACCTCGAGATCCTCGGATCCACCTTCTCATCAGGTGGCGACCCACCTTCCCGTGTGAACCGTCGCAGATGGAGCGGTGGCGCTCGAACAAAGGTCGACCCACACCCTAGTCGAATTCTACCGGTGACGTCATTTTTTCGATTTTCGCAAAAACAAGATGGCCGCCATACAAAATGATTATTGCTGTATCTCCGGAACCAAAAATCAAAATCAAATCAAATCATTTATTCATAATTATTGTTTACAAATTAAACTTAAGGCTAAGCATTATTATTTTAGAACGAAAATAACATAGGTGCCTGAACTAGGTTAACTTAATACTTGTATCTCAGGCAAAAAGGGATCTTATTTTTTTATATAAACAAACACTTACAAATAATTAAATACCTTAATGTTAAATAAATTCCTTACACCGTAATATGAACTTACTAAGTAAAAACACATTTCCCCTCATTTGCGTCGCGCAGTCGGGTAAATATTTGCTCCACTAACCTTAACTTTAAAATACCTTATTAATGTAAAATAACTCGACTGTATGTTTCTAAAATACTTAATTGCAAAATTAATCTATAAGGTGATTTTCGCATCATTGACCCAGTTTTCTATTCTGATGACTGGCATTCCTCAGGCGTTATTGAGCAACACAAAACACAAAGTAAAAAAAAATAAAGAGACTCTTACATCTAAATTTGAATAGAATTATTAAAAAATACTTTATAAAACTTATGGACCTCTAATGAAATTATAAAACTGTAGATTGTAAAATAAAACTGTCTAATCACTTGAAACTTTATGCACTTTCATAGTCAATAGAGTTTATGTGCCATTTTTCCGCCATTTTTCTCGCCGGGCAGTCCTTATCACCGGTCGCATGATTACTCGGCTTCTTGTAATGCAAGCAGGTGGCGCACTTTGCTGGTTGGGCTTTATTAGGACACTCTTTCATTGCGTGGCCTAAGTCACCGCAATGTCCGCAGGTTTTAGCCTCCTGCCGACACGTCTTCGCCGCATGTCCATACTGCTGACAATTGTAACATCGAGTTACTAATGTGAAATCTCTCACAGGACACGATGACCAGTTAATGAAAACTCTATCGCTCGTTATTAGGTGTTTACGTATATATCCAGGCACTTCTATTATATAATTACACGTTTGTACGTCTTTCCTTCCTGACTTATGACTGAGCTTAATTGAGGTCAAAAACTTCTCGAGTGTAACGCCTTGAAGCTTGTCAGCCAGATTTTGGCTGTACAGGCAATCAAATACGTCAGTTTCGTTCATAGACGCAGGCACTCCAATCACTAAAATCCTGGGCTTACGCTTTTGGGGCTCGTCTACAGTAAAACCAGATGTAGACAGTTGCACAGACTTCTTGAGCTTCTCGATGTCGTCCTTGGAGTCAGTGCTGATGATGACACCGCCGTTGATGGTCTTACGTAAACCTCTCACATGCAGCTTCATCTGATCAGGACGGATGATCTTTTGTACCAAGGACCTTGTTTCTTCGCTAGACTTCTTGTCCTTTGGGTAAATTGCAACAGAGTTTACTGTTTCGGTCTTGAGAAAATTATTATTATTACTATTTTTCTTAAGCATTTCGGCGAAGGAAACAGATCCTGCGACAGGTTTTGCAGAATCGTCAATACTTTTTTTAAGGTCCTGGATTTGCTGCGAGAGGTCTTGTTTATCTTTAAGGGCTTGGAGGGATATATGAGCTTGAATAGCTTTCCGATTCAGTTGTTGGTTCTCGACAGCCATTTGCGAAGTTCCATGACTCACTTTGCGGCACAAATTACTGATTTTGAGCTTCTGTTCGGAGTTTAATTTTCCTTCCATTGAAACGGCACATACCTCGTTCAATAACTGCTCGATGGTGGTCATCCAGTTCTGAATCTCAGGAGTGGATATCACTTCAGGAGGAACTTCATGTTGGCAGGGCGGAGACGAAGGCGGGGGCTTGGGTGCGCGAGGCTGAGGGGATGGCGGGGGCGGAGGGCTGCGGCGCGTTAATGCACTTCGGTTAAATGGAGATGCATCCATGTTTAATAATTAATAGTTAAATTCACTGTCTACCATAGTAATGAATTTACTTAACACATCTGCAAAATGACACAGATCCGGTCGCTTCCGCTTACTGTAGGGCTAGGTCACCGTTTTTGCAAATGTTTAATAAATTATTTAAATAGTGGACACTTCCGATCGCATCGCTAGCGCAATGTACATTGAGAACAGTTTGACATAAATGGGGTGTGCTCTAACAAATGTTTTACATGGGAGTGAGGGGCAGGTGGCTGTCAAATTTTTTTTTCAAGATGGCGGATCCAAGATGGCGGCAGAAAATGAAGTTGCTCCGATCCGGACGAAAATCGGTATCTGGGGCGTTTGGGGGTCGAGGATTTCGAAAATTGGGTCAGTTTTTCGATTCCACCATTTTCCAAGGTGGCCGCCATACAAGGAAAGGTGAGGCGAGGCCGCAGGCCGAGCCGAACCACGACGCCACGGTGCGAGGCGAGGCCGTAGGCCAAGGCGAGCTACGTAAAAGGTGAGGCCGAAGGCCGAGCTCCGCTAGGGCGTAGCCCGGAGCGTCCCCGCTCCAAATCCAAGATGGCCGCCATACAAGTTTAGATTCTAAAGGTGAGGCGAGGTCGAAGACCAAGCCGAACGCGCGAGGCGAGGCCGAAGGCCGAGGCGAGCCGCGTATAGGGTGAGGCCGAAGAACGAACTCCGCGTAGGGCGAAGCCCGGAGCGTCCCCCTCCAAATCAAAGATGGCCGCCATACAAGTTTAGATTTTTAAGGTAAGGCGAGCTGCGTATAGGGCGAGGCCGAAGGCCGAGCTCCGCGTAGGGCGAAGCCCGGAGCGTCCCCCCCCCCAAATCAAAGATGGCCACCATACATGTTTAGATTTTTAAGGTGAGGCGAGGTCGCAGACCGAGCCGAACTTGCGAACCGAGGCCGCAGGCCGAGGCGAGCTGCGTATAGGGCGAGGCCTAAGGCCGAGCTCCGCGTAGGGCGAAGCCCGAAGCGTCACCAAGCATATTACCAGCCGACCGCCATCATACCGGCATGGGTGTCGTTTAATAGGTTTTCAGGGGTGCTAATTTCGAAAATGACATCCGTTTTGAAATCCAAGATGGCGGACATGGGTTTTTTTAAAAAATATTCGGGGTGCTGATTAAGAAAATAACATCCATTTTGAAATCCAATATGGCGGCCGTGAAAAACAATAAGAAATGGTAAACTTTTTTGAAATTAAAAAAAAAGGCACAACCGCCTCGCGACCTGCTTTAGCAGGTCGCGCACCACGCGAAACCTAGTTATTATTATATTATATAAAGCTACAATACCACTCACTCACTGACTGGGTGACAGAATTGTTCCCCCAGATGGAGCGGCGTGAGGTGAAAACTTTGTATGGGGGATGTGGAAAGGGTGACGCGAAAGGTAAGGAAAAACCTCGAGATCCTCGGATTTACTTTCTTATCAGGTGGCGACCCACCTTCCCGGGCGAACCATAGCAAATGGAGCGGTGGCGCTCGAAAAAAAGTCGACCCACACCCTGGTCGAATTCTACCAGTGACGTAATTTTTTCGATTTTCGCAAAAACAAGATGGCCGCAATACAAAATGTTCATTGCTGTATCTCCGGAACCGTTTGACATAAGTGGGAATTGCTCAAACAAATATTTTACAGGGGGGTGAGGGGCAGGTGGCTGTCAATTTTTTTTTTCAAGATGGCGGATCCAAGATGGCGGCCGAAAATGAAGTTGCTCCGATCCGGACGAAAATCGGTATCTGGGGTGTTTGGGGGTCGAAGATTCCGAACATTGGTTCAGTTTTTCGATTCCACCATTTTCCAAGATGGCCACCACACCACGCCGCGAGGCGAGGCCGTAGGCCAAGGCGAGCTGCGTAGAAGGCGATGCCGAAGGCTAAGCTCCGCGTAGGGCGTAGCCTGGAGCGTCCCCCCCAAAACCAAGATGGCCGCCATACAAATTTGGATTCTAAAGGTGAGGCGAGGTCGAAGACCGAGCCGAACGCGCGAGGCGAGGCCGAAGGCCGAGCTGAGCCGCGCATAGTGTGAGGCCGAAGGCCGAACTTCGCTTAGGGCGAAGCCCGGAGCGTCCCCCCCAATTTTAGATGGCCGAAAGTTTAGATTCTTAAGGTGAGGCGAGGTCGAAGACCGAGCCGCGTATAGGGTGAGGCCGAAGGCCGAACTCCGCGTAGGGCGAGGCCCAGAGCGTCCCCCCCCCCTAATCAAAGATGGCCGCCATACAAGTTTAGATTTTTAAGTTGAGGCGAGGATATTACCAGCCGACCGCCATCATACTGACATGGGTGTCGTTTAATAGGTTTTCAGGGGTGCTGATTTCGAAAATGACATCCATTTTGAAATCCAAGATGGCGGACATGGATTTTGTAAAATACCGTCATGGGTGTCGTTAAATAGGTTTTCGTGGGTGCTGATTCCGAAAATGACATACGTTTTGAAATCCAAGATGGCGGACATAATTTTTTTGCAAAATATCGTCATGGGTGACGTTTTTAGGGTATTCAGGGGTGCTGATTAAGAAAATAACATCCGTTTTTAAATCTAAGATGGCGGCCGTGAAAAACAAAAAAATTAAAAACTTTTTAAAAATTTATAAAGAAAGGCACAACCGCCTCGCGACCTGCTTATATAAAGCTACATTACCACTCACTCACTGACTGACTGACTCACTGATTGACAAAATTGTTCTCCCAGAAGTAGTGTCGGGAGGTGAAAATAATGTATAGGAGGTGTGGTCAGAATTTTCCGTCAAGTATGGGAAATCTTCGACATCTTCGGATTCTCCTCCTCATCAGCTCGTGACACACCTTCCCGGGCGAACCATTGGAGTTGGATCGGTGGGACTCGAACAAAGGTCAACCGACACCCTTGTCAAAGTCTACAGGTGCCAAATTTTTTTCGATTTTCAAAAAAACAAGATGGCCGCCATACAAAAACGAGATTTTTGTATCTTCTCTGTTTCGGACCAAATTCGGTATCCGGGGGTTTTTGGGGTCGCTGAATCCGAATATCTGGTAAGTTTTTCAATTCCGCCATTTTCCAAGAAGCCCAAAGCGTCACCAAGCATCTTACCCGCCGACCGCCATACCGGCATACCGACATGGGTGTCGTTTAATAGGTTTTCGGAGGTGGTGATTCAAAAAATGACATCTATTTTGAAATCCAAGATGGCGGACATGCATTTTTTGTGAAATAACTGTCATGGATTTTTTGGAAAATACCCTCGTGTGTGTCGTTTAATAGGTTTAATAGACATAATTTTTTTGCAAAAAAATCGTCATGTGTGTCGTTTTTGGGTATTCGGGGATGCTGATTAAGACGATAACATCAAAGTGATATTTCGGTATATCCTCCGATTCAGACCAATCTCGGTATCCGGGGTTTTTTGGGGTCGCTGAATCCGAATATAGGGTAAGTTTTTCAATTCCGCCATTTTCCAAGATGGCCGCCATACAAGGAGTGGTGAGGCAAGGCCGCAGGCCGAGCCGAACCACAACGCGCCGCGAGGCGAGGCCGAAAGTCGAGCTCCGCGTAGGGCGAAGCCCGAAGCGTCACCAAGCATTTAACCGGCCGACCGCAATCCGAAAATTTCATATTCGCCATCTTGGATTTTTGTTGGGGGAATCACTTGTCTCGATTCTCCCCACCAAAAATCCAAGATGGCGGATATGAAATTTTTGGGCATACCGACATGGGTGTCGTTTAATAGGTTTTCGGGGTTGGTGGTTCCAAAAATGACATCCATTTTGAAATCCAAGATGGCGGACATGATTTTTTTGTGAAAAACTGTCATGGGTGTTGTTTGATAGGTTTTCGGCGATGCTGATCCCGAAAATGACATTTATTTTCTAATCCAAGATGGCGGACATGCATTTTTTATAAAAATCCGTCATGGGTGTCGTTTTTTATGTTTTCGGAGGTACTGATTCTTAAAATATCATCGAATTTTAAATCCAAGATGGTGGCCGTGAAGAACCAAAAAAAGAATGAACGCCTTTTTGACCCTACAGATAGGGTAGCACAACCGCCTCGCGGCCTGCTTTAGCAGGTCGCGCACCACGCGAAACCTAGTTATACTATATAAAGCTACATTATCACTCACACACTGACTGACTGACTGATTGACATAATTGTTCTCCCAGAAGGAGTGTCGGGAGGTGAAAATGATGTATGAGAAGTGTGGTCAGAATTTTTCTTTGAGTAGGGGAAAACTTCGACATCTTCGGATTCTCCTCCTTATCAGCTCGTGACCCACCTTCCCGGGCGAACCGTTGGGGTTGGATCGGTAGTACTCGAACAAAGGTCGACCAACACCCTGGTTAAAATCTACAAGTGACAAAATTTTTTCGTATTTCAAAAAAACAAGATGGCCACCATACTAAAGTGATATTTCGGTATATTCTCCGATTCGGACCAAACTCGGTATCCGGATGTTTTTGGGGTCGCTGAATCCGAATATCTGGTAAGTTTTTCGTTTCCACCATTTTCCAAGATGGCCGCCATACAAGGAGTGGTGAGGCGAGGCCGAAGGCCGAGTAGAACCATGACGCGCCGCGAGGCGAGGCCGCAGGCCGAGGCGAGCTTCGTATAAGGCGAGGCCGAAGGCTGAGCTCCGCGTAGGGCGAAGCCCGGAGCGTCCCCCCCAATCCAAGATGGCCGCCATCTAAGTTTAGATTCTAAAGGTGAGGCGAGGTCGTAGACCGAGCTGCGTACAGGGCGAGGCCAAAGGCCGAGCTCCGCGTAGGGGCGAAGCCCGAAGCGTCACCAAGCATCTTACCGGCCGACCGCCATCCGAAAATTTCATATCCGCCATCTTGGATTTTAGTCGGGGGAATCGTGACGCGTAGGGCGAAGCCTGGAGCGTCTCGATTCTCCCCACCAAAAATCCAAGATGGCGGATATGAAATTTTCGGGCATACCGACATGGGTGTCGTTTAATAGGTTTTCGGGGGTGGTGATTCCAAAAATGACATCCATTTTGAAATCCAAGATGGCGGACATGCATTTTTTGTGAAAAACTGTCATGGGTGTCGTTCAATAGGTTTTCGGGGTTGCTGATCCCGAAAATGACATTTATTTTCAAATCCATGGCGGACATGCATTTTTTGGAGAAATCCGTTATGGGTGTCGTTTTTTAGGTTTCCGGGGGTACTGATTCTTAAAATAATATCGATTTTTAAATCCAAGATGGTGGCCGTGCAAAACCAAAAAACGAATGAACGCCTTTTTGACCCTACAAATAGGGAAGCACAACCGCCTCGTGGCCTGTTTTAGCAGGTCCTAGTTATACTAGGTTTAGCAGGTCCTAGCACCACGCGAAACCTAGTTATACTATATAAAGCTACAATACCACTCACTCACTGACTGACTGATTGACATAATTGTTCTCCCAGAAGGAGGGTCGGGAGGTGAAAATGATGTATGGAGGGTTTGGTCAGAATTTTTTGCCGAGTATGGGAAAACCTCGACATTTTCAGATTCTCCTCCTCATCAGGTCGTGACCCACCTTCCCGGGCGAACCGTTGGACTTGGACCGGTGGTGCTCGAAGAAAGGTCGACCCACACCCTGGTCGAAGTCTACCGGTTACGTCATTTTTTCGATTTTTGTAAAAACAAGATGGCCGCCATACTTAAGTGATATTTCGGCATATCCTCAGATTCGGACCAAACTTTGCATCCGGGGGTTTTTGGGTTCGCTGAATCCGAATATCTGGTAAGTTTTTCGATTCCGCCATTTTCCAAGATGGCCGCCATAAAAGGAGTGGTGAGGCGAGGCCGAAGGCCGAGCTCCACGTAGGGCGAAGCCCGGAGCGTCCCCCCCCCAATCCAAGATGGCCACCATTTAAGTTTAGATTCTGAAGGTGAGGCGAGGTCGTAGACCGAGCCGAACGCGCGAGGCGAGGCCGAAGGCCGAGCCGAGCTTCGTATAGGGCGAGGCCGAAGGCCGAGCTCCGCGTAGGGCGAAGCCCGAAGCGTCACCAAGCATCTTACCGACCGACCGCAATCCGAAAATTTCATATCCGCCATCTTGAATCCATTTTAAAATCCAAGATGGCGGACATGCATTTTTTATAAAAAACCGTCATGGGTGTCGTTTAATACGTTTTCTGGGGTGCTGATTGCGAAAATGACATCTATTTTGAAATCCAAGATGGCAGACATGCAGTCTAAAAAAATTCTGTCATGGGTGTAGTTTATTAGGTTTTCGGGGGTGGTGATTCCAAAAATGACATCCATTTTGAAATCCAAGATGGCGGTCGTGACAAACCAAAAAAAGTATGAACGCCTTTTTGACCCTACGACTAGGATAGCACATACGCCTCGCGGCCTGCTTTAGCAGGTCGCGCACCACGCGAAAACTAGTTATTATTATATTATATAAAGCTGCAATACCACTCACTGATTGACTGACTGACTGACTGACTGGGTGACAGAATTGTTCTCCCAGATGGAGCGGCGGGAGGTGAAAACTTTGTATGGGAGGTGTGGAGTGGGTGACGCGGAGGGTACGGGAAAACCTCGAGATCCTCGGATCCACCTTCTCATCGGGTGGCGACCCACCTTCCCGGGCGAACCGTTGCAGATGGAGCGGTGGCGCTTGAACTAAGGTTGACCCACACCCTGGTCGAATTCTACCGGTGACGTCATTTTTTCGATTTTCGCAAAAACAAGATGGCCGCCATACAAAATGTTTATTTCTGTATCTCCGGATCCGTTTGACATAAGTGGAGTGTGCTCGAACAAATGTTTTACAGAAGGGTGGGGGGCAGCTGGCTGTCAAATTTTTTTTTCAAGATGGCGGATCCAAGATGGCGGCCGGAAATGAAGTTGCTCCGATCTGGACGAAAATCGGTATCTAGGGGGTTTAGGGGTCGAAGATTCCGAATATCGGATCAGTTTTTCGATTCCACCATTTTCCAAGATGGCCGCCATACAAGGAGTGGTGAGGCGAGGCCGCAGGCCGAGCCGAACCACGACGCCACTCCGCGAGGCGAGGCCGTAGGCCGAGGCGAGCTGCGTAAAAGGCGAGGCCGAAGGCCGAGCTCCGCGCAGGGCGTAGCCCGGAGCGTCCCCCCCCAAATCCAAGATGGCCGCCATACAAGTTTAGATTCTAAAGGTGAGGCGAGGTCGAAGACCGAGCCGAACGCGCGAGACGAGGCCGAAGGCCAAGGCGAGCCGCGTATAGGGTGAGGCCGAAGGCCGAACTCCAAGTAGGGCGAAGCCCGGAGCGTCCCCCCCCCCCAATCAAAGATGGCCGCCATACAAGTTTAGATTCTAAAGGTGAGGCGAGGTCGCAGACCGAGCCGAACGCGCGAGCCTAGGCCGTGGGCCGAGGCGAGCTGCGTATAGGGCGAGGCCGAAGGCCGAGCTCCGCGTAGGGCGAAGCCCGAAGCGTCACCAAGCATGTTACCAGCCGACCGCCATCATACCAACATGGGTGTCGTTTAATAGGTTTTCAGGGGTGCTGATTTCGAAAATGACATCCATTTTGAAATCCAAGATGGCGGACATGGATTTTTTGGAAAATACCGTGATGGGTGTCGTTTAATAGGTTTTCGGGGGTGCTGATTCCGAAAATGACATCAATTTTGAAATCCAAGATGGCGGACATGAATTTTTTGTAAAAAACCGTCATGGATGTCGTTTAATGCGTTTTCTGGGGTGCTGATTGCGAAAATGACATCTATTTTGAAATCCAAGATGGCGGACATGGATTTTTTGGAAAGTACCGTCATGGGTGTCGTTTAATAGGTTTTCGGTGGTGCTGATTACGAAACTGACATCCATTTTGAAATCAAAGATGGCGGTCGTGACAAACCAAAAAATGTATGAACGCCTTTTTGACCCTACAAATAGGGTAGCACAACCGCCTCGCAGCCTGCTTTAGCAGGTCGCGCACCACGCGAAATCTAGTTATACTATATAAAGCTACAATACCACTGACTGGGTGACAGAATTGTTCTCCCAGATGGAGCGGCGGGAGATGAAAACTTTGTATGAGGAGTGTGGAGAGGGTAGTGCGGAGGGTACGGGAAAACCTCGAGATCCTCGGGTCCACCTTCTCATCGGGTGGCGACCCACCTTCCTGGGCGAACCGTTGCAGATGGAGCGGTGGCGCTCGAACAAAGGTCGACCCACACCCTAGTCAAATTCTACCGGTGACGTCATTTTTTCGATTTTCGCAAAAACAAGATGGCCGCCATACAAAATGATTATTGCTGTATCTCCGGAACCGTTTGACAAAAGTGGGGTGTGCTCGAACAAATGTTTTACAGGGGGGTGAGGGGCAGGTGGCTGTCAAAATTTTTTTTCAAGATGGCGGATCCAAGATGGCGGCCGGAAATGAAGTTGCTCCGATCCGTACGAAAATCGGTATTTGGGGGGTTTGGGGTACGAAGATTCCGAATATCGGGTCAGTTTTTCGATTCCACCATTTTCCAAGATGGCCGCCATACAAGGAGTGGTGAGGCGAGGCCGCATGCCGAGCCGAACCACAACGCCATGTTGCAAGGCGAGGCCGCAGGCCGAGGCGAGCTACGGTAAAGGCGAGGCCGAAGGCCTAGCTCTGCGCAGGGCGTAGCCCGGAGCGTCCCCTTCCAAATCCAAGATGGCCGCTATACAAGTTTAGATTCCGAGCTGAGCCGCGCATAGTGTGAGGCCGAAGGCGAAACTCCGCGTAGGGCGAAGCCCGAAGCGTCCCCTCCCCCCAATTATAGCGAGGCCGTAGGCCGAGGCAAGCTGCGTAGAAGGCGAGGCCGAAGGCCAAGCTCCGCGTAGGGCGAAGCCCGGAGCGTCCCCCCCCAAATCCAAGATGGCCGCCATACAAGTTTAGATTCTAAAGGTGAGGCGAGGTCGAAGACCGAGCCGAACGCGCGAGGCGAGGCCGAAGGCCGAGGCGAGCCGCGTATGGGGTGAGGCCGAAGGCCGAACTCCGCGTAGGGCGAAGCCCGGAGCGTCCCCCCCCCCAATCAAAGATGGCCGCCATACAAGTTTAGATTTTTAAGGTGAGGCGAGGTCGAAGACCGAGCCGAACGCGCGAGCCGAGGCCGTAGGCCGAGGCAAGCTGCGTATAGGGCGAGGCCAAAGGCCGAGCTCCGCGTTGGGCGAAGCCCGAAGCGTCACCAAGCATATTACCAGCCGACCGCCATCATACCGACATGGGTGTCGTTTAATAGGTTTTCAGGGGTGCTGATTTCGAAAATGACATCCATTTTGAAATTCAAGATGGCGAACATGGATTTTTTGGAAAATACCGTCATGGGTGTCGTTTCGGGGGTTCGGGGGTGCTGATTCCGAAAATGACATACATTTCGAAATTCAAGATGGCGGATATAATTTATTTTGCAAAAAATCGTAATGGGTGTCCATGATGGCCGCCATACAAATTTAGATTCTAAAGGTGAGGCGAGGTCGAAGACCGAGCCGAACGCGCGAGACGAGGCCGAAGGCCGAGGCGAGCCGCGTATAGGGTGAGGCCGAAGGCCGAACTCCGCGTAGGGCGAAGCCCGGAGTGTCCTCCCCCCAATCAAAGATGGCCGCCATACAAGTTTAGATTCTAAAGGTGAGGCGAGGTCGAAGACCGAGCCGAACGCGCGAGGCGAGGCCGAAGGCCGAGGCGAGCCGCGTATAGGGTGAGGCCGAAGGCCGAACTCCGCGTAGGGCGAAGCCCGGAGCGTCCCCCCCCCCAATTCTAGATGGCGGCAAGTTTAGATTCTAAAGGTGAGGCGAGGTCGAAGACCGAGCTGAACGCGCGAGGCGAGGCCGAAGGCCGAGGCGAGCCACGTATAGGGTGAAGCCGAAGGCCGAACTCCGCGTAGGGCGAAGCCCGGAGCGTCCCCCCCCAATCAAAGATGGCCGCCATACAAGTTTAGATTTTTAAGGTGAGGCGAGGTCGCAGACCGAGCCGCATGCGCGAGCCGAGGCCGTAGGCCGAGGCGAACTGCGTATAGGGCGAGGCCTAAGGCCGAGCTCCGCGTAGGGCGAAGCCCGAAGCGTCACCAAGCATATTACCAGCCGACCGCCATCATATCGACATGGGTGTCGTTTAATAGGTTCTTAGGGGTGCTGATTTCGAAAATGACATCCATTTTGAAATCCAAGATGGCGGACATGGATTTTTTGAAAATACCTTCATGGGTGTCGTTTAATAGGTATTCGGGGTTGCTGATTCCGAAAATGACATACGTTTTGAAATCCAAGATGGCGGAAACCAAAAAAAGTATGAACGCCTTTTTGACCCTACAAATAGGGTAGCACAACCGCCTCGCGGCCTGCTTTAGCAGGTCGCGCACCACGCGAAACCTAGTTATTATATTATATAAAGCTACAATACCACTCACTGACTCACTGGGTGACAGAATTGTTCTCCCAGATGGAGCGGCGGGAGGTGAAAACTTTGTATGAAGGGTGTGGAGAGGGTGTCGCGGAGGGTACGGGAAAACCTCGAGATCCTCGGATCCACCTTCTCATCGGGTGGCGACCCACCTTCCCGGGCGAACCGTTGCAGATGGAGCGGTGGCGCTCGAACTAAGGTCGACCCACACCCTGGTCAAATTCTACCAGTGACTTCATTTTTTCGATTTTCACAAAAACAAGATGGCCGCCATACAAAATGATTATTGCTGTATCTCCGGAACCGTTTGACATAAGTGGGGTGTGCTCGAACAAATATTTTACAGGGGGGTGAGGGGCAGGTGGCTGTCAATATTTTTTTTCAAGATGGCGGATCCAAGATGGCGGCCGGAAATGAAGTTGCTCCGATCCGGACGAAAATCGGTATCTGGGGGGTTTGGGGGACGAAAATTCCGAATATCGGGTCAGTTTTTCGATTCCACCATTTTCCAAGATGGCCGCCATACAAGGAGTGGTGAGGCGAGGCCGCAGGCCGAGCCGAACCAAGACGCCACGCCGCGAGGCGAGGCCGAAGGCCGAGCTCCGCGCAGGGCGTAGCCCGGAGCGTCTCCTCCCCAAATCCAAGATGGCCGCCATACAAGTTTAGATTCCAAAGGTGAGGCGAGGTCGAAGCCCGGAGCGTCCCCCCCCCAAATCCAAGATGGCCGCCATACAAGTTTAGATTCTAAAGGTGAGGCGAGGTCGAAGACCGAGCCGAACGCGCGAGACGAGGCCGAAGGCCGAGGCGAGCCGCGTATAGGGTGAGGCCGAAGGCCGAACTCCGCGTAGGGTGAAGCCCAGAGCGTCCCCCCCCCCAATCAAAGATAGCCGCCATACATGTTTAGATTCTAAAGGTGAGGCGAGGTCGAAGACCGAGCCGAACGCGCGAGGCGAGGCCGAAGGCCGAGGCGAGCCGCGTATAGGGTGAGGCCGAAGGCCGAACTCCGCGTAGGGCGAAGCCTGAAGCGGCCCCCCCCCCCAATCAAAGATGGCCGCCATACAAGTTTAGATTCTAAAGGTGAGGCGAGGTCGAAGACCGAGCCGAACGCGCGAGGCGAGGCCGAAGGCCGAGGCGAGCCGCGTATAGGGTGAGGCCGAAGGCCGAACTCCGCGTAGGGCGAAGCCCGGAGCGTCCCCCCCCAATCAAAGATGGCCGCCATACAAGTTTAGATTCTAAAGGTGAGGCGAGGTCGAAGACCGAGCCGAACGCGCGAGGCGAGGCCGAAGGCCGAGGCGAGCCGCGTATAGGGTGAGGCCGAAGGCCGAACTCCGCGTAGGGCGAAGCCTGGAGCGGCCCCCCCCCCAATCAAAGATGGCCACCATACAAGTTTAGATTCTTAAGGTGAGGCGAGGCCGAAGGCCGAGGCGAGCCGCGTATAGAGTGAGGCCGAAGGCCGAACTCCGCGTAGGGCGAAGCCCGAAGCGTCCCCCCCCCAATCAAAGATGGCCGCCATACAAGTTTAGATTTTTAAGGTGAGGCGAGGTCGCAGACTGAGCCGAACGCGCGAGCCGAGGCCGTAGGCCGAGGCGAGCTGCGTATAGGTCGAGGCCGAAGGCCGAGCTCCGCGTAGGGCGAAGCCCGGAGCGTCACCAAGCATATTAACAGCCGACCGCCATCATACCGACATGGGTGTCGTTTAATAGGTTTTCAGGGGTGCTGATTTCGAAAATGACATCCATTTTGAAATCCAAGATGGCGGACATGGACTTTTTGGAAAATACCGTCATGGGTGTCGTTTTATAGGTTTTCGGGGGTGCTGATTCCGAAAATGACATACGTTTTGAAATCCAAGATGGTGGACATAAATTTTTTGCAAAATATCGCCATGGGTGTCGTTTTTTCGGTATTCAGGGGTGCTGATTAAGAAATTAACATCCATTTTTAAATCCAAAATGGCGGCCGTAAAAAACAAAAAAAAATTAAAATCTTTTTAAAATTTATAAAAAAAAGCACAACCGCCTCGCGGCCTGCTTTAGCAGGTCACGCACAACGCGAAACCTAGTTATATAATATAAAGCTACAATACCACTCACTGACTGACTGACTGGGTGACAGAACTTTTCTCCCAGATGGAGCGGCGGGAGGTGAAAACTTTGTATGGAGCGTGTGGAGAAGGTGGCGCGGAGGGTACGGGAAAACCTCGAGATCCTCGGATCCACCTTCTCATCGGGTGGCGACCCACCTTCCCGGGCGAACTCTTGCAGATGGAGCGGTGGTGCTCGAATTAAGCTCGACCCACACCCTGGTCGAATTCTACAGGTGACGTCATTTTTTCGATTTTCGCAAAAACAAGATTGCCGCCATACAAAATGTTTATTGCTGTATCTCCGGATCCGTTTGACATAAGTGGAGTGTGCTAAAAAATGTTTTACAGGGGGGTGGGGGGCAGCTGGCTGTCAAATTTTATTTTCAAGATGGCGGATCCAAGATGGCGGCCGGAAATGAAGTTGCTCCGATCCGGACGAAAATCGGTATTTGGAGGGTTAAGGGGACGAAGATTCCGATTATCGGGTCAGTTTTTCGATGCCACCATTTTCTAAGATGGCCGCCATATAAGGAGTGGTGAGGCGAGGCCGCAGGCCGAGCCGAACCACGACGCCACGCCGCGAGGCGAGGCCGTAGGCCGAGGCGAGCTGCGTATAAGGCGAGGCCGAAGGCCGAGCTCTGCGCAGGGCGTAGCCTGGAGCGTCCCCCCCCCCCAAATCAAAGATGGCCGCCATACAAGTTTAGATTCTAAAGGTGAGGCGAGGTCGAAGACCGAGCTGAACGCGCGAGACGAGGCCGAAGGCCGAGGCGAGTCGCGTATAGGGTGAGGCCGAAGGCCGAACTCCGCGTAGGGCGAAGCCCGGAGCGTCCCCCCCCCAATCAAAGATGGCCGCCATACAAGTTTAGATTCTAAAGGTGAGGCGAGGTCGAAGACCGAGCCGAACGCGCGAGGCGAGGCCGATGGCCGAGGCGAGCCGCGTATAGGGTAAGGCCGAAGGCCGAACTCCGCGTAGGGCGAAGCCCGGAGCGTCCCTCCCCCCAATCAAAGATGGCCGCCATACAAGTTTAGATTTTTAAGGTGAGGCGAGGTCGCAGACCGAGCCGAACGCGCGAGCCGAGGCCGTAGGCCGAGGCGAGCTGCGTATAGGGCGAGGCCGAAGGCCGAGCTCCGCGTAGGGCGAAGCCCGAAGCGTCACCAAGCATATTACCAGCCGACCGCCATCATACCGACATGGGTGTCGTTTAATAGGTTTTCAAGGGTGCTGATTTCGAAAATGACATCCATTTTGAAATCCAAGATGGCGGACATGGATTTTTTGGAAAATACCGTCATGGGTGTCCTTTAATAGGTTTTCGGGGGTGCTGATTCCGAAAATGACATACGTTTTGAAATCCAAGATGGCGGACATAAATTTTTTGCAAAATATCGTCATGGGTGTCGTTTTTTGGGTATTCAGGGGTGCTGAATAAGAAAATAACATCCATTTTTAAATCAAAGATGGCAGCCGTGAAAAACAAAAAAAATTTAAAACTTACCACTGACTTACTCACTGACTGACATAATTGTTCTCCCAGAAGGAGGGTCGGGAGGTGAAAATTATGTATTGGGGTTTGGTCAGAATTTTTTTGTCGAGTATGGGAAAACCTCGACATCTTCGGATTCTCCTCCTCATCAGGTCGCAACCCACCTTCCCGGGCGAACCGTTGGACTTGGACCAGTGGTGCTCGAACAAAGGTCGACCCAAACCCTGGTCGAAGTCTACCGAAGTCACTTACTAATTGACATTTTGAAACATTCTCAAAATATCCCTTTTTTTAGAGGTGTCTTTATGAGAGACACTACCAAAAAAATAAAATGGAATGCGGCGTCATTAATCTGGATAGCGTCAATAATTCAGGCATTCATTGGGTAGCGTATGTAAAAATTTATAACTATTGTGAATATTTTGATTGTTTCGGAAATCTGAAACCTCCCCTAGAATTTTTAAAATACATTAATAATTTACCAGTTAATTATAACTACAATCAATATCAACATTTTAATACATCTAACTGTGGACATCTATGTTTAAAGTTTTTGAATGAATTTTGGGATTGTAAAATAAATAAATGATTTTAAAATAATGTTCCAGTTGAATGTTTTTATTTCAACGATGGCTTTCACACTGTCTATAACAGATAACAAATTTATTCTCACTACTAATTATTCACCTCCTCTAGAACTAGATGGTGAATACGAATGTGCACTGTTATATTTCTCCACCTTTTACTCAATACCGAATGTTGATGCGAAAAACAACAAGTTTTACTACGGTGATAAGGAAGTTCTCGAAATACCAGAAGGCTCCTACGAACTTCATGACATCAGCGAGTTTTTTCGATCGCATGTTAAAGGTTGCACTTTAAGATTGTCTTCAAATAATAATACTTTAAAGGCAAATTTGCTGTGTAACAAAGATGTTCACTTTGAAAAAGAAAACTCATGTCGTAATTTATTTGGTTTTGGGAAAGAGATCTTGAAGGCAAATATATTACACGAATCTCGTTATCCTGTCAGCATTCTACCGACAACCATTGTGCGAATAGTATGTGACATAATAAGCGGCTCTTTTGTAAATGGTAAACCTCAACATATAATATACGAATTTGCACCAAACGTACCTCCAGACTATAGAATTATACAAACACCAAAAAATTTGATCTATTTTCCTGTTAACCAAAATTCAATTTCTGAAATTAATATAAGACTATTAGACTCCAATAATAACTTGATTAATTTGCGTGGTAAAGAAGTGCAGTTGTATTTACATCTTACAAAAAAATGATAGATTTTAATGATGAAGGTAAAGTTAATAAACCAACGAACAAAATACAAAACCATGTTAGTGTGAAAACGGCTCCTCTTAAAAGAAGACATCCCAGAAGAAAAATTAAGCTAAATAATAGTAATAAAAAGTTTTTGAAAATTATTGGTTTATTAAATGAATATTTTGAACGTGTTGGAATCTCCAGTAGTAGACAACAGTATTGAAAGTTTAGAATTACATTCATATAAGATACCACCGTTGTACTATTCCATCTATAACTCTGGCTAACGCCAGAACCCGACGTTTTCCTGGGGTTGCAGTCTATACCAGTTTTGCGCAAAGGCAATACGAGTTTTTATCGTCTCATCTTTATAACAAAATTAATAGTAGGCACTCAATCTGGGAGTTAAATAATTACGAATTTAAACCAAAGCTAATTTCTTTATTAAAATCATTAAGTTACGATGACACTGAAAATTGCTTCATACAATACGCTAACAGTAAAATCATTATTTATAATGCATATCTCTCATTCATTATCCTTCACTTTTAAACACATCATCATATACACGTACAGACATTCACTTGAACACCACACACACACATACACACACACACACACACACACAACTCAGTCCAGTATATGGTGCACTATTCTTTTAAATTAAATATTGTATTTTTTTTGTAGTTAAGTAACATTAATACTAATCGGGTTTTGTGAACTGTTCTAGCAAGCACTGTCGAAATGTTACCAAAGCATGCATGGGAAGACACTCTGTATCCTGTAACACAGTTAAAACTATCACGGGATACAGGACGTCTACGTTGTTATGGTATTATTAATGTGAAATAAAGATTATTATTATTATTATAAGCCATACGTTACAAGTTTCAACAGGACAGATAGCGGAGTCTTAGTAATAGGTCCCGTTTTTTAGCCTTTGGGTACGGAACCCTAAAAACGTAGCCCATAACTTGCTGAATGTTTAAATATCGAGAGAACGATTAAAGAACATTGCTGTATTCAACTACACCTTAAGTGGCAATTACATTTTAAAGAAGCAATGTATGTATGTATTTAATTGGTCGTTGAAATCAACCCATCGAAATCAATGAAAATTACATAATAGAGCCCTTTGTTTAGATCAAAACTAAATAACTTCATGTAAAAATGTTCAATACTCACTGTTCAGCAGGATCCGCCTTCCTCTTGTTGGAGCTTCGACGCTTCTTGGTCTCCGAATACTCTGAAGCCGTGAAGTCGTTGTTGTATTCAATATCAGATTCACCCCTGTAAACAAAATAAAATATGACAGTAAGTTAAAAATTAATCGTGTGCTAAACTGCGTTAATATAACTCATTAAATAAATAGAAAAAATACTTGTAAATTAAATATGTAAAAATTTAAATACTTACTAACATTTTTGAAATGATTTAAGTCTTGACACTTAATGCACTTCAGGAACTTGTAGCACTGGAGGAACTTGTAGCACTGGAAAAACTTGTAGCACTGGAAAAACTTGTAGCACTGTAGAATTTTGTAGCACTGGTTATCACTGAGCACTTGTTTTTTATTTAAAAAACTCGAATATAATGAAAATTTTGACAAAAAAATGGGTTAATAAGTAAATCAATTTTACTTTGTCAGCGTTAACGTTGACATTTTAAAATACAGTAAACGATGGTTATCGTTCACGTTAATTAGAACCTAATCGTAAGGTGTTAACAATGAAAATCAATCAAAATTCTTACTACCTATACTACTTTATAGTTCAATCAATATTCGCCGCCTTTGTTAATGCCGGTAAAGGCGAATGCTCATTGTCATTTTTTCGATTTTCGTAAAAACAAGATGGCCGCCATACTAAAGTGATATTCGGCGAAAAAATAAAAACTTTTTTTAAAATTTATAAAAAAAGGCACAACCGCCTCGCGACCTGCTTTAGCAGGTCGCGCACCACGCAAAAACTAGTTATTATACGCCGGGTCAGATAGGGTTGAGGGTCAAAAAAAAAAACCCAAAGCTGGTTTTTGGTATGTACGTTCCTACAGGTCCTAGAAGTAAGATCCTAGAGTTCCTCACATGGGGAGTGCCGGCGTCCCCCCCTCCCACCCCCCAAAAGGTCCCTTTTTCCAGTTATTGTTGTTTTATTCAAAATCTAAGCATGCTAGGCTCAAACTGTCAAAGAGTCAAATAATTTGTATTAAAATACCTATCGATCGATGTAACAATCATTTTCGTAGAGCCTTTATTAATTATACTGTGATTGATCAAAGTCCGAAAAAAAATTCAAAATGCGTTTTTTCCTCAAACTTTGCAATTTTCTCAAAAAACTGTGTAAGCTATGCCAAAGTTGTCTATGAACAAATTGTGCCTTATATATTAGTTTACAAAATGAGACACTATTTTTGAAAATCACAATATTATTTAAAAAGTTACAGAATTTTTTATCTTACAAAATACAAGATTCCAAATTACATAGTAGTTAAATACAGTGGTACATGGGGTATTTAATACTAAAATGTCGAGTTATAATATTTTAGTTAGTAAGAACAGTAATTACCCAATGCGTCCATACAAAAACCACTGTTATAATGTTACTAGTTGCAATACTAAAATTTTAAAAAGAAAAAATATTTTTTTTTGTTATTAATTTTATGATTTTCGTAAAAACTATTACAGGGACATCAAAAGTTTCAACAAATATATTAATTATGGATAGATTATGTACGTATCTTTAAAATAAGATCCTATTTACTTCAATCGCCAGAGAAATAGAAAAGTTACAGATGGTTTTTTTTTACGAATTTCTCACTAATGAGGTAGGTAGTAGTAAAAAAAAATTATTACATGGAATAAAAATATCATAATTACAAATGTAATCATATCATTATATTGTGTATTAAATTACCTATCCAACCGTATAAAAATCGTTATCATAGAGCCATTACTTTTGTCACAATACTTGGACAAAGTTTTAACAAAAAATGCAAAATGCGCTTTTTTCCTCAAAGTTTGCATATTTCTCTGAAAATTATGCGATCTATGGAGAAGTCGTCTATGAACACATTGTGCCCCATATACTTATCTACAAAATGAAACCCTATTTTTGAAAATCGCTCCATTATTAAAAGAGTTACACTATTTTTTATGTGACGAAAAATATGGCTCTAAAATACATAGTAGTTTATAACATTGATACATGATGTACCTAATACTAAAATGTCGAAAAATTTTACTTTAGTTAGTAATTACAGTAATTACCTAATATGTATATACAATAATCATTGTTATAAAGTCTCTAGGTTTAATACTAAAATTCTACAAAGTTTTTTTGTTATTTTTTTTTATATGAATTTCGTAATTTTCGGAAAAACTATTACAAGCACATAAAAAGTTTCAAATGATGTACATGTTTTGGAATGATTATGTACGTATCTTTAAAACAAGACCCTATTTACTTAAATCGCTAAAGAAATAGAAAAGTTACAGATGATTTTTTACCCAAATGCTCAGTAATGAGATAGGCAGTAGTAAATAAAAATTATTATATGGAATAACAATAGCATAATTACTAATCATATAATGTCATTGTATTGTGTATTGAATTACTTATTCAACCGTGTAAGAATCATTATCATAGGGCCATCACTTTTATCGCAATACTTGAACAAAGTTTAAACAAAACAAAAAAACTTTTTGCAGGACTACTTGATTTAACTAAGATCATATTCGCGTTTACCAGTAAAAAACATAGTCTAAATACTTGCAAGTCTAAGAAAAAGCTTTACAGTAGTAAAAACGCGGGATAAAACTGTAAAACAACAAGTCAATGCAGAGAGGCTTTTAATCGTTAATGTCATCTTCACTTGGTACATTGCCACACGAGGAACCGCGGCAACGTGCACACATGATGCTGCATTTCATACCAGCTCGCCTGCATTCACACCTATTTCCGCACTCATTCTTACAGCCACAAGTAATTAAATTTAATAGATGATCTGGGTATTCGTTCCTAGCTAAAGTAGGTATTCGTTCCGTAATATTATAAATTATTCTGTACTTTCTTATAAATTGCGATGTGTGCTATTTTCAGTTATTATTCAACGTACTACCTATTTTTATTAAACACAAACAGGTGTTCTTTGTTATGTAATATATCGAAAAGAGAGCGAAAGAGGAGCGAAAATTAGACCGAATGGCTTGACGGTGTGGTAGCTCAGTTGGATAGAGCGTTAGCTCGGTACGCCATGGTCGCGGGTTCAAGTCCCGAATTTTTCTTCCTCTTTTTCTGTTGAGTAAACTTATTTGTCGTACAAGATACTATAAAGTTTATAAAAACAATACATCTGTGACTTTTGAATGTTAATTTTTTTTTATTTTTCGTTCAAAATAAACATCTCTGTTACTTTTCTATTTTTTTGGCGTTTGAAGCAAATAGGGTCTTATTTGAAGATACGTATGTAATAATTCCGTAAAAGTACCTAAATGTAAATGTGTTCTTTGAAACAATAATAGTTTCTGAGACAATAACGAAATTTATAAGAATGTATTATTCATATCTTTGTAGAGTTTTAGTGTTGAAAACCTGTGACTTTAAAAACATTACCCTCCTTCTTTGGCAGTCGGGTAAAAACAATGATTTTGGTATGGATACATTGGATAACTACTGTACCTACTAAAACATAAATATCCGATAATTTGGTATCAGGTACCCCGCCATGTATCGTTCTGTATGTATTTACGAATTTTGTATTTCACTTCATCAGATAAAATACTGTAACTTTTTAAATAATATTGCGATTTTCAAAAATAGGGTCTCATTTTGTAGACTAATATACAGGGAACAATGTGTTTATAGACAACTTTGGCATAGCTCACACAGTTTTTTGAGAAAATTGCAAACTTTGAGGAAAAAACGCATTTTGAATTTTTTTTTGGACTTTGAACACTTACAGTATAATAACTAAAGGAACTACGGGAATGATTATTACATCAATCGATAGGTATTTTAATACAGATTATTTGACTCTTTGACAGTTTGAATCTAGCTTCTTTAGTTTTTGAATAAAACAACAATAACTGGAAAAAGGGACCTTTAGGGGGGTGGGAGGGGGGGACGCCGGCACTCCCCATGTGAGGAACTCTAGGGTCTTACTTCTAGGACCTGTAGGAACGTCCATACCAAAAATCAGCTTTGGGTTTTTTTTTTTGAGGTCGCCCTAATAGCTCAACCTATCTGACTCGTGGTATATATAAAGCTACAATACCACTGACTCACTGACTGACTGGGTGACAGAATTGTTCTCCCAGATGGAGCAGCGGGGGGTGAAAACTTTGTATGGAGGGTGTGGACAGGGTGTCGCGGAGGGTACGGGAAAACCTCGAGATCCTCGGATCCACCTTCTCATCGGGTGGCGACCCACCTTCCCGGGCGAACCGTTGCAGATGGAGCGGTGGCGTTCGAACTAAGGTCGACCCACACCCTGGTCAAATTCTACCAGTGACTTCATTTTTTCGATTTTCACAAAAACAAGATGGCCGCCATACAAAATGATTATTGCTGTATCTCCGGAACCGTTTGACATAAGTGGGGTGTGCTCGAACAAATATTTTACAGGGGGGTGAGGGGCAGGTGGCTGTCAATATTTTTTTTCAAGATGGCGGATCCAAGATGGCGGCCGGAAATGAAGTTGCTCCGATCCGGACGAAAATCGGTATCTGGGGGGTTTGGAGGACGAAAATTCCGAATATCGGGTCAGTTTTTCGATTCCACCATTTTCCAAGATGGCCGCCATACAAGGAGTGGTGAGGCGAGGCCGCAGGCCGAGCCGAACCAAGACGCCACGCCGCGAGGCGAGGCCGAAGGCCGAGCTCCGCGCAGGGCGTAGCCCGGAGCGTCTCCTCCCCAAATCCAAGATGGCCGCCATACAAGTTTAGATTCCAAAGGTGAGGCGAGGTCGAAGACCGAGCCGAACGCGCGAGGCGAGGCCGAAGGCCGAGGCGAGCCGCGTATAGGGTGAGGCCGAAGGCCGAACTCCGCGTAGGGCGAAGCCCGGAGCGGCCCCCCCCCAATCAAAGATGGCCGCCATACAAGTTTAGATTCTAAAGGTGAGGCGAGGCCGAAGGCCGAGGCGAGCCGCGTATAGGGTGAGGCCGAAGGCCGAACTCCGCGTAGGGCGAAGCCCGGAGCGTTCCCCCCCAATCAAAGATGGCCGCCATACAAGTTTAGATTTTTAAGGTGAGGCGAGGTCGCAGACCGAGCCGAACGCGCGAGCCGAGGCCATAGGCAGAGGCGAGCTGCGTATAGGGCGAGTCCGAAGGCCGAGCTCCGCGTAGGGCGAAGCCCGAAGCGTCACCAAGCATATTACCAGCCGACCGCCATCATACCGACATGGGTGTCGTTTAATAGGTTTTCAGGGGTGCTGATTTCGAAAATGACATCCATTTTGAAATCCAAGATGGCGGAAACCAAAAAAAGTATGAACGCCTTTTTGACCCTACAAATAGGGTAGCACAACCGCCTCGCGGCCTGCTTTAGCAGGTCGCGCACCACGCGAAACCTAGTTATTATATTATATAAAGCTACAATACCACTCACTGATTGACTGACTGACTGACTGACTGGGTGACAGAATTGTTCTCCCAGATGGAGAGGCGGGAGGTGAAAACTTTGTATGGGGGGTGTGGAGAGGGTAGTGCGGAGGGTACGGGAAAACCTCGAGATCCTCGGATCCACCTTCTCATCAGGTGGCGACCCACCTTCCCGGGCGAACCGTTGCAGATGGAGCAGTGGCGCTCGAACTAAGATCGATCCACACCCTGGTCGAATTCTAATGGTCACGTCATTTTTTCGATTTTCGCAAAAACAAGATGGCCGCCATACAAAATGTTTATTGCTGTATCTCCGGAACCGTTTGACATAAGTGGGGTGTGCTCGAACAAATGTTTTACAGGGGGGTGAGGGGCAGGTGGCTGTCAAATTTTTTTTTCAAGATGGCGGATCCAAGATGGCAGCCGGAAATGAAGTTGCTCCGATCCGGACGAAAATCGGTATCTGGGGGGTTTGGGGGACGAAGATTCCGAATATTGGGTCAGTTTTTCGATTCCACCATTTTCCAAGATGGCCGCCATACAAGGAGTGGTGAGGCGAGGCCGCAGGCCGAGCCGAACCACGACGCCACGCTGCGAGGCGAGGCCGTAGGCCGAGGCGAGCTGCGTAAAAGGCGAGGCCGAAGGCCGAGCTCCGCGCAGGGCGTAGCCCGGAGCGTCCCCCCCCAAATCCAAGATGGCTGCCATACAAGTTTAGATCCTAAAGGTGAGGCGAGGTGGCAGACCGAGCCGAACGCGCGAGCCGAGGCCGTAGGCCGAGGCGAGCTGCGTATAGGGCGAGGCCGAAGGCCGAGCTCCGCGTAGGGCGAAGCCCGAAGCGTCACCAAGCATATTACCAGCCGACCGCCATCATACCGACATGGGTGTCGTTTAATAGGTTTTCAGGGGTGCTGATTTCGAAAATGACATCCATTTTGAAATCCAAGATGGCGAACATGGATTTTTTTGGGAAATACCGTCATGGGTGTCCTTTAATAGGTTTTCGGGGGTGCTGATTCCGAAAATGACAAAAGTTTTTAAATCCAAGATGGCGGACATAAATTTTTTGCAAAATATCGTCATTGGTGTTGTTTTTTGGGTATTCAGGGGTGCTGATTAAGAAAATAACATCCATTTTTAAATCCAAGATGGCGGCCGTGAAAAAAAAAAAAAATTAAAAACTTTTTTAAAATTTATAAAGAAAGGCACAACCGCCTCGCGACCTGCTTTAGCAGGTCGCGCACCACGCGAAACCTAGTTATATTATATAAAGCTACAATACCACTCACTGACTCACTGGGTGACAGAATTGTTCTCCCAGATGGAGCGGCGGGAGGTGAAAACTTTGTATGAAGGGTGTGGAGAGGGTGTCGCGGAGGGTACGGGAAAACCTCGAGATCCTCGGATCCGCCTTCTCATCGGGTGGCGACCCACCTTCCTGGGCGAACCGTTGCAGATGAAGCGGTGGCGCTCAAACTAAGGTCGACCCACACCCTGGTCGAATTCTACCAGTGACGTCATTTTTTCAATATTCGCAAAAACAAGATGGCCGCCATACAAAATGTTTATTGCTGTATCTCCGGATCCGTTTGACATAAGTGGAGTGTGCTCAAACAAATGTTTTACAGAAGGGCAGGGGGCAGCTATCTGTCAAATTTTTTTTTCAAGATGGCGGATCCAAGATGGCGGCCGGAAATGAAGTTGCTCCGATCCGGACGAAAATCGGTATCTGGGGGGTTTGGGGGACGAAGATTCCGAATATCGGGTAAGTTTTTCGATTCCACCATTTTCCAAGATGGCCGCCATACAAGTTTAGATTCTAAAGGTGAGGCGAGGTCGAAGACCGAGCCGAACGCGCGAGGCGAGGCCGAAGGCCGAGGCGAGCCGCGTATAGGGTGAGGCCGAAGGCCGAACTCCGCGTAGGGCGAAGCCCGGAGCGTCCTCCCCCCCCAATTCTAGATGGCGGCAAGTTTAGATTCTAAAGGTGAGGCGAGGTCGAAGACCGAGCCGAACGCGCGAGGCGAGGCCGAAGGCCGAGGCGAGCCGCGTATAGGGTGAGGCCGAAGGCCGAACTCCGCGTAGGGCGAAGCCCGGAGCGTCCCCCCCCAATCAAAGATGGCCGCCATACAAGTTTAGATTTTTAAGGTGAGGCGAGGTCGAAGACCGAGCCGAACGCGCGAGGCGAGGCCGAAGGCCGAGGCGAGCCGCGTATAGGGTGAGGCCGAAGGCCGAACTCCGCGTAGGGCGAAGCCCGGAGCGTCCCCCCCCCCCAATTCTAGATGGCGGCAAGTTTAGATTCTAAAGGTGAGGCGAGGTCGAAGACCGAGCCGAACGCGCGAGGCGAGGCCGAAGGCCGAGGCGAGCCGCGTATAGGGTGAGGCCGAAGGCCGAACTCCGCGTAGGGCGAAGCCCGGAGCATCCCCCCCCAATCAAAGATGGCTGCCATACAAGTTTAGATTTTTAAGGTGAGGCGAGGTCGCAGACCGAGCCGAACGCGCGAGCCGAGGCCGTAGGCCGAGGCGAGCTGCGTATAGGGCAAGGCCGAAGGCCGAGCTCCGCGTAAGGCGAAGCCCGAAGCGTCACCAAGCATATTACCAGCCGACCGCCATCATACCGACATGGGTGTCGTTTAATATGTTTTCAGGGGTGCTGATTTCGAAAATGACATCGATTTTGAAATCCAAGATGGCGGACATGGATTTTTTGAAAATACCTTCATGGGTGTCGTTTAATAGGTATTCGGGGGTGCTGATTCCGAAAATGACATACGTTTTGAAATCCAAGATGGCGGACATAAATTTTTTGCTAAATATCGTCATGGGTGTCGTTTTTTGGGTATTCACGGGTGCTGTTTAAGAAAATAACATCCATTTTTAAATCCAAGATGGCGGCCGTGAAAAACAAAAAAAATTTAAAAACTTTTTTAAAATTTATAAAAAAAGGCACAACCGCCTCGCGGCCTGCTTTAGCAGGTCGCGCACCACGCGAAACCTAGTTATATTATATAAAGCTACAATACCACTCACTGACTGACTGACTGACAGGGTGACAGAATTGTTCACCCAGATGGAGCGGCGGGAGGTGAAAACTTTGTATGGAGGGTGTGGAGAGGGTGGCTCGGAGGGTACGGAAAAACCTCGAGATCCTCGGATCCACCTTCTCATCAGGTGGTGACCCACCTTCCCGGGCGAACCGTTGCGGATGGAGCAGTGGCGCTCGAACTAAGGTCGATCCACACCCTGGTCGAATTCTACCGGTGACGTCATTTTTTCGATTTTCGCAAAAACAAGATGGCCGCCATACTAAATGATTATTGCTGTATCTCCGGAACCGTTTGACATAAGTGGGGTGTGCTCGAACAAATGTTTGACAGGGGGGTAAGGGGCAGGTGGCTGTTAAATTTTTATTTCAAGATGGCGGATCCAAGATGGCGGCCGGAAATGAAGTTGCTCCGATCCGGACGAATATCGGTATCTGGGGGGTTTGGGGAACGAAGATTCCGAATATCGGGTAAGTTTTTCGATTCCACCATTTTCCAAGATGGCCGCCATACAAGGAGTGGTGAGGCGAGGCCGCAGGCCGAGCCGAACCACGACGCCACGCTGCAAGGCGAGGCCGTAGGCCGAGGCGAGCTGCGTAAAAGGTGAGGCCGAAGGCCGAGCTCCGCGCAGGGCGTAGCCCGGAGCGTCCCCCCCCCAAATCCAAGATGGCCGCCATACAAGTTTAGATTCTAAAGGTGAGGCGAGGCCGAAGGCCGAGCTCCGCGTAGGGCGAAGCCCGAAGCGTCACCAAGCATATTACCAGCCGACCGCCATCATACCGACATGGGTGTCGTTTAATAGGTTTTCAGGGGTGCTGATTTCGAAAATGACATCCATTTTGAAATCCAAGATGGCGGACATGGATTTTTTGGAAAATACCGTCATGGGTGTCGTTTAATAGGTTTTCGGGGGTGCTGATTCCGAAAATGACATACGTTTTGAAATCCAAGATGGCGGACATACATTTTTTGAAAAATATCGTCATGGGTGTCGTTTTTTGGGTATTTGGGGGTGCTGATTAAGAAAATAACATCCATTTTGAAATCCAAGATGGCGGCCGTGAAAAAACAAAAGGCAAACTTTTTTGACCCTACAAATAGGGTAGCACAACCGCCTCGCGACCTGCTTTAGCAGGTCGCGCACCACGCGAAACCTAGTTATATATTATACTATATAAAGCTACATTACCACTGACTGACTGACTGATTGACATAATTGTTCTCCCAGAAGGAGGGTCGGGAGGTGAAAATGATGTATGGGGGTGTGGTCAAAATTTTCCGTCGAGTATGGGAAAACCTCGACATCTTCGGATTCTCCTCCTCATCAGGTCGCGACCCACCTTCCCGGGCGAACCGTTGGACTTGGATCGGTGGTGCTCGAACAAAGGTCGACCGGCATCCTGGTCGAAGTCTACCGGTGACAAAATTTTTTCGATTTTCAAAAAAACAAAATGGCCGCCATACAAAAACGAGATTTTTGTATCTCCTCTGATTCGGACCAAATTCGGTATCCGAGGGTTTTATGGGTCGCTAAATCCGAATATCTCAAAAGATTTTCGATTTCACCATTTTCCAAGATGGCCGCCATACAAGGAGTGGTGAGGCGAGGCCGAAGGCCGAGCCGAACCACGACGCGCCGCGAGGTGAGGCCGCAGGCCGAGGCGAGCTGCGTATAAGGCGAGGCCGAAGGCCGAGCTCCGCGTAGGGCGAAGCCTGGAGCGTCCCCCCCCCAATCCAAGATGGCCAACTTTTAAGTTTAGATTCTAAGGGTGAGGCGAGGTCGCAGACCGAGCCGAACGCGCGAGGCGAGGCCGAAGGCCGAGCCGAGCTGCGTATAGGGCGAGGCCGAAGGCCGAGCTCCGCGTAGGGCGAAGCCCGAAGCGTCACCAAGCATCTTACCGGCCGACCGCAATCCGAAAATTTCATATCCGCCATCTTGGATTTTAGTTGGGGGAATCGTGACGCGAAGGGCGAAGCCCGGAGCGTCTCGATTCTCCCCACCAAAAATCCAAGATGGCGGATATGAAATTTTTGGGCATACCGACATGGGTGTCGTTTAATAGGTTTTCGGGGGTGGTGATTCCAAAAATGACATCCATTTTGAAATCCAAGATGGCGGACATGCTTTTTTTGTGAAAAACTGTCATGGGTGTCGTTTGATAGGTTTTCGGGGATGCTGATCCCGATAATGACATTTATTTTTCAAATCCAAGATGGCGGACATGCATTTTTTGTAAGAATCCGTCATGGGTGTCGTTATTTATGTTTTCGGGGGTACTGATTCTTAAAATAACATCGATTTTTAAATCCAAGATGGTGGCCGTGAGAAACCAAAAAAAGAATGAACGCCTTTTTGACCCTACAAATAGGGTAGCACAACCGCCTCGCGGCCTGCTTTAGCAGGTCGCGCACCACGCGAAACCTAGTTATATTATATAAAGCTACAATACCACTGACTGACTGACTGACTGGGTGACAGAATTGTTCTCCCAGATGGAGCGGCGGGAGGTGAAAACTTTGTATAGGAGATATGGAGAGGGTGGTACGGAGGGTACGGGAAAACCTCGAGATCCTCGGATCCACCTTCTCATCGGGTGGCAACCCACCTTCCTGGGCGAACCGTTGCAGATGGAGCGGTGGCGCTCGAACAACGGTCGACCCACACCCTGGTCGAATTCTACCGGTGACGTCATTTTTTCGATTTTCGCAAAAACAAGATGGCCGCCATACTAAATGATTATTGCTGTATCTCCGGAACCGTTTGACATAAGTGGGGTGTGCTCGAACAAATGTTTGACAGGGGGGTAAGGGGCAGGTGGCTGTTAAATTTTTATTTCAAGATGGCGGATCCAAGATGGCGGCCGGAAATGAAGTTGCTCCGATCCGGACGAATATCGGTATCTGGGGGGTTTGGGGAACGAAGATTCCGAATATCGGGTAAGTTTTTCGATTCCACCATTTTCCAAGATGGCCGCCATACAAGGAGTGGTGAGGCGAGGCCGCAGGCCGAGCCGAACCACGACGCCACGCTGCAAGGCGAGGCCGTAGGCCGAGGCGAGCTGCGTAAAAGGTGAGGCCGAAGGCCGAGCTCCGCGCAGGGCGTAGCCCGGAGCGTCCCCCCCCCAAATCCAAGATGGCCGCCATACAAGTTTAGATTCTAAAGGTGAGGCGAGGCCGAAGGCCGAGCTCCGCGTAGGGCGAAGCCCGAAGCGTCACCAAGCATATTACCAGCCGACCGCCATCATACCGACATGGGTGTCGTTTAATAGGTTTTCAGGGGTGCTGATTTCGAAAATGACATCCATTTTGAAATCCAAGATGGCGGACATGGATTTTTTGGAAAATACCGTCATGGGTGTCGTTTAATAGGTTTTCGGGGGTGCTGATTCCGAAAATGACATACGTTTTGAAATCCAAGATGGCGGACATACATTTTTTTAAAAATATCGTCATGGGTGTCGTTTTTTGGGTATTTGGGGGTGCTGATTAAGAAAATAACATCCATTTTGAAATCCAAGATGGCGGCCGTGAAAAAACAAAAGGCAAACTTTTTTGACCCTACAAATAGGGTAGCACAACCGCCTCGCGACCTGCTTTAGCAGGTCGCGCACCACGCGAAACCTAGTTATATATTATACTATATAAAGCTACATTACCACTGACTGACTGACTGATTGACATAATTGTTCTCCCAGAAGGAGGGTCGGGAGGTGAAAATGATGTATGGGGGTGTGGTCAAAATTTTCCGTCGAGTATGGGAAAACCTCGACATCTTCGGATTCTCCTCCTCATCAGGTCGCGACCCACCTTCCCGGGCGAACCGTTGGACTTGGATCGGTGGTGCTCGAACAAAGGATCGGTGGTGCTCGAACAAAGGCGAGGCCGTAGGCCGAGGCGAGCTGCGTAAAAGGCGAGACCGAAGGCCGAGCTCCGCGCAGGGCGTAGCCCGGAGCATTCCCCCCCCAAACCCAAGATGGCCGCCGTACAAGTTTAGATTCTAAAGGTGAGGCGAGGTCGAAGACCGAGCCGAACGCGCGAGACGAGGCCGAAGGCCGAGGCGAGCCGCGTATAGGGTGAGGCCGAAGGCCGAACTCCGCGTAGGGCGAAGCCCGGAGCGTCCCCCCCCCAATCAAAGATGGCCGCCATACAAGTTTAGATTCTAAAGGTGAGGCGAGGTCGAAGACCGAGCCGAACGCGCGAGGCGAGGCCGAAGGCCGAGGCGAGCCGCGTATAGGGTGAGGCCGAAGGCCGAGGCGAGCTTAGTATAGGGCGAGGCTGAAGGCCGAGCTCCGCGTAGGGCGAAGCCCGAAGCGTCACCAAGCATTTTACCGGCCGACCGCCATCATACCGACATGGGTGTCGTTTAATAGGTTTTCAGAGGTGCTGATTTCGAAAATGACATCCATTTTGAAATCCAAGATGGCGGACATGGATTTTTGGGAAAATACCGTCATGGGTGTCGTTTAATAGGTTTTCGGGGGTGCTGATTCCGAAAATGACATACGTTTTGAAATCCAAGATGGCGGACATAAATTTTTTGCAAAATATCGTCATGGGTGTCGTTTTTTGGGTATTCGGGGGTGCTGATTAAGAAAATAACATCCATTTTTAAATCCAAGATGGCGGCCGTAAAAAACAAAAAAAAATTAAAAACTTTTTTAAATTTATAAAAAAAGGCACAACCGCCTCGCGGCCTGCTTTAGCAGGTCGCGCACCACGCGAAACCTAGTTATATTATATAAAGCTACAATACCACTCACTCACTGACTGACTGACTGGGTGACAGAATTGTTCTCCCAGATGGAGCGGCGGGAGGTGAAAACTTTGTATGGGAGGTGTGGAGTGGGTGACGCGGAGGGTACGGGAAAACCTCGAGATCCTCGGATCCACCTTCTCATCAAGTGGCGACCCACCTTCCCGGGCGAACCGTTGCAGATTGAGCGGTGGCGCTCGAACTAAGGTCGACCCACACCCTGGTCGAATTCTACCGGTGACGTCATTTTTTCGATTTTCGCAAAAACAAGATGGCCGCCATACAAAATGATTATTGCTGTATCTCCGGAACCGTTTGACATAAGTGGGGTGTGCTCGAACAAATGTTTTACAGGGGGGTGAGGGGCAGGTGGCTGTCAAATTTTTTTTTCAAGATGGCGGATCCAAGATGGCGGCCGGAAATGAAGTTGCTCCGATCCGGACGAAAATCGGTATCTGGGGGGTTTGGGGGTCGAAGATTCCGAATATCGGGTCAGTTTTTCGATTACACCATTTTCCAAGATGGCTGCCATACTAGGAGTGGTGAGGCGAGGCCGCAGGCCGAGCCGAACCACGACGCCACGCCGCGAGGCGAGGCCGTAGGCCGAGGCGAGCTGCGTAAAAGGCGAGGCCGAAGGCCGAGCTCCGCGCAGGGCGTAGCCCGGAGCGTCCCTCCCCCCAAATCCAAGATGGCCGCCATACAAGTTTAGATTCTAAAGGTGAGGCGAGGTCGAAGACCGAGCCGAACGCGCGAGACGAGGCCGAAGGCCGAGGCGAGCCAAGTATAGGGTGAGGCCGAAGGCCGAACTCCGCGTAGGGCGAAGCCCGGAGCGTCCCCCCCCCAATCAAAGATGGCCGCCATACAAGTTTAGATTCTAAAGGTGAGGCGAGGTCGAAGACCAAGCCGAACGCGCGAGGCGAGGCCGAAGGCCGAGGCGAGCCGCGTATAGGGTGAGGCCGAAGGCCGAACTCCGCGTAGGGCGAAGCCCGGAGCGTCCCCCCCCCCAATTCTAGATGGCAGCAAGTTTAGATTCCAAAGGTGAGGCGAGGTCGAAGACCGAGCCGAACGCGCGAGGCGAGGCCGAAGGCCGAGGCGAGCCGCGTATAGGGTGAGGCCGAAGGCCGAACTCCGCGTAGGGCGAAGCCCGGAGCGTCCCCCCCCCCAATCAATGATGGCCGCCATACAAGTTTAGATTTTTAAGGTGAGGCGAGGTCGCAGACCGAGCCGAACGCGCGAGCCGAGGCCGTAGGCCGAGGCGAGCTGCGTATAGGGCGAGGCCGAAGACCGAGCTCCGCGTAGGGCGAAGCCCGAAGCGTCACCAAGCATATTACCAGCCGACCGCCATCATACCGACATGGGTGTCGTTTAATAGGTTTTCAGGGGTGCTGATTTCGAAAATGACATTTATTTTGAAATCCAAGATGGCGAACATGGATTTTTTGGAAATACCGTCATGGGTGTCGTTAAATAGGTTTTCTGGGGTGCTGATTCCGAAAATGACATACATTTTGAAATTCAAGATAGCAGAGATAATGTTTTTGCAAATAATCGTCATGGGTATCGTATATTACCAGGCGTCCGCCATCATATCGTCATGGGTGTCGTTTAATAGGTTTTCGGGGGTGCTGATTGCGAAAATGACATCCATTTTGAATTCTAAGTTGACGGACGTGCTGTTTAAATAAAATTTGTCATGGATGTCGTTTGATAGGTTTTCGAGGGTTCTGATTACGAAACTCACATCCATTTCGAAATCCAAGATGGCGGACATGTATTTTTTGTCAAACCATTTTGAAATCCAAAATGACGGACATGCTTTTTAAAAAAAAATCTGTCATGGGTGTCGTTTGATAAGTTTTCGAGGGTTCTGATTACGAAACTGACATCCATTTTGAAATCCAAGATGGCGGACATGTATTTTTTGTAAAAAACCGTCATGGGTGTCGTTTAATAGGTTTTCAGGGGTACTGATTGCGGAAGTGGCATCCATTTTGAAATCAAAGATGGCGGACATGCATTTTTTGTAAAAAACCGTCATGGGTGTCGTTTAATAGGTTTTCTGGGGTGGTGTTTGCGAAAATGACATCTATTTTTAAATCCAAGATGGCGGACATGGATTTCTTGGAAAATACCGTCATGAGTGTCGTTTAATAGGTTTTCGGGTGTGCTGATTCCGAAAATGACATACGTTTTGAAATCCAAGATGGCGGACATAAATTTTTTGCAAAATATCGTCATGGGTGTCGTTTTTCGGGTATTCAGGGGTGCTGATTAAGAAAATAACATCCATTTTTAAATCCAAGATGGCGGCCGTGTAAAACAAAAAAAAATTAAAAACTTTTTTAAAATTCATAAAAAAAGGCACAACTGCCTCGCAACCTGCTTTAGCTGGTCGCGCACCACGCGAAACTTAGTTATTATATTATATAAAGCTACAATACCACTGACTGACTGACTGGGTGACAGAATTGTTCTCCCAGATGGAGCGGCGGGAGGTGAAAACTTTGTATAAGGGGTTAGGAGTAAGTGACGTGGAGGGTACGGGAAAACCTCGGGATTCTCGGATCCACCTTTTCATCAATGGCGACCCACCTTTCCGGGCGAACTGTTGCAGATGGAGCGGTGGCGCTCGAACAAAAGGCGACCCACACCCTGGTCAAATTCTACCGGTGACGTTTTTTTTCGATTTTCGCAAAAACAAGATGGCCGCCATACAAAAATGAGATTTTTGTATCTTCTCCGATTCAGACCAAATTTGGTATCCGGGCGTTTTATGGGTCGCTGAATCTGAATATCTGATAAGTTCGATCTGCTGCCTTGCCGCGAGGTGAGGCCGAGTGCCGAGCACCGCGCAGGGCGAAGCCTGGAGCGTCCCCCCCCCAATGCAAAATACCGCCATTTAAGTTTAGATTCTAAAGGTGAGTCCAGGTCGTAGACCGAGCCGAGCGCGCGAGGCGAGGCCGAAAGCCGAGCCGAGCTTCGTATAGGGCGAGGCCGAAGGCCGATTTCCGCTTAGGGCGAAGCCCGAAGCGTCACCAAGCATCTTACCCGCTGACCGCCATCCGAATAATTCATATCTGCCATCTTGGATTTTAGTTGGGGGCATCGTGACGCGAAGGGCGAAGCCCGGAGCGTCTTGATTCTCCCCACCTAAAATCCAAGATGGTGGATATGAAATTTTAGGGCATACCGACATGGGTGTCATTTAATAGGTTTTCGGGGGTTCTCCATTTTAAAATCCAAGATGGCGGACATGCATTTTTTGTAAAAAACTATCATAGGTGTCGTTTAATAGGTTTTCGGGGATGCTGATTCCGAAAATGACATTTATTTTCAAATTTAAGATGTCGGACATGCAGTCTTTGGAAAAATTCGTAATTGGTGTCGTTTTTTAGGTTTTCGGGGGGTACTGATTCTTAAAATAACATCGATTTTTAAATCCAAGATGGTGGCCGTGAAAAACCAAAAAAAGAATGAACGCCTTTTACTTTACCTTACAAATAGGGCACCACAACTGCCTCGCGGCCTGCTTTAGCAGGTCGCGCACCACGCAAAACTAGTTATTATTATATAATATAAAGCACAATACCACTCACTTATTCACTGGGTGACAGAATTGTTCTCCCAGATGGAGAGGCGGGAGGTGAAAATGATGTATGGGGATTATTGTCAGAATTTTGCGTCGAGTATGCGAAAACCTCGACATCTTCGGATGTATCTCCTCCGATTCGGACCAAATTCTGTATCCGGGGGTTTTAGGGGTCGCTTAATCTGAATATCGGGTTTTTTTTTCGCCATTTCCAAGATGGCCGAGGCCGAGGCGAGCTGCGTATTAGGCGAGGCTGAAGCCTGAAGCATCTCCCCCCCAAATTCAAGATGGCCGCCATACAAGTTTAGATTTTTAAGGTGAGGCGAGGTCGCAGACCGAGCCGAACGCGCGAAGCGAGGCCGAAGGCCGAGCCGAGCTGCATATAGGGCGAGGTGTAAGGCCGAGCTCCGCTTACGGCGAACTCCGAAGCGTCACCAAGCATCTTATCCACCGACCGCCATCCGAATATTTTATATCAAAGATGGCGGATATGAAATGTTCGGGCATGCCAAAATGGGTGTCGTTTAATAGGTTTTCGGGGGCGCTAATTTCAAAAATGGCATCTTTTTTTAAATCCAAGATGGCCGACGTGTTTTTTTTTTAAATACAGAAAACTAAATGAACGCCTTTTTGACCCTACTAATAGGGTAGCACAACCGCCGCGCGGCCTGGTTTAGCAGGTCGCGCACGACGCGAAAACTAGTTATACTATATAAAGCTACATTACCACTGATTCACTCACTGATTGACATAATTGTTCTTCCAGAAGGAGGGTCGGGAAGTAAAAATGATGTATGTGGGATGTGGTCAGAAATTTCCGTCGAGTATGGGAAAACCTCGACATCAAACACTTAAACAATTAAATAAATTTACATTTCTAATACTGGTAGCAACCAGGTACATCAGAAGGGCTATCTTTCAGCCCCCTAGCGCACTCCTACTGAGGTAGGTTCACCTTGGCACTCAAACTGGTCTTCGTCAAGATGTTAACGATGACATTATGTATCGACGTTTTGGGGCGTTTTGTAACAAATCAATTTAATGATTCAGATTGGTCGTTCTGTTAGCGACAAACCATCTGCCTATCAGTTAATTAATCAGATTAACATCTGCTTGTAGGTCTTCCGACATTTTGTGTTTATAAAATAATTTAATTCAGTACAATACATACAATATACAATGTTCAGATTTTATAATCTGCTTATTAATTAAATGGTCAAATTCACATCTGCTTATTTGTGTTAACTCAATGGAGACAATTTAATGTCCAGATTACATAATCTGCTTATCAATGGAGACAATTTACAATACAATACAATATACTTTATTGCACAATTTGAAAAGAAATATAATGATGAGACAATTACAAGTAACTTTACAAAAGGTACAATATAGGCGACCTTATCGCTTCAAGCGGTTTCTTCCAGGTAACCTTTGGGTATGAAAAGTCGCATAGTGAAATCAAGAGCCAGATTAAATAATCTTAATGTCCAGATTAAATAATCTGCTTATCCAAAGGAGACAATTTAATGTCCAGATTACATAATCTGCAAACCAATTCAATGGTCAGATTTCACAATCTGCTTACCGATTTAATGGTCAGATTTTACAGTTTGCTTACCAATTTAATGGTCAGATTTTACAATCTGCTTACCAATTTAATGGTCAGATTTCACAATCTGCTTACCAATTTAATGGTCAGAGTCTTTGTCTGCTAGTTTATTTTCAACATAGTTGTAATTTATATAAACAATTTAATGTCCACACTTCGTAGTCTGCTTATAGTGTGGTCCGTAATGGCGGTTTTTTGTAAGTTTTTATTGTAATTTATACGCATGCGTAGATTATTTTTTCTGTGTATCAAAATTATCGGGCATAGAATTCAAATATTCAGCCTTCTTGTTTTTCTCGGTAAATAAAATATTAAAATATTTTAAATTAAATGTATCTAAATGTAGGGTAGCTACATAAAATCGCCGCGGCCAAACTATAAATACGGCCGGCGTATCGAATAAACAAGCATTCATCCAACGGCACTCGGCGTTTCAATACAACCCCGCTCGACCCTACCTTCGTCCAGCCGCTACATCGAACCCCAATCGTTACATTGGTGACCCACGACGCTTCTGCATTGAGAACACGACGCATCCACATATCTCGTTGCCTGCGACTTCGGCCCCGGGCTATCCGCTCACTAGTTGCCTCTTCGTGGACGGTTGTAATGTTGCACTTGGCCTTACAGCAGAGCCGTAAGGACCTAGTGAACAGTAGTCGAGGTAGGCTACGTCGAGGGTCCTATAGATATAAGACCCTAGACGTAGGTAGGGAAAGGTCGAGTGAAAGGTTAGAGGTAGTAGAGAAAGAGAGTAGATACAAGAGAACAAATGTATTATATATAGAGCCTAATATTACAAATTTGGGTCCTGCCTCCCTAACGTCACTGGCGAGTTATAGGTAGCTGAGGGAAAACAAGAGTTCGACTTAAGTAGGACGACGTAGCTGAAGCCAGGAGAGCGAGGTCTTGATCGTGTTATGCCAGTTACTCTGCGCTCGAGGTGGTGTCTGCAGCAGATCTCACGGCCCACGCCGGAAGCAAGAGAAGGCTGTCCTCGCGGCTCTTCGCCGGAGGCAGGATAGGACTGCCCTCACGGCTTCCAGCCGGAGGTACGAGGAGGCTGGAGTTTTTGAGAGCCCCACGCGAGGTACAGTGGCAAAAGAGGGAACTGTGGTGTGAATTCACACGCGCCTACCACTTTAGAGAAAATACTAGGTGTTGAGTACTATTGTAGCGTAGGTCACACGCGCCTACCACTTTAGGGTCGAGTATTGTTGTAGCGTAGGGTTCGCGCCTGGGCAAAGTCCCTGGGCCGTGCTGCGGCCCAGGGAGGCCTTGAGACAGTAAGGTAGCTGTCCTGTCCTTCTATCTCACGTGAGAGATGAAGGAAGACTGACCTTTTAAAATTCAGCCGTCAAAAGGTAAACAGAAAATCGTTCGCGAAACTCACAATTTCCAATTTTGATTTCAAATTCAAATAGAAGTCAAGATTGACAAGAATAGGTGGCAAATACCAAAGACAATATGAATCACGGTTGAACCATCATTCTATGTCAATGGTTTAGACGCAAACGACAAGGAATGATGCCATCAACCAAAGGCAGAGAGTAACCAAAGACATAGAATTCAATGTCAACGGCTATATGACAGACTAATGACATGACCGCTGTGACAATGCAAAATACAATGTAAACTAATAAAACAAGAAATAGAAACTAACTAAAATACAGGAAAAAGAAGAATACTACACGGTACTGCTTGCTCACAAGTACAAACTTACCACACAGTATCGCTCCAGACGGCGCTAGCCGCGTTAGCACCCTCGGCACGGTGCAGCTACCCATCGAGGGACTGGAACCTACAAGACATCGAGCAAACCCGTTAGATTGCCCACTACGACCAACATTATAGGCATACACATTTTAGGTGCACACTAAATTAATTAAGTAATTGCTAAGTAGGTACGCGTGAGAATGGCTAATGACAGTCCGCCGTTCACAGGTATAGACATGAGTGCGCTGTCTGTACAGTCTAAAGTTGCATTCTGGCAAGAAATGCCGAGCGTATGGTTCGTACAATTTGAAGCTATAGTTGAACCGCTGAAGACTTCCGACGAACAAAAATATAGATATGTGTTACAAAAACTTAAAACTGACGAAGCGATATCCTAAAAAATCCACCCGAAAAAGGTAAATATACAGCATAGAAGGATCGGTTAATATCTGTGTACGAAAAGTCATCCGTCCAGAACTTTCAGCAGCTCATTAGTGGGTTAGAATTAGGCGATTAAAAACCATCACATTTATTACGACAGATGTGCGAACTAGGCTCCGATTTAATTACCGAAGAAGATATAAAAATTCAATGGATGAAACAGCTACCCACGCAGGCTCGCGCGGTGCTGTCTGTCAATCGAAAATCATCACTTAACGAACTCGCGGAAATGGCAGATAAGATGCTAGAATACGCAAGTACTTCGACATTAGCTTCAATCGAGCAAAAACAGGTTACGCAAGACTCTTTAGCAAAACAAATAGCTGAACTCACTCGCAAGGTAGAGGAAATGCAAACAAGCAACCAACGCTATCGCTCTCGCTCCAACTCACGACGGCGTGACAACAACCGGTCTCACTCCCGCATGCGCTCTCGGCAGAGAGCGACCCGGGATGCGACCCACGGCGCGCCGACCACGACAAAATGTTGGTATCACGAGTCCTATGGTGAAAAAGCGAAAAATTTAGGTCTCCGTGTAGCGTTGGGAACATAAAACCGGAAAACTAGATGCGACACCGACGGTAGCGGGAGTCGATGTCAGCAAAAATAACCGCCTATGTATAGTAGACAAACAGTCAGGCGAAAAGTTTCTTATCGACACCGATGCGGAAATATCTGTCTTGGCCGTACAGCGAAAAGTAAAAAAAAATTCAGAAGCCGCGTACAAGCTATATGCCGCGAACGGAACACCGATAAGTACGTACGGTGAAAAATCAATATGTCTTAACCTAGGACTACGTAGAAACTTTCGCTGGACATTCATCGTAGCCAACGTAAAAATGTCAATCATAGGAGCCGATTTCCTTAAACATTTCAAGCTATTAATAGATCTACATAATAAAAAACTCATTGACCGTGTCACAGATCTATCAGTAAGTACGGTAACTTTGAAGACGGACCAACAGGCAGTACACACCGTCACCGAAAGCCATGCGTACTACGACTTACTTAAGAGGTATCCAGACGCGTTACGACCCATGTCATTCAAGGAACCTTCGAAACATGAGGTGATACACCATATCCAAACCACAAGCCCACCATTATTCTCCAAGGCGAGACCGCTACCACCCGATAAGTATAAAGATGCAAAAGAGGAGTTCACTAAAATGGTGGAGATGGGTATCTGCCAACCCTCTAAGAGCCCTTGGGCCAGTCCGCTTCACGTAGTAAAGAAAAAGGACGGCACATTGCGCGTGTGTGGCGATTACCGCCGATTTAATTCAGTAACACTCCCGGATCGCTACCCTATACCGCGTGTCATGGATTTTACGTACAAACTACACGAAATGACGATATTCTTGAAACTCAACCTTAAGAGCGCCTACTATTGGATACCTATGGCAAGTCCAGAGAAAACAGCAATAATTACACCGTTTGGCCTTTTCCACTTCTATTTGCAGTGTTTTAATGAAATTACAAAAGTCCTATCTTGTCCCTACCGCTTGTATGCAGATGATTTGCAAATTTACAGATATTTCTCACTGACTGATGCTGATAAGGTGGTTGCAGCAATCAACGCGGATCTTGATGCAATAAAAACTTGGGCTGAATGTTTTGGGCTTTTAATTAATCCAGCCAAGTCGCAAGCCCTCATGTAGGCTTAGATCCAGAGTTGACTCAAGTTTTCCTCAACTATTTAACGATAACGTCTGTATCCCATACTTGAAGAAAGCTAAAAATCTTGGGCTCATTATTGATAGTACGTTGTCTTGGTTGGCACACAAAAGTAAAGTGAGCAGGCGAATGCACTTCACTTTCCATTCACTCAAGCGTCTACCAAACTTTCTTCCTTTTAAAACCAAAATCTTGTAAGCTCAATCACTTTTTTTACCCCTTCTTGACTACGCTGACGTCTGCTATCCGGATGCAACTGAGTTACTTAATTAGTTTGAGCGGCTGCAGAATTTGGCCTTGCGATTCATTTTTAACCTTCGTAAATTTTATCATGTGTCCCAGTTCCGCTTTCAGCTTAAGTGGCTTCCAATTAGTTTGCGTAGGAACTTGCATATCCTTACCTTTCTGTATAAAATCCTTAAAAATCCTTCCTCTCCAAAATATCTACGTTCCCGTACCCATCTTCTTCCCCCTGGTCCCCGACCTAAGCGATCATGCATTAGTAGAATGCTATAGTTTCCTAGGACTAACACCAATTTCCTCTTCAACTTTTTTTTTGTACGCGCTGTTCAATTGTGGAACAGGCTCCCGAGGAGTGTGCAGGACAGTCTAGCAGTTGTTAGTCATCATAGGCAGGTATATTGTATACACACATATATATACATATTTATATATATATACACACTTGTCCGCCAAAATAAAGGGTTATCTCATTTTTTTCAAATAACTAAAAACTACACATGCTAGCTCTTTGAATTAAAAATAATCTAAAAGTAATTTTAACTACTCTTAAAATAAACCACAGTTTATTAAAAATAACCTTTAATTTATTTAAAAATGAAAAGATAACTAAAATTAGGGAACTTCTTTCAAACAAAATAATTATTTTTTTATAAAAAGATATGGACTTAAATTTAGTACATTGTGTTTCCTCCACGGACTCTTCTTAAGGTTTGTATGTCATCATCAGGCATACTAAAAACCAAGTTCCTCAAGCGGTATTGAGGTATATTCTCCCACTCTTCAATAAGGGCCTTTTTTAAAGCTACAAGTGTCAGAGGTGGTGGGTTTCGCTTCCTGACTAGCCTTCCGAGCTCGTCCCATGCATGTTCTATTGGATTCATTTCAGGACTCGTCGCTGGCCAGGCTATGAGATCGATACCGACTTCTTGAATGTATTGTCTCACAGATAATGCTGTATGAGGGCGAGCATTATGGTGCATAAGAAGTGAATTATCACCCATATTTATTCCTGAATGAACCTGCATGTTCATTCAGGATTTCCATTATGTACCTTTCCGCAGTTAGATTGCCATTTTCAATGAAAACAAGGTCTGTTCGTCCTTCTGAACAAATGCCGGCCCAGACGTGGAGGGACCCGCCGCCATAGGAGACCGTTTCCTTAAAACATGCTTGAACAAAACGTTCTCCAGGACGTCGATACACCCTGTCCCTTCTATCGTTGACGTATAACGTAAATTTAGATTCGTCAGTAAACAATACACGTGCCCAATTTTCTTCGATCCAAGTAGCGTGTTCCGTCGCAAAACGCAATCTTGCAATTTTATGATGATATTCAAGTTTTGGACCCTGGGCTGGTCTATATGGTTTTAGGTTAGATTCTGCTAGGCGTCTTCTTACTGTATTATCACTAATATAATCTGTCCTGGCCTATAACAGATGGTGTTGGATCGCAACTGCTGTTAGATGTCGATTCCGAAGTGAAGTCGTGACGATAAAGTGATCTTCTCTGGCTGTTGTACACCTTGGACGACCGTTTCCTGGTCTTCTCAGATGTTGTCCTAGTTTCTACATATCTTCTCAGCACTCTTTGGACCGTGGAAAGCGTCACACTTTTGTTTCTGGCCACTCTGCGCTGGCTCAATCTAAGCTCTAGCATGGTGATGATTCTGGTCCATTCTTCTAAGCTGAGAGGCATGATTTTATGCAAAATAATCAAACTGAGTAATGAAAAATCATTTTCAAGCCCAATATTTATACATAATTCAAAAAAAAGTCAAAAATGTCAAATTTGAAAAAGGAATCGCAAATTTAAAATGAAACGTTTTTATTTCGTAAGTATTTTATAATGCAATTTCAGGATAAAATGTGAAAAAAAAAATGTATTTAGTCCGCATATCTTCTCTCAGTTTCATTTCATAAGCAAGTATAATTTAATAAAAGCAAGTATTTATTTTATGTATGGAAGAGCGGTATCACCTAACATAGGCTTATTAGCTTAAAAGGAGGTACCAACCACTGTGTACTTTTAGAAATTAAGTTAAGTATATTGAAAATAAAATTATTTTATTTTATTAATTTTTATTTTTATTTATAAGCAACAAGATAACTTTATGATTTCTTAAAGACACCAACTGTTTTCAGGGTGACCCTTTAATTTTGCGGACGAGTTTATTTATTTATGTCGTATGTATTTATATTGCGTTATTTTATTTAATATAGATACTTGAATGAGTTAGTGTAGTTATTTTATACTAACAATTGGTTATTTAGAGTTGTTTTATCAAATATGCAATTTTGTCCCGCGTTTTTAAAACAATATATCTTACTGCACCAGGCTGGCTGGAAGAGATCACTATTAGTGATGAGTCCGCCTTTGTAAACTTTTATTTTATTTTATATTGTATCCCATGATATCTAATTGCAATAAAGAATATATATATGAAAAATCGCCATGAATCTTTTTTTTATTATATAGTAAGCTGAGGAATAATTGGAGTTTTAAATATCAGTTTGAATGTATAAAACAGCCATTTAGTATTTTAAAAAGGTTTTTTGAAAATTATCCTTCGTTCATCGCAAACCAAAAATGATAATTTTCGACTGTTTTTTTTGATAACTAATAATAAATACTGTGGCATATATGATCTATCACATGAAAGGATGATTCAAGTTGATAATTCCGTACAAAAAAAAAAATTAAACAAGTTGTGATTTTTTAAAGTAGCGCTGAAAATTCAAAAAACGCTTTCAAAAAATCATAACCTCTAAACAACAAAAAATCGCGGAACATACATAGGGTATTTTCGGATTCACCCAAGGGTGAAGAATCTAAAAAAAATTCTTGATGCCACCTTTTGGACCACCTTGTATAGCGGGGCCGTGGCGCGCGCGGTCTCGTGGCGTTTCGTTGGCGCAGACATGTCAAGTAATGTTTAAAATTTTCTTCAAAAATATCGCATATTTAGAAGCACTTTTTAATTTTAACCCGATGTTTAATAAGGTTTAGCAAATATTGATTTTCCTTTATTCATGTTTTCTATGTAGTAGATAGATAGATAGATAATACGTTTATTCAATGACCAGCAACTTACATAAAACAAACAACGTAGTAGGTAATTTTTCTCTTTTATAGCCACATTATTTTTGTTTAAGCAAATTGTCATTTATATTATTTGGACAGTTCTCTTCCATTTATTCCTGTAAAGACGAAATAACACAACTTTTTCCTTAAAACCACCTCAACCTGTGAATGGGCAAACTATTTTACCAACAACACGTTATTGTGACGTTATGTGGTTCAAATAAATAGGTAAAGAAATCGACTATACAAGACAATCAGTAATAATTGTATTCATTGTTAATAAACAGCAAAATATCCAGCGTCTTGATTGAGTATATTATTCTACCACAGCCAGAACTATTAACAAAATAGTAACACCATAATCCAAAAAAGTTCGATGCTCACTAAATTTCATATCACATTTTTTTATTGCAGTCGGTAAGTAAAGCTTTGCTTATTTCCTTCTTTTTTTTAACAGCCCCAGGTTGAGTTTTAAAAGATCATTTAAAAAACAAAATAAATTGTGAACATATTTACCTATATTATGTATTGTATGCTAGGTTTTGCAAAGGCGCGACATGCTAAAGCAGGACGCGCATGCGCTTGTGTCCTCTTTGTTGAGACAAAATCGTGTTCATTTTGTTTTTTGATACTTTTTTCAGTGCAGGTTCGCTATGTTCAATTTAAAAACGGATTTCAAAGGGGTTTGAAGAAAAACGACCTGTGATCGTTTTTCTTCGAACCCCTTTGAAATTCTTCCGATTGTGATATCCCAGTCTAAAACCTAGTCAGATCGATAGAGGATGTTTAGGTCATAAAAAAGTATAGAGGGCCAGTTTTTCGTATCATCACCGGGAATTGAGATATAATTGATTCTTGTTATACATGTGCTGCCATCTAGATTTTGTTTTTAAAATTAAGTTTTTTAAATTTTTTTTTAACTGACTTCAAAAAAGAGGAGGTACTATGTATCTTTTTTATGTATGTTCATCGATTTCTCCGCCATTAGGCCTTTTTATAATTCGAAAACGGCACGGCAATATTGTATTACCATTGCTTCCTATTTACTAATGATACTAGAAGCTAAGAATATAGAAGGCAGTGGTAATACAAATTTTGACATGCCGTGCCGTGCCCTTCGAATTATAAAAAGGCCCATTTATGAACCGATTTTCAAAAATCTTTTTTTTGTTCAAAACAATTTACTCCAGACCCCACTGTTATCGTGTCAGGATCTGATAATGGGATCCTAGGGAAATCGAGAGAAACTCCCCTAGAATTTAATAGGCACTTACATTATTTCTCACGTACTTTCTATTATGTAAACTCAAAATAGAAAAATAAAGAAACATTTTATAAAAGAATTAACCTTAATTCTGAAAGCTTAAAATAAAGACGTTTCATTTAATGTGCTACAATATCTATTGATTTATTTGAAGTTGGTGCCAAGTCAAATGAGTTGATATGCTATACTAATTCAAACAGAGGAAAAAAAACTGTCAAACGGTTCAGCTGTAAATAAAAGAGCTCTGTGTTTTTTAATTAGTATTCATTATGTTCTAATGTTTAATTAGTGATTACCAGTTTCATTTACTGATATTATAATTATAATAAGTGTTATCAAATAGTTCTAAGTGCATAAATTGTACCATTACGGCAAAGAAAAATTCGTTGTGACGATTGCCGAAATTTAAAAAGTTTGTGTTATTTTTCTGAATACTATTGAGTATTCAGTACCACGCTGGAGGAATCACTCCGGCGTGTTACTGCTCTGGAGGCTGAGTTAAGAGACACACACAAACACATATCCACTCTGGAATGTGTCTCCGAGGACCTTAGTCAACTAAAAGGCAATCATTGTTCGAGGAGCTGGTCACTAAAAACCCGGATATGATTCCTGCCTTTTCGCCCTTGAATAGACAACCTACTATGACATATGTTGATCTTACTTGTGATGAATCCATATACCTACCATTAAATCATAACATGACTTAAAACAAAAATCTGTTTAAAAAATATGTCAAAGTAGGTAAACTGATTAGACGGTCAAGAATACTAGTTAAGAAGAATAAAAAACTTTTTCATGATAATGTTAAGTTATACGGAAATAACCAAAGATCATATTACAAGATGAATTCATATGTCGCTGACACACAGCTGCGGCCTAGGCCCTAATCGCGCTAATTTTAACGACTTTACCAAAGAACAATAATCGTTATATTTTTCATTTTTGATCACGATTTTGATCAATTTTGTTACGTTCATAACAAAAAAACAATCGTTCATAACAAAAAAAAACGGTCAAGAGCGTATCGGGACACGCGCATTGTAGGGTTCCGTAGCAGCATGGTTCAAATATGTAGCTGGCTTCTTAATTCTACGAGCATATGGACGGTTAAACCGCTAATAATGTCTAAAAACGAGGTCACAAAGAAAGAAGGTCACAAAAAATTTTAAATTCCAGCGCCACAAGGAAAATGAAAAAAAAAAACATCTGTTTAAGAACCACCACGCGTGGATGCAAACGGTTGTATAAAAATCGTTTACATTACGTATTAATTTAAAACTGGTATACTATCGTTATGGTCATAGTTAGAGATGAAAGAGACTAAAGTCTTTTAAGGCTTATTAAAAAGACTTGCCTCCATCTTACAGGACTTGACTCTAAAATTAAGATTGAAAGTTCGAATTTTTATTAATAAGACTTAGTCGTTTTATTAAAAGACTAAAAACTGAAACGACTCGAGTTGTTTTCAATAGACTGAAAGACTTAACCAACTCCAGTTGATTTTAAAAGACTTAAACGACTCGAGTTCTTTTATGTAAAAGGGTTCACACCGCAGCTTGTGTGTGATATTCAATAAATCTTTTGTAACCTATCAACCAAAAAGAATAATTCACGCCTAAACCACTAAATACAATTTGATACAATTTAACAAGGGGATAAAATTAAATATTTACGTTCTATCAACACATACCTTTTTTATATAAGGTTAATTTTGCATCCACAGACTTGTTCGTGCCCTTGTCTTGTTACATTTAATATTATTATTACTTATTTTACCTTTTTAACACATTAACTCTCCATATGTCTTAATGTATTGTTTAAAGCTGATTTGTTTAGTGTAGTGTCCATGGTGATTTCAACTTCCATTCTAGCAGCTGCGAAGCGTGGGCAATCTAGTAATATGTGCCACACAGACTCGCTTACGCCGGGATCAAACTCGCATCCGGGATTGTCCTTTAATTTGAACCGATGTAAGTACTCCGCGATCCCTCTGTGATCTGTCATACCTTACGACTGTCGCCTTCCCAGACAATGAGTCGCCAGTCTTTTAAGTAGTTTAGGGCGACTACAGCACCTAAATTACGATTTTATGATGCGTAGATAAGCATGACGCACTGCATTAAATCGAAGATAAAAAATACGGTAATATTCAGGACATAAACTAGATAAGTAGTTTGCTGAAAACATGATTCAGCACTTTTGGTTCGATAGAAAAAGCTCACAAAGTCACCTCTAAATACCAATATTGTGTATCTTTTAAGCTGTAAAAACGAGAGTAAAATGCACACAGGAACTTGAATTTGCTATCAAAATGTTCGTAATTGAACACTCTTGATTAGTAGCTAACGCATTTTTCGATTTAAGCTGTTAACTTTCCATAAATCTCATTTTTCTAACTTTCAAACATGTTTTTACGCACGTACGCTTTCATAGACCGTAAAGTTCGTATATGGACACTGTTCGCACTGCCGGCCCAGGCCTGTTGAGAGACGGAGATGGCACTATTCCTATGTGTGCTGCTTTTATCGGGTGCTGTAGTCGCCTTAAGCTGTTTAAGTAACAGCTCAGCTTTCTACGTTAAAAGACCTCGACTAAAGAAGCTAGTCTTATAACTAAAGGTTGGGAACTAAAAGACTGAGTCAGTCTTGAGGCATCAAAACTAAGGCGAGTCTGTATTAAAAGCCTTAGAAGGCTGAGTTTCTTTCATCACTAGTCATAGTCAATGTTAAAATCTCCAAATAATATAGTATCAAAAAATGACATTCCATTCGATGGTATCGGCGAGAAAAGAAAAACCCTTTCACGTGTATGGGAAACATCCGATTTTTTTTTTCCAAAATTTTATGTTGTAGATCTGTCGGCGCAATCAATATCTATGACCAAGCCAAATTTCAGCTCTGGAGTACCAAGGATCGAATATTAGTCAATGTATTTCTTATTAATCCCAACAGTGTTTCGCACTTGGTCGACTATTACTCGCAAACTTGAAGGGCCAACTTATGTGTGATAGTTTTCCTTTTCATTTCGTAGTATATTCTACCAACGTGAATAGAAACAACCGTTTAGCAACTAAACTTTAGCTGGTAGTGTCCCCCCCGGACACTTGTTTTTAACAAAAAAATTCACTTTAAAAATATTTTTTTTCGCAAACGGAGTACTGAATCGAAAAACGTTCTTAGTAAACCCCTTCTACCTTTTAAAAAGCTATCCTATGACATTCCATTCGATGGAATGCACTCGATGATATTGGCGAGAAAAAAAAATTCATCGCCCTTTCACGTCTATGGGAGACACCCGAAAAAAATTTTTTTTCTAAGATTTTACTCTACAGTTCTATTGGCGTGATTTATATGTATGATCATGCCTTTCAGCTCTGTAGTACCAAGGGTTTCTTAGGAAACCCGCGGACAGACGGACAGACGGTCATGGCGAACCTATAAGGGTTCGTAGATTACTACGGAACCCTACAAAAGAACGTTTCAATAGGAACGTATGTGTCAAAATAACAATATTATTTTGACACATACGTCAAACAAAGAAGCAGTTGTAGTAAACATTTTTGTTGCAAACAAAAAACTATGATAAATTAAAAAGCTGAATTTTTTTTATTGAAAGGCCCAAACTGTGCCACCAATAACATTAGATCTGTAGCCCGGGGACATTCATATTACAAAAAAGGTTACTGTTTGTCTTTGTGAAATTATTAAAGATTTCGCCATTTTATTATACTAAAAGTGAGGTCTTAATGACCGTAACCCGCCGTAACCATATGTAGTGAAACAGAGAGCAAGTTGAAGCTATTTTAGATGTAGATCTTAGAAACAAAATGAAATAGATTTAATTAAAATATTTAAAAACCCTGTATACTATTCAACCCGTTCCGAGTGAGTCGGTAAGACGAAGAATAATAGCTGCAGCACAACAAATTAACAATACTCTGACTACTTATGTTGTGAAAAGTAAAATGAGTAAAAGTATGCCTATTTGTTGTAAAAACGGGGGTAGTCACTTTGAAAATGAACTCAAATAAATCATTTTTTTCGTGTATGTAATTTGTGTTTTTTGATATTTTTTTTCGACTTGCTCCTATTACATTGGTCCTCTTTATTTTATCAGCTTTCGAATAAGGCATAATAATCTCAAATCCCTGTGACGATTTGAAATTATTATGCCTTATTCGAAAGCTGATAAAATAAAGATGTTTTTGTGCTTGTATGTACGGAACATTGGCCAGTGAGTTTTTGTTTAAAACTCGCTTTTTTGTGTAATTTCCTCGATTTTATTGTTGAATTTTTAAACGTTTTTCTACATAGTGCTAAAGTTTATGTCAATCTAGTACATTTAATGGCTCTATCAGATTTAATGAAATATCAGTTACACAAAACTAATCAAAAAATATCAGGATACCATCAAGTAATTTTTTTATTAATTTTTATATACTTAAATCAGTTATTGATTTTTTTTTAAATAACTAACTTCCAAATTTTTCTGAAATGGTTCACTTTCAAGACTTTCGCATATGGTTCTCCTTTAGAAAAACACTGTAAATTCCATCTTCTACAGCCCCTTCAAAGGAATACCTCTAATTTCAAGTCGCCCTGTATATAGTATGTAAATATAGTAAATACTTTATCCAGCGAAAAATTCTTACCCTACCTTCGCTTTACATATTCACAACGGCGCTATTTGTCACGAAACACATGTACTTATTCACGTTGAAACGAGACAAACATGTAAAATACAATTATTTAAGATCAAAATACATAAATAATTTGCAACAAACACACTCAACGATGGAGCTGTACAGATCGGGTCCTTACTACTCAGCCGTAAAAATATATAATAAAATCCCAGAAGCCATTAAGAATGAATCTGACTATGAAATTTTCTCCAATAAGCTAAAACAGTACTTAATTGAAAAATGTTAATCTAAAATTGACGAGTATCTAAAATGATTGAATTACCTCTCCTAAAAGAAACATTTAATTTTACTAATTATGACAAGGTACTTTTTTAATTATAACTATCACATTAACCGTAATTAATTTATTTATTTAATTGTCATTTAAAATATTAGAATACAATTTAATTTGTCATTGAATTTCGTATTGAATATTATTACTATTGATTATATTAACATACCTTGAATTTATTAGAATCTACCACATTGACTTAGACTTAGAAAAAAAAACTGACATAGATGATTGTATATAAAAATAATAATAATGAGAAAATATTGTATTTTTTAAATGACTATAAGTTTGCTGTACATTGTACAAGGTTTCAAATGATGAACTTGATAATTAGCTTAAGAACTTATTGTACCATTTCAAGGCAAATAAAGAAATATGAAATATGAAATATAGTATATATAGTAAGGAAGTAAGGATAAACAACAACTATAAGGTAAACCGTGCTGACACATTCCCGCCCACACCTCTCTCGGCCCCCTTTACTGCGGGGGCTTAAAACAATTTACGCTTAAAAATTAACAACAACAAAAACAAACAAAACATAACAACAAATGAAAACCCTCAAACTGCAAAATTTACTGATCGCACTCGCACACTTGTGAGAGAAGAGTGACGTTTGACCTGTGCCGTGACATTTTATGTTTGCAACCTCTGGCTTCAATGTTTATGTTTGAAACTTCAAGAATGAAGTCTTTTATAGGTTAAACTTTTCGAAATGAATATTTTATTTGTATTAATTTAAGTTTCGTAGTATAAATTGTAATTACAATGTAATATTATTAAAAATATGAATAAACACTCACATTATTGGGCATTTAGAACCTAAAAATATAAATTAAAAATATAATATGCAATTATTAGATTTTTTTCGTTCGCCACATATTAACGTGACAGATGAAAGACTCAAATTTTACAAGATTCTAATGCTAAAAAAATGAAACGTATAGTTGTTTTAAAAAGTTTATTGCGGCGACCTCATTTGCTCGATTTCTAAAAAAGAGGAAGGAAAAGAAGGAAAAAATGTTTGCTTTGTAGTGGGATTTATTTGATGATGCAATGGAAGAGGATGCGGCAGCGGAGAGAGCCGCAACACGGCGGAATAATAACGCGGCCAGGGAAGGGCTGCCTGTGATTTCTGAGGCGAAATTCAGGAAAATATATCACCTCTCACACCAGCAGTTCCTAGAACTGGCCGAGGAAATAAGGCCACGTATGTCTCCCGTCTATCGCTCGGATGCACTAGACATGGAGACTAAGGTGAGCGTTTGTGTTAAGTACCTTGGATTATCCTAACTAAGCACCTAAGTTCCTAAGCATGAATAAAAATTATCTTGCTCCTATCCTGATGGATCAAAGAAAACACTACTAAAATATACGTAGTTGCCCATTCAACATTTAAAATAAATTTAAATATTTTATTTCATAAACACTTTAAAGACAATTGTATTAATAGGAATAGGGAACTCCTAGTAGGCAATTAATTTGCCTGATGTTGGAGAACCCGGCTCTTCCATAGCTCTTAAAAACAACAAAACGAAGAGAGTAAAAAGTGCAGTACACGTATTGATCTTAATTTACGCGTTGTTTTTTTTCAAGAAGTAAAAATTTGAAGGTATATAAAATCATATAAATCATCATCAAAGCTCAGTTTCTTTAAGTAATTATTTTAGTAATAGAGATTCAAAGTGGCCGAAAAAGCATACTGTTATTCTGTTCGTGTTTACATGGGCGATGTGATGCTGATTTGAACATCAGACTTCTCACAGCCGCGGTCTTCCCATGATAGTAAGGTTTGGGAGAATAATTACCTGATATTTAATGTACAAAGGCCAGCGCATCGGGTTACTTAATTTTCATTGCAAAACCGCTCTTATCACAACAGCACAGAGTGCACTCATGTGGTAACCTGAGTTGAGGCCGTCCGTACAAAATTACATTATTATCTAATGTATTTTTATTCATAGGTGATGTGGGGGGGGGGATCCCTTAAGAAAAAGCATGATGATTCTAATTTTTAATGCAGAGCCGGAATCCCCAGAAAGTTATTTCACGGATCTCCACGTTTCTGTACGTTCCTTGGTAGAGCGATGCATAGGGGTGCTGAAGGCTCGGTGCAGGTATTTATATAGTAATTAAATAAACTTTCATTTGATTAAGGGACTTACTAAACTACTTATTTTCAAAAATTATATATTTTTTAAGGTGTCTTTTGGCTGACAGAAAACTCCATTGTGCGCCAGCGACTGCAGCTCAAATCGTTAGTGTCTGTTGTGTTCTACACAACATTGCACACGCAGGGGGCATCGAATACGAGCCATTGTCGGCTCAAGAAATACACCGCGAGCGCGAGTTAACCGCAAGGGCATCGTTCCCTCCACCTCGAGTATCCCGCTCCCTCCGTGCTGGGAAAACAATCGTTCAGAGTCCAGCAATTTACAAACACTTTGTTTTTTGAATAAAAAGTTATCCGTAGTTGATGATTAAACATTCTTTCCACATTTCTTGTAAAGTGGGTTTTATTGCCTTTGATTTATTATGTTTATCTATTCGTATTCGCAGAATATTAAAATCGTTATTTCTATTCGGATTCGTATTCGTAAAAGTGGTATTCATTGCATCACTAGTTGATAGCTCTGATCCAAAGTTTGCAAGTTTAATTCCCGACTCACAAACATATTTGAAAATCGTTTTTTCAAATATATATTTGTGAGGGGTTTAGGTAAAACCCACCTAGCATTCCATCTAGGACTTTAGTCCCATAGCAATTCGATAAAATTATGTAGTTTATGTTATCCAGGCATAATATAGTATACTTGGTGAAAGATTTTTTTCAAATCAGTCCAGTAGTTTCGGAGCCTATCTATTTAATGCAAACAAACAATTAAATATTTTCTCTATATAATACGTATTACTGTAGATGTAGATATTAATAATAAAAAAACGCTACTCACTCAAATTACATTCCCTTGTGTTACACAAAGACAAATACAAATACCCGTGACCCGAAACATCTGCTTATTACATGATTGTTTACTCCGACTGGGAATCGAACCTAGGACCCGTTGATAGAGGCAGCGCCACATACCAACCAACCAAATCGGCCATTGTAAGTAATGTATGTATTTACAAAAAAAAGTAACGCACCAGTACCAATCCTTGCTTAGTTTCAGATTTTAGATGGCACCGTGTAATTTGTCCAGGATCATCTCATTACCCCCGACAGAAAAGAGGGGTGTTATGAGTTTCACGTTTGTATCTGTGAGTCTGTGTATCTGTGTGTCTATGTCTGTGGCATTGTAGCTCCTATACAAATGGACCAATTTCGAAGGCAGTTCTTTTGTTTGAAAGCTAACGTAATCGAGATGATTTTTAACCAACTTAAAAAAAAGGAGGTTCTCAGTTTGACCTGTATGTACAAATACAAATATACTTTATTGCACACCAACATTTAGGGTACAAAAGGCGGCCCCATTGCTAAGAAGCAATATCTTATCGGCAACCTTTGGGTATGTATGTATGTATGTATGTTTGTTCGCGATAATTTCGCGTTTGTTTGAACCGATTTTGATGTGGTTTTCAGAAAAGTATTTGTTACATTCAGGAGAAGGTTTTAGTATATTAACCGACTTCAAAAAAAGGGTGTTCTCTGTTTAATTAGTGTGTACGTAAAATAAATAATACATTATAATGATTCGCTTAAACTTTTGCAAAGCTTACACTTCGTTTTATTAACCGACTTTAAAAAAGGAAAAGTTTATAATTTGCACTAAAAATGTCTTTGCACCGACTTCAAACAGATCAGTAGGTAGGTACTACATAGCACATCAAATGATATTGTATTTATTTTTTGCTTTTTTGAAGTTGGTTAAATTTTTTTATAAAAAGTTTTTATAGTTACATTTGATCAAAATTGGTTTAGCCGTTTAAGAGTAACCTATAACCAATAAATGTAGGAAGTGACACAATTTTTTTTAATTTATGCTCAATAATATTATAAATACGAAAGTAACTACAGACATAGTCTGTCTGTCCGTCTTTCATTTCTAAACTACTGAACCGATTTTGATGAAGTTTAGTACAGAAATACATTAGAGCCTAGGAAAGGACAGGCTACATTTTATCCCACAGTTGCGCACGATATAACCTGTAGTCCACGCGGGCGGAGCCCCGGTCGGAAAGCTAGTAAATGATAATAATGTTATGTACCATGGTTACGTACCATGACTATTTCCATGTAATTGATTCCTTTACGACACCTTATCTTGTACGTGTAACTCTCAAGGTTAATTATTTTGTTTTGATGATTGAAAGGATGTTGAAAGAATCATTGTTTGATATGCTAATTGACCATTAATATGACCTTAAGGTTATCTGCCCTAAATTTGGCATAATTATATCATTGTATTATTGTTTCAAATCATATATAAGGCAGATCCCTTGGAGTCATGAACCATTCGTATTCTTTACCTCTTCGTGTTCACATCTTGAAGTAACCTAAGTCACCGCCCTCTCTAACAATTATTGTATTGAGTAAATTAATAAATATATTTATTCAAAACATTCGACTTTTGTCTCGGACATAACAATAAGAAAAGATAAATGGTAAGTGCCAAGATTAAGAGTTCAATTTAGAAGTCAAGAGGCCTTCTTAGTCATTTCTATTCTACACTATAAGCCAGTATTTAAATAGTGCCCGTATTAAAAATAATTGTAATTTTTCTGGGTACTTTGTGAAAGATGAGTTACAAGCCTTATGTTTAGACAAATATGATAGATTAAAAGCATAGACTTAGGATTATATACCAAACTTATTAAATCGATTTATAGATTTATTGAATAAATAATGAAAATAAAATTTACCTTACTTATACTATACCTAATCCCTAATTATTGTGGTTTGTTTACTGTGTCGAACATTTTTGATAGTTATTAAAGGCTTTTATGTTATTGAATTTTCACGTGTTCTATGTTATAATTTAATTACTTAATACATTTTCTTGATTTATTATGTTAAATAAATTATTTTATTCAAACCCTCTGTATCCTGGATAAGTGTTGTAATAGCTTCTCAGTCAAAAATCCTGAGGGCTTAAGTCGTTATCGAACTGCTTAATATACACCTAGGTACTTAATGTTCTTAACTTAAGTCAAATATTTCTCAATTTACCCCAAAATAGCAGAAAAAGCACTTCAATTGTACCTATTTACCCTTCTCAAGTAAATATTTATGTGAAAGGGGATTTTCTGCTGTAGTTACAAAAAACCCCAAAGTATATAAATAAAGACATTGGTAGTAGTGATTAACGTTGTGTTGTGCGATTTCTATGGTTAAGCCAAGAATTGTAAACCTCGTCAAATCCATGCAAGCTCATCCATCACATTCCCAATAAGTAGGTTCTACTTACCAAATACCTTTTGTATGATTTTTGTAAAACTTTAATTAGCATTAAAAATACTTATTTTGTTATTTAATACTTTTTTATTCTAACCTAATAATCTGGACTGGAGCATGGGGGACGCGGAATTTGTTTTATGGTCGAAAGGGGGCGCGTCTCAAATAAGTTAGGGAACCCCTGTTCTTACGAGTACTTAAATCCTTGTTAAAACTATGCTAATACCTACCCACAAATAGTGAAGAAATTTGATATTATATTGACTAGTTTCACTGTGTTATCTAAAATATGTGAGTTTATTTGGTAGGAAATAACTACTAAACTGATTTAAAAGTTCTTTTACCAAATATAGCTCTTTTATCAGCGGGTGACATAAATTACATAATTTTCCCGAATCCCCATGGGAACGAAGTCTTGGACGGAAAGCTAGTTATTAATAGTATTTCACTATGAAAACTCAAGATTTGGCTTTCTTTAGCCTTCATTTAAATTAAGACTTTGAGTAGAAGAAATTACTTAAGAAAGATTTGGCTGTATGGCTCCGACCTTTGCCTATCCGGATGGATGAAAAAAATTACTACTCAATATGATCGTTACGTTGGAAAAGTACCTCTTGATGAACTTTTACTCTGAGCAATGTAATCGTTATTTTGACGGATAGTGAACGATTAAAACTATCCCTCCCCCTTTTTTTTTGAGGTTTTTGGCCTGGCTACCAGACGTTTGGGGATAATTTTGCCACTTTGCTCTGTTTTTTGCGAGAAAATACGGGTCTGTTTATTTGGTTAATAAAATAACCATTGGTTTGAATTTTTCACAGCAAAAAATAAATCCAAACGATTATAGATTACTATTTTCTCGTTTTTCATCTTTGTCACACCCCGGTGACAAAAATGAATACGCAATTTTAAACCAAACGAACGATAATCGTTGTGCAAAATACCGCGATTAGGGCCCTAATCGCGCTAATTTTAACGATTTTACCAAAGAACAATTATCGTTAAATTTTTCATTTTAGTTCACGATTTTGTTCAATTTTTTTACAATTTGTGTATAAAAGCAATCGTTCATAAAAAAAAACCGGCCAAGAGCGTGTCGGGATACGAGCATTGTAGGGTTCCGTAGCAGCATGGTTCAAATATGCAGCTGGCTTCTTAATTCTACGAGCATATGGACGGTTAAATCGCTAATAATGTCTAATAAAAACGAGGTCACAAAGAAAGAAGGTAACTAAAGGTGAATTATAGATTCCAGCGCAACAAGGAAAATGAAGAAAAAAACATCTGCTTAAGAACCACCTCGCGTGGATGCAAATGGTTGTATAAAAATTGTTTACATTAAGTATTCATTTAAAACTGGTGTGCTAGCGTTACGGTCATAGTTAGACATGAAACAGACTGTCTTTTAAGGCTTATTAAAAAGACTCGCCCCCATCTTACAGGACTTGAATCTAAAATTAAGACTGAAAGTTCGAGTTTTTATTAATAAGACTTAGTAGTTTTATTAAAATATTAAAAACTGAAACGACTCGAGTTGTTTTCAAAAGACTGAAAGACTTAACCAACTATGGCTAATTTTAAAAGACATAAACGACTCAAGTTCTTTTATGTAAAAGGGATCGCAACGCAGTTTGTGTGTGATATTCAATATGTCTTTTGTAACCTATCAACCAAAAGGAATAATTCACGCCTAAACCACTAAATACATTTTGATAACATTTAACAAGGAAATAAAATTAAATATTTACATTCTATCAACACATACTTACGATTGTCGACTCCCCAGATAATGAGTCGCCAGTCTTTTAAGTCCTCTAAGCTGTTTAAGTAACAGCTCAGTTTTATACGTTAAAAGACTTTAACTAAAAAAGCTAGTCTTATGACTAAAAGTTGGGAACGAAAAGCCTGAGTCAGTCGTGAGGCGTCAAAAATAAGGTGAGTCTTTATTAAAAGCCTTAAAAGACTGAGTATCTTCCATCACTAGTCCTAGTCGATGTTAAAATCTCCAAATACTATAGAATAAAAAAAAACAAATGTATTAAAGAATTTGCAGTTTCAGAAATAACAAATGTATTTAGACCGAAACTAATTGTATGGTTCCGTAGCAGGATGGTTCAAATATGAAGCTGGTTTCTGAATTCTACGAGCATATTGACGGTTAAACCGCTAATAATGTCTAAAAACGAGGTCACAAAGAAAGAAGGATTTTTTTTTGTGTTTTTTTTTTTGCGACAATATTATTAGAAATAATATAGACCTGCTGATAAAATAATCTTTATGTCATTTTCGTAATTAACACCCCCAAAAACCTATTTAACGACACCTAAAATGTCAATATATTACAGCTTGGCTTTCGATCTAGCCTCACTTTTAGTATTGAACCTTGTAAACATATTCTTATTAATTCAAAAAACGTTTGGCACTTGGTCGACTATCACTCGCAAACTTAAAGGGCCAACTTATATGTGTGATAGTTTTCCATTTAATTTCGTTGTATTTTCTATAACCTTGAATTTTTTCACATTTTTAGAAACAACCGTTTAGCTGGTAGAGGGGGGACACTTGTTTTTAACAAAAAATTTAAATTTAAAAATTAATTTTTCGTAAACGGAGAATTATATCGAAAAACGTTCTTAGTAAACCCCTTCTATCTTCTAAAAATCTATCCTATGACACTCCACTCGATGATATCGTCGAGAAAAAAAAATCGACCGCCCTTTCACGTGTATGGTAAAAACCCGAAAAAATTTTTTTTCCAAAATTTTATGTTTTAAATCTGTTAGCGCTATCAATATGTATGACCATGCCAAATTTCAGCTCTGTAGTACCAAGGATCTAATATTAGTAAATATATTCTTATTAATCCCAACAGTGTTTGACACTTGGTCGACTATTACTCGCAAACTTGTAGGGCCAACTTATGTGTGACAGTTTTCCTATTAATTTTGTTGTATATTCTACCAACGTGAATTTTTTCAAATTTTTAAAAACAATCGTTTAGCTGGTAGAAGGGGGGGGGACACTTGTGTTTGACAAAAATTTTCACTTTAAAAATTAATATTTCGCAAATGGAGTGCTACACGAAAAGCGTTATTAGTAAACCTCTTCTATATTTTAAAAATCTATCCTATGACACCCCATTCGATGATATTGGCGAGAAAAAAAGAAATCATCGCCCTTTCACGTCTATGGGTGACAACATTTTTTTTCTAAGATTTTACTCTACTGTTCTGTTGGCGTAATTTATATGTATAATCACGCCAAATTTCAGCTCTGTAGTACCAAGGGTTTGTTTGGAAACCTGCGGACAGACGGACAGACAGACATGGCGAAACTATAAGGGTTCTTAGATTACTACGGAACCCTAAAAAACGGCCAAGAGCGTGTCGGGACACGCGCATTGTAGGGTTCCGTAGCAGGATGGTTCAAATATGAAGCTGGCTTTTTAATTCTACGAGCATATTGACGGTTGAACCGCTAATAATGTCTAAAAACGAGGTCACAAAGAAAGAAGGTAAATAAGGATAATTATGAATTCCAGCGCCACAAGGAAAATGAAAAAAAAAATCATCTGTTTAAGAACCACCTAGCGTGGATGCAAACGGTTGTATAAAAATCGTTTACATTAAGTATTCATTTAAAACTGGTGTACTATCGTTACGGTCATAGTTAGAGATGAAAGAGACTAAAGTATTTTAAGGCTTATTAAAAGACTCGCCTCAATCTTACAGGACTTGACTCTAAAATTAAGACTGAAGTTCAAGTTTTTATTAATGAGCTTAGTCGTTTTATTAAAAGACTAAAAACTGAAACGACTCGAGTTGTTTTCAAAAGACTGAAAGACTTAACCATCTCCAGCTGATTTTAAAAGACTTAAACGACTCGAGTTCTTTTATGTAAAAGGGCTCGCACCGCAGTTTGTGTGTGATATTCAACATATCTTTTGTAACCTATCAACCAAAAGGAATAATTCACGCCTAAACCACTACATACATTTTGATAAAATTTAACAAGGGGATAAAATTAGATATTTACATTCTATCAACACATACCTTTTTTATATTACAGTTAATTTTGCATCCACAGACTTGATGTCCGTGCCCTTGTCTTATTACACAGACTCGCTTACGCCGGGATCACACTCGCATCCGGGACTGTCCTTTAATTTGAACTTTAAGTACTCCGCGATCCCTCTGTGACCTGTCATATCTTACGACTGTCACCTTCCCAGACAGTGAGTCGCCAGTCTTTTAAGTCCTTTAAGCTCTTTAAGTAAAAGCTCAGTTTTTTACGTTAAAAGACCTCGACAAAAAAGCTAGTCTTATAACTAAAGGTTGGGAACTAAAAGACTGAGTCAGTCGTTAAGCGTCAAAACTAAGGCAAGTCTATATTAAAAGCCTTAAAAGACTGAGTTTCTTTAATCACTAGTCATAGTCAATGTTAAAATCTCCAAATACTATAGTATTAAAGAGTTTTTAGATTCAGAAATAACTTTGTTTTGGTCTAAATACAACCGAATGCAAGTGAAGAATTCGCGAGCGAAGCGATCGCGAATTTTTTTTTGCGACAATATTATTGTTAGAAATATTATTTTTTTCTAACAATAATATTTGCGACAATTTTATTGTTAGAAAAAATAATTTTGTTGATATTTTCGTAATTACTACCCCCAAAAACCTATTTAACGACACCTAAAATGTCAATATGTTACAGCTTGGCTTTCGACCTCGCTTCACTTTTAGCGTGGAACCTTGTAAATTGAAAACTGGAACCTTGTAATCCCAAAAACGTTTGGAACTTGGTCGAGTATTACTCGCAAACTTGAAGGGCCAGCTTATGTGTGATAGTTTTCCTTTTTATTTGGTTGTATATTCTATAACCGTGATTTTTTTCTCATTTCTCATTTCTAGACACGTGATTTTTTTCTCATTTTTCTCATTTCATTCCACTTTCGTTTTTCGTTGACTGTGGACGCGCTATTCCTTGCATTACACTCGAACAATTTTATTGTAGTAGTTAAACTGGTTTTAGTGTCCTACAAAGGTATTCACCTAATATCACAGTGTTATTGGTGTGTTACTAAGGGTGTCGGATAATTAAAACAGTGTAAATTACTCCGATCTAACAATGCTGCGCACACCGTCACCTAAGTATTCATCTTATCCAGATTTGCATACCGGCGCCGGACTTTGTGAACTTGAGAAAACGTAAACAGCCTGAAGATGACTTTTGCCAAAATTGTAACGATGGTTGAGCAGAAAATCAATAGCCGCTATCCGAATGGAATACAAACATCGATGCTACTATTGTATCAACTATCACGAGATCTATACAGGCCTCCCTCAACACTGAGCTAGCAAAAATAACGAAAAAACTCGTCGATATGAATAAATCTTTAACTCTTCTGTATGTCGAAAATGCAAGTATCAAAGATAACATAAATATAATGAGTACCCGTCTGTCAGAGATGGATTTATGCCTAAGCGCCATTAATGATCGTCATGAGTCGTTTGAATCCCGTTTGTCTACACTAGAAACTCACTCTGCCGTTAGTCATGATCTACCTAACCAGGTGTCATCTTTAGAAAATAAATTAGCAATCATGGAGCAACAGGCAAGGGATTGTAACTTAGAAATTACAAACGTACCGGAGAGGCGTGGAGAGGACCTGGTGACCATAGAGATTAACCTGGGAAAGCTTGCTAATCAACATGTGGCCCCTACCGAGATCATTGCAGCTCATCGTGTTCCACATGCCGATCCCAAGTACAGCCGCCCCAGGAATGTGATTGTCAAATTTCACACCAAAATTCTGCGTGACAACATGCTCGCTTCCTGTCGTGCACTTAAGAACCTCACTTCTGAACAACTTTCTATTACAGGCGCATCGCACAGGATTTATGTTAATGAACACTAAACACTAAAAAACAAGCAATTGTTTCGGGAAAGTCGACAAAAAGCAAAATCTTGTGGCTACAAATATGTATGGGTCAAACACGGGGTCATCCTGGTACGTAAGACGGACACATCGCCGATATTTACAATTCAATCGCTACTCGATTTTTATTCTAATTATAAGTGCCATTTTGCTATATCACTTATTATTTTTCACCAGTGGTCATATATTATCTATAATCAACAATTGTATAGAAGTAAATGTTTACCTAATATCTGCCCTAATTCTCGTAAACATTTTACATACAAGTTTTCTAATCTGTGCCGTCTTTGAATGTCTTATTATTTTAACAGTAAAATTTGCCTTTATAAGTCAGTTTAAACATAATTTTGTTTACCTCCGCATGTCTCTTAAAAATGTTACTTCTGAATTTAAGATAATCAATACGTTATGTAACTCGCAAATGTTGACTGTGCTCTGTTCCGGACTTGCCGTCCTATGGTCGCTAAACAAAAAATACTTGTTATCAAAATATAGGCGAGATGACTGCAAAAACCCAATAAAACCAACCTGTATTTGCGGTCCATACGTTTTGTCTCATTCGCAATTTACATTAATCTGCTGCAACTTAACTTGGCAATTCTCATGGAGCGGGTCGTTTGGAGCGGAGTATGTAGGCACTTATTACACCCGGTTGAATATAACATGTGACTTTTATAATTACTTCACCCCGGTTCTTTTATTAACATTTATATTTACAATTAATCCCAATGGCTAGCACAAACAAAAAATTATCTATATACTATCAAAACTGTCGCGGTATCAGAACTAAGTTGCATGTGCTGTACATGAACATTCTATCCAACGACTATGACATAATAATACTAACCGAAACTTGGTTACATGCAGATATTTTCGACAATGAGTTTATCGACCCTAGGTATTGCGTGTACCGTTGCGACAGGGATCGCAGTGCAACCGGGCGGAGGTGTGTTGGTCGCCGCGCTGAGTTCCCTCGGATTGGTTCCCTTCTCCCCGCCGCCACCCCGCTATGCTCCGGCGCACAATTCACACCCGGACTCACCACCACCGATTGTTGATTACTTGTTATTACAAATGGGTTTCGGCGATAATAAACTTTTTATAAATGCTGTGTATATACCGCCTGGCCTAGATCACCTGATCTATGATTCTTACTTTAACTACTTGCAATCTATCTTGCAGTCGTGTGCATAGTGTACAATGCAAAACTTCTTCCTTGTAGGCAACTTTAATGTCCCAAAACTTCTCTGGGAAGATAATGGATGTCCTATTAAACCTATAATTAATAATAACACATGTTTGTCTTCCAAAAGAGTGGTTGATTTTTTGACTACGATGGACTGCTACCAATTTAATTACCTTAAAAATTGTGACAACCGTACCCTGGACTTATTTATAACTACGTGTACTGACTGTGAATTACTGCAACCTATATTGTCGCTTGTTCCCGTTGATAAGCGGCATCCCCCTTATTGTATCGTTTTGCCCTTGTATAGGCACGACAGAGGAATAAAACAGAATACTAGGTTACTATACTGTTATAATAATGCTGACTACGACTTAATCAATAAAGAATTGTTAACTATAGATTGGAATCAGTTATTTTCTAAAAAATCCGCTGAGAATGCTGTCGATATATTCTATGAGACAATTTATGGCCTTACACGCCGTACTGTACCTACGAAAAATATAAAAAAAATCCCAATTTCCCGTCTGGTTTAACTCTTCACTTATACGACTTAGTAAAAATAAAAATTAGGCATGGATTAAGTGGAAGAAATTTCATAATTCATATGATTACCATAGGTATAATAAATTTAGAATAGAATTTAATCCTGAATCTAAAACCTGTTATAATACTTATATAAGTAGGGTCGAAAATAATATAAAAAGAAATATAAAATACTTTTGGGCGTACATTTCTAATAGAAGAAATTCAGGTTATATACCTAATAGCGTCACAAAAACAACACAGCAGACAGTCCTAACAATATTAGTAACTTATTCTCTTCATTTTTTAAATCTGTATTTGAACCAGGTACTATTCCTGCTGATTACGACATTAAAGACATTAATCTTGTAGATATTGAGCTATCGTCTACCAATAATTTGTCAGACATCTGTCTCTCCCCGGAAGAAGTTCTTCAAGAACTTCGTGCACTCGATGTAACAAAGGGTATGGGTACAGATAATATACCTGCAATATTCCTCAAAAATACGGCAAAGACTATTTATGTACCTATACATTACATACTTAATAAATGTTTGAAACAAGGGATATGCCCTAACGTGTGGAAGTCCGCTAAAATAGTTCCTGTGCATAAAACCGGGTCAAGAAAGAGCGTAGAAAACTACAGGCCAATTTCTATTTTACCCACTCTGTCGTGACTTTTCGAAAGGTTGATATACAATTCTATATACCCCTATTTACATAACGTCATTTTACCACAACAGCACGGATTTGTTAGGCGTCAATCAACTGTTACCAACTTGCTTATATATACCACGGAACTATTTGAAAACATAGATGCCAATATACAAACAGGCAGTATATACACCGATTTTTGAAAGGCTTTCAACAGGGTGGATCATCAAATACTGCTGGAAAAAATAGCATTTAACGGTATACGCGGTAACCTATGGCGATGGTTTAAGTCATATATAACAAACAGAACACAGAGGGTTGTTATCAATGGTCACGAGTCCGACTGTATCAGTATTACATCCGGTGTGCCACAAGGTTCGATGCTTGGCCCATTACTATTTATACTCTTTATTAATGACATCGGTTCATGTTTTAAATACTGCAACTTTCCCCTATACGCTGACGATTTAAAAATATATCATACCATTAAAAACTATTCTGACCATATACATTTCCAAACCGATCTAGATAATCTTACAACCTACTGCAGCAGAAACAAACATGACTTTAGCTTAAATAAATGTAAATCTATCACATTTACCCGTAAGAGAAACATCAGTAATTTCGATTATGATCTTTGTGGCACAAAACTTGATAAAGTTTAGTCCATCCGTTACCTTGGTATTATTCTTGATGGCAAGTTAACACTAGATGCTTATGTTAACAGCATATGCAGCAAAGCCTTTAAAATGTATGAATTTGTCGTGAGAGCTTGCAAAGACTTCAAAAATCCGTCAACTTATATTTATCTTTATAAGTCACTTATACGTTCTCAACTGGAGTATGGTGTGGCAGTCTGGAACCCTGTGTATAGTCAATACTCTAATCAAATTGAACGGATACAAAGAAAATTCTTAAAAACTGTTGATTATAAATGTGTACGTAAATATCTTAATTACAAACAGCTCCTACATAAATATCAAATGCTTAATCTTGAATCTAGGAGTTTACAACTAATGGTTATTCTCATGTATGATCTTGTGCATAATAGATATGACTGCATTCCATTATGTAATGCATTTTCATCGTGTAAACATGCGAGCCTGTCGCACTGTTGATACTTTCAAATGTACAAATTGTAGAACAAATGCAAGAAATCGTTCACCAATGTATTCTTTACCATCTACATATAACAAATATTTTAACCATATTGATATTTTTTCGACACGTATAGGACACTTTAAAAAGATGGCACTAGTGTCTTTGAAGGATTTAGACATGTGAATAAAATATAAATATTATACTATCTAAATCATGATATGGTGCACCTATACACATACACATACACATACACACATACATACACACGCACACATATAGATACATATGAATGACACGCACAGACAATTTTACACAATCCACACAATCACTAGAATATAATTTATCAACAATAATTTAATATTAAGTTTGCCTATTAAAATGTTTACCGAAAAACAATACAGTATTAGACTGCACATACTCAATAGTAGGTATGGATTGGGATTTCTACTTCACTTTGCCAAAAATCACAGTTCACTTCAACGGAGTGCAGCGGAGCGAGCGGAGCTCGATACAGTCGGATGCCCAATCCATGCATGATGATTATGATCTTGATGCTTCATTCGTGGATTTTTATAACGAACAGGGTTTGTCAGACAAGTAAAATAAACGAAATATTTAGATTTAACTTGATTTGTCGCAAGTTTCCATGCACTAGTTACGGGTACAAGGAAATGGGCAGGATATTTTACAATATATATGCAATCGCTTTTCCAAAATATTCTCATTCAATACCAAGCATCTCCCACAATTTGAAGAAAATGAAGTTTGTGAAACAGCCTCTACTGTTACAAGTGGAGAAAATTTGTCCTGATCTTAAAACTCAAATATTCCGTCATTGAAAACTCTTGCCAAATACCATCCGGTGTATAATTTGTGGTCCATCCAACTGTGGAAAGACTAATTTGATAGTAGGGCTTCTTTTACTCAGAAATGGATTGCGATACAGAAATGTTTACCTTTACGCCAAAACTCTTCACCAACCTGAGTACGTTTTTTTGGAAAATGTTTTACGTCGGGTCCCAGACATCACATTTACAAAGTATGGTGAAAATGAAAATGTTATTAGTTTGCAGAAAGCTAGACCAAATTCAATAATAATAATTGATGATGTTGCTTGCGAAAATCAGAATAATATTAGAGACTTCTTTGCAATGGGAAGACATCGAAATGTTGACTGCTTTTATTTAAATCAAACCTACCGTAAAGTGCCAAAACAACTGATAAGAGACAATGCGAATGTAATTATACTATTTAAACAGGACGATGTGAATATGAAACATGTCTACAATGAACATGTAACAACGGATATGTCGTGGCTGAATTCCGAGATATGTGTTCAAAAATATGGAGTGAACCTTATAATTACTTGGTAATAGACAAGAATTGTGAAAAAAATAAAGGTTGCTATAGAAAAAAATTTGACTCGTTTATAGTTTTTGATTAACAACTAGTATACTATATAAACACGATGTAATTTAATTTATGTCATTGTTTTAAAGTAGACATTGAAAACTAACGCACTTGTATCATGGAAACCAATTTAAAAAGAAAAATTGTTGAAGCAGCTGAGGCTATCAAGAAAAAAGTTCGTAAAATAAGAAATATTGAAATGGATAATGAAAGAGCCTTTAAAACAATTTTTAAGCCAATCTCTGAACCTTTAAATAAAATTGTTTAACGAAACAAGAAAATAACAAGAAAACCCCTTCCTGTAAACAACTATGCTCCTAAAAATGGTGAATATTCTGAAAGAAGTCATAGCAATAGTGAAAGTGTTGAAGAAGAAGGGGATGTTGAAGAAGAGGAGGAAGAAAGTGACGAGACTGCTTCTAACCACTTTAAAAATACTGAAAATCCTGACACTAGTAATGACTCATTTAAATCGGATATTAATACAAATGATTATCAAAATTTTTCTAACTGGTCTTTGTCTTCTGAATGTTATCAAAATGTTCCTTATGGTATCAGGAATGATCAAGGAAAACTCAAGATGGGTTCAACGAATGTTTATATTGCTGAAAACGATAGTTTTGTAATAATAGCAGGCCGTAAATATAAAACAACTCCTGGTTTAATAGAATTGCTCATGAAAAGGAACCCTGATTATCACGACGACAGCTCCGATGCGGCCAAAAACCATCTGATGTACGTCATCCGCACCGCGAAGACTGGTTGCAGGCAATCCAGGCCGAACCCGACGAACGTGGTGTAGACAGGATATTTCGCGGGGGAGAAATAAAACATAAACTTAAACTGGGACTCGAGGCTTTGCAGCTTTCCTTATCCTGCACGCTCCCGGATTGTGTGGCGACGAATGCCGCGGCGCGGGAACAGCGCTCTATTTATAGTAAAACGAACTAAAAGCGGGGGAAGCGAGGGGAACATGTCGCGCAGGGTGTACCGCGGGATAAGGGAGAGCTGCAATTGCTCTATTTATTTTAATTAATCAAACTTTACTAACAAATCTAATAGGAATCAAATAAGAAAGTTATCTTATATGATACGACCTAATCTTGTAAATGAAAATCAAAGAAATCAAATGCTTTAATCAAAAACTTAGCTCTAGAATGCCTTATACTTGCTAATTAAATCTTACAAATGTATTCAAAACACTTAATTACATAGCTGTGGCATTCTTAACTAAATACTAAATCATTCTAAACTAAAATACCAAAATATTTCTTATAACAACTTAAAACAGCGTAATTTACTTCAGTAAGTAAATAGAACTAAAAGAAAATATGCCAACAAATCAAAAATACATGAAACTTAATTTATGTAAAATTCTTAAGTAAGTAAAATTAAGAAAAAAGCCAATTAAAAGTATTATTTACATTGTCGGCTAGCTAAAATATATGTACAATTGCCGACATCCTCCCCCTCGTGTGGAAGCACTAACTTATGTTAGGCGATTTAAGTAAGTACTACCAATCTAGACTTAGGGCTGAGTTTGTTCTAACTTCTGTAACTCGTAATTTTCCGTTTTTCCCTGGTAGTTACTTTATGTCTTCGTCTCTAAGGCACTGTATGTCGAGGGAAGTAAGTCAATCCGATGGTTTTGGCTTCCTTGGTCATGCCGCCGAAGTGGGTGGGCGTGAGTGTTTCTAGCAAGTCTGCTGCTGCCGGTGTTAGAGCGCGTGAACTCGCGACGTGTAAAATACGACGTGTTTTTTCTATCGACACTGTGTCTTCTAGAATGGCTAGAAGAGGCTTCTTGAGAGGTCTGATTCAAGTTTCTGCTATTACGTGATCGACTCTTGTTACTTACACGTAGCTCCCCCTCGTGTGAGCGTGTGGACTTCAGGCGTCTCTCTTTGCACTTTTGACATTTGTACACTAAGCTGCGTACAGCATTTCCTAAGCCGATTGTATAATACTTTTTTCCGAGCTCGTTTTTTATCGTTTTGTGGTCGGCGTGGCGGAACTTAAAGTAATAATGACGTATCAGTAACTTTGTGACGTAGTTTTTTGCGTCAAGTATTACGGGCTTCGACGTCACGGCTGAAGTTATGTCTCTAGAAACATCTATCCTACTTGCAACACGAATAATATTGTGTTAATCGAGCTCTATGCATATTTTATGCAATTTCGATCCGCGGCGAACTTGAGACTTTTTTATTAAACTCTCTATTGCACTCTTGAATTCGTCACGTTGGGCTCTTTGCAGCAGTAGTTATTCTGCAGAATGCAAGTAATGCGCTTGAGGCTCTTGCGCGTCTATGCGTTTATTAGAGCGGTCAATGCACAGCAACCGTTTTGCTGTAGCTCGTAGCAGATGATCATAAGAAGAGAAACGAGTTGGTTTGGGCAAGACTTCATCTTCCTTCCCGCTTATCATAGTTCTTGCCGTCTCTTTCTTGCTATATACTCTCTACTTCTATGTGCAGCTTTTTCGACTCGTGTAATAACTTAGAGTCGCTGCTATATTGACTACGTGCTGTGATATGGGTCGTGCTGCGAGTTTTTCTCAATTCTGGTGGGGTTTTTCCTGGATTTTTGGAATAACCTCGTTCTGAACGAACTTTAACCTGCTTGTCGCAGTCCGAAGTACTTTGAGCTTTATTCTCAGGGCTAATCCAGCTTCTTTTTGATTCTATGCCCGGGCTTTCAGTACCAGCATGAAGACTTACGACGTATTCTAGGCTGCGTAGGTGATTCATCTTAGCCACGGGTTTTGATACCTCTGACATTTGTCCGTGTAAAACCCACCCTAAGCTCGTGTATGAAGCTACCGGTTCTTGATGACTTCCTTGTCTTATTTCTCTTGAAACAATTAGGTTCCGATTGTCTTGGTCGATAAGTACAGTCGGCCGCACTCGCTCGTAACACAAAACATCTTCCATCTCTCGTAAGTGCGGGCAACTCTGTACCGTTTCTTGGTCGATCTCTTGAGTCATTAACCAGGAACCTATTCAATGTCGAAATTGTCAAACTGAAGCTCACAAAAACACGCGTGTTTGAAAAAAAATTTATTTTGTGCGAAAAAAAAAAATTTTGTAGCTGTTAATTTGGCACGTGATATGTCAGATGTAACATCGCCGAAAACGTCCTATTTCACAACACTTACGTCGGATTATTATACTTCTCTATCACAGATAGATTTCACCGAATCCAGGGCAGGGTCGAAGTTCGCTTTTACTATATGTACTTTCGGCAATCCGTGTGATAATAATTCTTTTCAACAGTGTGTGATACTAAAAATCATTTAGTTTGTATGGTTCGCAAAAGCTTCTGCCTATTTGATCTTTAACTTTTGCCTGTCATCATCTCAAAACTTTACTTTCTTTGCGACTGACTTTCTATGCATGTATTGAACATAGTTATGGCTTTTAATATTTAAAAATTTAGCGAATGTGTACTCGGATTGAAATTAAACATCTTCATTTATAATATTTATATAAGGTCATATAGTATAGAGAGACTCATAGTTATCCTCTTTGGAATGTATCAACTCCGTAAAGAAACCTACATGAGGATCATAAAATCAAATTAAATTGTTTTTCAGTGTTAATCCTTAACGGCTTCATTCAACCGCAAACAAGCTTAATTAATTACATTGTATTTGCCATCGTTTCTCTTTTGCGGTTTGCTGATAACATTGTCAATGATGTCAACAGTAAAACCCATGTTGTTATTTATGGTTATAAGCTAACGCAACAATGGTCGTTCTCTTATCATCATGATTGAAAAATAATTCAGTCGCTTAAAGCTGCTCAGAATAATGCTAATTGCCTGAATCTTCAAAAATATTCAAAAGCGCTCTTCATTCAACTGACCAAGTAAGGTTACAGCGAGAAAAGCTCGACATCGATTCTGTGGGCGATGTTCTCGGAAGACTTGCCTTTGATATTTTATGATATATGTTTTTCATGAGCTTTCTATCATCGTATAATGAATATTGATGTGGTCGTAAAACATTGAATACTCTAATACTAATCTACGAAGAATTTATATGACTAAATGTTTTTGTTTGAAAACTCGAGTAGTTTCTGTTCTGAAAAAGAAACTCGTTAAATTTAACATCTATAAAATTTATTATTATGGCTTACTAATCATGCTGTAGTATCACAAGTTGGTAGGGTTGAAATATACTATATTGAAATTTTTGTTTTCTTGACTTTGAAAATTGGTCTTATTTATCATACGGGATTAGTGATTATCTGAAAGATAAATTGAGTGTCAACAGCATTTGGAATGCTTTTCAAAGGGTTATTCTATAAATGTTCAATAACGCAGTATTTCCAGGATTTAGAGTCAGGTTATGAGTTAGACAAAACAAAAACGCAGATAGTGTTTATTATTTTACTTTTATTTACTCAGAATGATATGGCCAGAGAATAACATACAAAATAGAGTACATAAATGCATATTTATCTGTCCTATAGAGCTGTCGCCATTTATTCATAGGACTAGTATACAAGATATAAATACAATACATTAAAATATTTTACACTGTCTAGCACAAAATTATCTCAAATTTTTCATATAAGCTTCTTTTGAAGTAAGACTAGAGATGTCAAAATCATATGCTCCTCTCCACGCAGTTAAACCATAGTAAATTACACTCTTAAGGATGTATAAGCGAGGGCGTGGGGGAATAGTAAGTGGCGATAGGCTCGGGGAGTTGCGGGGTGATGAGACGAACATAACCGCTTTACGTATGGTGTACATTCAGCGTGACGTGTAATATACATAAAATGAAAATTTTGAATTTAAATTTAAATTTTTCTCTTTAGGATGCACCAATGGATAGTATTTTTATTATTTTAACTACTTACTATAAATATCATCTTTCTTTTTTATAGTTTTTTTTCATATTAAAAGTACTTTAACATATTTATATTTAATGATTTAGCATCAAGACTACCCGTTTCTCCATAAGAGCAATGTATTTTATGTCGATTTTGAATAACTATTTTTTTTTAATTTGCCCCGATACCTATGCTGAAATTTTGACAGCAAATTCTTTGGGTATAAGTCTATGCTGAAAAAAATTTTGGGGGCTTAAATTGTAAAATGTTGTCACGTTCATAGATCCTTAATTAATCAAGGCATTAGGCATGAAACATAATTCTTAAGGTTTTCGTATTTATCACTAAACTAAGCACATGAAAAATAAAAATACAAATTTTATCGGTCAACTCTCTCATAAGTACTCACTTCTACATTATAGCTTCATCACAGTTCATGCTGCAGTAACAATTCAAGACACATTTATAAACACCAACTCTAAAATGTCTTGTATTGATAATGCTATGATTAACACTGATCACTCAGGGAGAGTGTATTCCTCTAAACTGATAGACTCGAAGGACACTTGGTGTTTAATTTTTAAAAAGGACATCAGGCACCGACACTGATTCTGTCTTCTGTAGCTGGTCCAAACAGATGTCCAGCGTACAGATTGATACGATGTAGTAATACCATCGATCCTTCAAGAGCATTTTCATGGAAGATGGTCATTCCAGTTAGTGACGCTGGACCAAAAATATTTAAAATCGTACCTGTATCCATTTCTCAGTCACGAGTACGTATACTTCAAAAATACAGAGTGATATAATAATAAATTTTGTCTTAACTGCCTTTTTATACTTTCATATCGATGCACCGAACAAGACAAAGGTTAGCGCATTTCAAAATTTAAGTATAAACTTCACAATACGAATTAAGCATTTAACTCATTCTTAACGAATCAAATAACATTATTTCTGAACTGGTGCTTCAATATAAAACGAATTATGTGCGCATGAAAATCTTTCGAGCAAATCACAATGAAAAATCTTAACATCGATATGTATTTTAAGTAATGATACATACTACATCATTTTGAATACACCCAAGAAGTATTGATATAAAACTTAAATTCAAGGCAGTGAAAATAACTTCTTCCTAATATAGCCTACAAGAAGTTGGTAACACATGACATAGTCTTCTACGCGATTCATGAATCCAGACTTTTGCTGGCGCACTTCTTTAAGAATATTTGGCAATGATAGTGTTCCCGTTTTATGGAATTGTGCAACGCATATGTCGAACACACAAAACACCGCAGATCTGCTAACTCCAATTCAAAGCACTGCACAATTATGGGGCCAATTTTCTTGTCAGCCGTTTGTTTCTCCAACTGCTGATACATTTTTTTAACATTAAAAAAAAATCCATAAAGGCATCTGGCTGATGAGAAAATTTATCCTCTGGCCAAGCGGTATATTGATAGTGCCATATTTTATATTCCCGGCCAGACTGATTGGTCAGACTTAACAATGTTAAGTTATAATGTGGATTGACACTAATTTCTAAAGTCTTAATCTTAAACTTGTCACACACTATCTCACAGCCCTCCTGAGGGGACCAATATTGGTAACTCTTCTGATCACTTAATCGATACAACATCACTATAATTTGGACCTTGTGGTCCCACACGGCTTGCCAAAATTTATTGCAGACTTCTTCTTGCAAACTTTTCATGCAAATATACTTCCGCTTGACATCATGACAATCAATGAAACTTGCATTAAAGATTGTCTCGTTACTGCTGAGCTTCACACGACGGTAAAGATAACGCACGAGCTGCATGTTACTTTTGTTTTTACATTTATCTTCGTCCTGGCTTGATGAAGCACTGCCCATTTCTTCTTTTTGTTTGGGGACTATCGAATGATATTCTTTTATAATACTGGCTAGTGAATGCGGATCATTCATGAAACGTAGAAAATCAATTCCGTTCATTTCTGGAGTGTAGTTCTCCATTTTTGTAGTCTTTTGGATTTCGAACTTAAGTTCAACTTTTGTTGGTTACTCAAAGAGAGCCCTTACTAAGCTGGATTTTATTTAATAGTGTTGGGACTTATATATCCATTGTCATGCCTGCTGAGTTTTCCGTGCAACTAGGTTTATTAGCTTAATGAGAATGTCCACCTACGGCATATGCTTCCCGATAAACGTAATTGGAATGCCAACAGCATGGAACTTTTTATTGTTTCTTTATGGCTAGTAAATCCAAAACTAGTAGAAACTTTTGAACTCATGTAATATATATTGTATAAATTAATTAATTTTTTAAATAAATTATCATATAGCCCATCTACTCTAATTTACTCTATTAATTAAACCTACACTGGGCATAACATGCAAAATAGATAGTATAGATACAAATAATTGCTCCTACTATACCTCCTATTAGTTATTGTACTGTTGCGTGCACTGATTCAACAATTGCAGATGACCTGAAGCTCCAACGTGCAATAAACGGTACAGTAAGATACATTTTTAATTAAAAAAAAATTATCCTATACTTCAGCATCGTCGTATTTTTGGACTTTTTCAGCTTAATCGAAAATTACTATATCACTATCTAGAAAAATGTTATCAGCTGTAAACATTTCATTAGCTTAAGTATTAGGCAAATAGAATTGTTGCGGTCCTGCTGGGAAGTCACAAATAGTGCTCTTCTTAGTAACTATTATCCATGGACCTATAAACTACGCTCAATTAATTCACTAAAAGTAATTTATACATACCATGCTAGGAAACTAAATAGATACGATGCGATTATTTTAATGATTTAGATATCAGCAAAAGTATTGACTGCTTCATGTTCTCGACTGTTATCGCACAGTATGTAGTGATGGAATGAGTTCAGTGATTTAAGTCGATATTCTGTTTCTCATTTGAAACATTTGATTATAGTTAGCCAGAGAATATTCTTAATTAAAGAGCCTAGATGATGTAGGGAACATTATGAATATAGTTTAAAAAAACTAAAAAAAATACGCTTTTAAAGAGCATCGAACTGAAAAGTTAAAACAAATTTTTAAAAACTATATTTATTTTTCTTTTTTTAGTTCGATTTATTGTCAAAAATGAAATTTTTCTATAAGTTCTCGTCAATAGTTTGTAAATCTCCAACAGAGGGTGCACTTGGCTCTTAGTCTAAAGGAGAGTTACAAACAAACATGCAAACATAATACAAGTGAACATACAGGTGAAGCCAATAAAAGATCGTTAAAAAGCTCTTTGAAATTAGCAATCCTCATCAATACTTATAGACTTTTAGATTAGTCTGAATACCAGAATTTCTTAGTAGATATACATGCTGAAAGATAAACGATTTAATGTACGAGTGCTTATAACCAACATCTCATTTTTTACAGTACAGATGTTTACGATTGCTTTTACTGTCAATTCAGCAAACTCATCGGAGGAGAATGGGTTAATGTATTAACATTCCTGAAACAGAATATTTTTGCAACATATTTAGTTTGAAAAAACCCTGAAATAAATGTTAACGTTGTCTTATATCACAACGGGCTAGTAGGCATATTGCCAACCAAAATGTGGATTTCCGTAAGGACTTTGTTGATAAGAATGACTGCAGCGATACATACAACGCAAAGGGATAGATTAGAGTATAGTAATTATTTTAACAATTTTTAGTAAGGGAAAACTAATATCGTTTTCCTGCTTTTGTATATACTTTATTAATACAAATATTTTTCTGTACCAACATCAACAGTGTAATAAAATAATGGTACTATCATAATTAGGTTTTACCATGTCTACCGATATCGCATTTGAGAAGAGATTCCATCTGTCACCCTTATGTCTAGAGCATTACTTCTTAGCTTTACTGTACGGAAGATTTGTTCAGAATTTTAATTCTTTATTTAAAAAGCTATAGATTGTCAATTTTATTCGTATGTTGTTTGGCACTTATGCTTCTGAAGTAAACAATATGTTCGCCAAGTAAATTCACCGCTTTTAGAATTACAAGATAAGTATCTTTCGAGATCGCGACGTTGCCTGTTAAGTTAAGATGGTTTATAGTTTGCGCGTTCATAATCTCGATATTCCTTTCAAATTTGCCCTTTACACGCAAACGTAACTTAAAGGAGTTCTCATAATCGATGCGCTTACTGCCAACGCCCTCTATTCTTAACATTTCACTTTTTCCAGGGGGCGCGACAGCCAATGCTGTATTTTCTTCTATGATAGTCATCGTAGAACCTTCGTCCAATAAGGCGTAAGCATCCGCTTTTCCACGCGGCCCGTAGAGTTCGATCGGGATAATCTTTAAGTAGGTACGACGCCCCATAGATGCTGTATTGACTGACGTTATATGCGCCTGGTTTTCTTCACCTGAAGTTGTATTTTCTTTTATCTCTTGATGTAACAGCTTGTGATGCATGAACTTGCACCCATTGACTCCGCAAGCCTTGGCCTTACATTTAAATCTCCCGTGCTTGTCTGCTAAGCACTTAAAACATGTATGAGTCTTCTTCGCTATCTCGTAGCGTTCGTCGATGCTCTTTGACTTAAACTCATTGCAATCACGAAGAAAATGACTACCTTTGCATAAATCACATTCTGATTTCTTTTCTGTGCGATTCTTCATAGATTTCCGTCCCTATTTTTCTTCTTGTGACGTCATGACTGCCACCTTTGCGTGTGACTCTTCCTCTCTTTCACAGTCGCTTTCCTTCTCGCTCTCACTCGAGTAATCCGTGGCGCTGTCCATTTCACGTGTGACGTTTACGTGTTTCCTCCTTATGTCGGTTCGCATGTGCCGCCTGTCTTCTCTACGCGATTCTAAAGCAGCTATATGACAAAACTGCTCGCTTATATCTGTGAGAAAATGCCCCATACATTGCAGCTCGGGTTCACTAGGAAATTGCGCTCGATACTTACACCACTCAAATCTCATTAAATTATTGAGTTTATCGACGATTTTTCCTGTTAATTCGGGCGAATATAAATACTGCGGCTTGTTCAAGGCTTTTACAGCCGCTACGCAGTTTGCTACTTTGGTCGCGAAGGAGCTGATGTTACTTCCATCCTCTTGTAACTTTAAATTATCCAACTCACTCAGTATGAGTACTTCAGGTCGGCCGAACCTTCTTTCAAGCGCCTCTAAGACATCTTCAGCCCCTGCATTTGAGTAGAGTAGCCCCTTGACGCTGTCTCTTGCCTCTCCTTTGAGCGATTTTCGTAGACGTGTGACGTTCTGTATCTCGGTAAAATACTCTTCTGTATCTTCGTATACCCGTTTAAAGGGGATCCATTCGCTTATAGTCCCGTCGAAGGCAGGTAACTCGTTGAGATACTTAGGCGGCGTAGGCCTTGGCTCATCTCGTATCGTCTTTAACGCATCCACTATGGCTGTGGCTAGTTGCGTGACGGGTTCTTGAGTTGACCTTGCAGCTTGCGGTCCCGACGCGATGGGGTAGGATTCATGACTTACGGACCTGTTGCTCTCCTTTACATGACTTTTCTGACCGGATCTGACTGGCTGCGGCATAACGACAGTTTTTTCTTCCTCACTGTCGGTTTCAGCTTCTAATTGTGCATTCAAGAGAGCTAACTTTTACTCTAATATCTTTTGCTTAGCAGCCAACTTCTTTTTTCTCGATTCCCGCTCAGATAGAGCCTCCGAAGTCATCGCCTCCGCAGCGGCATTCACAAGATCACTCCCTTTTTCTTTATTCTTTGAAGCTAGACTTCTATATAGCGACGCGGTAGTCCCAGCGCTCCACTCTATCTCCGATGTGCTAGGATCCATTATCGCCCGCGCGTCTCTCGGCGCTGACTCCATTGCCGCTCTTGAACGCGTAGTCACTTCATTGACTACAGACATGGTGACTCCTTACTTTGACTTCTTTCTTCCGAGGTGAGGGGGGGGGATGCCGGCAGCCCTACGTTCCCTACTATCCCTACACCTATAACGATAGCCAGGGTGCGGCCACAAACACACACGACTTTTAATCTTTAGAAATAAAGATATGACCGCACCGCCCAGCTACGTTCCTACCTACAAGCCCTAATGCCATAGCTAGGGCACGACCAAATGACTTTTAAACCCTATAAAGTAGCGTACCGCCCAGTTTCGTGCGCTCGGGTACGACAACACACATACGACTTTTATATCTTAAGAAATAAAAGGGTCGCACCTAGCCTCGCACCTAACAAGTCCCTACTACTATAGCTTGAGTACGGCCACGAACGACTTTTATACCTTATAGAAAAACATACGACTTTAAATCTTTTGAAACTGTATGACCGTATCGAGCCACAGTACCTAACCACCTAACACTGCCCTGAAAAGGGCAATCGGGCTTAACAAATCGCCCGTACCTTACACTGCCCTGAAAAGGGCAATAGGGCTTATGAGATCGCCCTAACCGCCGTGGAACGGCGTTGCGCAGTGACACGGTCGTTTGGCACGGTTAGGTGACCGTGTGTGCGGCTCGAGACGCTTGTGTCGCTCTGACTCTTCTAACCTACGACGCAACACCACCCTGACGCGCGCAGCCACTCGCACCGGTTGCTATGCCGCGCCGGCGCCGCCCTGTCGCTCGCACGCGCCGCACTGTCTCGCTCGCCGCGCGCCGACACCTTGATGCTACCTGGCACCCGGCTCGTTGGCGCCGCCCTGTGTAGCCCTCTGGCGCCTTGTTGACGCTGCCCTTATCGTCGCCCGCGTGTCTTGCAACGCGAACTCTGCCGCCCTGAAGCGTTGACCCTCTGGTGCACCACTTTGTCGTTGCCCGCGTGTCTTGCAACGCAGACTCCGTCGCCCTGAAGCACCGACTTGATGCTACCACTTTCTTGCGTCTTCTGTTGCTAGCTGGGGCTCTGGCGCCGCCCAGTCTAGACTCGATGGCGCGCCGATCCGTCGCCGCGCGCTGCTTCGCAAAACCCGTCGTTTCTCCCGCCGACTCGACGTTAGACGACCTTCTTTCTTCTGTGACTTTCCACCGGTGGGTCCAAGCCTAGATGCGGCTTAGAAGGACCATATTGCGACGACAGCTCCGATGCGGCCAAAAACCAACTGACGTACTATTACGGGGTGGGTCAGGAGACTGTTTTTAAAAAAAACAATTAAGTCCCCTAAAACAGAATGTTTATTAAAAATTCACAAATGAAGTACTGCACAACTCGAAAGCCAAACCCGAACTGATTTTACGTAATTAAAATTACCGGAGCTCGTCTCGGTGTCCTATTGCATTTACGTAAATGCAATAGGAAGTGATTCGGCGATTTATTTTATTATAGACTGCTAAGGAATTTGGGATATAACAGCCCCCCGGATGAAATCGAACATCATCTTTAAAAATGATGTGAGATAAATGAGTAATCAATTTAAATTTGGCTTTCGTTACATAAACAAAGACTTAAACTAATTTAACTAATTGAAATTCTGAAACTTAAATTTAATACAATGAGTGCATGTGCACTTAATAGAGACAGGTAAGTTGTCAGACTCTATGGAAGAAATTGAGATCATGGTAAGTGCGTTTTAGCTGTTACAATGATATTCCTTCGAACCGGCACTGGTGACCTGGTCTCGACCTCTTCCATGTCGGAGGAACTGGAGTCTTGCATGTTTGACATCACCACAGTTTGTGTCATTGGCTGTCTACTGACCTTTTTGTTGTGACATTGGTTAAATATTTGTACACACGTTTGCGGATTTGAACTTGACCAAATAAACTTCCTGCTCTTATATAACATATATATGAAAAACACTATTCCTATGACGTAACTAACAGATAGGTAATGGATTCCGTATTTTTGGAAATGAGAGGGATTTTCTAGTGTATTTAGTTCCTTCTCAAGATAGTCCAGATGCACACTGGCGTGGAGTAGTGCGTCTAAACTATCAACACTTCTCAGTTTGGTAAAAGGTAATTTTGAAAAGGTTCTGTTGACTTTACTTTTCTCACAACAGTCGTCAAGAATTATGTTAAAGTCGGAAATTGGTTTGCTAACGTTGGTAACATAGTTTTCATTTACAGGGTTGAACTGTAACGTTTTATAAAACGCTTTACAATGTTTAGGCAAACTTAGAATGCCTACAGAAAACAATATTTCGTCGTAGCTTACAGGGTTATTTTTACAAGTAATGTGACATTTCCCAGGCTCAGACTGGGTGAACAACCATCTATTATTACTTATCTTATGAAAGATGTCCACATGTCCATGTAGTAGTTTGGTTTCACAGAAATCGGGCAGTTTATTTACAATTTCACTAATTAAGGTAGTTTCGCAAGTGGGATTCGCTATTGTCGAATACACATTCGTAAGCGCGCACACGTAACATTTGCCACTAATCACTTTACACTTTTCGATATCTCTTATCAGTGAATAAAACATATGATCAGCTGTAATTGCCACATAGGAGCTTGTAGGCGCAATTAGTACGAAGGTATCTGGTTTTGAAATGTCGTAAGGGACAGGTAAGGGAATGACGTTAAATAGGTTGTAGGTTTGAGGCAGGACAAGGGGTATCTTTACTAATAAAACTATCTTATTGAAATGGTAATAGCATACGAGTCTAGATATATCTAGTATCTCGTGTATGTTTTGCAAAGTCAGCGGGACAGCGAGTTCATGGTTCTTGGGAAGGTCGTTTCTATGCTTATCTAACTCATTGTACAGTTGATAAGGGCTGAGCACAGTAGGGTGTAGTATGTTTAGCTTTGCGAAAAGGATAGCATTGTTTACGTCATCTATATCGAAAGATAATGTTAAAACTATAGCTTCTAAGGAATTAAATAAAGAACTAAGTTGAGATTTTATTTCTAGCTTATCGTTAGAACTACTAATCTTATCCATTATGTTATGTATTATTTCCATGTTTTTCAATAGGTTTTGTTCATTTTCATTAACCTTAGAAATAGAGCTATTAAAATTAGAGATAGTAGATTTAATTACGTGTAGGTTATCTTTCATTAAGTGAGTTAGCTGTTTTTCGTCTGTTTGAACCTTATCGATGGCTTCATTAATTTTTGTAGCGTCTTCCGCGTCCAAGGTTCCGAAAAATACCTTTAAGATTGAGCCTCCAAAGTCTAACAAGCCGCGCTTGACACGACTAGGGGTCTCGTTATCAATAAGGTATGAAATAGAAGAGAATTTGTTTACGTTATTAAGATATTGGTTACGTAAAGCAGATAATGAGTTTGTACAATCGGTCTGAGTTTTTGAAGAGACAATAGCATTACATAATACATTAACTTTTTGAAATAAGAATTCTACTTTATCTAAGTTAGACTTAATATGACTAATATCTATGTAAGTGATGACGTTCCAGTCGTCATTAATAAACTTAACATCTAAGAGTTTGTCAAAATATAATCCGGGACTTCCTATTATCTTCGTGACGAATTCTCCATCGCACGAGCGTAGATGGACTCTGGAAAGACACATAGTTATGATGCTACTTGATCTTTGGCGAGTTTAATTTCATCGAAATGGTGACGTACATGTTTACGGTTTATTTGTAATGTGACCGTATGATTGCCAGTGAGTTTTATCACTTTATATGGGCCTTTCCACACTGGGGATAGGGCCTTGTTTTGCTTGTGATGGCATCTTACATACACCATATCGCCACATTTATACGTAGTCGGTTTAGTGTGTGAGTCATAATATTGTTTAGATTTCTCTTTCGAGGACTGTATATTTTGAAAGGCTTTATTCCTACTGTAATAGAGTCGATGATTGAGTGCTCTAATGTAGTCACTGTATGTATTCAAATCAAGTGAATCGATGCTTTTAGGAATATAGGGCTTATAGCCAAAAAGAAGTTCTAGTGGAGGAAAGCCAGTAGTACTATGAACGTTGGAATTGTAGGCTATCATGGCAGTAGCTAGGTATAAGTCCCACGTATGTTGGTTTTCGTCGATGTATGATCTCAAGTATTCTTTTAGAGTAGAGTGGCTTCTCTCAAGAGCTCCACATGTCTGAGGATGATAATGTGAGGCGAATATGTGTTTAATGCTAAACAGTTTTTCTAATTGTTTAAATACTTCGGAACAAAAGTTTGTTCCCTGATCGGTAACGATCATCTTGGGAATGCCTACGTGAGATATGTATCGAACGAATAGCCTGGCTGTTTCTTCGGCAGAACAAGTCTGCATAGGATAAGCTTGAGAGTATTTTGTTAGATCGTCTTGAAGTGTGAGAATGAATTTAAATTTATGTTTAAATTTATGTTCAGGAAGGGGCCCGACGAGGTCTAGAAATAATTTTTCGTTGGGCTTTGTGGCGGTGGATGTTATCACCATTGGAGCGCGGTTAGTTTGGCGCAAAGGTTTATTTATTTGACACGAACGGCAATTTTTTACATAATCCTCAATATCTTGGCGCATACTTTTCCACCAATATTGGGACTTGATTCGCTCTATCATGCGAGTTATGCCAGGGTGACCAGCAGAAGGTGAGTCGTGATTTTCTTTAAGAATATTTTAATTTCGTCAGGAGTAGGGTATTGTACCGAGTTGCGGTAGATATTTACCTTAATACCGGTGTTGTGAAATAGAAAACCTAGGATGTTATATATCTTTGTAAAGGACAGTTTACTAAAGGGATCAGAGAAGTCGGAGATAGCAAATTCTTTTTCTTCTAAATACCAATACTTGATCATGTCTCTATACTCCCGTAGGAGGTTGAATATATCCTTGTAATTCATCTCATCAAAGTGATTAATTCGAGTAAATAGGTGAGTGAAAATATGTTTGTTATTTGAGGTGGATAGGTAAGTATGTAGTTCTCGTTCAATACTGCGGATGTCAGGCTGGCTTGTAGATAGTTCGAGGATTTCCTTGCAGTAAGGGACTGATTCATCTAGATCTAATGAGGTTGGATAGGCGATTAATCTGCATTTTGCTTTTAGCAAGGACTCTTGGTGTTCTTGAATTTCGGTGTCATATGACACTGAGTCTTGACGATTTATTTGGAGAAATTGTTCGTAGGTTTCGGATAACGATGGCATTGAATGAGGTGAAAAACTAGTGTCGTCGACCGTGGGAGGATTGGGTTCCGCAGTCGGAGAGTTGGAAGTTAAATTTTGATCTAAGGCGTTTACTGGGAACCTAGATAGTGCGTCGGCGTTGGCATTGAGTTTGCCTTGTTTATATACTATTTCGTAATCGAACTCTTCGAGTTTTAGCCGCCAACGGATTAATTTATATCCAGGATCTTTTACGTTAAATAGCCATACCAAAGGCTTGTGGTCAGTGACTATTTTAAACTTTCGGCCGAATAAATAAGGTCTAAAGGTTTTTGTTCCGAATAAGATTGCAAGAAGTTCTTTTTCGGTTACTGAATAATTGCCTTCTGCCTTGTTCAACGTGCGAGATGCATATGCTATAGGTTTATCTTTACCTACCTCGCCTTGGGAGAGGACAGCCCCGACGGCATAGTTAGAGGCGTCCGTTGTAAGGATAAATGGTTGATTAAAATCAGGGTATTGAAGTAATGGTGCTGAGGTCAATTTATTTTTTAGGTTATTAAAAGCTTGTTCTTGCTCTTGCGACCAATGAAAGATAGAATCTTTTTTAAGAAGAGAGGTTAGAGATTTAGTTATTTTCGAGAAATTGTCAATAAACCGGCGATAGTAGCCAACAAGCCCAAGAAAGGATTTTATTTCCTTTTGATTTTTGGGTCTTGGAAATAGAGTGACGGCTTTTACCTTTTCTGGATTAGGAGATACGCCCTTGTCGGTAATAATATGCCCGAGGTATGCGACTTCTCGTTGCAAGAATTCGCACTTGTCTGGTTGTAGTTTAAGATTATATTGACGCAATCGGTCAAATACAAGTTTAAGTTTTTGCATGTGAGATTGTAAATCGTGAGAGTATATGATGCAATCGTCTAAATAAACATAGCAGTGAAGGCCTTGCAATCCTGAAAGGACAGAATTCATCAATTTTTGGAACGTAGAAGGCGCGTTTTTGAGCCCAAAGGGCATGCGATTAAATTCGAAGTGTCCAGACGTGCCATTCGTGATGACGGTAAAGCCAGTTTTGGGTGCGTCCTTGGAATTCAACCTGATTTGGTGAAAGCCACTGGCTAAGTCGAGGGTCGTGAAGTATTTGGAGTGTCCCAGCTGGTCTAATATGTCGGTTATAAGCGGTAAAGGATAGATCTCTGTGACAGTTGCGTCGTTTAATTTTCTATAGTCGATAACTATCCTCCACTTTTGTACTCCCGACGCGTCCATTTTCTTGGGAACGACCCAAACCGGAGCACTCCAGGGTGAATTAGAAGGACGAATTATGTCTTGTTCCAACATTTTCTTAATTTGTTTTTCTACTTCACTCTTGTGACATTCTGGAAATCGATAGGACTTAACATGAATAGGAGTAGCGTCCTTAGTGTCAATAGAATGCTCGATTGCGTTAGTAAAAGATAACGGTTCGCCTTCCAAATGAAATATGTCTGTGTATTCCGAACAGAATTCTAAAATTGCTTTTGTTTCTTCGTCATTTAAGTGAGAGGTGCGGATAGAGTCTAAAACCATTTGAGATCGGTTTAAGAGAGAAGGTTGGATATTATAGATCTCTTTAGAACATTGACTTGGAGAAATCTGGGAGGAGAGTTTAGTATCGTAAGGTGTGAGATGAACGAAAAAATCTTTGACTTTTATTTCGGATTCTGTAGTATTTAATACAGATATGTTAACACGACGATTAGGTTTTATGGTAACAATAGAGTTAGCGAGATAAACACCTTCAGATATACAGTGATCAAGAACTAACCCTTCTTCGAGGCCTTTTAGCTCTGAGGGCTCATTTGAAATTGGACACTCAATGATGGCTTCTGAACGCGGTGGAATTACATAAGTGGGTTGTTTGAAACTAAATGGTAACAGGTCACCTTGGATTTCTAAACAGCTTTTTGAATAATTAATATTTGCGTCGAATTGTTTTAAGAAGTCATTCCCCAATATTCCGTCGTAAGTTAGGTTTACATTCTTGTCAATTGCATGAAACACAAAATTGAAAGTCAAGAAGGCAGGACGATCGGAAATTGTTTTAAATTTGCAGAGAGCAAAGAACATTCCCAAAGTCTCGCAAAAAGAGTTGTTATTGCTTAAGCCTTTAAGTTTAATTTTGACTTCCGACAAAGCGGATTGTTGTGTAAGGTTGTCAAGTTTCATGATAGATACACTTGATCCAGTGTCTATGAGAAAGCACAACGGCTTATCTGAATAATTTGTTTCTATTTAAATATGCGGTAATGAGATTTTGTGAACTGATGTATTCATTTCATAGATAGGTAAATGACGCGTCTCAGAGTCATCAGAGTTTTCGGGCATTTCACCCTGTAGATTTTGATTAGTATTGGACTTATGTGGATTAGTATCCTTATTGGAAGAGCCTTGAAAGTACCTAGAATTGGTTTGTTTAGCACCTGTGGAAACAGCGTTCCTCTTTTGGGGAGTTACAGGCGGTGATTTAGAAGAGTTATGACTCAAGGAAGCAGTGACTCCTGAAGGAGTGTCTTGAGTGGATTTTGAAAAGGATTTGGAATGACTCAAGGAAACAGTGACTCCCGAGGGAGTGTCTTGAGATGATTTTGAAAAGGATTTAGAATGACTCAAGGAAGCAGTGACTCCCGAGGGAGTGTCTTGAGATGATTTTGAAAAGGATTTAGAATGACTCAAGGAAGCAGTGACTCCCGAGGGAGTGTCTTGAGATGATTTTGAAAAGGATTTAGAATGACTCAAGGAAGCAGTGACTCCCGAGGGAGTGTCTTGAGATGATTTTGAAAAGGATTTAGAATGACTCAAGGAAGCAGTGACTCCCGAGGGGTGTCTTGAGATGATTTGGAATGACTCAAGGAAACAGTGACTCTTAAAGGAGTGTCTTGAGATGATTTTGAAATTTTTTTCGTGTCTTCAGGAACGGAGTTAAGTCGACACGTGTCTTTAACTCCTGCTAATAGTTTAAAGTTTCATTAATGTCAGGTTCACATGAACCGGGCGAGTCCGAAGGTGACTCCGGTTCCGGTTGCATGTCGTCTGTAATATGATTCATAGGAGCGGCGCGATTATTGTCTCGGTTATTAGAACCACGTTTAGAATTGTTGTATTTACGTTTATAGCATTGGGAAATATCATGGCCAGGGTTTTTACAATAACGACAAAAGTCCTGGGATTTAGGATTGTTTTGAGAATTGTTTTGTTGCGAGGAAGATGGCTTTGGATCTGTAGAATTTTGGGGAGGACGTTTCTGTCTAGAAAAACATTCCGTTTCGGAATGACCTTGTTTTTTGCATATGCGACAAGGTTTAGAATTCGAATTTGTTTTATAAACAAGATTTTGTAGCTTTTCCTCCTCCAAAGCGATGTTAATGGCATCGTTAAGAGATTTCGGCTCTCGGCATCGCACAATGGTGCTGAGGCGGGCCATTAGCCCTAAATTAAAGGTAAATAGCGCAAGATCCTCGGTCATAGCGAGACGACCAGCAAGCTCCTTTTTCAAGGACGGCGAGTTATGTATCTCTGACTGAAGGGCAGTCAAGCAGGTCTCGATTCTGAGAGCGAACTGAGCGACACTTTCATTTTACTGTTGTTTGCAAGACTGTAAGTCTAGAAGTAGATGATTATAATGCTTCCTTTCCCCAAAGTTTTGATTTAAAAAGGTTTTCAATTCTTCGAATGTTTCGAATATTTTATTTGAGCATGCTATTTGTGCTTTGCCCTCGAGTTTGGCGATGATAAATTTGAGAATTAGAGGTTTTTGATTGATGGACGCAAGGTCCAAGGCATTTTGACAGTTAGTAATGAATGCAGCTAAGGTTTCTCGTTCTCCTTTATAAGCACTTATGAAATTACAAAGAACCTGAAGGGGGTAACCCTCCGAATTAGGAGTTTCAGGACCCTTTTTTGGCCCAGTTTGGGGTTTGCCGTCTGTCATCTTTAGGAGGTAAGTTAGATTACAGGTAAGTAAAAAGATAAGTAATTATTTAGGTATTTAAGTTAGGATAGTAGGATTATAAGTAGGAAATGGTAAGTATACAATTGTAGAAAGGTATAAGTATTAAAAAAAAATATATCGCGATTAGAAGTATGGCAGTTACGCAATTACAGATAATCAAATTACTTTACTCACATAGACACCAGCACGAGCACTACGTTGTAGAGTTCCATTTTCTTCAAAGACGTCAGGATACAGGAATGAGGTGACGGCGGCACAAGGATTGTGACCGGCCGGCAGGCTTACTCGAGCAGGGTCACAGTCGCAATCTGGTCGAAGCTGAAAGCTCCTGAACGCAGTTGTAGGGTCAGTCAGCAGGCTTATTCAGGTAAGTCACAAGGATACTGCGAAGATATCACGGCGGCAGGGCTGACAATTAGGTCAGCGATGAGGTTGAAGAGTTTGACGAAGCGATGAGGATAACTTGAAGATTTGGAAGGTTGCTCCGGAGTCGGGTTGGACGAGATGAACGAGCGGCGTGATAGTTTTTAACACAACACTTCAATACTCACACAGTTGTAAAGTTATTAATTATTTACGCGTTCGCGTTCTGGAATGCCAGCGGAGTAAGTAAAAACGACGAGACAATCACTGGCATCCCACTTCTGACACCACTATTACGGGGTGGGTCAGGAGACTGTTTTTAAAAAAAACAATTAAGTCCCCTAAAACAGAATGTTTATTAAAAATTCACAAATGAAGTACTGCACAACTCGAAAGCCAAACCCGAACTGATTTTACGTAATTAAAATTACCGGAGCTCGTCTCGGTGTCCTATTGCATTTACGTAAATGCAATAGGAAGTGATTCGGCGATTTATTTTATTATAGACTGCTAAGGAATTTGGGATATAACAGTACGTCAGCCGCACCGCGAAGACTGGTTGCAGGCAATCCAGGCCGAACCCGACGAACGTGGTGTAGACAGGATATTTCGCGGGGCACGCACGTGAAATTCATCTCGAGCGCCGGAGGGGCGCTCGGGGAAGCCGCATCGGGGCGAACCCCATGGCGGCGAAAATCTGTCGCGGCCTATGAAAATAGGCCGGTCGTTGGGACTGCCTCTGACCCTACATGCGTGTAGGGTGAGGGGACTATTCTGTTCCCCCTGACAGGGAAGGCAAGAGCGCACCTTCGGCTGTCGTAGGGAGCATTTTGGGGGACGCGGACGGGCGGGAAGAGGCGACGCTACCATACAATGGCTTCGCCGACAGTTCCCGCCTATCCGCTGTCTGTCAAGTAGGTCTGTCACTGGGCCCTCTCACACGGCCCTGTGGTTGGAACACAACGCGTAACGTGTGAGAGTGACCCATTTATCAGTCATGCAACTATCAGCGGCCGTCGGCCCGCTACAGTTACATGACCGAGTTGGAATGTCTGGGGGTAGCTAAGGAGGGGACAACTTTTCTTCCACAGGTGATGGCCAATGGCCAATTCTGGGCAAAACCAGAGATCGGTAAGGGGAATGAGTGTGGTCGAGTGGTTGTGCGGGCTGAGTATTACTCTGCCCGCTGTGAGGACAAGCCTACCCTTTTTTTCCCATCGAGGGGGGGAGGGACGCGATCAAGTTGCTACAACCTATTCTGCTTCCCATGGCTCATCTCCGCGTTCGCGGTCTGATCGCCGCCATGGGAAGCAATATGGGACGGGTGGAAGCCTGGTGGAGCCTTGCAACCGTCCCGCTACAGGGCTGAGAGACTAGCTGCCCAGCTCCACCTCGCCCACCTTGGTCTTGCGTGGAGGGATCTACGGGGGGGTGCAGGATGGTTGCGTAGCTGTGGTCCTCCGCGGCCTCAACCCTGGGGGAGGTCAAGCGGGGGGGGTTGTAGTAAGTCCAGTGGCGCCGCTGCCTCGTGCTCTCAACCCTAGGGGAAAGTGAGGCAGCGCGGTGACATAGTCGGGGTTGTCAAGTCCGGTGGTAGACGGTGTATAGTCGGAGGTTGCCGCTGCCGGTGTGTACATCGACCCCCAGCGCGTAAAAGGACGCCAGTTGGGTGTACGGGACCGGCTGGTGAACTACCCGGCGGTGAACGAGTATCATCAACCCTCGGTAAGCCTTGCCGAGGGGAGACACTTCGTCCTTGCGGTAGGCCAGGTGGTTGGGAACCTTAAACAGCTCCCGTGAGCTCAGGTGGGTGTCGCTAATTAGTGCTATGTCGATATCCTGCTCGCGAAGGAAGTTTACGAGCAGGCGCCGCTTATTCGACAGGGATTGGGCGTTCCAGTAGACCAACCTGAGCTTATTATCCATTGGCTCTGCCGGTCTGCGTGGGCATCTTGTGGGCGTTCCTCTTGTTGATGCAATCATTGAGCAGCTGGAGTGCTAACTCAATTTTTGCATCAACAGTCAGGTCTGGACTGACCTCTATGGGAGTTGGTTGGGCGGGCGACGCCTGGACGGGCTTCGCTTGGGCGGGCTTCGCTTGGGCGGGCTTCGCCTGGGCGGGCTGTGCCCGAGAAGGTTGTGCCTGGGCGGGCTGTTCCAGGGCGATGAGCCGGTACTCATTACCCTCCGGCGGGGTTAATCGAACACCCTTACCGTAGGGGCGGGCGTTCGGGGGGTGGCCCAGCTGCTCTGCCAGGGCCGCGAAATGCGCCGTCCAGTTGGGCAGCGAGTGGCAGCGAGTTGGGCACCACGAGTGGCGGATAGTGCCCTTTCGGGGCGGCGGCGGCGCTAGCAGCAGCGGCGGCGGCAGTAGTGGTGGCGGCGGCGGCGGTGGCAGTGGTGGTGGTGGTGGCGGCGGCGGCCGCGGCAGTAGTGGTCGCTGCGGCGGTGTTTCCTGCAGGCGGCGGCGGGGGCGGAGGGGGCGGTGGGCCAGTGAGAGCGCCCGCGTAAGTCGCGGCTGGTCTCACTGGCCGTGGGGCTGGCCCGGGCGCCCTCGTTGGGGCGGCGGGTTTCGGCGCCAGCGGCGGTCGCGCCTGTTTTGGCGCGGGGGGCGCTACGGCTCTAGGAACCGGCCCTGGGTGAATCTCTGGCCACTTTGGCCAGTGTGGGGGGTTGACACTTGGAGGGCCCTGAGCCTCAGCCCTCCGCAATCCGGGAAGCGGCGGGGCAGACGGCGGGCGGAGCACGGGCGACTTCACGCCGCCGCGGCGTTCCGGCGCCGGTGGCGCGTCACCTGTGGGGGCGTTGAGCCTAGCCGCAGGGGTCGGGATGTGCGACTCCCGCTTCTCGCGCTGCGGCTTTGGAGCTTGGGGTGGTGGGGGCATGGACTCTTGAGGCCCCTGCCTCAGCGCCGGGGGACCAGGCGGGTGGGGGCGGGTTGGGGTGGCGGTTGAGTAGTAACGGGCCTGCGCCCGGTACTTACCGACCTGCTTCGTCGGGGGTCCCTCGGGTGGAGGGGGACGGGGGTGCGCTGTGGGCGCTTGGCGGCTTCGGTGGGCGGTGAGGCTCCCTCTTCGCGCTCCTTCCGCTTCTGGCGGGCGGGGGGAGAGTGACCTCCAGGCTGGTGAGCGCCTTCAGCGCCCTCAGTGACGCTTCGTCGGTGGGATGGAGCGGCTCCTCGGGGGCTCCAGACAGCTCAAAGTCCTTGATTCGGACGTAAGCGGCGAGCCACAGCTGCATCTCCCGGGACAGAAGCCCCGAGGCGCACAGCCGTGAGACCATCACAATGTCCGACTCAAATCGGACACGAGGTGATGTGCTCGCCGCACTCGCCCGGATCTCCACGTACGAGCTCGTCGTTGGTGGTGAGGCGGGCCCCTCCGGAGTTGCAAACTCGGGGGGGGACCGCGGCGTGGCGGGGGCCGGCGGTGGGGGCGGCGCGCTCGATCGCGCCCGCCCACTTCCGTCCATGGCACTCGCAGAGGTCAAACACTAGGTTTGAAACAGCACATACACTTAGACAACACAAAACTAGGTCTAACACAAAACGCAGTCCGAAGGTGGGTAGATCCGAATAACGAGAATCCGAACTACCCCCTGGCTGGAACGACACAATTCGCGGGGGAGAAATGAAACATAAACTTAAACTGGGACTCGAGGCTTTGCAGTTTTCCTTATCCTGCACGCTCCCGGATTGTGTGGCGACGAATGCCGCGGCGCGGGAACAGCGCTCTATTTATAGTAAAACGAACTAAAAGCGGGGGAAGCGAGGGGAACATGTCGCGCAGGGTGTACCGCGGGATAAGGGAGAGCTGCAATTGCTCTATTTATTTTAATTAATCAAACTTTACTAACAAATCTAATAGGAATCAAATAAGAAAGTTATCTTATATGATACGACCTAATCTTGTAAATGAAAATCAAAGAAATCAAATGCTTTAATCAAAAACTTAGCTCTAGAATGCCTTATACTTGCTAATTAAATCTTACAAATGTATTCAAAACACTTAATTACATAGCTGTGGCAATCTTAACTAAATACTAAATCATTCTAAACTAAAATACCAAAATATTTCTTATAACAACTTAAAACAGCGTAATTTACTTCAGTAAGTAAATAGAACTAAAAGAAAATATGCTAATAAATCAAAAATACATGAAACTTAATCTATGTAAAATTGTTAAATAAGTAAAATTAAGAAAAAAGCCAATTAAAAGTATTATTTACATTGTCGGCTAGCTAAAATATATGTACAATCGCCGACACTGATTTATCGTTAGTCACACAAGAGGACAAAGCATATTACAAAATGATTTTATTAGACACGAATGCGCACAGACGAGGATTTGATGCTACAAAACCTATAAATGCTAATAAAGGTTCTAAATACAATTTTATCATAAAACCGTTGTTTAAACAACAACGCAATAATTCTGTTAGCACAGACAGCAGTACTAAAGGCAAAGGATTATCGTTGCTAAAAAGATGGAAAAAGAATACAAATTATGTATACTGGGATGATCCTAATGAATTGGTAGAAAGACTAAAACTTTTAATTGCCTCTCATGATGCTGGTAATACCGGAGTTGAAATTGAAATTATATCTATATTAGAAGAGTTACAAGAGGGTGGTATAATAACATAAAAAGTGTGTTGGTTTCACATTTTAAATTGAATTCTTGAATATAGTAGTCGTTTAAAATGAATGTGGATAAATTCGGTCATAATATGTATAAAAAGTTACGATTATCAGATATCTTTAATCTTTCTAATACAAAAATTTTGACAACCGAAGAAGGAGATTTAGATTTACAGATGAAACGATTGAAAGGTGTAAAATACCCTTCTTCACCTGATGATGCCGTAAACAAAGAATATGTTGATACAGTTTATAATAAGCTTTGTTGTGAAAAAAGAGTCGAAAAATTAATTGAATCTGCTATAAAGCGTGTAATACTTGACTTCAAGAGTCAGTTAGTGAAAGAATATTATGCAAAAAAGGACATTGATGAAATGCTGAAATTAAAACATGGAAAAACAAAGAATCGTTAATGAAATACATAGAGCAGCAAGGAAGAATTTTGACAGAAGGCATGTTATACTTAAAGGAATCGATGATTTATGGCAAGCAGATTTAGTTGATTTCCGAAATATAAAACAGTTTAATAAAGGATTTAAATTGATCTTAGTAATCATCGACTGTTTTTCAAAATTTGTGTGGACTGTACCAATCAAAACGAAAACAAAAGCAGAAGTAGTGTCAGCATTTGAACATGTTATTTCTACGTCTAAGCGATGCCCTAATAATTTACAAACTGATATGGGAACAGAATTTTATAACAAAAGTTTAAAAAAAATTATGGAGTTATAGAACATCAACCACTACTCTACTTATTCTATAAAGAAAGCTTCTATTGTTGAAAGAGTTATCAGAACAATAAAATCCTGGCTTTTTAAGTATTTTAACTTGCATGGTAGTTACAAATGGGTGGGAGAACCTCTCAATGTAGTTGTGAAGACTTACAATAATAGCAAACACCGCATTACACGTTTCAAACCTACAGATGTAACAAAATCGCGCGAACACTTGGTTATGCAAAATCTAATACGTACGCAAAGAAACAAAAAAGTTGTTAAAAAAGTTAAATTTTATTCTGGTGATTATGTAAGAATTAGCAAACATAAAAGTTGTTTTGACAAAGGTTATACTCCTAATTGGTCCACGGAATTATTCAAAGTACGAAGTGCTAACAATACCTCCCCTGTAACGTATAACATTGTAGACCTTAAGGAGCAACCTATATTAGGGTCCTTTTATGAAGAAGAACTGCAAAAGACGTCGTATCCAAATATTTATTTAATAGAAAAAGTGATAATAAAAAATAAAAATAAATTTTTTGTCAAGTGGTTAGGTCTTCCAGCTACTGAAAATAGTTGGATCGATATAAAGGAAGTACTTTAAAGAAAGTTTTCATATTTTTTTTAGTAATGAAAGGAGAAGGACTCATTAATAGCATAATTAATAATTTACCTCTGGAGTTGCATTTACCGGGATATAATTATTACGGCCAAGAACAAAATTTAAAAAACGATTACTAAGAGGAGACAAAGATGTGAATGGATTAAACGAAGCTTGTAAACACCACGATATTGCCTATTCTAGATATTCAGACCTCGAAAATCGACATAAAGCTGACTTAGAATTATTGAACATGGCCAACCAAAGACTTAAATCAAAAGATGCAGGAAAAGGTGAAAAGCTTGCCTCCTGGTTAGTAGGTAAAGTTATGAAAGCTAAAGTGAAATCGGGTGCTGGATCCAAAACTTTTAAAACCGTTATTTTGAAAATTCGATCTGGTTTGAAAAAACGAAAACCAAATAATAATAAACCTGCAACTAAATATGCGTACAGCGCTGCAAAGAAACTACTTTCTAAAAATAAAGTCAATTTTCCACGTGTTATTCCTTTACCCAAAACCGGAGGAATCCTTCCTTTGATCCTAATTTTTAGGAGCATTAGCTAGAGGTGCTGCTGGTATCGCAAAGACTGTAAACGATTACAAAACAGCTCAACAAAATTTGCATGAAACTGAGCGACATAATAGAGCCATGGAATCAATGTTGATAGAAAAAGGTTTATATGTCAAACCTTATAAAAAAGGTGCAGGATTATACATAACAAAATCAAAAAACTGAAATAAAGGCTACCAAGACGAGCTCTTACAAATTATGGTAATGCTATGCCATAATTTGTATTATGGTAATGCTAGAGATATACCATTTTTAGAGGTGTTTTCATGAGAGACAAATTACCAAAAAAGCCAAAGAAAAATGAATGTGGCATTATTAATCTGGATAAGTCTACTAGCGAAGGAACCCATTGGGTAGCCTATATAAAAAATAATGATTATTGCGAATACTTTGATAGTTTTGGTAATTTGAAGCCTCCGTTAGAATTTTTAGACTATCTTAAATGTTTCAGCATATTTTATAACTATACGAAACATCAAACGTTTAATACAGTTAACTGTGGTCATCTTTGTCTGAAGTTCTTAAGAGATTTTTGGAAAAATAAAGAAATCTTATAAATAACTAGAGAAAAGCGCTTCGTTACATTTCTGTACATTTAATTCATTTTCTAATATTGATAGCAATAATAACAAGTTTTATTATGGTGATAACGAAGTGAGAGAGATACCCGAAGGAACATATGAACTTCAAGATATCGAGGAATTTTTAAAAAGAAATTTAAAGGATACATCTTTTGACACGATATGTAATAATAATACTTTGGAATTATCGATCTTTTGTACGAAAAATATTGATTTCAGTAAACCCAATGCTCTGGGTAGTTTATTAGGTTTTGAGAAAAAAGTTCTTAAAGCGAATATATTGCACACATCACAGCTACTGGTTAACATTTTGTCCACAACAGTCGTACGAATCGAATGTGATATTGTGAGTGTATCATTTAATAACGGAAAACCAAGCCATATAATTCACGAGTTTGCTCCTAACGTGCCACCTGGTTACAGAGTTGTTGAAACACCAAAAAATATTATTTACCATCCAGTAAACCAAAACAACATTAGTTGCATAAACATAAGGATTTTAGATGCTAACAATAACTTGGTTAATCTACCTGGTGAAGAAGTTCAATTGTATATTTAACTTAGAAGAAATGATTCATTATAATAATAAATACTCACCACCACAACCCAAAAACCCAAGTTCGGTTTGTGCTATCCAAAAGAAAACATCAAAAACGAAGCCTAAATTAACTAAAGAAAACAAGAAATTTCTTCAATTACTAGGCCTACTAAAATGAACATATTAAATCTTACCAGCACGCCTAGCTATGATAACTCAATTGATAGTTTTGAGTTTCATTCATACAAACCTTATGTAACTAGTTTTAACAGAAATGATGAAATTCGAATTGCAATCAATCAGCAGGATTTATATGTTTTACCATCAGCCAGTACCCTTTATTTAGAAGGCGTTGCTAAAGTTAATAAAAGAGATACACAGAAAAGTGTTGACACTGTAAATTTTACGAACAATCCTCTAATGTATCTTTTTCAAGATATTCGTTACGAATTGAATGGGATTGAAATTGATAAAATTAAAAATGCAGGTATTACTACAACTTTAAAATCCATTCTGTCAATGAACGATAGCGAGTCTCGGATGTCTAAAGCATGGGGGTGGAATATAGAGGGTACAAAAAACCATGGAAACTTTTCAGCATCTATTCCGCTTAGTAATATACTAGGATTCACTTAAAATTATAAGAAAGTAATAATAAACTCTAAGCATGAACTTATTCTTTTACGCAGTAACACCAACTTAAATGCTTTAAAACTTGACACCGGTGAAGTATTGACTGATATTGTTGTAAATAAAATTGTATGGAGAGTTCCACATGTCAAGGTGTCTGATAAAAAAAAAGTCAATTTACTGCGCTTGTTGGATAAAGACCGCCCAATTCAACTAGCATTCAGAAATTGGGATTTATATGAGTATCTTTTATTACTTTAACAACAAAGCATACTTGGTCTATTAAAACATCTTCTCAAATTGAAAAGCCGCGGTTTGTAGTCTTAGCATTGCAAACTAACCGGAAAAGTAATGCAAGTGCTGATATGTCGCGATTTGATCACTGTTACTTACGAGATGTAAAGGTGTATCTAAATTCTACATATTTTCCGTACGAAAACCTTAACATTAGTTTTGCAGGGGACAAAATTGCATTATTATATGAACAGTATGCAAGATTTCAGCAGTCGTACTATGGTCGTGAAAGAGTAGAACCGCTTCTAACTTTACAAGAATTTAAAGAAATAGCACCTCTTTTTGTAATTGACTGCTCCAGGCAAAACGATAACATAAAAACAGGACCTGTTGTCAATGTGCGCATTGAAATAGAGTGTGATACTGAAATTCCTGATCAAACTTCTGCATATTGTCTAATTTTTAACCATTGTTTAATAGAATACAGACCTTTGAGCAGTATAGTTAAGAAGATATCATGAATGCAATCATTGTGGATGTACAGGGTTTTAAAAACCTAAAAAATGAATTCATTATAAAAGAATGTGCTATTGCAAATGACGAAAATACCCAAGTATTTTTAATAAAACCTCCATATCCTTATGTCAAATTAACAAAAGAAGAAAAGAAACGTGTGTTATGGTTAGAAAAGAACCGTGGCCTTTATTGAAGTGAAGGATACATTGACTTTAGAGAATTTGAAAGAGTAATTAAACCTCACTTACAAGGCAAAAATATTCTTGTTAAAGGAGAAGAAAAAACAAAACGGATAAAAGATGTATGCGAAAATTGTAACATAATCGATATAGGTAGTAAAGGGTGTCCTAATATTGCAAGTCTTCATAAAAAGTACTGTAACAACATTACAAAATTTAATTGTTTAATTCATTCAAAAGAATGTTCTTTAAAAAATGTGTTATGTATTAAAAAGTGGTATGAAGATAATAATATAAATCAATTTAATTTTTTTAACTAGTTTGTACATTTTAGTCTAATTAAATTACTTACAAAACAATCTACTGTCTTTTATTTATTATATAACTAATTTAGCGACACTACTCTAAATAGTTTTACATTACATTAAAAATACTTATATTTTATTTTATTAATTAGCATTCGATAAAATGAAACAATAACATTTTATTTTTTTCTAAATAGGTACTATTTATTTACAATAATAATCAATTTTACAAAATTTTCAAATCATATAACATTTTTAATGACTTAAGAAATTACAAATATTAGAACTAACTAAATACTATAAAGGCTGCTACAAAGATATTTTCCTGTAGCACTGCAGTTTCTGAAAGAGAGAAAATAAGATTTTAATAAACTCGCACTGAGGTGCAAAACAGAACACTCAAAAGCAAATAAACTTACCAGCTTATAGTCCAAACTCTGATCGCTCTCCCAACGCCTTGCACACATGATATAGCAGCTGTATCAACTGTCTGAGAACTGGATCATCTTCATCGTGCACGATGTAGTTGCTCTTCAAAATTGTTCGACAAATTTTCTCGTCGCCGTCTTCAAATTGGCACAGCTCCACCTTAACTCCAAAACGCGTAGTCTTATCGTTTCGAAGCACGCACAAGAAGGATGTGAGGTCAACTTTTTCACACATGACTAAAGCTATGCACTGCTTTGCTTGAAGAACTAAACGTAAATGAACATCACATTTAGACGAAACGGTGTCTTGTAATATAACACCTCTATTGTTCCTGATATTTATTTGAACATGTTAAAACTTGTTAAATTTTTCATTGAACGTTTGTATTAATTTTTGCTGTGCTAGTATTACTTACTTGGTAATTTAAAACTAGAGAACATGACAACTCATTGTTATGTTAGTAGATGCCGGTATTTGTTTGAACATGTTTCAACTAGTTCATGGCAAATGTATGCAGATGCATTGCATGTAGTTACTATGTGATTTCATATTTCTAGTCAAATAGAGGTAGGTATTTAAATTAAAAATACTTTAATTTTTCGCTTAACTAAATTTATTGCTATTAATAATTTTCCACGTTAAAAACGTATGAGTCACCGACTTCAATCCTAACAGTTCGCACAAAGTAGATATCTAGTATTTTTTGTGGACTACAATGCTTATTAGCAGATAACTACAAGCAGAAATGTCATTCCTTTATTTAGATGATGTTCTAGTTTGTAGTATTTTTTGTTTTTGTTGTTTTTTTTTAAAGCGCTGAATCATTTTTGATAAAATTAATATGGGACCTCTTCAGGAGTATACTCTTTCGAACAAATAAAGAATTATTCAAATCGGTTTATAATTGCCGGAGTAATCGCGTAACAAATATAAAAAAAAAACAGTCGAATCGAGAACCTCCTCCTTTTTTGAAGTCGGTTGAAAAAAACGATACATTAAACTTAATTCTAATGTACCTAAAACTAATGCTTAATTCTAATTACAATATCAAACATAGCCATATTATAATAAAACTTTAATAAAATATACAATGGCTGTAGCTACAATTTCTAACTCGATTAAGGAAAGGGGGTTGGCAAAAACAATTAAACGGTTATTTATATTATTCTGAAAAGCTGACAAAGAGTTAAAATTCAGGTTGCTTTATACCTTTTTTACAAAATTAATTGCTTCAGTATATTCGTTTTCAAGTTGAGATACTCTTAAGTTAATAAAATCAATAAAACGAAATATCGTTTCGCTTACCATATAACCAAATTGTAAAGAACAACGTTTATCACTATACAATCTGTAAAAAAAAGGAGCAATAAAACTGTACTGGGGTAATCCTTGGATTAAGGTTTTTCCGAAGAGCAGTAGTAAACATTTGTGAACCATACGATTTTGGAGAAAAACGATTTTTCAATATTGAATAAAATATTTTAGTGGCAGCCCTATCAGATGACATTGCGGGTCATTTACACTTAAAAATCAAAGATTAGATTACGTAAAAATCTGACTTTTTAGTTGTCAGCTGGTCTCCGTCCTTTAATGTTCGCCGCAGCAGGAGGCTACGGAATGGATTGAAAATCAGATTGATCTCCAATCACAGTCTAAAGTCCATTTATTTTTGGTTGAGCTTTTATGTAAACAAACAACAACTTACCGCTTACCGCAAGTTTTTTATAACTATCACACTTTATTTTTCACGGGTATTGTTTGGTTTTTATAAAACAGTATGTACTGCACCATATTATCACAAAATCTCAACCAATCATCAATAAAAACCATTAAAAACAAAATAAAATATGGCACCGACAGCCATAACCTAGAAGTTAACTACCGTGAAGTTATCAACAGAACTAGTGTTGTAATAATTGATTTAAGTCAGTTAAAACTTTTTTTGGCTTTGGCATCTCGTGTTTTGGCTCATCAGTATTTATTAAAAAAAAATAGAATTTTGGTTTTAAATGTTTCGTTAGTATTACACATCGTTGTTATTAAGTAGGTATACCACGCACCGACGGAACACAGCAAGCTGTTTGGCGTGGGACTTCGGTAGGAGGGTGGTCGCGAACCAGACGGCCCTTTACAGAGCCTACCACACCGCATGAGACCATAGGACGACACCTCAGATTCAGAAAAAAAATGAAGTGTTCAAAACCAAGAATAAATCATTTGTGTTTAATTTATTCAAATAAACATCATTCAGTGAGTGACACAACTCATTGAACTTAAATTTGAATCAATAAGTTTCTTCGACCCGCATTACTTTAAATGTTGGTGATTCACAGCAACTTCATGTTTGTTTACTTTAAAAGCTCAACCAAAAATAAGGGTCTTTGGCGGGAACTCGGCGTGAGCGGTTGCTTTGTCAATTGAATTTTCGTTTTCTGCGTGAAAAAGTTGTTTAATGTGTAATAGTGATAGTGTATTATGCAGTAAATTGACTAAAATTCGTGTAGTGATGAAAAATTCAAGTGATAACAGTGTTTCTGCTCCTTTTGGTACCGACAAAGATCCTCACGGTTGTGCTTCTCGCCGCCAGTTTTCGTACAACAGACGCTATCCGGTTTTACGCAGAACATGAGGAGATTAGGGCTTAGATTAGTTAGAGAAAGAAGATTTATTACTGAAGACATGGCTGTATGGATATAGTTTCCTTTGCCTTTCCCGAAAGGGATAAATTTAGCAAAAAAAAAATTTACCAAAAATAAATGGACTTTACACTTAAAAATCAAAGATTAGATGACGTAGAAATCATAGACTTTTTAGTTATCAGCTGTTGGTCTCCGTCCTTTAATGTTCGCCGCAGCAGGAGGCTACGGAATGGATTGAAAATCACACTGATCTCCAATCACAGTCTACACTCAAGAGCACATCAAGCACGACACTTTGTACAGGGTCAACTGCACATCATGCTATCCAAAACTGACAAATTTCTTCGATCGATTTTCAATTTTATCTCCAAGCAATGAGTTTACTATCCATTGGGGAAATTTGACAGTTTGTGGTAACCTGATGTGCTGTTGACTGTACATTGGACCAGTCCTGTTGTATGGTGCGCAGTATGAATCAGAGCTCAGCTCAAACTGGTAGTGTAAAGCGTGACGTGCTCTTGACTGTACATTATTACATATCTTAAAATGTTTGAGATGTCGTTTTTCGGATTGTTATTATCGTAATAAATAATAATCAACAACTTTTAATAAAACTTCCTCTCACTGCACATAATATTGAAATTAAATTAACATTAAATCCACAACAAAACCTAAATACTTTGACCCACGTACGCTATGTACCTAAATTATGCTTTCTCAATACTAGACGAATCTAAAATCAGTTATTCTATGAGTCAACGTGGACTTTCGCGCATTTGTCTTTGTGCCACGCGCCGCGCCAATCAGAACAAAAGACAATATCATCGATTGGTCGGCGGCATGCGTGTGAGTCTAAGCTCCTCCCCCGAATTTAAAGAAATTAATAGTCTTTAATTTAGTGGTTCCGTACACATGATTTTAAATAAAGATATTATTGCGTTTATCTTATTAATGTTTTCATTTATTAAACGCTTGATAATGATCAAGAAAAAGAAATTAAAATTGCGGAATGTTTTTTTAGGTACCTATCTAAATTGCGGTAAATACTATACCGTCAGCATTATGAATTCGGTAGGTATCGAAATAAAAAAAAACATCGTAGTTATTAGGCTTATTTAGGCTGAATACAAAATCGAAATCTAAGGGTCTATGAAAGCCTTGATATGAAATATGTTATTAGAATCGTCATCTTGAACTACTTATTTAACGAAACGCTTTTTATTTCAAAGTAAACGATCGACCGAACAACTGCAAGATTGAAGATCTAGCGTGTGACGTTCTAATGGGATCGGCGGATACTGAAATAACTAAAAAAATGTAAAGCAAATTTTTAGGCTTCAGTGATTTAAATACTTAGGTAACAAATTTTCATAGCTTACATTTTTTACTTTACAATTTAAAAAAAACGGTAAGTAGGTACGAAAACGGTACTTAATAATATTAACTTGGACACACAGACATGTGTCGGCTGTTTAAACAAAACACGTTTAATAAAATAAAAATTAATCCCTCCTTTAATGAAATTAAAAGAGGAAAAAAACTAGATGCGAGCGGGATTGGAACCCGCGATCGCGCTGTGGCGTACCGAGCAAATGCTCTTATTAACTGATCTTTCAAATTTCTCCCCTCTCTTCGACCACTTGATCGCTTCTCAAGTGACGGACGATAGTCCAGACGCCATGGTCGCAGGTTTGAGTCCCACTCGCGTTAGATTTTTCTTCCTAGTCGACACCTGTCTGCATCTAAGTGAATAATGCAAAACGATTTCACACAAATCTGAGGAATATGCCATCAAAAATATTCGATCTGCGCCTAACACGGATTTACGGCCCATTACTGCTTTAATGCCCGGGAGATCACTGGTTGAATACAACAGAGAAGACAAATTTACAATAGTGACTTGTAAAATCGATAGCTCAGTTGGTAAGAGCATTGGCACAATACGCCTGGGTCACTCACGGGTTTGAGTCCCGTTCGCGTTGAGTTTTTTTAATTAAAAATAAAGCAATTTCAGGTAACGGAGACCAACCAAATGAAACTACTTTAAAGAGATTTTTATTTTACTTACTAATAATAGTAACTCACTAGTTTCATCAAAATGAGCCCATTTCCGTACTTAATATTTTTCACAAAATTTTGTTAGTCACTGAACCCTAAAAATTTTGCTTTGAGCTCGCCGCATTTTTGTTTCATTTTTTTTGTATTTTTCTGTACCTTGAACTGGTTAGACGCTACATTTCATACATTTTCACTCATAACGATGGCACGTCACCTTTATTCCAACAACGAGCTTTATGACATGATACTGTGTGTTGGTGCTGCTCGCAATAACAGCATTAACGAAGCACGAGAAATTTATCGGCAAAAATTTATCGAGGGGAGACCACCAGCTGAACAGAGACACCTGCCACCGTACAGTGTGTTCAGGAACATGTGTCTTCGGCTTCAGCGTACCGGTTCTTTCCACGCGGAGCGCAGTGAAGGCCGTCCGGCAACGAGACCTGTGCACTTGGAGGAACAAATCTTGCAGCACTTTGAAGAAAATCCGAGGACCAGCACGCGACGAGCGGGTGCTGTCTTTAACGTCAATCACATGGTGATATGGCATACACTGCACGACGACGGACAACATCCTTACCACTTTAGGCGGGTACAAGAATTGACGTCTGCAGATTATCATCCACGAATTAACTTTTGTACGTGGTACAGAAATCGCGTGGCTGCTGATCCTCACTTTGCACAGAATGTGTCTTGGACTGATGAGGCATCTTTTACCAGAAACGGAGTGTTGAACTTGCACAATGAACGTATGTGGGCGCATGAGAATCCTCATGCTGCCACTGAAAGTAGTTTCCAGCACCAGTGGAGGATTAACATGTGGGCAGGAATTATTGGTGACCGTATTCTGGGGCCCGTCTTTCTCCCGTCATCTCTTAACGGACAAGTTTATTTGAACCTACTCAACAACGAAATTGAAGAGTGTCTGAGAGAATTGCCCGTGGAGGAGTATGTGAATGTGATATACCAGCATGACGGAGCACCAGCACATTACGAGCGCCGCGTCCGCCAGTACCTGGATACTATGTATCCCGATGAGTGAATTGGCAGAGGGGGACCGGTGGCTTGGCCGGCACGATCTCCAGACTTGACACCTCTGGATTTTTTCTTGTGGGGTTATGTGAAAAACAGTGCTTACGCAGTGGAGTGCAATACACGTGAAGAAATGGTGGGCAGGATAAACAACGCGTTCGGTTCCATAGCCCCACAAATGCTGCGTAATACAAGGGCGTCAATGTTACGCAGAACAGCTCTGTGTTTAGAACACGAGGGAAGACATTTTGAGCCTTTTCTTTAAATACATCCTGTTGTGTTGTGATATTTTACAAAGTGAATGATAATTATTAATTAAAAGTAATTTTAATGAAAATCAATGTGTATCTTTCTTTTGTCTTTAGTTGATCACCTAAATTTAGCTGATATTCATGAATTCAAGCATTGTACAGTCAACAGCATATCAGGTTACCACAAACTGTGAAATTTCCCCAATAAATAGTAAACTCTAATGCTTGGATAGTTTTGGATAGCATGATGTGCCGTTATCCCTGTACAGTCACAATCGCGTTTAAACCAATATTACTTAATAACAAAGATGTGTAATACTAACGAAACATTTAAAACCGAAATTCTAATTTATTGTAATAAATACTGATAAGCCAAAACACGAGATGCCAAATTCAAAAAAAGTTCGAACTGACTTAAATCAATCATTACAACACTAGTCCTGTTGATAACTTCATGGAAGTTAACTTCTAGGTTATGGCGGCTTCACTGTATTTTGTTTTGTTTTTAATGGTTTTTATTGATGATTGGTTGAGATTTTGTGATAATATGGTGCAGTACATACTGTTTTATAAAAACCAAACAATACCCGTGAAAAATAAAGTGTGATAGCTAAAAAAAACTTGCGGTAAGCGATAAGTTGTTGTTGTTTGTTTACATAAAAGTTCAACCAAAAATAAATTGACTTTACTTGTTATCGCTATCGCTAGGGGTGGCAATTTTTTTTACGATACGCTAATGAAACAAAAATGTATGGAAGTTGAAACTAACTCTTTCGGTGCTGCTACTTTAACAGTGTACTATAAACAAGGGGCATATGCCCACCCTCAAATATTATTGCTCCTTTTTTTTACACATTGTATATTAACACAGCCAAAGTATGTGATGCAGCCTTTTTGTCTGTAAAGTTCACAGTGTCAAAAGAATTACTATTATTTAACATCTCACACACTAGATTCCATTCATTGATAGATAAAAATAAACTTTCTTCCTCGTTGAAAATATGAAGTTGAGGCATGAAGTCATTTAAAACCCAAAGTCCTGATTTTATATTAACACCGTTGTCGTGTGTATACACTCGCATTGAAACAACACAATCAGTTACGTAGCTCTTGGCCATGATGAATTAGGAAGTAAAAATGTGTTAATTGAACTTAGAATCCATCACTATTTCCAATGTCCTCTTTCCACATTTTCTATTTACGTTTCTTATTCTTCCACATTTCAATTCTCCTATTAAAGATATAATTTCTTTGTTGTGGTCTGTAAAGCGAACAAAGGGGCGAATGTGAGGGATCGAACAGAATACTTAGCTTGCTGTAGTTTTCCTGCTTAAAACTCAATTAATGCACTAATTAAATAAATAAACTGATCTTCATCAAAGCAAGTTTTATAATGGAAATAACAACAAAAACGAAGACATAAGTCAAGTAGACAAACAATAGAAATAAAAAATATTTACAAAAGATGACGTGTTCCAAAGAGTCCACGACATCCTGCCCCCCGTGCAGCAATGCACCAACTGGCTTCACCAGCCAAGACAGCCGGAACTGCCTTAAATAGCCAGCTTCACCAGTTTTTTGGTGGGCCGACGTAGTGGACTCCCTGGAGTGTCCACATCAACCACCCTCACCACACCATCTTTGCCAGGGTATGTGGTTAACACCCGACCTCGAGGCCATACTCCTCGTGGCATTGTATCGTCAACTACAATAACCACATCCCCAACCTTTATTCCGTGGTCTTCGGCGCTTCTGGGAATATTTCTTGGCTGCATTTCTGGTAGGACCTCCTTCACCCAGCGGGCCCAAAAATGGTCGGCTAAACGGAGCGCTTTTCTCCAATCTACGCGGCCGATGAGATCCCTTTCGCTTAATGTTGATGGCAGTTTCTGTGGCGTTGTTCCAATTAGGAAGTGGAAAGGTGTGAGGGTTGTTGGGTTATTCGGGTCTGTGGATACGTGTACTAGAGGGCGAGAATTAACTATTGCTTCTGCCTCGCAAAGGAGTGTGTTCAGTGTCTCTGGCTTCGGATTTTTCTCCTTGAGGGTAGCGTTCAAGGCTACTTTGACAGTGCGCACTAGCCGCTCCCAACAACCTCCAAAGCTTGGTGCGGATGGTGGAATGAAGCTCCACTTAATCCCTTTGTTGGCTGCAAAGTCCATGACAGAATTATCATAAAACTCTCTGAGTATTCGGTTAGCGCCAACAAATGCAGTGCCGTTGTCCGAGAATATGGTTTCAGGTGTTCCGCGTCTGGCGATAAATCGACGGATGGCCATGATTGCAGAATCGGCGGAAAGGCTATGCACAACTTCTAAATGAAGAGCTCTTACTGTTAGGCATGTGAAAAGTGCCACCCAACGCTTCTCATGCCGTCGACCAATAGTGACGGTAATGGGGCCGAAGTAATCAAGACCGGTAAAGGTGAATGGACGTTTATGATGAGCCAGTCTTTCAGGTGGTAAATCTCCGGTTGTGGGCGTTATGGGTTTCACTTTGCAAATCTTGCAGAGTAGACAGTGTGCGGATATGGTTCTAACCGTATTTCTTAGGTGCAACAGCCAAAAACTTTGTCGAATCTCGTTGATCATCATGCTGTTGTTGGCATGGCCAGCCTTCACGTGGTAGGACTTAACTAGTAGTTGGACCACTCGATGGCGACCGTCCAATAAAATAGGAGACCGAGTGGTAGGATCTACATCAGTTACGGCTTTGATCCTCCCAGCCAGCCTAAGGAGGTTGTCCTCTCCCATAGTGGGCGACAATTTGATGAGCCGACTATTCTTGGGTAGGGGTTGGTGGTTCATGACGTTTTTAAAGTCCTCGCTGAAGCTGTCCAGTTGCGTGCGCTGCAGAACGTGCCTCTCAGCGGCTTGAAGGAGTTTGGCAGTAAGGGGTGGTAAGGTGGTTGACGCGGTCAAAACACGTCGAAAATACAAAATTTGAATTTGGACCCCGAACGCGATCCAAAACCCTGCCAAATATCATTGCCGCTTGCAGAGCGCGAGCCGTGGCGCGCAAAAGACGCAACCAATTATCAAAACGGTCAAAATTTGCCGTGACCGGCGTTGGCAAAAGAATTAGCCGAAGTTAATCCCACCAGTTCGTTAGGCTTACATTTTAACTCCTCTCGAACTGGTGCGACATTTAGAGGTTCCTTCGGCCAACCATCTTCGTGTTGAAGAAGGAAAGATGGGCCGCAAAACCATCTATGACTTAAGTCGAAAATAAAATCTTTGGTTCTTGTGGCATCATCTGCCACGTTCAAGCTCGTTGGCACCCACCGCCAGTCTTTAACGAAAGAGTTTTCTAGAATTTCACCTAGGCGGTGGGCTACAAAGGGCTTGTAGGACCGTGCATCACTTCGCAACCACTGCAGGACGGTCATCGAGTCTATCCAAAAGAAGGAACGGTTTGGTTTTTTGCGATGACTGTCCTTGATAGTTGTAGCTAGCCGAGAAGCAATTAGAGCGGCTTGCAGTTCTAGCCGCGGGATAGAGACGGGTTTCAGGGGTGAAACTCTGGCCTTGCTGGAGATGAGAACAAGCTCGATGTGGTCATTGGGGTATATCAGACGCCAATAAGCAACACATGCGTAGGCGAGTTCGCTTGCATCGGCAAAGGTGTGTAATTCTCTTTGCAGTGGCTCAGAGTCTCTTGACTTTGAGTACCAACGGGGAATTCTTAAAGAAGTAATTTTGGAAAGCTCCTGAAACCAGCCTTTCTATTTCAATGCTTCAATTGTCGGGAGCTCGGTGTCCCAATCAACGTTTGACCTCCACGCTTGTTGGAAAAGGATACGGCCTTTCACTACAAGAGGTCCTAATAGACCAAGGGGGTCGTAAATACGCATTAAGTGTGATAAAACTGAACGCTTAGTCAGGGAATTCGGAAGAGTTTCAGATATGGCCGTCCGAAAACCTAACTCATTCGTCAACGGATTTCACAAAATTCCCAGTGCACGAACGTTATTAGCGGGGTTTGTGAGATCAATTTCGGTTGGCGGAGTTGCGCGCAAGTCGGCGGGGACGAGATTCAGCGAACTGGGAACGTTGGAAATCCATCCACGCATTTCAAAACAAGCAGCTTTATGGACGGTGACAATGTCTGCTGCCAACTGCGCTGCTTCATCGGCGTCATCTAAAGAATCGATATAATCGTCCATGTAATGGCTGTGCAATATGGCATCAGCCGCTTTGGGATATAAAATTTCGTGTTCCCTAGCGTTTTTGTTTTTTATAAACTGTGCTATAAAGGGGCTACAGGAAGCGCCAAATATGACCGCCGTCATCCTATATTCTTTTAGAGGTTGAGATTTGTTTGGTCGCCAAAGGTATCTGAGTGCGTCTCGATCTTGCTCACGGATCCTGATCTGCGGGAACATTTCCTTTATGTCCGCTGTGATAGCTACCCGACCTTCACGGAAACGAAATAAAATGTGCAGGAGTGACTGAAGTAAATCAGGGCCCGGGAGAAGCATCGAATTAAGACTGACTCCCTTATTCGTGGCTGCTGCATCGTGAACTACACGAAGTTTGCGCTTCTGGGGGTGGTACACGCCAAAATGTGGTAAATAAAATCTTATATTTTTTGGTGGATTTTCCGGCTTATAGTTGGTGTTGTATGTCTCAGAAGCGCACTCTTCGGCATATTCTTTAGCGAGCATGTTGTTCATGAATATGTCATAAGCATTCGCGAAATTTGCGTCCCGTGCCATACGTCGCTCTAGACTCAAAAAACGCGACATAGCTTGGGGATAGCTGTCAGGGACATTATTTATGTCATCTCGCCACGGCATGCCTACTTCGTACTAGGGCATGAATATCGGAATCTCGGAATATCGAAATATCGGAATCTCGGAATGAAAGTTCCGATATTATATTTCCGATACTGAGTGATCCAATATCGTAATATCGGAATCAGACTAGTTTTCCATTTGAGTAATTAAATTAGGGGAAATTTCTGATAACTAACCGGTGGTGTTTAGCAAAACTGTTAGGCCAAGTAATGACGCAACTCAATCTGTCTGTTTCACTCTTTCACTGCGTATGTCTCTCTTGCTTATTCGCTCGCACAGAGAAACAAATCTACCTGGCTGTCCTGAGGTTTGTCAATCGGTTGTAGTCTAAGATCCAGCTGCGGAATTGTTACGCTTATCGAGTTTTTGCTAAAAACCTTATTTTTGCGTATGTTTATGATAAGAAGAATATATTATGTCTGCTGGGTTGCCTGTCAAAGTCTGGCCACTGGTATTTTTAATTAAAAATGATGACATTTTATTGAACGAAATATTTTAACAGAAGAAAATTAGCTTTAATTTGATATAAAAATCATAGATGAACGAAATACTATACCAAAATCATACCTGTTTACACCTGGCTGCGAAGACGGTGTGCAGCGGCAACCGTGATTCTCATGAAGTGGATGACATTTTATTTAAACAACAAGTGAACGAAATATGATTCCAAAAAATCAATTAAAAATAATTTAATTAAAAATACTAGCGGCCGGATTATGACAGGCAATTAAGTGGTTATGTATTCTCCTAATCATAAACATGCGTAGGAATTGGGATTTTAGCAAAGGATCATGAGCGCACTGATTTTGCAGCCGGATCTTTAGCAGTAGGCAACCCTTATTTGCGGCCAGATTTAATAAGGCAACCCTATATTGTAATAAACAGAAAAAAAATAGCTTTTTAAATTAGACTTTTAAATATTCAGTTTCTTTGTGAGTTGGTTTAATTGGTATAATTTTGCGGCAAAACAGTTTGTCTCGTACCAAATGAAAGATTTTGATTTTAAACCTTCTTTATTGTATATAGTAAACCTTTATGAAGAATATTAATATCGGAATTCCAATATTGATGTCGAATATCGAAAATCAGTATCGGAATTCAAAACCTTCCGATATTACATGCCCTACTTCGTACCGGCCTGACCCAGGTAAGCGCCTCGCAGTAGTTTCTAAAATCTCTATAGCGCGTTTTTCATTTGTCGTATGCAAATTTTCGAATTTGGAAATTCCTAAGGAATCAATTTTATATTGTTCTCGAATCAAATTATCCAATTGATCATTGTTAGATGAGTCAGTGCAGATACCATGATTAATAAATTCTACTAACTTTGTTTGACTAGAAGCAACTCCATATAGAGTCCAACCTAGAGAAGTCAAACAGGCGACCGGGTCGTTTTTTCTCCCAGATCGTACTTCGCGGCTTATTGATAAATACCAGTGTTCGGCTCCTATCAAAACAGTTGGTGTCGCATTTTCGTAAGTAACACACTCGACAATGTCTTTTAAATGCGAAAAGGAAGCTATGAAATCCCGTCTTACAGTTTGAGGGCGCAATGACAAAAATTCCATCGCTCTTGCATTTTTGACTAAAAACGTATCTGATGTGTCACGACCTTTAATGTAAAAATTTACGTACGATATTGTTATGTTTTTGTTGAGCCCACCTATGCCACAAAGTGAAATGTTTTGGTTGGGACCGGTTGCTCCAATACGGTTGGCAATATTTGAATCTATGAGCGTGGCTGTACTGCCATCGTCAAGTAGTGCATACACATTACAAGATCCTAAAGGGCCTGTCACAGTAACGGGAATAATTTTTAAATAAGCACGAGGATGAGAGGCTAAGGTCGTGTTGGGGTGCTGAGAAGTCGTGGAGACTATGACTTTTTCTTCATTGGAAGGTTCTGATGAAGAAGTCTGTTCATCATGTTTAATGACAGATGTGTCACAAGTAGTGTTGACGCTAGAAGAGCCCCGCTTCCCATGAAGAAGTGGATTGTGTCGTAATGAGCAGCCATCGACGCCACATGGGTTCACTTTGCATGACTTAAACTGGTGTGAACTGCGCCTAAGACACCTATAGCAAGCTTTAACCTGACGTAACCATTACCACCTATCATCGACTGATAAAGCCAAAAAGTCAGAACAATTTTTAACGTTGTGTTCTTTGTCACAGTAAACGCACGTGGTTTTACGTGTGGACGCGGCCTTAGGGCTCGATTGCGAAGTAGTATTCACGTTTTCGCGTTTGTTCGGTTTACTGTTAGAATTAATTTGAGGTTGTAGTAAACTAGATTCCGGTGACATTCCCCAACGAATATGTTTTTGTAACTCATGTTGTAAAAAGTCAGATAAAATTTCGAATTTAGTACGTCCCGTTTTGTCTAAAGAGGCAAAATCGGTCCAACGTAATTTTACGGCTAGATTTAATTTCCCTAAAACAGAATGAAACAGTTCGGGATCGTATAAATATTCTACCTGATTTAATAATTTAATAGTAGAAATAGAATTGCGTACCTTGTTACAAATGATACTTAGCTCTTTTAGATCCGATCCGAGCTTCGGCAAACCTTTTAAAGCCTGGACTTCCTTATAAATTATCACCTCCGGTCTTGCAAAGTTATCCTCCAGAGCTTTTATAATTATTTCGGGGTCATCTGCGGAAATTAACAGAGAGGCTACGGCCTCCCGTGCAGAGCCTCGGAGGGTGCTCTGTAGGCGCGTTATGTTTCCTAGAGGAGAAAAATCTTTTTTAGTAATATCATAAATACGTTTAAATTGAAGCCAGTGCGCCGCATCGCCATTAAATGGAGTGAGTTCTAATTTCCCTCCGGTGCTACGACTAGACGCTAGAGCCTTGGCCGCAGCGGCGGTGTCCACGACTGCTTGTATTAATGAAGTTTGCTGTGTTTGAGTCAAAGGACATGAAGCTGACTCGGGAGGCAGGACGGTATGTTGTCCATGCCCTGCTTCAAAATGATCCCTGTTAGGTACAGCTTGAGAAAAAGACAAAGTATTATGTAAATGATTAGTAACAGGGCGTGCAGCGGACCCAGTGACCCTAAAGTCGGGGGGTGGAGCAGTGTCGAACTCGCACCCGGCTGCGGGAAGACCCTCACTATTCTCTACAACTTGAGATCCCATATTTTCAACCCACCTTTGAGTTCTCTCTATGCTCACTCGAGAACTATGTCGACTACTGTGACTACGACTGTCTACCTCTATTGCGGCGAGTTCCGCTCGCATTTCACTCTCCTCGACCTCCCGTTGCAATGAAGCTAAACGCTTTTCTCGCTCTCTTTCACGATTGGCTAACTCCTGTTCGCGCTCAAGGCGACGTCGGAGGGCGAGTGCCTCGACAGCGGCTTTTCTCGCTTTTACTGTTGAGCCAGATGACTGCGATTTGATGCTATTAGCGCTTGTTGTTGGTGGGAGATCGCGAGGTAGAGCTACGTCTACTACGTTTTCGGTTTTGTTTTCCGACATTTTCAATTTACTACGAGTGATCATAGGGAACGCAAAGAAAAATAAATAAAATATGTACTACGAATGAAAACTAATGAGTGGAATGTAAACAAAAATAGGAGTGGTAAAAATGAATGGATCGAATGGACCAAATAAAGCGAACAAAGGGGCGAATGTGAGGGATCGAACAGAATACTTAGCTTGCTGTAGTTTTCCTGCTTAAAACTCAATTAATGCACTAATTAAATAAATAAACTGATCTTCATCAAAGCAAGTTTTATAATGGAAATAACAACAAAAACGAAGACATAAGTCAAGTAGACAAACAATAGAAATAAAAAATATTTACAAAAGATGACGTGTTCCAAAGAGTCCACGACAGTCTGTTTTCACAAATTTTCGATAAGCTAACAAGTACTTTAATCTTTTTATTTGTTCATTTGGATCGCTCCATCTTTTTCTATTATCAGTATTATTCATGCTTTTTAGAGATATTACTAGGAGAAGAAACGATTTAACAATGGACTCATTACATTACATTTTGTTATTTTAAGTAAGCTTAAGTATATCATAAAACACCTTTCGCTCTAAATGAGCTAGTTTAAAAATAGCTATCGTAATGTCCCCACGACAGAGTGCTGGTCTTATCACTCAATATAATTCGTTTGTCATCGTTTGCTGACAAAGCCACTTTATTTTGCGCTTGAGTGAAAATTTCATGTTTGAGAGATTTAAAAATGATATTTTTTTTTCGGATTGGATCACTACCCATTAAAACATTACTGTATTCTTCAAAATGCACATTCTTTAAAACAATTTTCTAAACTCCTTTTGCTTTTTTTACTTCGTCCAGTTCTGTTTTGATGCAGTACAATTTTGATCTCAAGCCTACAAATTCAAGTATTATGGTTCCTCCTAATTCGTCCTTGAATAAACCAGGCACTTTTTTATTGACTAAGGGTATGCCGTAAGAATTATTTTCACTGTAATTACTCGTGTCAAAATAATGTAAAAAATGGTGCTTTAGATCTTTATAAAAATCTCTAGTCTCTATAGAGTATAAAAATTGTTTGTATCGGTATAACAAAGCGCTAACTTACTACCATAAAATGGTTTCATAACAGAGTAGTGAAAATTGTACATATGGCTTTTAGATATCTCCAATACTGTAAACTCTATGTAAATAGGTTTGTCTTAAGTAATGCTCTCAGGTTTCATTTGGATATGATGTGTTTAAAAGTGAAGGATAATGAATGAGAGATATGCATTATAAATAATGATTTAACTGTTAGCGTATTATATGAAGAAGTTTTTTCAGTGTCATCGTAACTTAATGATTTTAATAAAGAAATTAGCTTCGGTTTAAGTTCGTAATTATTTAACTCCCAGATTGAGTGCCTACTATTATTGGGGGAATCGTGACGCGAAGGGCGAAGCCCGGAGCGTCTCGATTCTCCCCACCAGAAAATCAAGATGGCGGATATGAAATTTTCGGGCATGCCGACATGGGTGTCGTTTAATAGGTTTTCGGGGGTGCTGATTCCGAAAATGACATCCATTTTGAAATTCAAGATAGCGGACATGCATTTTTTGTGAAAAACTGTCATGGGTGTCGTTTAATAGGTTTTCGGGTTTGCTGATCCCGAAAGTGACATTTATTTTCAAATCCAAGATGGCGGACATGCATTTTTGGATAAATCCGTCATGGGTGTCGTTTTTTAGTTTTTCAGGGGTACTGATACTTAAAATAACATCGATTTTTAAATCCAAGATGGTGGCCGTGAAAAACCAAAAAAAGAAAAAACGCCTTTTTGACCCTACAAATAGGGTAGCACAACCGCCTCGCGGCCTGCTTTAGCAGGTCGCGCACCACGCGAAACCTAGTTATTATTATTTTATTATATTATATAAAGCTGCAATACCACTCACTCACTCACTGACTGGGTGACAGAATTGTTCTCCCAGATGGAGCGGCGGGAGGTGAAAACTTTGTACGAAACTTTGTACGCGGAGGGTACGGGAAAACCTCGAGATCCTCGGATCCACCTTCTCATCAGGTGGCGACCCACCTTCCCGGGCGAACCGTTGCAGATGGAGCGGTGGCGCTCGAACTAAGGTCGACCCACACCCTGGTCGAATTCGACCGGTGACGTCATTTTTTCGATTTTCGCAAAAACAAGATGGCCGCCATACAAAATGATTATTGCTGTATCTCCGGAACCGTTTGATATAAGTGGGGTGTGCTCGAACAAATGTTTTACAGGGGGGTGAGGGGCAGGTGGCTGTCAAAATTTTTATTCAAGATGGCGGCCGGAAATGAAGTTGCTCCGATCCGGACGAAAATCGGTATCTGGGGGGTTTGGGGGACGAAGATTCCGAATATCGGGTCAGTTTTTCGATTTCACCATTTTCCAAGATGGCCGCCATACAAGGCGTGGTGAGGCGAGGCCGCAGGCCGAGCCGAACCACGACGCCACGCCGCGAGGCGAGGCCGTAGGCCGAGGCGAGCTGCGTAGAAGACGAGGCCGAAGGCCGAGCTCCGCGTAGGGCGTAGCCCGGAGCGTTCCCCCCCAAATCCAAGATGGCCGCCATACAAGTTTAAATTTTTAAGGTGAGGCGAGGTCGAAGACCGAGCCAAACGCGCGAGGCGAGGCCGAAGGCCGAGCTGAGCCGCGCATAGTGTGAGGCCGAAGGCCGAACTCCGCGTAGGGCGAAGCCCGGAGCGTCCCCCCCCCCAATTCTAGACGGCAGCAAGTTTAGATTCTAAAGGTGAGGCGAGGTTGAAGACCGAGCCGAACGCGCGAGGCGAGGCCGAAGGCCGAGGCAAGCCGCGTATAGGGTGAGGCCGAAGGCCGAACTCCGCGTAGGGCGAAGCCCGGAGCGCCCCCCCCAATCAAAGATGGCCGCCATACAAGTTTAGATTTTTAAGGTGAGGCGAGGTCGCAGACCGAGCCGCGTATAGGGCGAGGCCGAAGGCCGAGCTCCGCGTATGGCGAAGCCCGAAGCGACACCAAGCATATCACCAGCCGACCGCCATCATACCGACATGGGTGTCGTTTAATAGGTTTTCTGGGGTGCTGATTTCGAAAATGACATCCATTTTGAAATCCAAGATGGCGGACATGGATTTTTTGGAAAATACCGTCATGGGTGTCCTTTAATAGGTTTTCGGGGGTGCTGATTCCGAAAATGACATACGTTTTAAAATCCAAGATGGCGGACAGGCATTTTTGTAAAAATCCGTCATGGGTGTCGTTTTTTATGTTATCTGGGGTACTGATTCTTAAAATAACATTGATTTTTAAATCCAAGATGGTGGCCGTGAAAAAGCAAAAAAAGAATGAACGCCTTTTTGACCCTACAGATAGGGTAGCACAACCGCCTCGCGGCCTGCTTTAGCAGGTCGCCCACCACGCGAAACCTAGTTATTATTATATTATAAAAAGCTACAATACCACTCACTCACTGATTGACTGACTGGGTGACAGAATTGTTCTCCCAGATGGAGCGGCGGGAGGTGAAAACTTTTAATGGGGGATGTGGAAAAGATGACGCGGAAGGTACGGGAAAACCTCGAGATCCTCGGATCCACCTTCTCATCGGATGGCGACCCACCTTCCCGGGCGAACCGTTTCTGGTGGAGCGGTGGCGCTCGAACAAAAGTCAACCCACACCCTGGTCGAATTCTAACGGTGACGTCATTTTTTCGATTTTCGCAAAAACAAGATGGCCGCCATACAAAATGATTGTTGCTGTATCTCCGGAACCATTTGACATAAGTGGGGTGTGCTCGAACAAATGTTTTACAAGGTGGTGAGAAGCAGGTGGCTGTCAAAATTTTTTTCCAAGATGGCGGACCCAAGATGGCGGCCGGAAATGAAGTTGCTCCGATCCGGACGAAAATCGGTATTTGGGGGGTTTGGGGGACGAAGATTCCGAATATCAGGTAAGTTTTTCGATTCTACCATTTTCCAAGATGGCCGCCATACAAGGAGTGGTGAGGCGAGGCCGCAGGCCGAGCCGAACCACGACGCCACGCTGCGAGGTGAGGCCGTAGGCCAAGGCGAGCTGCGAAAAAGGCGAGGCCGAAGGCCGAGCTCCGCGCAGGGCGTAGCCCGGAGCGTCCCCTCCCCCAAATCGAAGATGGCCGCCATACAAGTTTAGATTCTAAAGGTGAGGCAAGGTGGAAGACCGAGCCGAACGCGCGAGACGAGGCCGAAGGCCGAGGCGAGCCGCGTATAGGGTGAGGCCGAAGGCCGAACTCCGCGTAGGGCGAAGCCCGGAGCGTCACCCCCCCCCAATCAAAGATGGCCGCCATACAAGTTTAGATTCTAAAAGTGAGGCGAGGCCGAAGGCCGAGGCGAGCCGCGTATAGGGTGAGGCCGAAGGCCGAACTCACCGTAGGGCGAAGCCCGGAGCGGCCCCCCCCAATCAAAGATGGCCGCCATACAAGTTTAGATTCTAAAGGTGAGGCGAGGTCGAAGACCGAGCCGAACGCGCGAGGTGAGGCCGAAGGCCGAGGCGAGCAGCGTACAGGGTGAGGCCGAAGGCCGAACTCCGCGTAGGGCGAAGCCCGGAGCGTCCCCCCCCAATCAAATATGGCCGCCATACAAGTTTAGATTTTTAAGGTGAGGCGAGGCCGAAGGCCGAGCTCCGCGTAGGGCGAAGCCCGAAGCGTCACCAAGCATATTACCAGCCGACCGCCATCATACCGACATGGGTGTCGTTTAATAGGTTTTCAGGGGTGCTGATTTCGAAAATGACATCCATTTTGAAATCCAAGATGGCGGACATGGATTTTTTGGAAAATACTGTCATGGGTGTCCTTTAATAGGTTTTCGGGGGTGCTGATTCCGAAAATGACATAGGTTTTGAAATCCAAGATGGCGGACATAAATTTTTTGCTAAATATCGTCATGGGTGGCGTTTTTTGGGTATTCAGGGGTGCTGTTTAAGAAGACATCCATTTTGAAATCCAAGATGGCGGCTGTGAAAAACAAAAAAAACTTAAAAACTTTTTTAAAATTTATAAAAAAAGGCACAACCGCCTCGCGACCTGCTTTAGCAGGTCGCGCACCACGCGAAACCTAGTTATTATATTATATAAAGCTACAATACCACTCACTCACTGACTGACTGACTGACTGGGTGACAGAATTGTTCTCCCAGATGGAGCGGCGGCAGGTGAAAACTTTGTATGGAGGTTGTGGAGAAGGTGTCGCGGAGGGTACGGGAAAACCTCGAGATCCTCGGATCCACCTTCTCATCAGGTGGCAATCCATCTTCCTGGGCGAACCGTTGCAGATGGAGCGGTGGCGCTCGAACAAAGGTCGACCCACACCCTGGTCAAATTCTACCGGTGACGTCATTTTTTCGATTTTCTCAAAAACAAGATGGCCGCCATACAAAATGATTATTGCTGTATCTCCGGAACCGTTTGACATAAGTGGGCTATGCTCGAACAAATGTCTTACAGAGGGGTGAGTGGCAGGTGGCTGTCAAAATTTTTTTTCAAGATGGCGGATCCAAGATGGCGGCCGGAAATGAAGTTGCTCCGATCCGGACGAAAATCGGTATCTGGGGGGTTTGCGGGACGAAGATTCCAAATATCGGGTCAGTTTTTCGATTCCACCATTTTCCAAGATGGCCGCCATACAAGAAGTGGTGAGGCGAGGCCGCAGGCCGAGCCGAACCACGACGCCACGCCGTGAGGCGAGGCCGTAGGCAGAGGCAAGCTGCGTAGAAGGCGAGGCCGAAGGCCGAGCTCCGCGTAGGGTGTAGCCCGGAGTGTCCTCCCCCAAATCCAAGATGGCCGCCATACAAGTTTAGATTCTAAAGGTGAGGCCGAAGGTCGAACTACGCCTAGGGCGAAGCCCGGAGCGTCCGACCCCCCCAATTCTAGATGGCGGAAGGTTTAGATTCTAAAGGTGAGGTGAGGTCGAAGACCAAGCCGAACGCGCGAGGCGAGGCCGAAGGCCGAGGCGAGCCGCGTATAGGGTGAGGCCGAAGGCCAAACTCCGTGTAGGGCGAAGCCCGGAGCGTCCCCCCCCCAATCAAAGATGGCCGCCATACAAGTTTAGATTTTTAAGGTGAGGCGAGGTCGCAGACCGAGCCGAACGCGCGAGCCGAGGCCGTAGGCCGAGGCGAGCTGCGTATAGGGCGAGGCCGAAGGCCGAGCTCCGCGTAGGGCGAAGCTCGAAGCGTCACCAAGCATATTACCATCCGACCGCCATCACACCGACATTGGTGTCGTTTAATAGGTTTTCGGGGGTGCTGATTCCGAAAATGACATACGTTTTGATATCCAAGATGGCGGACATAAATTTTTTGCAGAATATCGTCATGGGTGTCGTTTTTTGGGTATTCGGGGGTGCTGATTAAGAAAATAACATCCATTTTTAAATCCAAGATGGCAGCCGTGAAAAAAAAAAGGCAAACTTTTTGACCCTACAAATTGGGTAGCACAACCGCCTCGCGACCTGCTTTAGCAGGTCGCGCACCACGCCAAACCTAGTTATTATATTATATAAAGCTACAATACCACTCACTCACTGACTGACTGACTGGGTGACAGAATTGTTCTCCCAGATGGAGCGGCGGGAGGTGAAAACTTTGTATGGGAGGTGTGGAGTGGGTGACGCGGAGGGTACGGGAAAACCTCGAGATCCTCGGATCCACCTTCTCATCAGGTGGCGACCCACCTTCCCGGGCGAACCGTTGCAGATGGAGCGGTGGCACTCGAACTAAGGTCGACCCACACCCTGGTCGAATTCTACCGGTGACGTCATTTTTTCGATTTTCGCAAAAACAAGATGGCTGCCATACAAAATGATTATTGCTGTGTCTCCGGAACCGTTTGACATAAATGGGGTGTGCTCGAACAAATATTTTACAGAACGGTGAGAGGCAGGTGGCTGTCAATTTTTTTTTTCAAGATGGCGGATCCAAGATGGCGGCCGGAAATGAAGTTGCTCCGATCCGGACGAAAATCGGTATCTGAGGGGTTGGAGGAACGAAGATTCCGAATATCGGGTCAGTTTTTCGATTCCACCAATTTCCAAGATGGCCGCCATACAAGGAGTGGTGAGGCGAGGCCGCAGGCCGAGCCGAACCACGACGCCACGCCGCGAGGCGAGGCCGTAGGCCGAGGCGAGCTGCGTAAAAGGCGAGGCCGAAGGCCGAGCTCCGCGCAGGGCGTAGCACGAAGCGTCCCCCCCCCAAATCCAAGATGGCCGCCATACAAGTTTAGATTCTAAAAAAAGGTGAGGCGAGGTCGAAGACCGAGCCGAACGCGCGAGACGAGGCCGAAGGCCGAGGCGAGCCGCGTATAGGGTGAGGCCGAAGGCCGAACTCCGCGTAGGGCGAAGCCCGGAGCGTCTTCCCCCCCCAATTCTAGATGGCGGCAAGTTTAAATTCTAAAGGTGAGGCGAGGTCGAAGACCGAGCCGAACGCGCGAGGCGAGGCCGAAGGCCGAGGCGAGCCGCGTATAGGGTGAGGCCGAAGGCCGAACTCCGCGTAGGGCGAAGCCCGGAGCGTCCCCCCCCCCCAATCAAAGATGGCTGCCATACAAGTTTAGATTTTTAAGGTGAGGCGAGGCCGAAGGCCGAGCTGAGCCGCGCATAGTGTGAGGCCGAAGGCCGAACTCCGCGTAGGGCGAAGCCTGGAGCGTCCCCCCCCCCCCAATCAGAGATGGCCGCCATACAAGTTTAGATTTTTAAGGTGAGGCGAGGTCGAAGACCGAGCCGAACGCGCGAGGCGAGGCCGAAGGCCGAAGCGAGCTGCGTATAGGGTGAGGCCGAAGGCCGAACTTTGCGTAGGGCGAAGCCCGGAGCGTCCCCCCCAATCAAAGATGGCCACCATATAAGTTTAGATTTTTGAGGTGAGGCGAGGTCGCAGACCGAGCCGAACGCGCGAGCCGAGGCCGTAGGCCAAGGCGAGCTGCGTATAGGGCGAGGCCGAAGGCCGAGCTCCGCGTAGGGCGAAACCCGAAGCGTCACCAAGCATATTACCAGCCGACCGCCATCATACCGACATGGGTGTCGTTTAATAGGTTTTCAGGGGTGCTGATTTCGAAAATGACATCCATTTTGAAATCTAAGATGGCGGACATGGATTTTTTGGAAAATTCCGTCATGGGTGTCGTTTAATAGGTTTTCGGGGGTGCTGATTCCGAAAATGACATACGTTTTGAAATCCAAGATGGCGGACATACATTTTTTGATAAATATCGTCATGGGTGTCGTTTTTTGGGTATTCGGGGGTGCTGATTAAGAAAATAACATTCATTTTTAAATCCAAGATGGCGGCCGTGAAAAACAAAAAAAAATAAAAACTTTTTTAAAATTTATAAAAAAAGACACAACCGCCTCGCGACCTGCTTTAGCAGGTCGCGCACCACGCGAAACCTAGTTATTATATTATATAAAGCTACAATACCACTCACTGACTGACTCACTGGGTGACAGAATTGTTCTCCCAGATGGAGTGGCGGGAGGTGAAAATTTTGTATGGAAAGTTTGGAGAGGGTGACGCGGAGGGTACGGGAAAACCTCGAGATCTTCGGATCCACCTTCTCATTAGGTGTCGACCCACCTTCCCGGGCGAACCGTTGCAGATGGAGCGGTGGCGCTCGAACAAAGGTCGAACCACACCCTAGTCGAATTCTAGCGGTGACGTCATTTTTTCGATTTTCGCAAAAACAAGATGGCCGCCATACAAAATTTTTATTGCTGTATCTCCGGAACCGTTTGACATAAGTGGGGTGTGCTCGAACAAATGTTTTACAGAGGGGTGAGGGGCAGGTGGCTGTCAAAAATTTTTTTCAAGATGGCGGATCCAAGATGGCAGCCGGAAATGAAGTTGCTCCGATCCGGACGAAAATCGGTATCTGGGGGGTTTGCGGGACGAAGATTACAAATATCGGGTCAGTTTTTCGATTCCACTATTTTCCAAGATGGCCGCCATACAAGAAGTGGTGAGGCGAGGCCGCAGGCCGAGCCGAACCACGACGCCACGCCGTGAGGCGAGGCCGTAGGCCGAGGCAAGCTGCGTAGAAGGCGAGGCCGAAGGCCGAGCTCCGCGTAGGGCGTAGCCCGGAGTGTCCCCCCCCAAATCCAAGATGGCCGCCATACAAGTTTAGATTCTAAAGGTGAGGCCGAAGGCCGAACTACGCGTAGGGCGAAGCCCGGAGCGTCCGACCCCCCCAATTCTAGATGGCGGAAGGTTTAGATTCTAAAGGTGAGGCGAGGTCGAAGACCAAGCCGAACGCGCGAGGCGAGGCCGAAGGCCGAGGCGAGCCGCGTATAGGGTGAGGCCGAAGGCCAAACTCCGCGTAGGGCGAAGCCCGGAGCGTCCCCCCCCCAATCAAAGATGGCCGCCATACAAGTTTAGATTTTTAAGGTGAGGCGAGGTCGCAGACCGAGCCGAACGCGCGAGCCGAGGCCGTAGGCCGAGGCGAGCTGCGTATAGGGCGAGGCCGAAGGCCGAGCTCCGCGTAGGGCGAAGCTCGAAGCGTCACCAAGCATATTACCAGCCGACCGCCATCATACCGACGTCGGTGTCGTTTAATAGGTTTTCGGGGGTGCTGATTCCGAAAATGACATCCATTTTGAAATCCAAGATGGCGGACATGGATTTTTTGGAAAATACCGTCATGGGTGTCGTTTAATAGGTTTTCGGGGGTGCTGATTCCGAAAATGACATACGTTTTGAAATCCAAGATGGCGGTCATAAATTTTATGAAAAATATCGTCATGGGTGTCGTTTTTTGGGTATTCAGGGGTGCTGATTAAGAAAATAACATCAATTTTTAAATCCAAGATGGCGGCCGTGAAAAACAAAAAAAATAAAAAACTTTTTTGAAATTTATAAAAAAAGGCACAACCGCCTCGCGACCTGCTTAAGCAGGTCGCGCACCACGCGAAACCTAGTTATTATATTATATAAAGCTACAATACCACTCACTGACTGACTCACTGGGTGACAGAATTGTTCTCCCAGATGGAGTGGCGGGAGGTGAAAATTTTGTATGGAAAGTTTGGAGAGGGTGACGCGGAGGGTACGGGAAAACCTCGAGATCTTCGGATCCACCTTCTCATTAGGTGTCGACCCACCTTCCCGGGCGAACCGTTGCAGATGGAGCGGTGGCGCTCGAACAAAAGTCGACCCACACCCTGGTCGAATTCTAGCGGTGACGTCATTTTTTCGATTTTCGCAAAAACAAGATGGCCGCCATACAAAATTTTTATTGCTGTATCTCCGGAACCGTTTGACATAAGTGGGGTGTGCTCGAACAAATGTTTTACAGAGGGGTGAGGGAAAGGTGGCTGTCAAAAATTTTTTTCAAGATGGCGGATCCAAGATGGCGGCCGGAAATGAAGTTGCTCCGATCCGGACGAAAATCGGTATCTTGGGGGTCTGGGGGACGAAGATTCCAAATATTGGGTTAGTTTTTCGATTTCACCATTTTCCAAGATGGCCGCCATACAAATCGTGGTGAGGCGAGGCCGCAGGCCGAGCCGAACCACGACGCCACGCCGCGAGGCGAGGCCGTAGGCCGAGGCGAGCTGCGTAGAAGATGAGGCCAAAGGCCGAGCTCCGCGTAGGGCGTAGCCCAGAGCGTCCCCCCCCACATCCAAGATGGCCGCCATACAAGTTTAGATTCTAAAGGTGAGGCGAAGTCGAAGACCGAGCCGAACGCGCGAGGCGAGGCCGAAGGCCGAGGCGAGCCGCGTATAGGGTGAGGCCGAAGGCCAAACTCCGCGTAGGGTGAAGCCTGGAGCGTCCTCCCCCCCCCAATCAAAGATGGCCGCCATACAAGTTTAGATTTTTAAGGTGAGGCGAGGTCGAAGACTGAGCCGAACGCGCGAGGCGAGGCCGAAGGCCGAGCTGAGCCGCGCATAGTGTGAGGCCGAAGGCCGAACTCCGCGTAAGGCGATGCCCGTAGCGTCCCCCCCCCCAATTCTAGACGGCAGCAAGTTTAGATTCTAAAGGTGAGGCGAGCACGAAGACCGAGCCAAACGCGCGAGGCGAGGCCGAAGGCCGAGCTGAGCCGCGCATAGTGTGAGGCCGAAGGCCGAACTCCGCGTAGGGCGAAGCCCGGAGCGCCTCCCCCCCCCCCCAATTCTAGATGGCGGAAGGTTTAGATTCTAAAGGTGAGGCGAGGTCGAAGACCAAGCCGAACGCGCGAGGCGAGGCCGAAGGCCTAGACGAGCCGCGTATAGGGTGAGGCCGAAGGCTGAATTCCGCGTAGGGCGAAGCCCGGAGCGTCCCCCCCCCAATCAAAGATAGCCGCCATACAAGTTTAGAATTTTAAGGTGAGGCGAGGTCGCAGACCGAGCCGAACGCGCGAGCCGAGGCCGTAGGCCGAGGCGAGCTGCGTATTGGGCGAGGCTGAAGGCCGAGCTCCGCGTAGGGCGAAGCCCGAAGCGTCACCAAGCATATTACCAGCCGACCGCCATCATACCGACATGGGTGTCGTTTAATAGGTTTTCAGGGGTGCTGATTTCGAAAATGACATCCATTTTGAAATCCAAGATGGCGGACATGGATTTTTTGGAAAATACCGTCATGGGTGTCCTTTAATAGGTTTTCGGGGGTGCTGATTCCGAAAATGACATACGATTTGAAATCCAAGATGGCGGACATAAATTTTTTGCTAAATATCGTCATGGGTGTCGTTTTTTGGGTATTTAGGGGTGCTGTTTAAGAAAATAACATCCTTTTTTAAATCCAAGATGGCGGCCGTGAAAAACAAAAAAAATTAAAAACTTTTTTAAAATTTATAAAAAAAGGCACAACCGCCTCGCGACCTGCTTAAGCAGGTCGCGTACCACGCGAAACCTAGTTATTATTTTTTAAATTATATAAAGCTGCAATACCACTCACTCACTCACTCACTGACTGGGTGACAGAATTGTTCTCCCAGATGGAGCGGCGGGAGGTGAAAACTTTGTATGGGAGGTGTGGAAAAGGTGGTGCGGAGGGTACGGGAAAACCTCGAGATCCTCGGATCCTTCTTCTCATCAGGTGGCGACCCACCTTCCTGGGCGAACCGTTGCAGATGGAGCGGCGGCGCTCTAACTAAGGTCGACCCACACCCTGGTCGAATTCTACCGGTGACGTCATTTTTTCGATTGTCGCAAAAACAAGATGGCCGCCATACAAAATGATTATTGCTGTATCTCCGGAACCGTTTGACAAAAGTGGGGTGTGCTCAAACAAATGTTTTACAGGGGGTTGAGAAGCAGGTGGCTGTCAAATTTTTTTTTCAAGATGGCCGATCCAAGATGGCGGCCGGAAATGAAGTTGCTCCGATCCGGACGAAAATCGGTATCTGGGGGGTTTGGGGGACGAAGATTCTGAATATCTGGTCAGTATTTCGATTCCACCATTTTCCAAGATGGCCGCCATACAAGGAGTGGTGAGGCGAGGCCGCAGGCCGAGCCGAACCACGACGCCACGCCGCGAGGCGACGCCGTAGGCCGAGGCGAGCTGCGTAAAAGGCGAGGCCGAAGGCCGAGCTCCGCGCAGGGCGTAGCCCGGAGCGTCCCCCCCCCCAAATCCAAGATGGCCGCCATACAAGTTTAGATTCTAAAGGTGAGGCGAGGTCGAAGACCGAGCCGAACGCGCGAGACGAGGCCGAAGGCCGAGGCGAGCCGCGTATACGGTGAGGCCGAAGGCCGAACTCCGCGTAGGGCGAAGCCCGGAGCGTCCCCCCCCCAATCAAAGATGGCCGCCATACAAGTTTAGATTTTTAAGGTGAGGCGAGGTCGAAGACCAAGCCGAACGCGCGAGGCGAGGCCTAAGGCCGAGCTGAGCCGCGCATAGTGTGAGGCCGAAGGCCAAACTCCGCGTAGGGCGAAGCCCGGAGCGTCCCCCCCGCCAATTATAGATGGCGGCAAGTTTAGATTCTAAAGGTGAGGCGAGGTCGAAGACCGAGCCGAACACGCGAGGCGAGGCCGAAGGCCGAGGCGAGCCGCGTATAGGGTGAGGCCAAAGGCCGAACTCCGCGTAGGGCGAAGCCCGGAGCGTCCCCCCCCAGTCAAAGATGGCCGCCATACAAGTTTAGATTTTTAAGGTGAGGCGAGGTCGCAGACCGAGCCGAACGCGCGAGCCGAGGCCGTAGGCCTAGGCGAGCTGCGTATAGGGCGAGGCCGAAGGCCGAGCTCCGCGTAGGGCGAAGCCCGAAGCGTCACCAAGCATATTACCAGCCGACCGCCATCATACCGACATGGGTGTCGTTTAATAGGTTTTCAGGGGTGCTGATTTCGAAAATGACATCCATTTTGAAATCCAAGATGGCGGACATGGATTTTTTGGAAAATACCGTCATGGGTGTCGTTTAATAGGTTTTCGGGGGTGCTGATTCCGAAAATGACGTACGTTTTGAAATCCAAGATGGCGGACATAAATTTTTTGCAAAATATCGTCATGGGTTTCGTTTTTTGGGTATTCGGGGGTGCTGATTAAGAAAATAACATCCATTTTGAAATCCAAGATGGCGGTCGTGAAAAAAAAAAGGGAAACTTTTTTGACCCTACAAATAGGGTAGCACAACCGCCTCGCGACCTGCTTTAGCAGGTCGCGCACGACGCGAAACCTAGTTATACTATATAAAGCTACATTACCACTGACTCACTGACTGACTGACATAATTGTTCTCCCAGAAGGAGGGTTGGGAGGTGAAAATGATGTATTGGAGGTGTGGTCAGAATTTTCCGTCGAGTATAGGAAAACCTCGACATCTTCGGATTCTCCTCCTCATCAGGTCGCGACCCACCTTCCCGGGCGAACCGTTGGACTTGGACCGGTGGTGCTTTTACAAAGGTCGACCCACACCCTGGTCGAAGTCTACCGGTGACAAAATTTTTTCGATTTTCAAAAAAACAAAATGGCCGCCATACAAAAACGAGATTTTTGTATCTCCTCTGATTCGGACCAAATTCGGTATCCGGGGGTTATAGGGGTCGCTGAATCCGAATATCTGAAAATATTTTCGATTTCGCCATTTTCCAAGATGGCCGCCATACAAGGAGTGGTGAGGCGAGGCCGAAGGCCGAGCCGAACCACGACATGCCGCGAGGCGAGGCCGCAGGCCGAGGCGAGCTGCGTATAAAGCGAGGCCGAAGGCCGAGCTCCGCGTAGGGCGAAGCCCGGAGCGTCCCCCCCCCCCAATCCAAGATGGCCGCCATTTAAGTTTAGATTCTAAAGGTGAGGCCAGGTCGTAGACCGAGCCGACCGCGCGAGGCGAGGCCGAAGGCCGAGCTCCGCGTAGGGCGAAGCCCGAAGCGTCACCAAGCATCTTACCTGCCGACCGCAATCCGAAAATTTCATATCCGCCATCTTGGATTTTAGTTGGGGGAAAATGGTGGACCAAAAACCCCTACCAAAAATCCAAGATGGCGGATATGAAATTTTCGGGCATACCGACATGGGTGTCGTTTAATAGGTTTTCGGGTTTGGTGATTCCAAAAATGACATCCATTTTGAAATCCAAGATGGCGGACATGCATTTTTTTTAAAAAACTGTCATGGGTGTCGTTTAATAGGTTTTCGGGTATGCTGATCCCGAAAATGACATTTATTTTCAAATCCAAGATGGCGGACATGCATTTTTTGGAAAAAATCCGTCATGGGTGTCGTTTAACAGGTTTTCGGAGATGCTGATTACGAAACTGAAATCCATTTTGAAATCCAAGATGGCGGTCGTGACAAACCAAAAAAAGTATGAACGCCTTTTTGACCCTACAAATAGAGTACACAACCGCCAACGCAAAGTACACAAAGCAAAACGCGAAACCTAGTTATTATATTATATAAAGCTACAATACCACTCTTTGACTGACTCACTGGGTGACAGAATTGTTCTCGCAGATGGAGCGGCGAATGGTGAAAACTTTGTATAGGGGGTGTGGAGTAAGTGACGCGAAAGGTACAAGAAAACCTCGAGATCGTCGGATCCACCTTCGCATCAGGTGGCGACCCACCTTCCCGGGCGAACCGTTGCAGATGGAGCGGCGGCGCTCGAACAGTGGTCAACCCACACCCTGGTCGAATTCTACCGGTGACGTCATATTTTCGATTTTAACAAAAACAAGATGGCCGCCATACAAAATGTTTATTGCTGTATCTCTGGAACCGTTTGACATAAGTGGGGTGTGCTCGAACAAATGTTTTACAGGTGGCTGAGGGCTAGGTGGCTGTCAAGATTTTTTTTCAAGATGGCGGATCCAAGATGGCGACCGGAAGTTGCTCCGATCCGGAAGTTGCTCCGATCCGGACGAGAATCGGTATCTGGGGGGTTTGGGGGTCGAAGATTCCGAATATTGGATCAGTTTTTCGATTCCACCATTTTCCAAGATGGCCGCCATACAAGGAGTGGTGAGGCGAGGCCGCAGGCTGAGCCGAACCACGACGCCACGCCGCGAGGCGAGGCCGTAGGCAAAGGCGAGCTGCGTAAAAGGCGAGGCCGAAGGCCGAGCTCCGCGCAGGGCGTAGCCCAAAGCGTCCCCCCCCCAAATCCAAGATGGCCGCCATACAAGTTTAGATTCTAAAGGTAAGGCGAGGCTCAAGGCCGAGGCGAGCCGCGTATAGCGTGAGGCCGAAGGCCGAACTCCACGTAGGGCGAAGCCCGGAGCGTCCCCCCCCCCAATCAAAGATGGCCGCCATACAAGTTTAGATTTTTAAGGTGAGGCGAGGTCGTAGACCGAGCGCATTATATACTTCAATTCCGTTGTATTTAGGCCAAAACCGAGCTCTACCTAAAGGCAAGAGTGACTACAAACTATTTTCTTTTTGAGGTACATATCCCCTTACAGACGAAGATTTCGATATACACCACGTGATACCACTTCCAGTTAAAACAGACGCAGGAACTGCTGTTGTCACTACATCATCTAACTACATTGTTGCGGACCTGAAGAAAAACATCTACATATCCTTAGAAGAAGCAGATTTACAACTTTGCATACAAATGAAAACTAATAAGTGCGTTTGTAACAAAAACCTACCTGTTTACAATATAAATAACGATAACGCTCCCTGTGAGGCAAAAATTATTAGCCATCAAACAAACTTACCTTGCAATGTACATAAGGCAACCAAAACATTATTATTTACTACTGAATATTATGTATGTGGCACTTACATAAAATTAAATGTACTGAGTGACAGTAAACAACTGAACATTCTTACCAAAACACAATGTTAGGTATTTGCACATTATGTTATACTTATCCAGCTGTACCATCCTGATTTAGTGTGCAATCATAAGTTTGTGTGATTGCAGATGCGAAACATCACTTATGCTGTATTGGCCATGCCTTTTCTCAAGTTTTAATTGCATTTCTTCATTGCGTTTTCAATCAATCGATAACCTTGAAAACTGAAAGAAAAAACTAAAAACCGGCCAAGAGCGTGTCGGGCCACACGCATTGTAGGGTTCCGTAGCAGTATGGTTCAAATATGCAGCTAGCTTCTTAATTCTACGAGCATGTTGAAGGTTCAATCGCTAATAATGTCTAAAAACCAGGTCACAAAGAAAGATGGTAACTAAAGGAGTTATAAATTCCAGCGCCGTAAGAAAAATGAAAAAAAAACATCTGTTTAAGAACCACCTCGCGTGAATGCAAACGATTGTATAAAAAATCGGTAACTTTAAATATTCGTTTAAAACTGGTGTAATATCGATACGATCATAGTTGATGTTAAAATCTCCAAATACTATAAGTAGTATAAAAAAATGTGTTAAAGATTTTGTAGTTTCAAAAATAATTTTAGTTTTGGCCTAAATACAACGGAATTGAAGTATATAATGCGCGAGCGAAGCAAGCGCGAATATTTTTTTTTTTAGCGTCAATTTTTATTTTTAGGAATAAATCGAGCTGCTGATAAAATAATTAACGACACCTGGGCTTGGCTTTCGACCTCGCCTCGCTTTTAGCGAAGAACCTTGTATGGCAGCCATTTTGGATAAGGGTAAACTTCGTCGTAAATACTACCCTGGTGAATTAATATTTCACATATTTTTTCATTAAAAAAATTAATGTTTTGCAAACGGATTGCTGAATCGAAAAACGTTTGTTGTGAACCCCTTCTATCTTTTAAAAAGCTATCCTATGACAAACACCTCAATGATATCGGCGAAAAAAAATCCGTCGCCCTTTCACGTGTATGGAAAACACCCGAAATTTTTTTTTCACTATTTTATATTTAAGATCTGTCAGCGCGATCAATATATATGACTATACCAAATTTTAGCTCTATAGTACCAAGGATCTAATATTAGTTAATATATTCTTATTAATCCCAACAACTTTTGGCACTTGGTCGACTATTACTCGCAAACTTGAAGGGCCACCTTATGTGAGTAGGTATGGATTGGGCATTCTACTTCACTTTGCCAAAAATTGCAGTTTACTTCAACTTCGTTTGCTCCGCCTCGCTCCGCTCGCTCCGCTGCACTCCGTTGAAGTGAACTTTGATTTTAGGCAAAGTGAAGTAGAAAGCCCAATCCATGCATGATGATTTTGATCTTGATGCTTCATTCGTGAATTTTTATAACGAACAGGGTACTAGATTCATGAACGTGTTTGTCAGGTAAGTAAAATGAACTAAATAAATTTAACTAACGTTCACCGAGAATCAAACATGCATCGGTGGAATGAAATCAAATAAAAAAATACGGTGTGTCATATAAACTATAAAGATTTTTTTTTTATATCCATTTACATAATTTCCACATTCTATAAAAATATCGTGCAATCGTATAAGTTTGAAATGTTATCTTCTTATGTACTGCAGGAAATAATAATTAAAGTTAATGATTACATAAAAAAGAAATTGAATTAAATTTATACCACTATTTCATAGTTTATGTTACACACCCAAAAACAAATTTGACTTACCAAAATCTTTTTTTTTTCTTATACATCGTACAATGTATAATATCACCTTTCCACCATCACATTTTTTACATTCACTACTTCCATTATTTTTCTTACACCACTTTTTTCAGTTAACTTTACGACGTAATTTAACAAAACTAATTTAATTTAATACAAATAAATAAATGTGAAAATATTAATGAACTAATGGATCATCTTCATGCAAATTTAAATAATGCAAAATAAAGTGTGCATGATTTGATCGAAGCGCGATTGTTAACTCACTCTAATTTAAAATCGAATTTTGAATTATTCGCTGAGTTTGCTTTGCCGAAAAACGACTCATTTTCGATCAAGTTATTTGCCACAGAAAACATATAAATGCCACAGAAACATATTACAGCTATTTCACTAAAAACACAGTCAACCAAAATGACGGAGTAGTAGTTTATATTCGAGAAGATTTAGAAGCTAGGGTGGAGGAGCCGTTTATTAAGGATGGTAGTTGTTTAATAATACATCTTGAGAAATACACTATACTGTGTACTTACAGGCCGCCTTCTTTCCGCGATCCGTCAAAATATACTGACTCCATTGATAGCATACTTAAAAATATCAATACTAATAATATTATCTTAACTGGCGACATCAATTTGGACACGTTAGAGGAGCCATTAACAGGACATACAAATGACTATTTAAATTTGATGGCAACCCATGGTCTTAGACAGGGTATTACGGAGCCAACTCGAATAGATACCTGCTTAGACCATTTTATGCTTAAGGTACAGGGCTCATGGAAAACTCTCGTTTTTGATCCTTTAACCGACCACTCCACCATACCCCTGTATATAGTAAACGCTAATATCATTAGAACCTCTTCTTCGTACACTAAGCAATACTTTAATTCATCTCAAGCTTATAATAAATTAAAAGATATCACTTGGGAGGACTATTACTCCTTAACTGACGCAAACTTAGCATCGGAATTTCTATTAAATAAGCTAACGCATATAATTTTGGATCACACCTCCATTAGCACTGTATCCAAGAAAAAGTTACCACTTAAGCCTTGGATGACAATCGGAGTTGTCAAATCTATACGGAAAAGGGATAAACTATATAAAAAACTAAAATCCAGACCAAACAATTTAATTTAATTTATTCAGGAAACCAACAGCATAATACATAAAAGGTGTTAACAGTGTATGTTATATAATAAAGCCAATTATAGGTTACCCCGTATTAATAAAAACATGTTTACAGTTACTTTAGACTTAAAGAACAAGATGAATTACATAATTAACTGAGAAGAAAATTAAATTACAAACCATTAGCCAACTACAAAAGTGAATTAGGTGAGCGAGATAAAGTTACTTATACAAAAAAAAAAACAGAAAAGAGAGAAAAAAAAAGAAAGAATAACAAAATAGTGTGAGTTGAGTGCACATTAGAAAGATTGTTAGAAGTTACAGTTCGAACAGCATAACATAGCATGGTATAGTAGTCGCCGAACTCAATATATATGTACACACATACATATGTTATGTAACTATATTATAAAAATAAGAATTAAAAGTATAATAAATGAAAATGTGTGTGAGTAAGAAAAAGTTGCCATTTAATGTTATAGGTGAATCCATTACCGAATACCATGCGCGGAAAACAGCGAGGTGACGCTGTGCATCGCTCGGTCTTTAGGAGTCAGATAATTAAGATATGGTTGTTGAGTGAAGGGACCGCGCGATGCACATCGACCCGTACTATGTGTTCCGCACTTCGAGTCTGCAAGTAATTAAAATTAGAATTAGATCCCAGTAAAAATTGTAATTGAGATTAATCAATAGTCACACGATACTTAGCCTTACCTGAGAAGATGCACCCCCTTACGTGAACGGAATAGAAACGGTAAGAATCTCAAAATGTCAAGCCCGATGTACTCCTGAGTGTAGGTACCTACCCAATTATTCAGTATAAAAATTTGTACATAAGAGGTTTGCAATTTGTTTTTTAAAACTAGTTTTGGTGCCAAAAAACGGATCCGCAGACATAAACAATGTATTATAGGTATTGGCTAACCGAGTGATGGTTTCGTTCCGACCGTAGTTGGTGCGATGGAAGGGACAATGAAATAGGCTAGTGTGTCGTGTGCGTCGCGATGGAGTGCTCAGAGTCAGCGCTCCCACCAAGTCCGGACAGTCGATTTTTGAATTTATTATGTCGTACAGGAACATCGCATCGAGTAAGCTTCTACGTTTGCATAAAGGTAACACGCGATGCTTTATACAACTTTCTTCGTAAGAGGAGGAAGCGGTGTAGGTTCTATAGTTGAGAAACTTCATGAAACGTTTTTGAACACTCTCGATTTTATCAATATGCTTTTTATAGCAAGGTGACCATACTGGTGAACAATATTCCAGTATACTAAGGACATATGCGAAATACACGTTTTTAATGCATTTTTTGTTACGAAATGGTGAACATATTCTCATTATGAAACCAAGAGATTTTAATGCTTTGTTACTTATGATATCAATGTGGTCATTTAGGTTAAATTTTGAATCTAAATATACACCCAGATCTCGCACCAATTCTACACGTTCCAGCGGAATACCGTCGATTCTATATGCATTTAAGATGGGGTTTCGGCTACGAGTGAAGGTAATTATTTGACATTTAGTTATATTAATAGAGATGCGATTACGCTTATAATACTCAGAGAGTAAGTTAAGATCTTGTTGTAATTTCAAAGTATCTGCAATGGACTTGATATCTAAATATATTTTAGTGTCATCGGCGTACATGAGGAAATTTGAGTGTCTTATAGCACAGTGTATGTCATATAAGAAAGCATTATAAAACAAGGGCCCCAAATGAGATCCTTGAGGAACTCCAGATGGTATACTGATCATATTAGATCGATGACCTCCCAGTACGACAGATTGTGACCTATTTGACAAGTAGGATTTAATCCAACGCAATAAATCCCCATGTATACCCAGTTTATTTAGTTTGGCTAACAGGATGACATGGTCCACCCGGTCAAAAGCTTTCTCGAAATCCGTGTAAACCACGTCAACCTGTCGACCAGCTTCCATATTATTTCGGACAAATCTAGAAAACACCGTGAGATTCGTGACAGTGGACCGCTTCTGTAAAAAGCCGTGTTGTTGTAACGGGACGCCGCTAGCTACAACCTGATAGATTTCATCATACACTACTTTTTCGAATACCTTACTGAACGTATTGAGTATGGAGATGGGCCTATAATTTTCAACTTTGCTTTTGAGTCCTTTTTTGTGTACGGGTACAATTCTAGCTTCCTTCCAGATGTCAGGGAAAGTTCCTTCGCACAAAGACTTTTTAAAGAGGATTGCTAAGGGTATGGCCAGAGACTGAGAACATTTAGTGATAAAGTAAGGTGGTATATTATCATGACCAGGGCCCTTTTGAGGGTTTAACTTACTCAAATGTTTCAAAACGATGTCAGCGTTAATATTAATGGTACCGCAATTGCCTATTGAACTATTTACATCAGGAAGGTCGAATTCACTATATTGTGAGGCCGGTTGCGAGAATGTGGTTTGGAAAAAGTTGTTAAAACCTTCTACGATTTCCTGTACATCGCGCAAGGATGTTCCGTTATATGTAAAATTGTTAGGGTAGCTACTACCACCTCGTCTTGATTTCACAAAGGTCCAAAATTTTTTAGGATTCTTAGATATGGATTGTTGGCATTCAAATAAGTGTTTGTTATAACAAGCTAGGTGCACCCGGTGATAGCGTTTACGTAGGAGTGAAAATTCGGCGTAGTCGTTTTGGTTATGAAATTTTTTCCATTTCTTATGAGTTTTATCTTTTTCGTGAATAATTTTAATCAGACTGTTTGAGTACCACATTGGATACTTACTGTATTTGGTTTTAGTTTTAGTTTTGGGTACATACAATTCTATGCAAGTTTGTAAGCTTGAGTAAAAGAAGTGGAGAGCATCATTAACATTACGCTTTGAGAGTTCTAAATTCCATTCAATGTTATTTAGATAATTATTTATAAGTTCATAATTACCTTTCTGAAATAAGAATTTTGTTACACTGGCTTCCTGAAACGGTGATGTGGTGACATCCGATGCGTCGATACATATTGGTGGGTGAAACTCGTCAACATTTAAGAGTGGATTATTGCTTTTATGAATTTCTATATTGAAATTACTAAATACCAAGTCCAATACATTGCCACATGAGTTTTTTAGATAATTATATTGCGAGTGTCCATGTAAAGAGAGTAATTCCACCAATTCCAGGCCCAGTTCATGCACGATCGCAGTTTGCCCCCCCCCTTTGGGCACCAAGACTGGATTTTCAGACTCCCAATTCAAAAAAGGCATATTAAAGTCGCCCAAAAATAAGTAATTGTCTTTGTCCAACTCGTTAGATGGGTTTTTGGGGAATATAGAGTGAGCCAGTTGTATGAAATTGGAAAGATCGGTTTTTTGGTCATTGCTTCCACCCCTCTACGTAAGTAGACACAACATGTAGGTTATTTTGGGAATTCAAAAACTCAGCCAGAATAGTGATCCATAATAGGTCTGTGGGAGCGCTGAGCCGACGCACATCGTGCAAGTATGCATGAAGACTTTTTCGCACGCAAATCAACACTCCACCGCCGGTTTTTTTGCTGGTGGCTACTAGGTCTCTGTCGCAGCGGAAAACATTGTACCTACCATCGCAGAGCTCATTATCGTGAATACTATCCCGTAACCACGTCTCGACCAACACGACAACATCATAGTTATTAGCTAGGATACTGTTATAACATTTGTGTGTCTTACTTCGTAATCCGCGTACGTTTTGAAAATAAATGCTCAAATTTTTGTTAGCCATTTATGTGATCATGAAACAGTAAACTAGTAATTAATTTTCGTATTGATGAGGAATTATTTTTACAAGTAGGTATATAAAAATTAAATGACAAGGTCATGTATCGATAAATGCTTAAATTTCTGGGTTTTTGTAAGGTTTGAGCGCTGAGTAAACATTCATAGATTTTCGTGATTCGGTGGCTGTGCATTACTGTAAACATTAAAATCGTGTAGCAAACATTAAAATCGTGTGTGTACGTGTTATAAACATTGCAAAAGTGTGACAAATTAAATTGACATAAATGACAGTGTGTGCAGTTACAGATTATGTTTATGTAGGTAAATAAATACACATGAGGTGTTCGGCGTGCTGATGCTTGTTCGTTAGTAAAAATAAAAAACGGGTAGGGTTCGTTTTTTAACATAGAAAAAAGAGTTATTTTTAATTTTTTCAACGTAGTTTGGCCAACTCTGATTGATTCTTGATATGGATGATAGGTGATGTGTCGTCTTTTCTCATGAATATGCGACAGTTTTTTATCCATACATATTGGTATTGCTTCGTTTTTCCTGCGTCCCGGCTTTGCTTGAATAGGAGTTTGTTTTCTATCGTTAAGTGCTCATTTATGTAGATACGTTTCGGGTCGCCGGAAATCGATAGGTCAGCGGAGGTAACACTTTTTTTGCGTAATCCAGCTAGTATATTGTCCTTGAGGAGACGCTTCTTCAGTTTAACAACAATGCATTTGTGACGATCAGGTTGTTTAACGCGCGTTTGAATTCTCGTGATATGAACGAGATCATCCTGCAATACGTCGACGTCAGCGAGTTTAGCTAAGCGCTTGAATAACTCGAATAAGTTTTCGTTGTTGTGCTCCGGGACACCGCTAATTTCGAGGTTCAACAGACGATCCCATTGTTGTTGCTGCTGGAGTTCGTACTTCAGATTATTAACTGTAGTTTTTAAAGCTGATAATTCAATATCTCTAGCCTCAGAGATTTTAGTTGATGTCTCAATCTTCTTAAGTCTGTCGTCTGCCTCTTTTTGTTGTTCTGATAGAAAATCAATGCAATTCGTTAACCCTCCGAATTCAACACTCATGGACTCCTGCTTCTTGTTGATATTTGATACCGAATTAACAACTTGATTGAATTCGGAGCGCACTGTGTCGAGATCTTTACGTATATTCGAAATAGACGAGGTAAGAGAAGAAATCTCAGTTTTCATGGAAATATTTTGATCTTTTATATCTTGGATTGAATGTTGGACTATTATCAATTTATTATCTTGTTGTTGTAGTGAAGATGAAAGAATACCTTTAAAATCATCCATATATTTCCTGATAAGTTCTTCAGTACAGTCTTCCCTTTTTCGTTTAGGCCGAAGCGTCACGTTCAAAACATTTTCTAGGTCAGAGTTGCTGTCGCCGTCGGAATGGTCTGCCTTGGTAGCTGGTGAGTTCCAGGGAGTCGTCTGGTGCGCATTGCCAGACAAATGGAGATGTGACATGATGAAAGCACGTTTTTATGCACTCACACTCACAAACCTTAGTTTTATTTTCACTATTGACACACAGTGTTTATTTAATCTTGATTAAGTGTTTATTTTATATATGACACTGCATGCATTTGCTTGTGAAACCCGCCGCGATAAAATATTACTTGAGTTAGCTAAACGGTTAGGAGCGAACCGCAAACACGTCCGCACGCGAGCGCGATACCCGTTACTAAAACAAAATATAGAACATACAGATATATATGTAGTAAAGTGATTAAATATTTAAAAAGGCAATACTATAAACAACAAATACAAACAAATAAGGGAAATATAAAGGGAACTTGGAAGGTTATTAAAGAGGTATGCAGTCTTGATAAAAACGGAACGTCTTCATCCGAATTACTTAAAATAAAAACCTCCCCAGTTGAGTCCTTAAATGAGGTAAACCACTTTTTTACGTCTATTGGCCGTAACTTAGCCAATCAGACCCTCAATAAACTGTCCACTACTGTAGGCGCTCTGGCAAAGGTCGATCATAATAGTGGTACTCAGGGAATGACCAACTCGATGTCACTATATCTGACGGACGAAGTAGAGGTATCTAATACAATACTGTCCCTAAAGTCAAACAGTGCTCCCAATGAAGACAAAGTCAGCACAAACTTTCTTAAGTTATGTAGAAAAGAGCTCTCTCAGCCTATTGCTTTTCTTTGTAATCTTAGTTTTCAAACTGGAATTTTCCCAGATGTTTTCAAAAAAGCAATAGTGTGTCCTATATTTAAAGCTGGTGAAAAGCAGCTGCCGTCCAATTATCGGCCAATATCACTTCTAAGTGCTCTTTCAAAGATCATCGAAAAACTCATGAATAAAAGACTTACAAAGTATTTAGAAACGAAATGTATCTTGGCTGATAATCAATATGGCTTTCGCTCTTCACGGTCCACAGAGGACGCGGTATTGAAGCTCACTTCCCTGGTAACGTCTCAACTTGACGTAAAAAAGAAGTGCATTGGAGTGTTTCTCGACTTGCAGAAGGCATTCGACACTGTCTCCATTCCGATTTTACTAGCACGACTAGAAGTTATAGGTATTCGTGGTAACGTTTTGTCCTGGTTTCAAGACTACCTATCTAATAGGAAACAACGTGTTCGTGTGGAGGGCTGTGACAGTGAAGACGCCTTCTGTGAGTACGGAGTGCCGCAGGGCAGTACATTAGGTCCGAAGCTATTTTTAATTTTTATTAATAACCTCTGCAACGTGGCACTCGAGAGCGCGCACCTTCTAATGTTTGCTGACGACACAGTCATCCTCTTCCATGATGATACGTAGGAATCAGTTTTTAAACTTGTTGAACTGGGTCTGTGCAGGGTCACTGCATGGCTTGAGGACAGTTTACTAGCCCTTAATACTATGAAGACGAAATATCTCTGTTTTAGTAAACCGATCGCCACCGGACCCGGACCGAATATGACCTTAACTATCCACACTTCCCCTTGCAATCGCTATCAGGCAGGGCGGTGTGTTTCCCATTGCGTTTGTCCCAAACTTGACCGTGCTTCCGAAATAAAATATCTCGGTGTCATTATTGATGACAAGTTGCGCTGGGATCCACACATCGGTGCCATGGTTAAGCGTGTCAGAAAACTCATTTATATTTTTAAGCAGCTGCGCACGGTTGCTGACAGGGACCTAGTAATAAGCACATACAAGGCACTGTGCGAAAGTCTTATCAGCTATTGTATTACAGCATGGGGAGGTGCAGCTAAGAATCTTCTTCTGCCACTAGAACGAGCGCAGCGAGCTGTTCTTAAGGTTTCAATGTTTCTGCCCTTTCGGACTCCTACTTCCCTTGTTAACGAGCTGGCTGATGTGCTGACCGTGCGAAAACTATTCATTTTTCGTTGCATTAAAAGATACCACCGTCGTACTATTCCATCCATAACTTTGGCTAACGTCAGAACCCTACGTTTTCCTGGGGTTGCAGTCTATATTAGTTTTGCGCAAAGGCAATACGAGTTTTTATCGTCTCATCTTTATAAAAAACTAGGTTTCGCGTGGTGCGCGACCTGCTAAAGCAGGCCGCGAGGCGGTTGTGCTACCCTATCTGTAGGGTCAAAAAGGCGTTCATTCTTTTTTTGCTTTTTCACGGCCACCATCTTGGATTTAAAAATCGATGTTATTTTAAGAATCAGTACCCCAGAAAATATAAAAAACGACACCCATGACGGATTTTTACAAAAAATGCGTGTCCGCTATCTTAAATTTGAAAATAAATGTCATTTTCGGTATCAGCATCCCCGGAAACCTATCAAACGACACCCATGACAGTTTTTCTCAAAAAAAGCATGTCCGCCATCTTGGATTTCGAAATGGATGTCATTTTTGGAACCACCAACCCTGAAAACCTATTAAACGACACCCATGTCGGTATGCCCGAAAATTTCATATCCGCCATCTTGGATTTTAGTTGGGGGAATCGTGACGCGAAGGGCGAAGCCCGGATGGCGGTCGGCGGGTAAGATGCTTGGTGACGCTTCGGGCTTCGCCCTACGCGGAGCTCGCCCTTCAGCCTCGCCCTATACGCAGCTCGGCTCGGCCTTCGGCCTCGCCTCGCGCGTTCGGCTCGGTCTACGACCTCGCCTCACCTTTAAAATCTAAACTTAAATGGCGGCCATCTTGGATTGGGGTGGAGACGCTCCGGGCTTCGCCCTACGCGGAGCTCGGCCTTCGGCCTCACCTAATACGCAGTTCGCCTCGGCCTGCGGCCTCGCCTCGCCGTGCGACGTGGTTCGGCTCGGCCTTCGGCCTCGCCTCACCACTCCTTGTATGGCGGCCATCTTGGAAAATTGCGGAATCGAAAAACTTACCAGATATTAGGATTCAGTGACCCCTAAAACCCCCGGATACCGAGTTTGGTCCGAGTCGGAGGAGATACAAAAAATCTCGTTTTTGTATGATGGCTATCTTGTTTTTTTGAAAATCGAAAAAATTTTGTCACTTGTAGACTTCGACCAGGGTGTGGGTTGACCTTTGTTCGAGCACCACCGGTCCAAGTCCACGGTTCGCCCGGGAAGGTGGGTCGCGACCTGATGAGGAGGAGAATCCGAAGTTGTCGAGGGTTTTCCATACTCGATGGAAAATTCTGACCACACCTTCTATACATCATTTTCACTTCCCGACCCTTCTTCTGGGAGAACAATTATGTCAGTCACCCAGTGAGTCAGTCAGTGGTTATGTAGCTTTATATAGTATAACTAGTTTTCGCGTGGTGCGCGACCTGCTAAAGCAGGCCGCGAGGCGGTTGTGTACTTTATTTGTAGGGTCAAAAAGGCGTTCATACTTTTTTTGGTTTGTCACGACCGCCATCTTGGATTTAAAAATGGATGTCAGTTTCGTAATCAGGATCCCCGAAAACCTATTAAACGACACCCATGACAATTTTTTTTTAAACTGCATGTCCGCCATCTTGGATTTCAAAATAGATGTCATTTTCGGAATCAGTACCCCCGAAAACCTATTAAACGACACCCATGTCGGCATGCCCGAAAATTTCATATCCGCCATCTTGGATTTTTGGTGGGGAGAATCGAGACACTCCGGGCTTCGCCCTTCGCGTCACGATTCCCCCAACCAAAATCCAAGATGGCGGATATGAAATTTTCGGATGGCGGTCGGCGGGTAATATGAATGGTGACGCTCCGGGCTTCGCCCTACGCGGAGCTCGGCCTTCGGCCTCGCCCTATATGCAGCTCGGCTTGGCCTTCGGCCTGGCCTCGCGCGTTCGGCTCGGTCTACGACCTCCCTCACCTTTAAAATCTAAACTTAAATGGCGGCCATCTTTGATTAGGGGGGGACGCTTTGGGCTTCGCCCTACGCGGAGCTCGGCCTTCGGCCTCGCCTCATACGCAGCTCGCCTCGGCCTGCGGCCTCGCCTCGCGGCGCGTTGTGGTTCGGCTCGGCCTTCGTCCTCACCTCACCACTCCTTGTATGGCGGCCATCTTGGAAAACGGCGAAATTGAAAATCTTTTTAGATATTCGGATTCAGCGACCCCTAAAACCCCCGGATACCGAATTTGGTCCGAATCAGAGGAGATACAAAAATCTCGTTTTTGTATGGCGGCCATCTTGTTTTTTTGAAAATCGAAAAAATTTTGTCACCGGTAGACTTCGACCAGGGTGCCGGTCGACCTTTGGTAGAGCACTACCAGTCCAAGTGAAACGGTTCGCCCGGGAAGATGGGTCGTCACCTGATGAGGAGGAGAATCCGAAGATGTCGAGGTTTTCCCATACTCGACAAAAAATTTTAACCACAACCCCCATACATCATTTTCACCTCCAGACCCTCCTTCTGGGAGAACAATTATGTCAATCAGTGAGTCAGTCAGTCAGCGAGTGAGTGGTAATGTAGCTATATATAGTAAAACTAGGTTTCGCGTGGTGCGCGACCTGCTAAAGCAGGTCGCGAGGCGGTTGTGCCTTTTTTTTATAAATTTTAAAAAAAGTTTTTAATTTTTTTTTTGTTTTTCACGGCCGCCATCTTGGATTAAAAAATGGATGTTATTTTCTTAAACAGCACCCCTGAGTACCCAAAAAACGACACCCATGACGATATTTAGCAAAAAAATTATGTCCGCCATCTTGGATTTAAAAACGTATGTCATTTTCGGAATCAGCACCCCCGACAACCTATTAAAGGACACCGATGACGGTATTTTCCAAAAAATCCATGTCCGCCATCTTGGATTTCAAAATGGATGTCATTTTCGAAATCAGCACCACTGAAAACCTATTAAACGACACCCATGTCGGTATGATGGCGGTCGGCTGGTAATATGCTTGGTGACGCTTCGGGCTTCGCCCTACGCGGAGCTCGGCCTTCGGCCTCGCCCTATACGCAGCTCGCCTCGGCCTACGGCCTCGGCTCGCGCGTTCGGCTCGGTCTGCGACCTCGCCTCACCTTAAAAATCTAAACTTGTATGGCGGCCATCTTTGATTGGGGGGGGGACGCTCCGGGCTTCGCCCTACGCGGAGTTCGGCCTTCGGCCTCACCCTGTACGCGGCTCGCCTCGGCCTTCGGCCTCACCTCGCGCGTTCGGCTCGGTCTTCGACCTCGCCTCACCTTTAGAATCTTAACTTGTATGGCGGCCATCTTTGATTGGGGGGGAGCCGCTCCGGGCTTCGCCCTACGCGGAGTTCGGCCTTCGGCCTCACCCTATACGCGGCTCGCCTCGGCCTTCGGCCTCGCTTCGAGCGTTTGGCTCGGTCTTCGACCTCGCCTCACTTTTAGAAACTAAACTTGTATTGCGGCAATCTTTGATTGGGGGGGGGGGACGCTCCGGGCTTCGCCCTACGCGGAGTTCGGCCTTCGGCCTCACCCTATACGCGGCTCGCCTCGGCCTTCGGCCTCGTCTCGCGCGTTCGGCTCGGTCTTCGACCTCGCCTCACCTTTAGAATCTAAACTTGTATGGCGGCCATCATGGATTTGGGGGGGGGACGCTCCGGGCTACGCCCTGCGCGGAGCTCGGCCTTCGGCCTCGCCTTTTACGCAGCTCGCCTCGGCCTACGGCCTCGCCTCGCAGCGTGGTGTCGTGGTTCGACTCGGCCTGCGGCCTCGCCTCACCACTCCTTGTATGGCGGCCATCTTGGAAAATGGTGGAATCGAAAAACTGACCCGATATTCGGAATCTTCGTCCCCCAAACCCCCCAGATACCGATTTTCGTCCGGATCGGAGCAACTTCATTTCGTCCGGATCAGAAATTTTGGAATGGCCCTTTTTGCAAAGTTTTTGTTTAATCACTGTCTTAAATTTATTCAAAGGTAAATTTTGAATACACATGGGAATTTTATTATAGAAACGTATACATTGACCCATAAAAGAGTTCGTGACCTTGTGGAGACGACTGTCTAGTACATCCAGTTTATGCTTGGTCCTAGTATTTACATTGTGCCTATCGCTATTTTTCTTAAACAAATGTTCATTTTTCTTCACATATAAAAGATTGTCATATATATATTGGGATGCAAAAGTCAAAATATCTATTTCTTTGAACATTTGTCTAAGAGACATTCTAGGTCTCATTTGATAAATCGCGCGAACAGCCCTTTTCTGCAGAACAAAGATCTTATTGATATCCGCAGCATTACCCCACAGTAAAATGCCATATGACATTAGGCTGTGGAAGTAACTGAAATATACGGTTCTCGCGGTTTCAACGTCCGATAATTGACGGATTTTTTTAACTGCGTAGGCTGCTGAACTGAGTCTGCTCGCTAACCCATCAATATGAGGACCCCATTGAAGCTTTGCATCAAGAGTTATTCCTAAGAATACAGTAGATTCCACAATGCCCAGTTTTTCATTCCTAACCTGTACATTGGTATTAACCTGTTTAACATTGGGCAAGGTAAATTTAACACATTTGGTTTTTTTCTCGTTCAAAAGAAGGTTATTTACAGTAAACTATTCAACTACCTTTGAGATCGCAGTATTCACATCGTCATAATCAGAGTCGTACCTCTTCACTTTAAATATGAGTGATGTGTCATCTGCAAATAGTACGATCTCATGGGCATCTTTAACAAGAGATGGTAAGTCATTAATGTAAATGAGAAACAGGAATGGTCCTAGGATTGAACCCTGTGGGACGCCCATACAGACTGCGGACCCAGGTAACCTAGTGCCGTTAACCTCAACCTTCTGGATCCTATTACTCAGGTAATATTCCAGAAGCTTAAGTGCGTCTCCTCTTATGCCATAATGATGTAATTTTCTGATCAGAGTTTCATAATTAACACAATCGAAAGCCTTGGACAAATCACAGAAGACTCCAAGAGCATCCTGCGAGTCCTCTCAGGCCGCAATAACGAATGAGCTCAACACCAGCATCGGTTGTAGAGCGACCCCGTGTGAATCCAAATTGATTTATATTCATAAGGTTGTTAGCGTAGAAATGAGTGGTTATTTGATTAAGGATAATTTTTTCAAATATATTGCTAAGGGCTGGTAGTATTGAAATTGATCTAAAGTTGGTGGGGTCTGATGTACTACCAGCTTTAAATAGAGGAATTACTTTACCATGTTTCATCAAATCAGGAAACACACCATCATCAACACATTTATTAAAAATAAACGCTAGGTGTGGAGCAATACAATCTATTATGGAGTTTATCACCTTTACTGAAAGACCATCAAGGTCCGCAGCCTTTTTAATATTTAACATCTTAAAAGTTTTAAGAATGTCGACAATTCTAACATGTGAAAAACTGAAAGGAACCTTACTTTCGTCTACATTCTGTTTGAGCAATGATTCAGCGAGAGCGGGAGATGAGTCTAGTGACTGAGTAGTAGAGACGGGAATGTCAGTAAAAAATCTTTCAAATTCTGAAGCAACAGCAACATCTGAAGTTAAAATTTTGTCATTTATAATGAGTTTAAAATCAAAGTTGCGAGACTTAACCCTTCCCGTCTCACAATTAATAATTTTCCAGGAAGTCTTAATGATATTATTACTCTTTTTAATTTTATTTCTAACAAACATAGCTTTTGCCGCTTTACATACACGCTTAAAAGTTTGAGAATAAGCTCTAACATAATTAACAAAAGTTTCAGAATTGTTATGTGCTTTCTCACCATAAAGATCATACAGCCTTTCTCTGCTTTTGTGAATTCCCACTGTCGCCCAATCACTAAACTTCAAGGAGTCATTAACCTTTAGCGTCTTGGCCTTAAACACAGTGTCAAATTCTTGTTTAGACAATCTAAGTACAGAGTTGAAAAGTACATTAGGATCACTATTATCAAATCTTAGACCTGGTAGTTTGATGATCATATTATTTCTGAAATTCTCAAGCCTTGTGTCGCTAATCGGCACATATTTGATACCTCTCTCTACAGCCTTTCCACGAAGCGCACTAAAAGAAACTAATTGTCCAGAGTGATCTGAGGGTAGCTTGTGGATAACCGATTTTTCATGAGGATTAAAATTAGTATATATGTTATCCAGACACGTTTTGGAAGTTGCGGTAATTCGTGTAGGCTCCAGAAAAAGATTAACCAAATTATAGCACTTAAACAAAGATTTGATTCTACTACCTAGAGAAGTCTCTACTAATAAGTCAACATTAAAGTCTCCACAAACAGCAATGTTTTTATTATTATTACTGATTTTGAATAATGCTTCCTTCATGATTTTTTCAAAAGATTCATATGAGGACTTGGGCGGTCTGTATACGCATAATACAATAAGCTGCTCAAGTTCTATACAGGCTATTTCAGTAATGCACTCAACAGACAAGCTTACTATGTCATTACGTTCTTTAAACTTCAAATTATTACGAGCAAATATAGCTGAACCTCCGCGTATGGATATTTTTCTGCTGAATGCACTAGCAACTTGGTGATTATTAAAACCAAACATTAACTGATGACTACGTAGCCAATAGTCAAAAAGTCAAATGTCAAAAGTGTTTATTTCATTAAACATATAAAATGATACTTGAACACGTCAATATTATGAATTACATTAGCACTTTTGACTTTGCGCCTATTCGCAAAGGTGCAGTCTTCCTCAGGAGAAGAATAGGCAAGAAACTCCGAGGATGCTCTGTAATGCATAAAATGTCAATCTTATTACAGTTAATGAGTAGTTCTACCAATAATTCTTTGTTCTTCATTCCTTGCAAATTTTGATGTACCAAGTTGAGAATACAATTTTTATTGTTCACTGATAGAACATCCTTCGTTATGACTTGGCTAGAAAGACCTTCGCCAACACAACTGAGATTGTCCGGCAAGGGGCTTCCTATTGTCGGTGCAGTTAGTTTAAAGTATTCACATTTATGATATTACTAACATTTGTCAGGTTATTAATTTTTTTTTTTTTTTTTTTTTTTTTTTTATTCTTAAGTCTACAGCATTATCAAAACTTATAATACTAATTAATTTATCTGAACATTCGCCAATTACAGACTTATAATTTGTTATCTTTACATACATGAATTTTAGTGGGTACATTTTTAATGAAATATTGTGAAATTAAATGAAAACAGCAGACTAATCAAAACCAGAAGTAATCTAGTAGGTATACAATATGAAAGCCAAACAATTGTCTTCGCATCAGTGTAGTGTATTGTTGAGTTGAGCTAGCGAGTAAATGTGTGGCTGTGTGTGTGCGCGTGTTTGTGTAAGTGTTGTGTTGACTGTCGTGAGGAGTGGTTAGCTTATAACTTAACGTTTGATAATGGTTGGGTTACATGGCTCATGACCAGTGCAACTTTATAGGGTTAGGCAGAGCGTCAACAAATTCAAAACCAATAATAAAACATAATATTAATTTGAAATTGAAATATTGCTTAAATGAAATCATTACATTATAATAGTGGAAATATTTATTAACGCCTTATTTTTTTGCTTTTATTTACGATAACGCCGAAAGTGCGCATGATTTGTTTTAGAAAACAGGGCTTTGACATACTTATGTATAATATATGCTACCAGAGTTCTGTCCTGTATATACAGGAGTACCCCTATGTTCGTGTTAAGGTCTATTCTACTTATATTAGCATGATTTCCCACCATAATAACCACAGTGGTATTTTCGTCATACTCACTCGGAGTCAGGGAACCAACGATGTCGTTGAAGGATCGATCCGGCCAACAAAAATTAACTACCTGATGGTTAAGGCAATTTTTCAAAAGAACTCCAAAGTCCTTACCTAACCCGTCTGAATAAACAAAAGTATTTTTTTTACTACTACCTTGGACTGGCTCGGTTACAATTACTTCAGGCGCGGGCGGGTCGGGCACCGACGCGGGCAACGTCGGCCCGGGGCAGGCGTCGGCCTCGCTAGGCTCATCGCTGACTTCCACTGCTGGGCCGCCTCTTCATTGTCGAGCAGTACATTTTCAACCTCTGGATCCTCTAACAATGAACTCAACAAACTGTTGTTATGGCTACACTGCAACAACAGTTCGGAAGTCTCAATGGATAAGTTGTTTAATTGAGATTGACTTTCATTGTTCATATGCAAGGTAGTACGCAATTTACTACTCAGTTCGTCAATTTTATTTATGTTCATTTGGTGGTCATATTCTAGAAATTTTACACGATTTTTTAAATCCGCTATGGTACTAAGTAAGTCCAATCGCTTTAACCTATATTTGTTGGTTTTTACAAGCTTCACCAACTTATCAACATTTTTCTTGCATTTATAATTAAATTTGCAGCCTACATGCCTTTCTAATGTTACACAATTTTTAATACCACTGGGTAACATGATGGGTTCCACTGAATCTGTGAAGTTCATAGAATCTTCAGCCGCCGAAAGCTCACAATGTAGTGTGACACTGTGCCTGTCCAAATACTCACACTTTTCAGTGTGTAAGGCTGTCAGCTCATCATGAGCTTCCCGCAGCTGGTGCTCCAAGCAGGTGATGCGATCCTTAGCCACAACTAATTCATCATATAGTCCACTATGGGATCTTATTACACTATTTAGATTATCTATTTCTACTTGCTGTTCATCACAGTTTGATCGCAAGGTCATCACTTTCTCACAGAGCGTGGAGTTCTTTGTTGTCGATTGCCTCAATTGGAATTGAAGGTCATCCCTCTCCTTTAGTAGCCTGTCATTCAGGGCCTCAGCTTCCTTAAGGCTGTCCAGTGCCTTTTGGAGTTTATCAGCTGCCCCACGTCTGGTCATGATGTTTGACATTATGGAGGCACTGAAATTTAAAATGTTTATTTAAAACAAACTATTAATATGTGTGCAGTATATATCTACTACTTAATATTATAATTACAAACTATAAAATGGTTTCTAAATAAATAGCAAAGAACTTAATAAAATAAAAATAGTGTGCCTTTTCTGTGTTATGAATGTTGTTTATTTCAATGCTCAGATTTGCTTAGCATTTATGTTAAGTAATAGAGCTTTGAATAAACAAACAAAGTTGTGTGTAATACAAGTAGTGATGTTTATGTAGTGTGAGGTGTGTTGGTTGATAGTGCAATTCCATTTTACATTTAAGTCAAGCGAAAGGACTAGCTAGGACACCAGCGTAATTGTGAAGTATCTACTTTCTTATCAGATAAGGGATTATAACACAAAATAAAATAAGGAAGGTGATAGTAGGTAGTTAGATAGTTAGACTAATAAGTACACTAAATAGACAATTATTAGAAGGAAGAGAAAATTAAGAATGGAGACGGACAGAGTGATGGAAGGCAAAGGTGGAATTACAGGAGAAGATAGGTTAGACAAGAAATAAGTAAGTATAAAATTTTGAAAACTAAATACTCCCCCGTAAATTGTGTAGTTCAAATTTAGTAAAAGTAGTATTCAATCCAATTTATTGCAGTTGTATTTCCCCCGTTTTGAATTCCAACGATGACAGTTGAAGTCGCAATCTTCACATCAGCTGATTTACATTCATATTATACTATTTTGCTGATTATTTTACTTGCGCACTTAGCTAAACACATTAGCAGTAATATTTAATGTTTTCTGATTGGAAATATGCACTAATTATGAATAAAAACTAATAATGATATCAAACAACAATACAACAGCTTGACAGTTTTTTTTTTTTGGACGTCGACATGCCCTTTATATACATTTGTGAGTGTGTTGAATAAAATAGTTCCTGTATTTTTCTTAGGTTATTTATGAGTAAGTATGTTGACAATGATGTAGAGTTAAAATAGCTTATAGCCATGATTGTTTCTAGGGTTGACTCTACTTCCGTAAAGGTTTCGTTGGTCTGTTTCATGAAGTTATCTATGGAGGTAAGTTGTTGTTTTATGTTCCTTTCAGTCTTCTCTAAAATGTCATTTTCTAGTTTAACAATAGAAGTTTTGTTCTTGACGAGTGACAGTAGATAATTCTGATTATTTTGGAGGACTTGAATGTCGTTGTTGTATCTCTCGGCGAAACGTTCATCCAGTATGCCGAATAGACTATTAGCTACATAGCCAACCCCGTTTATTAAACCTCGTCTCTTTCTCGAACTCAGGTGTTTGTGGGGAGTCAGTAATAGGTCGTTGTAGTGGGTTAGAATTTCCATCTCATGGTTAAGTTGATTGAGAGTTGTGTTGCAGTATCTTGGGTCTGTTTTTTCGAATAAAGATTGAAGTTGATGAAGGTAAGTATTGATCCGTGCTACCCCATTCCAATAGTCGGTTATATATATCGGTTATAGTTATAGTACATCAACAGAGTCTATTCATCGTGAATCATGTGGATTTTGCCTATTGTGTCGTAATACGCGGGGCGGCTCGGCTCGAAACTTGTAATTTGAGCGCTCGCTGTGACGTCTGCGCAGGTTGACCCAGTTGTGCACATAGCTAATGCAAATAGACACATAAGTATGTTACTTGTTTTAGCGCCTTTATGTTTGATATGTTTCCTGTTCTCTTCACTTTTGTTGTTATGTTCATAAGTTTCTTTGTTTTCAGGCAACGGTAGCGGCGAAAGTTTTGTAATAGGGCGTTTTATGGTTCCTGATTTTGTTTTTAGGGTAGTTACTCTCACGTACCCATCGGAGCTGGGATGAAGTTGTAATGGAATTGCCCATTTGCCAGGTGGTAAGTTGTCTTCTTTTATAAGTACAACTTCTCCTTCTTTTATGTTCGATGTTGGTTTGCGCCACTTGCTTCGTGCTTGTAGTTGGCTGAGGTACTCCTTTGACCATTTCTTCCAGAATTGTTGGATCATGTGATAGATAGATAACAGCTTTATTATTTTCAATAACACACATCAAAACACATAAACAAAGCAATAAGAAAAAGTTAAAAATAAAATTAAAATTAAAAATAGTAAATCGCCAACTCGCTCATACTCATGATCATTTTTGTTTACTTTACTACCTTAATTATAATTTCTAAAAAACTATATGATGAATCATTCCTAAATTTCTTCCTTCTATTACCAATACAGTAATCTATAAAATAGGTATCAGTTTTTTACAAAAATCTGACTGTTCATTCAATGCATAAACTAAGAATTGTGCGGTTTTTTCACTCTTTTTCTATACTACCTGTATAAAAAATGCCATTTTAAAGTGTAATTACCTGACGTTTCGGACGGTCAATTAACTTCAAATTTTAAGGGCTGATGTACTTTATTATCCTTAATAAGTATACAAAAGTTTAGAATTTTCTGCCACTATGCCTTAACTCCAACAACTACCTTAATGAATTTCGTCGAGCATCGGAATAACTTTGTGGCGTTTGAAAGGTTTTTTATACATACATCAAATACGCAAAGAACAAAGGTTTAACTTGTTATAATCTTCTATGAACGGTAACTTGACTATTTAGCTGTGACGTCGCTTCAACGAGAGGAAAATTCAAATGTTAGCGGCGAACGATAAAAAGTAGAAAGATATCTTATGAGGATAATATCAATTGAGTCTGAGTAATACAACTTAACAGAGTTCACCCTCTTTTAACAAATTTTTCATATCACCTGCATTGAAACTGCGAGTTTCAATGCCTGTTTAGCCAATTGAAACAAGACAATTTCAGACTACTGCGGACATTGACGGGCAATAACCGATCATTATTTTCCCGAGGGCAGAAACTCATCATTTTCTGCCCGCTGAGTGAAGTTGCAATCATTTTTGGTCCTATTTTCAGTCCTGTCAGAATAGCTTTTGTTTATTTCAAACCTATAAATGTCATTCGCTATTAGTCAGAAATTATCTTATTCCAATCATCTTATCTTATTCCTCGCTTCGCTCGGGCAGGCAACTCCACCCTGTGTCTGAAATCGTCTTGTTTCACCCCTAGTCGCACAATATACTATTCACGCGTTAAACCGGTAATGTAATTAAGGCATTAACTAAGTGAGGCTTTTACTTTAATTGGTGCGTGATCGAGTATTTATGGATAAACACAATCATCAATCACGTCATGGCTATCTGAAATACTAGGCATAGATACATTCATACTCTACCTACATACGAATTCTATAGTGTGGGGAAGAGTCAAAAAACATATACGTATCAAAATATGATCCAATAATTCGACAAATGACTACTTACATGATATATCCTTGTAGAAGTACAATATAAGTATATTAAATAAGATAGCACTGTGACTCGAGTATTGTTCAGGAGAATGTTCGAATACAACAAATTGAGACAGTTAGTTGCTATTTTTTTTTTGTTTTCAGTGCGCAACAAGTAGTTTACCCTGCTGCAGATAGAAAGAGACTAGAAAAGGCTGCGTTCGGTACTTGAAGACAAATTGTGACTTTACTTATATAGACTTTTTTTTTAACATAGTACGAACAAGAGGACCTCGAGTTTCTCTAAAGAATGTGGCTCGATTCTTTTTCAAGTGATTAACTGTACTTTCACGCGAAGTAAAAACAACTCTGACCTTCACCTACAATAACCACGTTGCTAGACGCTTACTATGATAGCTAGACGTACACTGTGACGGTACAACCTAGACATCAAATCGAATGTTATAAATTAGAAAGCCGCACCAGCCAAATTCAAAGGAACTCATTTTTTACTACCCTTTACAACCAATTTTAAAAGTGTAAGCTGAGAAGCAATGCGTAAATCTTTGAAATACTTAACACCCCAGGAAACGAACATTAGTGACCCATAAATTTTATAAATTTATGGGAGTTTTTATTCTCTGTACTTAGAAACAATACTCTTCCTTATCTTTATTATTTTAAGAGGTATTGATGCTCGCCAAATGTTTTCTAGTTCCAGGAACATAATAGCCAGCGGACACACAAGTGTTCAACCCCTGGAGCGAGTGAGAGCGTGGATTAAAGACGCTTGCGAGAAAGAGAGACAATGTCGCAGGCTACCCCTAAAGGCTCCACCAATGACAACATGAAACGTGGACCTACTTTGAAGCGCGAAGAATCGTTTTACCAATGAAGACGATGTGGGCGGCTCCAGGCTGCGCAGGAGCTGAAGATGAAGAGAAGGAAGAGGTGGACACTGAAGTTTTAACCGTGAAACTGACATCACGCGTGTGGGCCTTCAGCCATTTTCTCTATTTTAGATAACTAAATTGTAACCGAGTATTAGTCTATAATTAATTAAGATAATCTTGTTATTATAGTGGTTGTAGTGTTTGTGTCCGGCCGGCGCAATAAAAGTTAAGTAAAACTGTATTAGTCCTAAGACGCTCTATACTTCCTGTATCCTGCAAGGGATTGTTATGCGACTGTTAAAGTCAGTTAAATCTATAATGCCTAATCAAGGCTCAGTAAAGTAGAATCTCTCGGTGTCTTCTAGCTCTGGTAGGGGGACTTGTCTCCGTATGAAACAAGGGCTTGCCCCGAGGCTAAGGGTTTACTAAAGAATGGAAACCGCTAATGTTGTGGCTTCTATGCTATAGTAAGTAGCGGTGGAAGAGCTATTTTCCATAATTATTGAATTATTTCTATTGTTGATCGCATAACAATTTCTGAATATTTATAAAACACCTAAGCTTTGCTTATATATGTACTGATTTCCTATGCATTACCCCAATAAATCTCCTAAAAGGTCTTGGTTGGTTTAATTTCATAACTCTCATTATCAAGAAAACTCAAGCCTCATTTATAATCTCTCAATATTATAAAGCTAGTTCTCCATTTACTAAATCTTAGCATTTTCAATTATTAATCGATGTAGTTATTTCATTGACAAAGTAAAGCTAGATTCATTGATCACATTCTTGAAATCCTTTTATTCTTCTAAAATATAACATAAATTTAGAGTCATTTAATTTCAACATAAAATACCTGATTTTTCATTTGAGTTATAAACAAAGTAAGACACGACGACTTCAATTCCATTATTAAAGTCGAGCTCTTTTGATTAATTGCATCAATAAACATTGCACTGTATAATCTGAGCTATAAACACGATATCAAGTATACCATATAAAGATTGGGACTTTGAGTCATAGACTACAGCAATACACAATTACAAACACATAATAAAAGCGCAAATATATAAATGGGGCCCCACAAATAAATAATATTGCTATATCTGTTACTACAAGTTGGGTATGTAAGGCTGGCAATGGTCGGTTCATCCTGGCATGAAATACGGCGTCTGCATCTTGTATCCCGCTTGGTTACGGGTAAAAACTTTTAATAAATTCGGGATTGAGCGTTTAGGCGCCTTCTTGTTTTTTATTATTAGTAACTCATTATCTCTGTCTATCTACAAGTAGGGTATGTAAGGCTGGCAATGGTCGGTTCATCCTGGCATGAAATACGGCGTCAGCATCTTGTATTCCGCTTGTTTATGGACAAAACCTTGTGATGAAAACATCCTGAATATGCAATTAACGTCTTGTCTTTATCACGAGGAAATAAACATCTAGAGATAAAATAAAAGTCTTGACCTAAGTACTCTCTCTAATGGTGACAAATATATGAAGTCAAATAAGTTTGTCAACAGAAATGACAAAGAAAAATAATTAAGCTAGTTTACTGATGCAATTTTATAGACGATCACAGCTAAGAAAGGTAATCGACTACTCTGAAAATGAAATAAAATCATTGGGGTGGGTTGGTACCGTTACAGATGGTCCGCGTGACCGAGGATCTAGAAAGTGTTTTTGTAGCAACAAAAACTGCTAGATAAACTACCTGAGTAAGAGAAAAAAAAACACAACGTAGAAATTAAATAAGGCAAGAGTTACATTGCACTTAATTACTAGCTAATTTTCATTTCAACTTAATGACTAATATTTTCATTAAAACCAAACCAAGACCTTACTGTTGTATTTTGCTTGTGTGTGCATGGTATTTACAGGTCATTTGATTTGTTTTTATTATCAGAATATTTTGTGTGTATTATTCGTTTAAAATATTACATGTTTATAAACATGTTTATTTTTTGCAGCATTAAAGCTACAGGATTAGGGATTAGATGTTTTAGGGAGTTAGGTAAATAAATTATTTATTAGGTAGTTTAACCAGAATAGATTCATAGGGTTTTGTTTTAGGACTGCGAGGTTGACTGTAGGGGTATGATAGGGATTAGAATTAATAGTGCGGGAGTAGGAGAGCTATGCGATATGCGACAGCCAGTTGGATGATTCGTTAATAAGCGTGATTAGTTAAGGTTAAGTTAGATATATAGTTTAGGTAAAGTTAATAGGTTTAGGTAAATAGGTGTAGTTTAATAGGTAAAGGAAGTTTCGATAGGTGGCCTAAAATTTTAAGATAAGGATTAGGGTATTAGAAAGGTCTGAAAGTGGGAGCTCTCAGCCAGCTTTCATCTAGGCGTTGAACGGAGGAAATAAATAAAATAGTTATTAGGGTTAATAGAAAGTTTAATAGTGATGTATTGAGAGAAAAGTTATAGAGGAGTGTTAAGATAGTGTTATAACAACGTTAAATTTTAAGCGTATAATACAATTAAGCTCCTGACGGTGTCTGTATGTGTCTATGCAGCTAACTCAAAACTACTAGAGCGATTTTATTGATAGTTTTATCAAGATTTAATTAAGAAATAATTTGTCTTGATTTCAAAAGCATACTTGTATAATACAATTATTCTCGCGACGATGTCTGTATGTGTCTATGCAGCTAACTCAAAACTACTAGAGCGGTTTTATTGATAGTTTTGTCAAGATTTAATTGAAAAATAATTTGTCTTGATTTCAAAAGCATGTTATTATAATACAATTAATCTCCCGACGGTGTCAGTATATATGTATGCGGCTAACTCAAAACTACTAGAGCGGTTTAATTGATAGTTTTATCAAGACTTAATTGGGAAATTATTTGTCATGATTTCAAAGGACTGATTTTGATGAAATTTAGGTTTATTCACTAACAACCAGGTTTGGCAAACAGGTTAATAGTCACAAACACTTTCATTGGATGTATTGTCTAATGTGTCTTGCGCTTTTGTCGATTTCAATAGGCTATTCAGGGTCTTTGTTACTAATAGAGAGAGGAAAAATAAAAATTGGAATAGTTTAAATTAAACCTTCAGAAACTACTGAATCGAACTAACATAAATTTGTTGTATGTAGATAAATAGAAAAAAAATCTACTGTTCTGGAGTGGATTATGTTTAATCATAAATTTATAAGTTTAGGATTATTTTCAAATGTATGTGTTTATTATTTTACTAGAAAGAAAAAAAGAGAAAATAATTAAATATTGCAGAGCAATGTGAAAGTGGGAAAGAATAGGTAGTTGGTAGTATTTGTGTCTGTTTTTGTTTGTGTCCCAAGGGACTCACTGTATCAGGCAAAGTTTGTAGAGGTGTACGTGAGCTTAAAAGTTCATTATACTCGAAATGAATGCCCAGCAGCTGTAGGACGAATTGTGAAGTAAATATAAATCCTAAGGCTTAGCAGAGGTTTTGTTTTGAAGTAGGTACAATGCCTAGCAGTGGTGTCAATTTTTTGTAGCACAGAAATTATGTCCAACGGACTATAATGAAATTAGTTATAATTGAAAACTATCAAGAGAGTATATAAAATTTATGATGTCACAGGGAAAAAAAAATACTTTGAAGTGAACAGTATGTATGTATTATGTGAAGAAAGAAATCATAAATTAGTATTTCGAAAAGTATGGCCTAGCAGTGGTGATATAATTGCATTGCAAATATCGATAGTTTTATTAAAATGTTTATCACAAACGAAGCCCAGCAGTGGATTATGTGGTTACTTAACTAGTTCAAGTCAGAGTTATAAATAAGTAATTATTTATTGGAATAACGATTTATATTAGCTCTCCAAATCGTATATAATGACGCATTTTAGACTAAGGCTAGCGAAATTTAAATTTATTAGAAGATGAAGAAGCTTTGGTGTAACATTATTTAAAGGCACTCAGTTGAATCGTGAATGTATGTATTAATATTCGCGTTGAACTATGTTTTCAAAAGGTCGTTTTAACTATCAAAAGCCACGCAGATCTAAAATTTTAGCTAAGCTGTAAGACTTTATGGTTATGGTGATTTTAAAGGAATAAAAACTTAAAGTAAGAATATAATAGTAGAATATAAAGTTACAGTAGTTGTGATCCCGGAGAGTGATTTTAGAAAAAATATAATAGATCGACATTTTATAGGCAGGAGTAAAGTCTGTAAAACGGGACTCAATTAATGATTTAAGTCAGTGAAGCAGGACTCATACTGTTATTAAATATTATTGTTATTATGCTATTACATATGTAGCGTTCGTAGCCCAGAAGCGCTCGCTGATCTCAACCGATCAGCCAGGGAACCTGATGGGTGACCAAAGTATCAATTTATCACGAGCGTTTCCGTGCTTCGGAGGGCACGTTAAGCTGTCGGTCCTGGCTGTTTTCGATTGACTACAGTCGATAAAACCAAGTCAGAGGCCATTGTGCGGTTTGAAACCTCTGACTCCAGGGTTAGCCAAGTTTGCCACACACTTGACTATACCTACACGATAAGAAGAAGAAGATTACATTTTTAGTCAGTATAGCAGAGCCTAGTTTGTTATTATTTAAAGTCAATTTAATACGTTAATGTTAGTACTGTACCGAATAGAAAGGCCATTCTGTACTTAATTCGAACGATAGCTTACTAAATTATATTTTATTAAACGGTCGCTTGTAAGACTCCACACTTACAACAGTTATCACATAGGTATTGGGGTAAATCTTTAATGTAAGATTTAGATCAAGGGTATGAAGCCTTTTGCACTATGAAAGTGGAATATGTATAGAAGAGAATAAATTAGTGATCGATCTCAAATATCAGACAAACCCTAAGGTGACCAGAGAATGAATTTAAAAAGGAAACGATAGCATTCTCGTATACCTAATTAAGTAAATACTAACGTCTTAATTACATATATCGCAAATCGTAAGAGTTGATCAAAATAAATAAATAAGTTCGTATGTAGTATAAATTCGTAAAGTTGTATTGAGTACATGGGTTGTTTAAGTAAACGAATGATGATTTTATTAAAACCAAGTTTTAAGATATAGTTGAGTTTAATGTATACAGAAATATCTTATTAAATGCAAATAGAAGTAAGGTTAAGAAGTGGACTAAGGGATTTTTTTTGTTTCGCTAAGATTCATTAAAAAAAAAACAGCCTTGACCGTTTTAATAACAATAAACATTAGAAATAAATACAATGAAGCCAATTTGGATATCAGGCTTAAATAATAATGTTGCATAATTGACAAGTTGCATTGCAAATCTTTAAAAAACATTGTAACGCACTTTCACGTTTTAGTGATTTTGGGTTACTTCCCACGCACAGCTGCGTTATATGACCATAATAGTTTCCTCTGAACTAGGTACTATTGTAAAGAGAAAAAAAGGGATACGTTTTTAAGCACAAAACTAAACAATATTGTTTCAAATATTCTCAGGCTTGTATTTGTTTGACTTTCTTTCCGAAATTCTATTGCTTTATAGGACTCTTTGTGAAGATTGTAACATCTGCACAACCGCTAGGAATTTGACGTAGCCAGTATTTGTATTATGAGGGTTCAGTTAGTTAATTGTTTTATTGCAGAGAAACGAATCGAGTTACTATACTATCTATATTATGTCAACCAAGCAGAGTCTATGAATAGCATGTAATAACTACAATGAAACAGGAATAGATAGGTAGAAAAACCTGAATTGCACACTTATAAGGGAAAACATACGAAGAGAAAGTTATGAATTAAATGTGTGCGAGTACGCTTAAATAAATAATACTAATAATTCGAGTGAATAGGCTTCTTCTGGGTGAGCTTGCTACATCCTCGACCGCATCTTTGCCCTTGGGCTAGATTGTGGTCAAGATCGAACCCTTCATTAATAAAAATAAAAAAACTAGAAACAGAAAAATGATACAACTATAAAAGTATTTCTTCATCAGCCCATATACGTCCCCACTGCCCTCAATAACATGAGGGGATAAAAGTATATATTGGTAGATTTTTGAATATTAATTATCAATCTTAGAAATACTTTTACATTATATATCTTATCGATCCATTAATTTGCAAATGTTCGTTTAATCAATTTCCTGAATTTTCTGAGAATGGGTGACGCTAGAACTTAGAGAATATAATAGCGCATTTATTGGTCCATACAAGGACGATATCTTGATTATCACAGTAGTGATTGAATTAATTTAATACAAAAATACAGAAGTGACAAAGTTTAAATCAACTTTTTTATAAGAGTATTAGTCTGTTGCTTTCCTCAGCTTACACGAAAAAAAAATGGTTCACTCATTGCGATTTCTAAAAGGTCTGGCAAGGTTTAAAATATGTAAATTCACCTTTCGACCTAAGTTCAGAAAGTTTAATTTCCAGAAAGTGGACTGTGACGGTACAACCTAGACATCAAATCGAATGTTATAAATTAGAAAGCCGCACCAGCCAAATTCAAAGAAACTCATTTTTTACTACCCTTTAAAAGTGTAAGCTGAGAAGCAATGCGTAAATCTTTGAAATACTTAACACCCCAGGAAACGAACATTAGTGACCCATAAATTTTATAAATTTATGAGAGTTTTTATTCTCTATACTTAGAAACAATACTCTTCCTTATCTTTATTATTTTAAGAGGTATTGATGCTCGCCAAATGTTTTCTAGTTCCAGGAACATAATAGCCAGCGGACACACAAGTGTTCAACCCCTGGAGCGAGTGAGAGCGTGGATTAAAGACGCTTGCGAGAAAGAGAGACAATGTCGCAGGCTACCCCTAAAGGCTCCACCAATGACAACATGAAACGTGGACCTACTTTGAAGCGCGAAGAATCGTTTTACCAATGAAGACGATGTGGGCGGCTCCAGGCTGCGCAGGAGCTGAAGATGAAGAGAAGGAAGAGGTGGACACTGAAGTTTTAACCGTGAAACTGACATCACGCGTGTGGGCCTTCAGCCATTTTCTCTATTTTAGATAACTAAATTGTAACCGAGTATTAGTCTATAATTAATTAAGATAATCTTGTTATTATAGTGGTTGTAGTGTTTGTGTCCGGCCGGCGCAATAAAAGTTAAGTAAAACTGTATTAGTCCTAAGACGCTCTATACTTCCTGTATCCTGCAAGGGATTGTTATGCGACTGTTAAAGTCAGTTAAATCTATAATGCCTAATCAAGGCTCAGTAAAGTAGAATCTCTCGGTGTCTTCTAGCTCTGGTAGGGGGACTTGTCTCCGTATGAAACAAGGGCTTGCCCCGAGGCTAAGGGTTTACTAAAGAATGGAAACCGCTAATGTTGTGGCTTCTATGCTATAGTAAGTAGCGGTGGAAGAGCTATTTTCCATAATTATTGAATTATTTCTATTGTTGATCGCATAACAATTTCTGAATATTTATAAAACACCTAAGCTTTGCTTATATATGTACTGATTTCCTATGCATTACCCCAATAAATCTCCTAAAAGGTCTTGGTTGGTTTAATTTCATAACTCTCATTATCAAGAAAACTCAAGCCTCATTTATAATCTCTCAATATTATAAAGCTAGTTCTCCATTTACTAAATCTTAGCATTTTCAATTATTAATCGATGTAGTTATTTCATTGACAAAGTAAAGCTAGATTCATTGATCACATTCTTGAAATCCTTTTATTCTTCTAAAATATAACATAAATTTAGAGTCATTTAATTTCAACATAAAATACCTGATTTTTCATTTGAGTTATAAACAAAGTAAGACACGACGACTTCAATTCCATTATTAAAGTCGAGCTCTTTTGATTAATTGCATCAATAAACATTGCACTGTATAATCTGAGCTATAAACACGATATCAAGTATACCATATAAAGATTGGGACTTTGAGTCATAGACTACAGCAATACACAATTACAAACACATAATAAAAGCGCAAATATATAAATGGGGCCCCACAAATAAATAATATTGCTATATCTGTTACTACAAGTTGGGTATGTAAGGCTGGCAATGGTCGGTTCATCCTGGCATGAAATACGGCGTCTGCATCTTGTATCCCGCTTGGTTACGGGTAAAAACTTTTAATAAATTCGGGATTGAGCGTTTAGGCGCCTTCTTGTTTTTTATTATTAGTAACTCATTATCTCTGTCTATCTACAAGTAGGGTATGTAAGGCTGGCAATGGTCGGTTCATCCTGGCATGAAATACGGCGTCAGCATCTTGTATTCCGCTTGTTTATGGACAAAACCTTGTGATGAAAACATCCTGAATATGCAATTAACGTCTTGTCTTTATCACGAGGAAATAAACATCTAGAGATAAAATAAAAGTCTTGACCTAAGTACTCTCTCTAATGGTGACAAATATATGAAGTCAAATAAGTTTGTCAACAGAAATGACAAAGAAAAATAATTAAGCTAGTTTACTGATGCAATTTTATAGACGATCACAGCTAAGAAAGGTAATCGACTACTCTGAAAATGAAATAAAATCATTGGGGTGGGTTGGTACCGTTACAACACAATTGACGTGACTCACTCATTCAGATGCGAACCGAGTAACTGAATTAGCAACAGTGGCACAGTTGTGTGTCAACAATAGTAATTTATGTAAATCACTTACATTTAGAGTCCTTAACGTCGGATGTGTGCCTTTCAACTATTTGAATTAGTTTTGATTTTTTAATGACATTATATCGCGTCCCTAAAGGTAAAAGGGCGTATACCAACTTATGCGCCCTTTTACCTTTGCAAAGGTAAAAGGGCACATAATTTTTATTTTTATTGCCAATCGAGTAGTGGACATATACAATATTTTTAAAGGTAAAAGCCTTAATTTAAAAAAAAAATTTGAAGGTAAAAGAACGTATGTCTTTAATTATACGCCCTTTTACTTTTAAGAATTTGAAGATTTGGTGATCTAAAGGTGAAAGGGCGTATAATTTTTTTTCGGCTAGTCTACAAAAGAACGTATTCCCACTCTCAAAATGTAAAAAAAAAACTTTCTGTGGTCGTACCGGTGTACAACTTTAGCTGTACACTTTTTTTAAGTTGAAAAAGAAAACATATTAAAAAAAACAATAAAGTACGCGAGATTGTTTTAATCCTTTTTATTTTAAAAATGGTTGTTGTAGAATTTGAAATAAAAACATGAAAAATTAAAATTAAATTATGTTAAATTAGAAAAAAAATAAGCGTGTTCATTTCGGTACAGTTCCTATTATTAAATTTGGATACAAAAAAAAGAATATTGATACAGTCTTAATGTCATCTGTAATAAATATCATCTGTCATTGTGATATTTTGTATAACTTCAATTTTACGTAATTTGTTTTTAGTTAATTTATTTTTCTATTGTTTATAAAACTTTGTATATGAGGCTGTTATTTCAGTTTAACTTGTTTTGTGAAACTATTTTTTAACATTTAGTATTAAAACTACATTTTTTTTATGCGTCTTTTTACCTTTAAGTATTACTTTTCTTAAAGCTGAAAGGGCGTATATCTTGAAATACGCCTTTTTAGCTTTAGGATGCCAAAAATTTTTCTTTACAGATCTCTACGTTTGAGGTAATTTCAAGCCAAATGGCAAAAAAAAAATTTTTTGTACACGCTTTCAGCACAATTCCCTATTTAACCTTAACTATACGACCTTTTACCTCTAGGGGCGCGATATAATACTATAATATGACGGGTTTTATTAAAACTTTTATAAATTTAAAATTTAAAGAGAACATCGGTTGTCTAGAGATTCATTTTTTACTCTAATCAGCTGTATTCATTGTTCTGCCGCAGGGTAAATTTTGTAAGCCAAAAACAATAAGTATCTGATTTCATTGCAATAGGTAAATAAATGTATAATTATATTCGAATTGAATAAGAAGTATCTCAAATAATTTAACGAATTACTCAGACAAGAAGATACATTCTCGATAATTATCCCGACTACATGTTCTTACAAGAAAAATTTATTGAGAAATATGTATATAGTGTAGCACCTATCTGTCATAGGGCTGAATTGTAGTTCGGTGTCCGACGTAAGTTCTCTTCTAGTCAATGCTGTTTTAATAAAAAAGGCTTTAGTATTTGCACGATATGATTTATTATTAGTCAACAAATAATCTGAGATACCTTAAGTTTATCTATTAATTATAATAATAATAATAACAAATAATAGAAATAGACATTTCCAGGAACGAGCATAAACTTATCCTACAGTTATAACTAAAATATATTCTTACATTCTACGGATAAATGCTTACTTATTAAAAAAAAAACAGAGTTAACATAAATTAATACTTTTTTTTTGATATTTTCAACTCGTAGCGTAAAGCACTAATGATGGACCGGTCATTCGACTGGGGCCAATTCTGAATGTACCCATAAAAAAGGACAAATCTCACAATAGCGTTCGTCGCGTCTACATTTAGTTGGAGATCCTTTTTCTTCAATAATTTACTTACATACATACAATTCCTCAAGGCAGACTCTGAAAAAATATGTCTGGTCAATTGCCGTGCCAACTGAGTACATTTTTTTGAATTTTTTAAACAATAGTCGAGTTCTGACTCCCCAATGTATATACCGGTTTCGTGCAAGAGCTCAACTAGTCCCGGTGCATACTCACGGTACTTCAACGTCCACCTAGGACAATCCCTGGATTTATCTAATATCTTGAGCAACCTCATCTTCATAGTGGTTCTTGTCTCCAGCATTGGCACTTCCCAATGCACTAGACTGCAAGCTCGAAAGCCCAACCGTTTTATTCACCATTGAATTGCAAAAGTTTGAAAGCCTAAACAACAAGTTCTGTATCTCTAAACAATTAACGTTATTTCCATTAATTTCGGAGCTCAACGACTCGTCGCGCGACGTTGAACGCCGAGGATCTAACTTCTACAGCGAGCGCTGTAGCGTTGTTATGTTCTTCGGCGTTATCGTCGCGATTCTTGGCGTATCGGTCCACAGTGTTGAAATAATCTGCAACAAAAACGTTATTGTCAAATAGAGTTGGTCCCTAAGTTTTCATATGAGAAAGGGGGAGGGGGGCAACTGAATCAGTCGACTTACGAATTCGATTATAATGGAAAAAAGTTTGGAAAATCCAAAAGTACATGCCGCACACGCTCACTGTATTATAGTTTCATACCTCTATAGTTGTGAAAATATCTCTTGTTATATAGATTTCACGTCTAATTCGTGCTATATGCCGTTTTGAGACATGCCAAAAGTGAACTATCTTCTTAGAATTAAGTAATTTTTCATTCTAATCATTAAATTTCATATTGCTAGCTGTAAAAACATCTCTTTTGATGAATTTCACGTCCAACTTATGCTATATAGACCATTTTATGTTAAATAATCGTCACTTGGTAATTCAACTTTGAAAAACGTTTATGAAAAATAATAAACCTATAACTCACTGAGGCTTTCGCTGACTTGGGCCAAGTGCAGTTTCCAGTTTTCCCCGGACATATCGTAGTTTTTGTTCTGTTCTTCAGCTATTTTCACTGATGACTCCGACTGGACTCCACTGGGTACATTGTTTGAGGTTGAGAGCGACATTACTATGGGGATGCTCTGAGCTTGCCGTAGATCCATCTGAAACAATCAAATCAAAGGATCTAAACATAATCCGACTAAGCAAAGCCTGACGGTATGTTGGTGGGTTAAGAACGATAGTAATTATAAGATTACCTCAACAACTGAAGTGTAAAGCGTTTTTAAATGTAAGCCCTCGGCTATTGTGTAGTGAATATCGACCTGTTATCAGCTTTATTCAGTGAATCTAAATAAATTTAAATAACAAATTCAACACGATTTCGCGCCAGACGATGTCCTGTTGGAAGCGAGCGGGTAATACAATGAGCGAACATCAGTTTGGGCGGTACTTTTTATCATTCACGCCTCATGTTTCCTAGTAAAACCAATAGGTATTCATCTTATCAGTGTTTTTTTTGCTAACTCGTTACGTTTGACCAATCAGAATCACTATGTATTAGTTTAATGTTTTCTTTGTGTATCATGTATCATGTGCAACACTGGACTGAAATAAGGTTTTGTTATGAACTTCAGTTGGTTTCATTTGAGAAAGTGTGATATTGGCCGGTTTAATATCGACACGTTTTCATTTGAAAATTTAAAACTACGTGCAAATTTTGAATAACCGCTCATATTACCTTAGTTTCACATGCTTAAGACAAGGAAAAAAACCAGATTCGGGTCTTAAAAAGAAAAAGTAAACCTACCTTAAAAATCAGTAGCTATGTATGTAGTTGATTACTTTAACAGTTTAATATAAAACAACTAAAAGACTGACAGAGACGGAGCCTTTTCAAATATTGGGAGTTTTGATTATCTAGTTGATAGTTCTACTTGATTATCTAGTTGCCGGTCCTACGGTCAAGCGGTTATGTCGATTGCTTGGGGACCGGTGAGGCGTGGGTTCGAACCCGGGCGTCGGCTGTTTTTTCAGCAATTTCCGTGGCTCGATCCTCACGCCGGGCTGTGCGGGCTTGGGTTTTTTGATGGTTTCCCTATTTAAGCCACTGTGCTACCGGTGGGGCACAGGCGAATGCGTGCGGTTTCCCTAAAGTCGGTCCATCGCCGCACTTACTCTCCAGGCTGAAAAGTATACTGCCACCCCCATTGAGACAGAAGTCTGTAAAGCGGGGTAATCAATAGAAAAAAAATTATTTAGTTTTTAGAAAAATTCAGGTACTACTCTTCGGGTCAGATGACAACTCAAGGTTAAACAGTTCTAAAAAAAGGCTTAAAAGCTCTAAGGTTTCAATGAACACTCACCTTTCGGGCATTAGCTTAGAGTTTTTGAGAGGTCGTAGTAACAACACTGTTTCGGACCGTACATCCGTTCGTTCATGGTCGGTACCTCCAAATATTTTCACGTTCACTAGCATCAAGTATGGGTGGACTACCGAAATTCGGGACATTATTGGGTGGTGGTGTGAAAATTCCGGGAGGGCTTGCACTTGGGTTAGGAACTTGCAAATGTGGCGCATGTTCCCGTTCGTTAACGCAACGAATCATTGTGCAGTAAGAGTCTGCAACAAATGAAGTCATTTATTTTATATTGAACGTGAATTAAAAAAAAAACATATGCAGTGGACGAGAGAAAAGAATAAATGAAATTACATCATATATAAAGTAATTCGAAATTAATAACAAAAAACGAACTTGAAAGATTTATGGGACCGAATAATTGATATTCATATGTAAAATTAAGTATTTTCTTGGTGCAATAGTTGTTTATTTTTCTACGAATGTGTTTTTAATCTCATTTATATGCATATTGTAAATATAATAATATTATAATGACGGTGGGGAGTTCGCGTTAAGACATGCAATAACCATAAATCCTAGAACTCACCAGACGAAGCTCGAATCCTTGCAAAGTAGGTGTTCCAACCTTGTTGGGGATTCTCATAGTTCTTAACACGATCCCTTATAACTTCCCAGGTCTCTTCAGGACATGCCAATAAGACTACCCCGTTTTCTCCGCTCCATCGGACCCATGTCGCTGGGACACTGTATACTGGACTCGAAGAGCTCGGATTTATTCCAAATGATACTAAGAGATACGGCCGGTTCTGCATCGTGTCCATCTAAAAAATTTCGAGACATTTTTCTTAAATACAGAATCCATGTAAGCATCCAAAGTCGTGATTTTTGTTATGTATGACGATAGTGCGGAACTCTAAAAACTACCAGTACAATTACCGCAGTAAGCAGCGCCAAACGATGATTCAAGGTTACGTAAAACTATTAATAGTAAGGTTCGCTGAAGTAGACCTACCTCAAAAAGACTATTAAACTACTTCGCAATCTAGTCACACATCGCAAGAGCGTGCCGTATTTTTCTATCGTAAACATACTATAGAATTTAAAACACCATGAAACTTACAAAACGTCACTATGAAAAAGGATAGTCTGTTGACATTATATTTTATATGTATTAAAAGAATAGTATTATGGGTATAAATACTTACTTTTTTAAATTAATGTTCAGCGGTCCGCACGTCCGCACACAATATGAGCTCACCTTATGAATGTCGAAATTCCAAAGCTTATAGCCATTATATTTATAGCGCGTTCGCGGTATTTTACTTACATGAGCTTAAATAGTACGGTCAAATTAGACCAAAAAATAAGAGTGAAGTTACAAAACTTATCGTTTTGCTGAAAATCGCAAAAAACTCATTTTTTCGACCTTTGACCTTGAATAAAATTTTTTGCAATAAGGGGAGGGATGGGGAACTTTCTAATTTTGTTTATAATCATATTTTGAACGATTTCACCGATTTTCAGCTTATTGTGAATTTATATAACTTCGAATGTCTAAATTGACCGGACTATAAAGAACTGCGCACCATTTGAAACAAAAATTTTATTTTGTAAACTTTCAAAAAATGTTCCGTAGATTAGTAACCAAAATTCAATTTACTGCTATGAAAACTGAAGTGACAATTCAATGGTATGATTTTGGTAGAGTTCAGATTGAATGACTCTAAGTACTATAACTTACTAGAGCTGTATTTTATTCACTCCTTGCTGAAAACAGTAAACTGTTATACATAAAAGGATATTTCAGTATAAGTACACGGTATATTATTTCAATGTATTAAGTCTCATGTATAGAAGCAATATATGAATTAATTTAAATTCCGACCACCCATAACCTCAGGGTAGTTAGCTGAAATTAGTGCTTATCGGACGAATGTGACCTTTTTTATGATTCCGCGAATTTGATAAAAACAACTGCTGTCTTTATAAAATAAGTGGGTGTTTATTAAAAAACAATTCTATTAAGATTAAATGGTTACCTATTATCAGCTGTTGTTTAATGCGACTGAAAATTGCGTGACCATTATTTTAGTGTTGCGCTAGAAATGGTAAATTGTTGCATCGACGTCATGCGTAGCTACGTCATCAAATTCGACTTAGACATTCATACGATTCATTTTATTTTCTAACAATTTGATGTATAGGGTGAACCCCGGCTCTAAACATTAATCGTGTTCCTTCTTGCAAGATTCCATGCGCTTGATCATCACATTTGGCGATAAATATGTGATGTAACTCATTGATGAACCAAAGACTAGACGAGACGAATGTATGAACATTTTATTATTCTGACTATGTTACACATTTTAGTAGAAAGTAGACAAGAATAGCGACGACGTCACTTTGTTAGAATCGATGGTTGACAGGTTTTCTTCCACTCCAAAAATTTATTTTCAACGAACCGCGACCCATCAAGCAAGTCATCTGCAAACAACCCAACCAGACAACTGAGTAGACGTCGTTTATCAAATTATGTTCAAAGTCATATTAAAAGATATAATAACCTGTTCCATACTCTATTGTCGCTGAGTACACTTCGGAAATTCTCTCAAAATTAGTGCCTAATGGCATTACGTTCTGCGGCGGACACGCTACCATCACATTTCTGTCGGTACGAGTTACGATCCACGATCTATGAATGCACTTATACGGGAAACGACGTAACATGTTTGGACTGCTAACGTACTTAACAATTAAATACTCTCTATTGAATACTGTTTGTGACATAGTTATCAATTTATCAGTAACAACGTCTCTTTGTATCGACAGTCAAAATAATATTAAGATAAAAAGATTGACAGTTAACTTGTTTTTGAAACTGAAACAAATACGCACTTTGATGCGATGATAAGAATGCAGTTGACGTCACCACATGTTTTATGCTTATTATTAAAGTGGTGTTCCTTAAAAAGACGAGCTGAGTGTGTTATTAAAAAGTGTTTAGGTTTTTAATTTGTATTGTTCGTATCTGTCTAATTTTCTAGCAGTTCAGCTCAAAAAGGCTGATGGTTCTCACCTCTAACTGATGATTAGGTATTAAAATGAAATAGAACAAATAGGAAAAATATTCTGATAATGTGAGGATATTATTTTTAAATTGTAGTTCGGTGTTCGACGTAAGGTATATTCTAGCCTATGGTGTTTGAAATAAATAGTATATTAGCGTTTGAAATAATTAGTACATTAGGCTACGCCTCGGCCATCATACCCCATACGCCAGGAAATCCAACTTTCTGGCCTTGGGTCGTATACTATTTTTCTTGCTCTCCAGCCGAAAGTACGCAACCCCGTGGAAGGGATTTTGCAAAACCAAGTCGAAGCCGAGGTTTTGCCGGGCATGAGGGGGGCACCGCCCGACTTTTGCAAAGCTGAGGCGAAGCCGAGGCTTTGCTGGTCGGGGCGGGCATAAAAAAAAAGTAAAAATTATTAAATTAAAAGAAAATAAATTATCTTAAAGTTCACTTAAAGTTCAATGCTCTGATTAAAAGTAATATTATGCACAGAACTTGACACAAATATTTAAACTTGTCAAATAAAAGAATTTACTTCTTTAATCCGAATAAAAATTAGTTTTTAATTAGTAATTGACCGCCGAGAAATATTGAAATCAAATTATTAGAAGCTCGTAGAGTACACGGTACACGGATTGTTTTATAAACATTACTTTACTAGCTGTCTAAATATAAAAGAAAGTAAATAAAATCTACAAATCTTTTATATTTTATTTTTTAAACTTTTCATATGAATTATTCGTGCAGTATTATTATTAAATAGCTCATTAACATTAATCTAGTTAAGAATTATTTTTATTTATTTGACATTTTTTGGTTAGTTTATGCGCTGACATGTTACATCAGACGATGTTGTGACTGTTGTTATACAGTTGAAACTCGCTGTATAGAGTGTATAGGCCGGCCGCGCCACGAAAGTTAGATAGTTAGTTAGTTAGTTATTCTTAAGGCTCTGGGAACTTTGCCCATTCGGCCGTTGGTAGATGTGTGAATAGGTAGCTGTGTTGGTTAAGAAGTTACCTTAACCTAGGCGGCGCTGGAGCGAACCTCAGAGAACTGAAAGATATCAGCATGTGAGAAATGTGAAAAATCTTTCGACTCGCTGGGGATTCGAACCCGCGCCTTGCCACTGAGTTGTACGAACGGACCAATGCTTTGGACCGCTCAGCCAACGTCGAGGCCGCGCCACGAAAATATGAAAGAAAGCGTGGGTCTGTGCTGCTGGGCCACAAAATATGCGTAGCGCGCATGCGCTAGAGCAGGCCACAAAAGTAGCTTTTTCTTGAGTAAAATGCGGCACGGAAGTGCGTACTTTCGGCTAGAAGAGCAAAAAAAAATTATTTATCATTTACACATTATAATTTATTAAAAATATAATAATACTTTTTACTAAATTAACAATTTTTTTTTTCTTTAATACCAGCGAAATCCAGATATTCATCTGTCCTACAGAGATGTTGCCATCTGTACGTAGGTCTGGTATGCGGCAGTGGCCCGACTTTGAGAAACTGTACGCATTTGCCTGTGCCGAGGCACAGTGACTTAAATAGGAAACCACCGAAAACCCAAGTCCGTACAGCCGGCGTAGAGTTCGAGTTACGGAAACCGCTGAAAAAAATCAAATATTCCCTCAGCCGTCACCGGGGCTCGAACCCACGCCTCCCGGTCCCAAGTCTTGCGCTATACCACTCGGCTATGGGACCGGTTAAGTAGAAAAATACTTTAAATTTATCAATAGTAATAACACTAATAATAATACTAACTTTATCATTTAAGTGTTGCATTCAAAAATGTTTTAGCTCTAGCTCTAGATTTAATTGATGAATTTTAAATATTTCAAAGGAGACATGAATTTTCTGAAATGCGTGACACAATGAGCAAACATCAATCCGGATGGTATTTAGTTTGACCGTTGTTCATTTGGCTCACCCACAAATTTTAACAGCCAAAAAGGACTACACACTATTTGAATGCTTTCCTGATGGGCCATTGGTGATTTTGGACTGAGATATACTGTGTATATCGGTTCAACTGAGGCATTGTAAGACGCTAGTTCTTTGTTCTCGAAAATTTTCTTATCACTGATTATAGTCCAAGAGGCGACCGCCGTAAAAAGGTGGTCAACCAGAATAAGTACAAAAATATATTTTATTACTTTTTGGATATTAGATGAATAATAAACTATCGGTCTGGTAATCTATGGCGTGTCGAGTTTTTTTTTTTAAATAAAATTTCTATTTTGTTTTTTTGTAAAATTGATCTACATAACTTAAGCATAATTTTTTAGTTTACGATTACGTTTTGACCAGATGAATGTAGAAATTCAAGTCTGGCGTTCTTGTTCTTGACGCAACTGTTTGTCAGACCACCCCCAACAAATTTATTACAACAACAACAACAACAACAACATTATTTTTAGAAAGTATACCTAAAATCTATTGTACTTTTAAGGATTCCTAAGACAGACTGTAAACAGACTTTTATTCTCAGTTCTAAGAATATGAAACCCTTTTCACATTTAAAACTTAACTGAGAATTATTATGGTCTATATGCCATTAAGACTGCGTATTGTTCACAGTCCTTGAAGTTATACCTACTAAAATTCGTTCCCGTGCTCCGTTGGTATTTCATGGAAATGGAGCAAACAAAGGTAGTATTATACTTATCAACAAAGGGTCATCTATGAGCTCATCGTGCGACGTTTAGGTACGCATGAATGGCGTGTAGTCAATTAGGCAGCGGAAAAGGGGTCACCTTTCAACAGTCAATTCTCAGACTAATTATACGCGTTATCGGAGGAGGTATGAAGTTGCGGTTTCATTTTACGTACTATTGGCTGGTGTTATTACTCACTGGAAATATTAATTTCAACTAAACAAAGCTGCTCTGATCCTGCTCTCCGAGTATAATAAGAGTACTGTTTCAAATACCACAACTGCGATAAGCATTCAAAAATAACAATCTAGGATATATAAGACTCGGTCAATCGTACTAGCCCCATAACAATTTGGAGAGTAAAGGAACCATGTCGTTCAATATGGCTACATTAGTGGTGTTCATCGCTATTATTAGTCCCTTATTTCAAGACATCAACACATCACCCGTTAAAGACTCATCGAACCAAGCAAAAAACAACAAAACATCTGCTCCAGGCGCTCCTTATGTTGACAGATCTTCAACATCGCAAGCCAGCAACAGGTACTTGACTACAGCAAAAGCCGAGGACATCTATATAATAACGCCTGGACTCGATGGGCCACTGGCTAATTCGATTCCAGGATGCACCATGCAACAGAGTAATAACGCAGACGGATTGATTTTCGATCTTAATGATCCATCAGCAAGACACCTGAAAGAGTTTATTATTACATTCAACATCTTCCATCAGTCATTTAATCGCATCGTGCAATTGACAAGACCCTTTCTCGCGGCGAATGAAGTAAATATCCAGTTACAAAAAGAAGGCAAAAGTGATTTTATCCGGCAGACAAAGGAAATAAAGTGGTTGACGAAAGTTACCTCGTACAAGATGAAGCTGATCAAGTTGTATGAGCAACTTACTTTCATGTACAACAATCTCAATTCGGGGTTGGGATTAACTTCCCAAGACTTACAAGCTGTGAAGAGAAAAGAAAATAATTTGTATGATGCAGAAGCGCGACTGAAGAGAATAACTGAAGAATTTGTTTCGTATGTTCTTTTAAATTAACTTTAACTATGAATTTTTTTTTTTAATACCAGCGAAATACAGATATTCATCTGTCCTACAGAGATGTTGCCATCTGTACGTAGGTCTGGTATGCGGCGGTGGCCCGACTTTGAGAAACTGTACGCATTTGCCTGTGCCGAGGCACAGTGACTTAAATAGGAAACCACCGAAAACCCAAGTCCGCACAGCCGGCGTAGAGCTCGAGTCACGGAGACCGCTGAAAAAATCAAATATTCCCTCACCGGGGCTCGAACCCACGCCTCCCGGTCCCAAGTCTTGCGCTATACCACACGGCTACGGGACCAGTTCGAAATGATTTTTTTTCCATAAAATTAAGCATACTATATTCTATTGATTATAAGATTTAGTTTATAAGTTAAAATGAAATTTAGTTTTTAAGTTTATGATTAAAAAATTAAACCTTTGTACACAACAATATTGTTTTATTTTTCTTATAGGCAAGTTATGAATGTCATTTGTTAATGAAATATATTATGATTTTTCATGTCTTTATTAAACTATATCTATTGAAGATATGGCTATTCTCAAGTAGGCGTGCACAGAAAACCTATTCTACTATCCTCTACGATACTATAGCATCGTGATCAACTTCGCAGTATAGTATAGTATAGGATAATAGCATAGGTTCCCGTGCACGCTTACGTAAGAGTAGTTGCGGCCATTTAGTTATTCTCGAATGGCATCTAGTAATTTAACTAGCAGAAAATAAGGCGAACTTGTAACCAACGGCGATACTCTACTAAATAGCCGAGGTATCAAAAACTGTATACGATTTTTCATTTTTGTTATTCGCTGAGTTACCAGAAACACTAATTACTATTCAACAAAGCCGTTTTGATCCTTTCGCGGTAACTCAATCGATTTATCGAATTCCTTTCGAACGATAAGTCATCATTAACATAAATCAATAGCATATTCGAGTTAGTAGGTTGTATTTTGATGTAGTTCCCACCCTTTGTTCTCGTCGAAGTTACTAGAAACCATCATTAGTATTCAAAAATGTTGCATTAATGCTTTTTGGATTCGATTTTTAATAGCTTATCGAATTCCTCTTTATCGATAAGTTCCTAAGCATAGGACACAATGGTATGTGAGGATCAATAAGTCACACATTGCAATAAATTCTTGTTTGTTGATAGCAACAAGAATATTGCTATAGTACTAAAACGTATCGCCTTTAGTCTTATACTTTTTTTTCAGTGAACATTAATTTTTATTAGTGTTTCAAAGAAGCCATTTAAATTTTTAGATAGTATCAAAAAAGTCCATCGAATACCTCAGAATATAATATAATACATCGAATACCTTATTAATATTAAGCTAAAGAAATGGATAATTAACATTTAAACCATGAACATGTCCACTTTCTCACTAATAATAGCATATATTTGGAATTATGGATGTGAACTTTATTTTTTAATTATTAAGCGTATTCTCTTTTATTGATTGTTAGAAAACCATCACATAACAATATTGTTTTCTTCATCTATCTAGCAAACTATCCTAATCGGACGGCCTATAGCTAGACGGCCTATTGCCATATTATAGCAAATTTAAGGAAATTGGGAAAGAAAGGATAAGGGAAAGGGGGGGCCTACTCAGTGGGAATTTTTCCGTAACCGAAAAAATAATCGTACAGCCCAGACTGGGAGTCGAACCCAGATCTCTCAGTTACGCGCCAAGGGCTCTACCAGTTAAGCTATCCGAGACATGTACCGACTACTTTATTCAGTCACGTATATAAGACCCACCGAGCAAACAACGCCACCGTCCATCTTACGGTAATGAGCCCAAGGCCTATAGCTAGATTTTGAAGTGCCGTCATATTAATCCAATAATGGTCCGACTTAAAGATCTATCACGTGTTTAATCGATTGGTAATTGTCTTTTCTGAACTAAAATGTCAAAATCTCAAGCCTTTATTAAGAAAAATAAAATTACAATTTCTCTACGAGATATAGTCTTGTTTACAACTAACTAAAAAACATTCAATTTACTCTATAACACCAACCGCCCACATAACTGACCATAGAAGCAAGTCGAACACATTCGGGCTAATCAAGCTCAACTAACTTTGTTTGATCAACATACAGCAGCATGTCAAAAGTAGAACATCCCTACACACTAGAGCGTTACGAGGTGTGCAAAAAATTAGCAGAAAAAAATAACTGTAAGTAGTTTTATTAGATTTTAAAATGCACTTTCTGAGCTCAAACTTATTATCTTTCAATCTTACAATCTTATAGCTAAAAAATGTCTTGCAAATTCCTATTATTTAGTCACCCCAGAAGGATGCGATTTGTTGATAAATAGTAGACAAATCGCGGCCGTGTATAGTAGCTATTTGTCTCCTTCTTACGTCACCAGCGTAATAGTCTCGTAGCAATGACCTTAAGAGTAGGTATATAGATAACTAGCTTTCCGCCCGCGGCTCCGCCCGCGTGGACTACAGGTTATATCGTGCCCAACTGTGGGATAAAATGTAGCCTATGTCCTTTCCCAGGCTCTAATCTATCTCTGTACCAAAATTCATCAAAATCGGTTCAGCGGTTTAGGCGTGAAAAGGTAACAGACAGACAGACAGACAGACAGAGTTACTTTCGCATTTATAATATTAGTAGGGATAGGGATAGTAGGGAAGTAGGGATTTAAATCTCGATTACTTTCTAAATTTCGACTTCGAGTACTCTCCTGGTAAGAGATTTATACTGTTCCTTATCCGAATCCAGTCCTGACTTCCGAAACTTTATATGGGATTCATTTCGCAGTTCCATCATACAGCGTAGGTTACTAGTCAACCAGGGTTTAATTTTGTCCTTGATGTGCAGCTTACGAGTAGGGGCGTGGATATTGAAGAGACCAATCATTTTACTGCTGAAACACTCTAATTTCCTATCAACTGAGTCATGATCAGTAAGCACCAGAGTCAAGCCGATTGAGTCGAGGTCCTGAGAAAAAATATTAATATCAATATTCCTTAATGGTCTACTGATAATCACCCTAGGCCTAGGTTTTGTAATCTTTACGTTAAGTATAGCCAAGACAAAGGCATGAGCTCCTAATTCAGGCACATAGTCCACATTTAACGCTACGCAAATCAGAATCAGAACAGATCAAATCAATCGTAGTTGCACTAGTTTTAGCCAACTCGTAATTACATAAGCCTGTACAATTTAAGAATTGCATAAGATGCTTAGTTTTATAATAATTTAAACTACTAACGTCTATGTTAAAATCTCCGACTGGCAATAGATGGTCGTATTGGGAAAACGTGGCAATTGAGTCAACGACGCAATCTAGAAACCTTTCAGTATCCACCCAATGCGGCCTGTATGCTGTCCCCACAATAAAGCGCATTGAGTTAACACTGAATCTCACCCATAATTGCTCAATATTCGGCCCAGGTGGATGTGCACACCGACGTACACTAATCTGACGTCTAACATAGAAGCCCACACCACCACCACACTTTCGAGTGCTCAGTTAGTTTCCACCGCCATCTTATATCGATGCTTCTGACATCACTGCTGTCGGCTAGCGGTAACGACATCGTTGGACTGCCTGTGATAAAATGGCCCGGGGTTAGGTAGTTATAGAACTCATCTGGATTTTCCGTCAGAGGGCAGAGTGGTCGTGAGTTGAAGCGGTCGAGGACGGACGTCCCTGCACGTGCTCTCCTGTTATCCCAAACGTTGACGAAGTTTATGACACCCGCGCCCGCGCCTTTGTTCCCAAGTTCGGTCGGCTATTGTTTGTTATACTGCGTACCGTTTGCATTTTAATACTGTGACTTAAGCGATAGATCATATTGAAAAGTTCTTAGTTTTATCTAGCCTCTATAGAATAACTCGTGACTCACTAAACTATATCGCGACTAGTGCCTTTTGTAACCCATATAATAATATCAGTGCATTCCGGTTCCACTCGGTAATACCTACGTCGCGCATCGCGTGCGTCATCCACACATCCAGTGTAGTTGACAGTGGAACTTATTAACGACGACCAAGACACAGAAACTTGAGCTAAGAACAGTGCGTTACACGCGCAACATCTTGAGGAAGGCGGAGAACCTGGTGAGCTCGTTCCATTGTAAAACATTTCTAGCCAAAAGATATAATTTTTTTTCCAGCATCAACTCACAAGGCGATCCGTTCCAGCAGCCTTTGGATATATATTTTTTCAGCATCAACTCACAAGGCGCCGATCTAACCGACATTATTATTATTGCAACTTGTAGGACCCGCAGCATTCCGTTTAGTGTTCCTGACCGGCACACCATTCTTAAACCTAGCTTAACAATTCGGATAGGTGGTTACCTCTTAACTTACCCTATCTACACCTTACTCCAGCTTGAAAATATAGGGTACTAGGGAAGTACGTAGAACGGCAGCTAGTGATTCACTCAATTAACACCTAAATAAAGGAGCTCGCCAAAGAGAACTTAAGCATAAAATTTGAATAAACTTTCATTTGCAATTTCACGCGCGTTGGACAGCACGACACCTAAATTAATTGAATATACACAGTAACACAATATCACCCGTTGCGTCTCGCGATACAAGTTTAGGTCTCTTACGAAACGCTAAAACCAGGAATCCATTAGCAGTATTGTGTGCTTCAAAGACATTACTACAATAAGCCACCTGACACACTTATAACATAATATATTATTCGCATAGTAAATTTATCATATTTTACTGATATACCATACGAATCACTAATCACTTAGCCAATCGTAAAACACATCGCATAGGAATCGCTCAACGTGGGAACAATACCAACCTTATTTAACTAAGTGCGTTTTTTTAATTTAAAATAATACCGACTAAAAGCAAGCAAACGACCGAAGAACCATTAGTTTGCCTAAGTTTTACAATAGGGTATAGAGAAAAGGATATTAAAACAATAATACTATATCTGAGCCTGGGAAACGAAAGCTCATAAAGTTATATCCTGCTGTCTTTCAACTTGATGCGCCCGACAACTTTATAATTTTTAAAACTCCACAGTCATTCGGTCAACATCTGGCTGACAGCAACCACCTGAAAACTATGGCAAGCCAGAACAATACAACCTTTTTTTTTCTAAACTCATCGAAAAAGACGGCAACTGCTTATGCAGATCCATATGTAACCAGATAAATATTACGTTTTACCTAACGTTTGACCACGCAATGATTAGGAAGGATCTAGCAACCTACGAGTCTGAAAACCGGCATGACCCACAAATAAAACTAGCACTACTTAATAACCTTACGGACACAACGCTTAGCATGGGACAATATATTAACCAACAATTCCAGGATGGATTTTGGGGAGGGGAAGATATATTAATAGCAGCTTCGGAATATTATAGGGCTAACGTCCATGTTTAAAACGAAAATCTATTGGAGCCACTCATTTATAAGCCCCGTGATGCACCAGTACCCGGAAACATCTATTTACACTTCGGAAACCACCATTGCAGTAGCTTGATACCCACCGATCAAGGAGCTTTATCTAACTACGAAGATGAAAATGTTTATGAGAGATGTAGTCCTGCAACAAACTCACACTTCCAAAATGAAAACGATGAAAAACTCTTTTTGCAATCCAATGAAACAATACCCGCCACGTTTGATAATCAATATCACATTTCTACAGATTGCACCGGCCAGTGACTAATTAGGTTATCACCTCAAACACAACACGATGTACCTACCCCCTGTACAAATTTAAGAACCGGCACATGGAATGTAAGAGGCTGTTCTAAGCTAAAAGATAGACACCATATCGATCAAGAACTGTCTAATCAACAGATAAAAATAGCGGGACTTCAAGAGACACACATGGCATCAGGGACTTTTGAATCAAATAACTACCACTGGATTCTTGGGGGCGGTAAACGCTTAAGGGAAAAAAATAGGAATCGCCATTCTTATATCAAAAACGACTGAATATAAAATAATTTCAACCCATCGTAAAGGATGTAACACACTAGCAGTGCACTTAAAGATTAAAATCGCTACAACCGACAGTCCAGTAGAACTTTCCATTATTAACACCTACGTCTCTTCATCATCAAGCTCGTGTTTGTCTCAAATTGGAATTTTGATTCACCAAAAATCTAAAAAAGCTTATCCGATTATAATGGGTGACTTCAACGCACATATAGGCATAAACGACTCTAAACAATGCACCTCTAAAAGAACCGGAGAAAACTTATACCACAAGCATAGCAACTTTAACGACAACTTACTTTTAAGTTTTGTTGAACAACACGAGTTGAAACTTAGCAACTTTCAAAATAAAACTTTTACCGTCACTTCTCACGTCCCAACATCATCAAGCACATGTCTATTCCAGATTGCTACTTTACTACGCCGGAGACCTAAAACAGCCTATCCAATTATAATAGGAGACTTTAACGCACACATAGGCATTAACTTTACAAAATAATGTAAAAGGACCGGGAACAACCTCTATCACAAAACAGCAATTTAAACGGTTAGTTGCTTCTAAGCTTCTTACAACAACACGATTAAAAACTAAGTAATACTTGGAGAAGGCCCTTGTGCTGGACTACTTTGTTTCGTGGAAACCAACATCCGCAAATTGATCATATTCTAACAAGTGTTAAGAAACCCGTATTTATCAACTACGTTGTAGGAGAAAAAGGAAAACTAATAAACACAGATCACAAATTACTTTGGGGATCGATAGAAATCCCAGCTTTCTTACTTCAAACACCAAGATACTGCAGTCAATATGGCATTTAACTATAAGAAATGCTACTAGGTATATGAACATTTACAAAGGGAATTTGTACAACACAAATTCCAAGGACTGATAGCCAATAAGATGAAAGTCTTACAAGAATCAAATACTTCCGCTCACACCCATTCAGACAAAAGAAGTTTCCAATTGGAATGCTAGCTAGACTGATATCTACAACATACTCAAAGAAGCAGCTCAAGAACTACTGATGAAATCAATCCGAGATCCCGCGAAAATTGCAAGTCTTATTTATAAGATGTCTACAATGACTTATGGGCTCAATGGGGCAACATTAACCAAGTGTAACCGATCGAGATTAAAAAAATACGAAAGACAACATTTTTAAGGAAATGCTCAATGTATCAAAAGACGCTCCACCTAAAAATTTCCACGAAATACTACAAAGCAAAACAATAACGAAAATCATAAAAGTACGTAGAATTTTATACAACGGCCACATCAATAGACGCCGGAAACCACATTTTCTACGCTTATAATTATAAGAAATATAGGAGAAAAGTTGGACGTCCGATCTTCAATTGTAGGGACTCCCTAAACCGAAATCGTATTGGAAAACGATTGCTGCAGATCGACAAAAAATAAAATTAGAAGCCGAGAATATATACAATGTTACAGAAACGGACATAGAAACGAAACCCGAAGACTTAGGTATTCTACTTCCAACCACATAATCAAGAATGAAAACAGTAAAATAGAAGATAAAACGAATACACGTCGGTCGGAAGAAGAAACAATCCAGGACCATCGGTTACAGCAGCTCTATTCCCGCCCATTTATATATCACACACCAAGTATAGAATCTATCCTCCTTACGTTGGCTCGATGCTGGTATTCTTGTCGACTCACCTTTCCTATCCACTCCACATCCTGCTGCAACAGCCCTATACAGTCACAGACTCTATCTTATGGTGCCCCGTCGACCATTGACCGCGGCGATAGACAGATCGACTGTACTAGTTGGTACGAATGTCGGACCACTCAACCCATTACATTTTTGAAATGTAGCATGAATAGTGGGATTTGTGCATTCGTGCCACAGTGGCCAGACCGAGGTGATTGTCGTCGTTGAGTCTTTGTGGCAGAACTGCTGGGCGGGGTGGCCATTGTAACGGTAACGGTAACGGTAACGGTAAGAGGGCAGAGTGGTCGTGAGTTCATGCAGGCTTCTATCTGCGAGAGTAAAGTTGAGAATTCTTCGAAAGTCAGTTTTTGGTTGCCAAATACACGTCGAAGATGATGTTTCATGGACTTCACGGCCGCTTCCTATAGGCCACCGGCCGTCAGCCACGCAGGCGCGTTGAAGTGCCATTCGACTTCCATTTTTCCGATCTCTGCGAAGAATTCAGGCGACAGTGCTTGTTTGAACTGTTCAAATTCGTTTTTCATTTGTTTTGCCGCTCCAATGAAGTTTGTTCCGCAATCAGAGTATACGTGCTTTGGTGTGCCGCGTCTGGCGCATATTCGTTGGAAGGCGGCTATGAATGCCTCTGAAGTTAAGTCTGAGACTAGCTCTATATGCACGGCTTTGGTTGACATGCACAAAAATATCGCGATGTACCCTTTCGTTGTCTTCTTCCCTTGTTTAGCGTCACTTCTACGTGGCCGGTGAAGTCTACTCCTGTGTGGGTGAATGGTCGTGACGGGGTAACACGGTAGATCATGGTAGATCAGCCGTGAGTTGGTGGTTGTTATTTGGTTTAAATCGGTGGCAACGTATGGATTTGTGAAGTTGAGCTTTTACGGTTCTGTTACCACTGACTATCCAGTATCGCTGTCTGATAAAGGATTGGGTAAGTCGTGGGCCCCCGTGAAGGGTAGTCAGGTGCACATTCTGAATAATAAGTTGAGTTAATTGGCTGTGACGAGGTATGATGGCTGGGTTTTTCATCTCGGCCGGTAAATGCGACTTGTTTAATCGCCCGCCAACTCGTAGTATTCCCTTATGATCCAGATAGGGATTTAGTTTGCAAAGAGTACTCTTATTATGCGTTGTTCCCCTTTTAATAGTTGATTATAGTCTGTATCGAATTCTATACGCTGTACAAACTTTATTATTCGTTCATTTGCTTCTAATAACTCGCTTGCAGTTAGATACGGCGGAGTGTCGCGTTTCTTATTGCGTGCGCTTGCACTAAAACGCAGTACCCAAGCTGTGACGCGTATGACGCGAGTCAATGAACTATGTTTGTTTAGTAGGTCGTAAATGAAGTTATTGTTTTCGTTTCGTTTATTTGTTGCCAGTGACGTCACTTCTATTTGGCCCACGCTCGTGACGTACTGTAGGGTTTGATTATTTGTGCTGTTTTCAATTGTTCTTAGTAGTTCAGGGCCTTTCCACCATAGTTCAAAACTAGCGAGTTTATTCGGGAACATTCCTCTTGAGGCACAGTCAACGGGGTTCCTTTCTAAGCGTACATACTGCCACTGATGCGCCAGTATAATTTGTTTGCAACCATGCTAGTACAACTTGTGAGTCGCACCAAGCTTCCGTTGTTATATGTCGGTCAGCTAAGGCTTTTGTTATTTTTTCTATATGTTGTGATAATAGTAGGGCGCCGCATAGTTCGAGTCTGGGTAGTGTAAGTTTTTGTGATAGTGGCGCTACTCTGGTTTTTGAGGCGAGGAGAGTTATGATCAGCTGACCGTTTTTGTCCTTGACACGCGTGTAAACAGCGCATGCATAGGCCTTTTCGCTGGCCTAGTAATTCGATCTCTTGCGTGCTGCCAATCCACCAATTTAGTTTAATGTTTTTTATTGCAGGTAGTTCAGTTTTTAGTTTAATCCAGTCATTTTGAATATCAGTTGGTAATGTTTCATTCCAGTCCATGTCTCTCATCCAGATCTTTTGGAATAATAGTTTGGCAGTGACCGTTATTGGGGCTAGCCACCCTAACGGATCATATAGTTTTGAAATCTCTGATAATAACTGTCTTTTTGTCAGCAGATCGTTTTTTTGCTGTAGTTCCCAGTTAAATTGGAAAATATCGCTGTTCGGGTTTCAGCTTAGTCCCAAAGTTTCATAGAATTTTCATCTTTAAAATCAAATTGTTGTTTAGAAATTTGATCTTCATCTAAAGTTGCTAGTAGCTCTCGACTGTTGCTCGACCACTTTCGTAAGTTCATTCCTCCCCCGCGTAGTAGGCTGATAAGTGATTGTTGCAGGTTTTTCGCTTCTTCTAGCGAGTTGTGACCGCTTACAAGGTCGTCAACAAAAAACTCAGTTTTGTGTATGTTAGCAGCGGCGGGGTACTTATGGCCATCGTCGTTAGCCAGCTGTAAGAGTGTGCGTAGGGCGAGCCAGGGCGCGCTCTTTGTTCCATACTTAACTGTACAAAGTTTATATTCTTGTAGTGGGTCAGTTGGTGTATCACGCCAAACAATCTTCTGAAGGTGTTGTTGGTTGTTGTTGATCCGTATACATCGGTACATCTTTTCTACATCGGTGGTGAAGGTAAGATCTCCACTTAATTATTAATGCCTGAATGTCCCTTTGTAGGTTCGGACCCTTTTCTTGAAGACTGTTCAAACTGTGACTTCTGGTTGTTTTTTGCGAGGCGTTGAAAACGACCCTTAGTTTGGTGGTTGTTGAATGTTCCCGTAGGACACCATGATGCGGCAGGTAACATTCTAAAGTTGAATTGGTAAGCAGGTACGACAGTGTCATGTGTCCCAGTTTAATGTACTCTTTTATAAATTCTTTGTACATTTGAGCTAGTTTTGCGTTTTGTGCTAACCTTTTCTCTAGTTGTAGAAATTGTGAGACGGCTATAGACTTTGAATGACCTAGTTTTTCTTCGTAGTTTGGGCAAAATGGCATTTTGACAGTGAATTTGCCATCATTTTCCCTTCATACAGTACTTTTGTAGTTATGTTTGCATAAGTTATCATTCGATTTATCGCTTTTCTTTTGCGTAATATCTTCAGTTTCCCAAAACTTCGTCATTTCGTCTATGTTGATGAGCATTACGTGACAGTTTAAAGTTTTAAGTTTTCTACATAGAATCCACCCTAGATGAGTTTGTTGTGCAGTAGGTGAATCCTTGCTACTTTTTAAAATGCCTTCCATGATGACGTCAGAGTATACATCAGCCCCCAGTAGTAAGTCAACAGAACGTGAGATGTTAAAGTCTGGATCGGTCCTTTAAATGCGGCCAGTCCCGTTTTGCGAAGGACGTGCTAGGTAAGTTGTTGGTAAGTTTTCGCATGATCATCGCGTCAATCTCAAATTTATAATCTGAGTGAATTGATCGGCATGTTAGTTGCAAGCGTCTTTTACACTCTCCGGCCACGGCGCCCAGTCCCGAGATCGTAGCGTTAAGTTTCTTTCTGGGAAGTCTTAACAGTTGAGCTGCGATCTCGGTGATTAAGTTGACTTGAGAACCTTGATCTAAAAGTGCGCGAAGTATGACGTAACTGCCGTCGATAGTTAAAACTTTTATTTGAATTGTAGTTAGTAGTACCTCTATGTCATCATTTGAGAGATGATTGGCACTCTGTTGGGTGAAAGTTGAGGGTTAAGATGTTGCGTTATTGTGTTTATTTGTTGCAGTTTATTTGACCCAGTTGTTGTTGTGCAAGAGAGTATGGTAATTCATGTTGCACTCTTTGCATTTTTTCGTTGATTTGCACTCGCTGTTGCCATGGCTGAATAGAACATTTTTGCATAGCTTGAGTTTCGCAACAGTGATGTTTCGTTGATTTACATCCATGTCACTGAACTTTGAACATTGCATCAATACATGAATTTCGTCACAAAGTGGGCATTTTTTAGACATTTTTGCTAAGTACGATTTATGAAAGTTTAAAGTTTTCTTGTTTTCATAGTTCGGCTTGTTGTTTGATTGTTTGTTAGACGTTGGCTGCCCTTTGGAGTAAGATGTTGATTTTTGATTGTTTGGAAGTTCTTTCCTAACCTTTGTTTTGGTTTCATAGGCCATGAATTTTGATTCAAGGAAGTTTAGGAACTCGTCCATGTCTGGTAGCCCCCTTGGATCCTGAATCTCTTTTGAATACTCGTCAAAGGTGTTGTCATCTAGTTTTAGAGATAGTAGGTGGGTAAAAGTTGCTCCCGTTGCCGCTACGTCTACGCCGATGTTCGCAAGTCCATTCTGACACTCTTGTATGACGTCGTGCATTCTTTTGATGTTAAACGTATCTGCTTGAGTTATAACGATTGTCATAGCGTTGAGTTAAAATCTCCCAACATGACGTGTAGTTGTCAGCGCTAATAGAGAGATGCTGCACGAGTTTCTCAGCCTCTCCCTTTAATTTAGTTTTCAAAAGTTGCATTATTTGGGCAGGACTGATACGTGGGTTCTTATGGATAGTCTCAACAAAAAGATCTTTAAACGAAATTCAATGAAAATTCAGGGATTTAGTTACCTGAAAATTCAGGGATTTCGACCTTTGGTGTCATAGTTTCGTAGTGAGCGGTAGCCCAGATCTTCTTGCTCAGTTGTTTTAGTAGCTCTTCATACTTGTCTTCCAAGCAATAAAAGTAGTTGTTGTACTCTTCGTTGCTGCCCTTAAGGTAAACCTCTAACTCCCAGTGTTGTCTGTCGATAGTTTCCCACTTAGACTTTAAAGCGGAGAGCCTATCCTGCAATTCCCATTTTTCGTTTAGAGCGGCGATGTCTATCCTTGACATGACCCGTTCAATGGCTTTGAAGTTGCATTCTTGCTTTAATAGTAACTGCCCCAATTTCTTCTCGGGTTCTCCGTCGAAAAATCCCATCATATCGAAAACTGGCGGCTTAGTTGTTTCATTAATCAGCTTTTTCTAAAATTAACTTACCTACTTGACTATCAAGATGAGCAACGAAATGAAACTACAAGAACAGTGTTTCGAGAACATTAAGAAACTGTGTAGTAACTATGAAAAACGCTGAATATCTTAAAAATGACAGTCATTTCGACTTGGTTTTTTCATATGCGGCTTTCTATCTATCTTTCTATGGAGGGGATGCCCGTCAGGCACAGGCGGGTGATCAGTCCACTCATTTGGGACCATTTCACCCAGTTCCCCACGACAGCGCATGAGTTTTACCTCTGCACTGACAGTTCCACCTCTTTGAACCTACCCGAAGCTTTAGCAAACCCGATTATATCCTTTATGTTAAGCTCTTGTATTTGTTCTTCTTTTACCTCATCCATGCCTATTGTCTCCCATCTTACCAGCGCGTACATTGGATACTCAGTCAGGAAATGAAGACTTGTTTCCTCCTTGTCGCATTCTGGGCAAGTGGGATCACTTTTTAGGCCCATTATTGCTAGGTGTCGGTTCAAAGGACAGTGTCCCGTGAGCAGACCCACTACAATCCTGATGTCCTTTCTATTTAGCTTTAGAAGTTGCTTCGACTTTCTTTTTTCATATGTCTTTAGGAAGATTTTTGCCTGGCGGCACTGTTTGTTGTGCTTCCATCTTAAGTTGGCTTCTTCTGTTATGATCTTGCTTATTATTCCTTTACTGATTTTACTTGATATAGGTAGCCTGGGTTCCGGGCCGATGAATGTCTCATCGGCCCCTTTCCTTGCAAGCTCGTCTACAATCTCATTACCTATATGTCCTTCGTGCCCCGGCACCCAGCCAATGGTAACTTTAGTCTTTTTGGCTAAGGCGTTAATAGCCTCCTTATATTCTGTCAATAGGGCCTAAGTTAGTTTCAGCTCTGTTTAGTGCCTTCAAAGCAGCCTGGCTATCACTGTATACTATGATGTTCTCTTTGTTTTCTGTGATCATGCTGTCTATAATTCTGACTCCCTCTGTAATAGCAAGCACCTCAGCCTGGAAAACGCTAGCGCATCTTCCCAGGTGCATGGTAACTTGGCCATCTACCTGGTTCATGATGTGTATTCCCAGTCCTGATAGTTTTGTTGTTTCTTTCCTGAAGCCGTCAGTGTAGCACACTATCTTTGGATCTTGTATGTCCAAGCTCCAGCTTTCTCTAGCTCCTATATGGATCTTGTATTTTTTGTCAAAGATTACTTTTTTCCTGATGAGGTCATTATTAGAAAGTATCATTGACAACTTATCTCCATACTTTCCACCTAATACGGTGTGTCCTTTATCCATGAAGTTCCCTTTCCATTCAAGGCTTGACTTCATTTTTTTTATATGCGGTTTTAGTCCTTTCGAAGATGTTATCAGTGAAGTACTTTTGACCTTTGTCCTCGCTTTCACCCAGAAGAAACTCATGTCGAGTTGCAAAATTCTGTCATTGAGCTTCTAATGATGATAGGCGTGTTTTAAGATATTCAGCGTTCTTCCTTGACGCTGGATCCTTTTCATAGTTACTACAAAGTTTCTTAATGTTCTCGAAACACTGTTCTTGTAGTTTCATTTCGTTGCTCATCTTGATAGTCAAGTAGGTAAGTTAAGTTGTTGAGTTTAGTTAGATAAGTTTAGTTGATAGTTAACCTTAGAGTAGTTTAAGGTAACGTAGTTGTAGATATAGTTTAGCTAAGTTTAGTTGATAGTTAACCTTAGAGTTGTTTAAGGTAACTTAGTTGTAGAAATAGTTTAGTTGATAGTTAACCTTAGAGTTGTTTAAGGTAACGTAGTTGTAGAGATAGTTTAGTTAAGTTTATACCTGACACAAAGTTACTGATGCCAGATGATGATGAGCTCTACTTGAAGAATAGCTTGTTCACTTTCTTCACAGAAATCTGCTACAAAACGGCACTCGATGCAAATCCAAATTGTAGAGACTCGCAGTGGTCGCTGGTTGACACTCAGTGCACTTAAGCCCCTTAAACGATCTTTGCACCTTCTCAATTTGACCAGTGAGACCCGCTTGTAGGAGGCCAGCCAAACTGATTTGCTCACGTTTTTTCGGAGATCAAGATACACTAAGTTGAGGCTCGAAGGACCAATTTATGTACGGTTTAGTACATAATATAGATTGAAGTTATCAAGTTAAAGTTAAGTTAGTTCTATGTTGATGTTGGTGAGAGCACAGGAGAAAGTCGATCACAACCGTAATTAGTTTATTGTTATAAGGTACAAAAATGTAGGATGGCGACCGCTTACTCCAAGTAAAAAATGCACTTTATTTTGTAAGAATAGGAAAAATGCTGCGTTCGGCTAAGTGTAAATGTGGGTCCATTGGTACGCGCGACCGCACTGCGCATGTAAGTTATAAATGTATGGTGTTAAACCGTACAGACACTTTATTGTTGTGCCTTGCAGTGAATTGTAGTAATCCTCTGGTGAACTAGGCTTGAGATAGACATTTTTAAATATTTTCCAAACCTAACAAACATGCTCTCTCCTCTGCTGTTTAATTGTTCTAGATGATGTTTTATGGCTGTGTTATTAAAAACAAAACTGTCGTGTGTGGTCTCACTGAATGAAGCATCTCCATGTAATACAATAAGATCAGAATCATTGATCTGAAGTATAATAAGTTTTAAATTTAACACATTAATCAATTAAAAATATTAACATAAGGGTCAATTTCCCAGACAGCATTTTTGAGTGTCTTTGCTGAAAATCGTGTTGTCTTTGAAAGATATCAATCAGATATTTTTTCTACATAAAATAGGTAATTTCTATTTTGTGAAGACAAGTTTACATTAGCAAAAAAGATTTATTTAATAATATAAAATAATCATTTAAACCGTATTTTCAATTTTGCTGGCCTGTCCCCAATCTGTTTTATTTAATGTTTCGGCTTCTATTTTTGTCATTTTTCTCAGATCAATTTAATTTATAGTTTCATTTCAATCAATATAGTCATAGCTTGACAATATCATTTTGTTTTTTGTAATTAGTGTCACAGTTAATTTGATATGGCATAAAACATATGTGTCCCAGCAAAACATAAAATTTTTGTGGTTTTGATGAAAAGATTACTCCGAGCTAAACTATTGAACACTAAAGCACAACACTAATGTCAATCGCTTTAGTCAGTCGGGATCCAACGCTATTTGAATAAGAAAGTGTCTGAAGTTGCTGCGTTTTCCCGCTAAAAATGTAAGTAACACCTAAAAATATTATCGGACAAAAAAAGTTAAATTTTTGTGGTCTCATTATGTATACTCTCTTTAATAATATTTATATGATTCGTTTTTTAAAATATAGAGTTGTGGTATACATATAGACCTATTAGATTTCATTTGTTGTATTTATTGTAGTTTTTGTTGAATTTATTTTTGTTTACATAATTTCAATTTTTGTGGGTCAATTTTTGTGGTTTTTGTGGTATTTTTTAATCCAGCAAAATTGCAATGAGAACACAAAAATTAGAACTTAATATTAAGTTACTTTCGAAACGACCTAAATTCACGATGAAGGTAAGAATCGTCATCATACTGGTGCCTTGGTGGAGTATTTAATAGCTAGGTACAGTCAACAGCACATCAGGTTACCACAAACTGTCAAATTTCTCCAATGAATAGTAAATTCTAAGACTTGGAGATTAAATTGAAAATCGATTGAACAAACTTGACAGTTTTGGATAGCATGATGTGCTGTTGACCCTGTACCATCATAATAAATACAAATCTGCAGAATGACTTTGCTTTTCATGTCTTTCTATTAAGTTGATACACAAGTAAATAAATAAATGTTTCAGGAATCCAAAGAAAAGAAGTAAATAAAATAGAGAAACTAAATAAGAAAGAAAAAGAGTCGTAGAAAGGAAAAGAAGAGAAAAAAATAAAAGTGACCCAGTTAAGTTACAAGCAATATGAGAAAAATACCAAAAAAAGAAAGCTGAAAGTTGTAGTGACTTTAAGTATATACTGATTATTAAAGTAAGACAGTTACAAGATTTATAAAATAATTGCTAAACAATTTTGTGACTTTAAGGACAAACTGTTCATTGAAGTAAGACATAAGATGTATACTTAATTAAGATAATTAAGATTGCTAAAAGTTATTGTGACTTTAAGTATACACTATTTAATAAAGTGTGGCAGAAGATTTATAAGAAAGAAAATTGCTAAAAGTTATTGTGACTTTAAGTATAGACTGTTCATTGAACTAAGACAGTTAGAAGATTTATAACAAAGACGATTGCTAAAACTTATTGTGACTTCAAGTATATACTAATTATTAAAGTGAGACAGTTAGAAGATTTATAATTAAGATGATTGCTTAAAGTTATTGTGACTTCAAGTATAGACTGATTATTAATAAGAAAGAAAATTGCTAAAAGTTATTGTAACTTAAAGTACAGACTGTTCATTGAAGTAAGACAGTTAGAAGATTTATAATTAAGATGATCGCTAAAAGTTATTGTGACTTCAAGTATTTTTTTTTATATTATAAGATGGCTTAACTCTTGACCTCAATCTTGACCATAAACTCCTACGCACCGACAGAACACAGCAAGCTGTTTGGCGTCGGATTTCGGTAGGAGGGTGGTCGCGAACCAGACGGCGTTTTACAGAGACTACCACAAAAAAGTGTAGACTGATTATTAAAGTAAGAAAGTTAGAAGACTTATAAATTACCTAGATGATTGCTTAAAGTTAGTGTGACTTCAAGTATAGACTGATTATTAAAGTAAGACAGTTAGAAGATTTATAATTTAGATGATTGCTTAAAGTTAGTGTGACTTCAAGTATAGACTGATTATTAAAGTAAGACAGTTAGAAGATTTATAATTTAGATGATTGCTTAAAGTTAGTGTGACTTCAAGTATAGACTGATTATTAAAGTGAGACAGTTAGAAGATTTATAATTTAGATGATTGCTTAAAGTTATTGTAACTTCAAGTTTAGACTGATTATTATAGTGAGACAGTTAGAAGATTTATAATTTAGATGATTGCTTAAAGTTAGTGTGACTTCAAGTATAGACAGTTAGAAGATTTATAATTTAGATGATTGCTTAAAGTTAGTGTGACTTCAAGTATAGACTGATTATTAAAGTGAGACAGTTAGTAGATTAATAAAAAAGAAAATTGCTAAAAGTTATTTTAACTTTAAGAACAGACTGTTCATTGAAGTATGACAATTAGAAAATTTATAATTAACATGATCGCTTAATAGATTTCAGGTAATAGATTTCTAGAAGTTATAGTAACTTTAAATACAAACTGTTCATTAAAGTAAGAAAGAAGATTTATAATTAAGATGATTGCTAAAAGTTATTGTGACTTCAAGTATAGACTGATTATTAAAGTGAGACAGTTATAAGATTTATAAGTAATCAAGATGATTGCTAAAGACTATTTAATAAAGTGAGATAGTTAGTGTATTTATAAGAAAAATATTGCTAAATGTTATTGTGACTTCAAGAAGATTTGTATAAGTTATTCGAGTTAAAGTCCATACTTGTTATTAAAGTCAGACAGTAAGATTCTTTATTTTTTATTGCTTTTTGTCCTAATTTTGACCTGCGTTTACAATTTTTTTATCAGGTGTCGTGGGTTATCAGGTGTCGGAGTAAAAGAAGAAAGGCTTTTTCCACTCTTCTTTTGATTTATAGTTGCCAGACAATACATTTTGTGGAGAATGTTGTTTGTTTTTTCATAGTAACCTTAAACTCTAATTTTGGTGGCAATCGTCAATTTTTGTGGCATTACTTTAAATTTTTGTGTCCTAATATCAATATTTAACAGTTTATTGTACACAGGAAAAATCACAAATGTTACAGACAAATAGAAAAATGAACACAAAAGGCACAGCTTATTTCTTTAAGAAATTTCTTCCAGCAGACCTGGGACAGTGAGAGGCGTAAAATAAATAAAGACAGACGTGCACAATTAACCACTGAAATCTAAATACTAATATAAACTACATAAAAATACAACTACACATACATATAATATATAAATAATTTATATAAATACACAGACATATATTTTATACATACATAAGCAATACATATAATATTATGTTCATTATACTGAAGGGAAAGCAACAGATACATAATGTTCCTTTAATTTCTTTCTAAATATCGGAAGTGTCTCGGAATTGCGGATGGGGTAAGGCAGTGAGTTCCACAGTCGGGCTGCATGAACGGAAAAGGAATAGGAGTAGAAGTCAGAGTGATGGGAAGGGATACAGAGGAGTGACCTAACGGAAGGACGAGAGGGCTGGTCAACAGGTTTTGAAAAAGAGAAGCGCTCGCGAAGGTAATTAGGATAAGAAGGATTATGAAGGACATTGAAAAGAAGAGAAAGGAGGTGAAGATTTCTTCTCAGACGAATAGGGAGCCACTTGAGTTGCTCGCGATATCGAGAGATGTGGTCGAACTTACGAAGTCCAAAGATAAAGCGAATGCAGAGGTTCTGCAGACGCTCAAGTTTATTCACGAGCTCCTCAGTGGCATCAAGGAAACAGGAATCAGCATAGTCAATGAGGGGGAGGATAAGGGATTGAGCGAGAGTGATCTTGGTTTTTAAAGGTAAAAAGTTTTGGAGGCGTTTGAGGGAGTGAATCAATTTTTGTGGCTTGTCAATTTTTGTGGCTTGAATAAGTAATAAAGTATACAGGATATTTGAAATGTTTTGTCAAATTATAAAAGATTTTTGTATTGGTTAACATATGCAATATTTATTGATATAGAATTCGATCATAAAAAGATTTCCACAAAAATTAGACAAAAATGTAGTGTTGTTGAAAATTACCCATAACTTCTGTTTATAGGCCACAACTTTATAAGTAATTTACCAAGTTTTAGGTTCACAATATAAATAAAAAGGTGTGTACTTACATATTTATAATTTAAAAATCCGATATTAGCACTTTGAATTCCCCTAAAATAAACTAAAAAGCCTTGCCAACAGCCACGAAATAGAAGCTTTTGAGTTTGACATTAAAAATCGTAGGCGTACGCCAAGGCTGTGGCTGAAGTGGAGGATACCGATTTCCTATAAAAAATGTCAAATAAGTGATTCCATATCACGCCGTCTGCAGCCGTGCGGCGCTAGTGTCGGAATCGTTGAAAATGTTATGAAGTAGAATACGAAACGTGTATTCACCGCTGTAACAGCCGCTGCAATCAAGGCTTTAACGATGTTTGCGCTTAGAGAATCGCACTGCTGTGCTAAGCGTTTGGAACAGCCACTACTGGAGCTACTACGATTGTCCTTCGAGGGCGAAGGAGTGAGCAGGACTGTTAAGAGAAAAAATCGATCAATGACACAATTGGTACAACACTACCAGTCCACGCAGTGTGACGCAACACTACACGGCACTTTTGACAGATCGTTTTTGCGCTTAGATCGGTGTATTATAATTTGTAAAATATCGAATTAAAAGGAATGTTTAATGAGTAAAAGGTGTTTTAGTTTAACATGAGTGAGAAACGCTATACATTTTTTTGGTCTAATTGGAAATGTGTAGAATTGGGAATTTAAGCGGAGGTCGAAGGGCCTTTTACTCGACTAGATGACTACCACCAAGGCAGTAGCCGGGCCGGGACCTAACTAGGTATGATAATCATCGCTAAAATTCAATTGAATTCAGAGATCACGTAAGGTACTGCAAGATGTCTCTTAGGGGGCAGTTATAAAACAGCAGCTGGATTCTTCGTGAAAGCTTGGTTATAATTAATAACAGTAATTTCTTCGTAATATAAACATTTACTTGATAATAAAATCACAGCTGTAATATAGACACCTGCTTAAAAAGTGCTATTGCACGCCTATGCTCGAAACCACACTATTTCCGCGAGCTAAATACAATTAATCCGCAAAGATCAAACAATGAATACTCAATACGCCACGATCGAACAATGAATGGCGCAAGGCCAGATCTTCAATCATTTCGAATCATGACATCGAATATCATTTCAAACCTTTGAAATAGATATTCGAATTATCTTCTTCGAAATGATCGAATGAGAAAGAAGTTGCGTTATGCCCGATCCTCCGTGAAGGTCTGCATACCACAACTGCCTTCCCCCCATTGAAAAATTTTCGATCGGTCGAAAATTTTTTTCAACAGGCCTACCTAACTTCCTATACGATGACCCTAAGTTTTTAATCCATCGTGGTGGCCTTGAAGTAGCATCTCTGGCCTTGAAGTAGCATCTCTCTGGGCTGCATTGGATCAGGTGGTCGGGTCGGTCTTCTTTCTTCCATCAGGATAAAGATCTTCTTTGTTCGGATGATGGGGAAATAAGACCGATTATTATAGCTCCTATCAAACCCGCACCTGTCCCTAACTAAATATTAAAAGGAGTAAACAAGTGTTAGCTCGACGCTGCACACCCGGGTACTACCTTATGAACATGAAGCCAAAGGTCACCAGGTGCTGGTGGACCCTGACCCCAAGTCAAAGACGCGGACTTAAAAAATTTCAAAACACAAGCGCCTATCACCGAAGCTACGGGTGTCTTCAGCGTCGTTGCTCGAAGTCCATATGACATGAAAACAAATAAAACAGTTCAGAACACAATAACAAAAATCTGAAAACGGAGCATTAGTGGAACTGGAATAATATTTATATGCATGTGCCTATTCCTTACATTGCACCTATACTTGCATTCCCATAATGCCCCATATATATTACCATAATGTCTCCATATATTACCATAACGTCCCTATATAACCAAAATGTACTTGTACCATAATGCCCTTATCACAGTATGCCCAAAAGATATAACACGTGAGTGCACAAAATTGCATTGACCTCTCCCTCACATGCATATTTTGTCGGAGTGCCCATGTTATGGCCTCAGAGGCGGAGGACCACTGAGTGTGAGGGCCAACATAAACCCTCCTCCCCTCCTTAATTGGAAAAAGGGAGTTTTTCCCATGCGGACCTCGCTGAAAAGAAAATTAATGAAAAGAGGCCAATAACAAAGGAGGGCCATTGAGAGGGGACGTAAACCATGTCACTCTCCCCTTTCCATGGTCCTTCTATTGAAACTTCTGCACCTGATATGTAGCACTCCGTACAAATAAGGGCTTGAAACTCGCGGCGCAGCACCAGCGTCTTGATATGTCTTATAAACTTGCTGCTGCACGGCGCGGGCCTCAGCTAACGATGGAAGAGGTTTGGATGCTCAGCTTCGGACGCCCATCACATTCGCCAACATAAGCGAAGGCAGAACCGAGCCGGAGACTTCCCGCATTCTTCCATTCACAATCCTTCGTTGTCTTCGTTTCACTACGAACAGAACACACATAAACATTATAATATACATTAAAAAAAACTAACTAACAGCCCAGGGATGTTTTTTATTAACATTACCTGCATTATTATTGTTTTTTATTAACATAACATTAAAGAAAATTTTTGCTATGACATGACAGTGACACGACTGACGTATAGAATGCCATTAACAAACAACCATTATTTTTTTTTAATTTATGAATGAATCAATCACAAACCCCAAAGAGAAAAAAAAACATTACCATAAACCGAAATATGGAGTCTGTGACATCTTTCTTTATCACAATAAAACTTGCATATTTTATATTAATCAAGATCTGAAACATAAAAGAATATTAACACAATATAATGGAAAAAATTCTACGCAACGCAGAACAAAAACATGAAGAAAAAACATGCTTCATTGTCTCAAGATAAAGCGTTTAATCCGATTAGCATGGACCACAAACTGAAGTGCCGATGAGAATCTCTTCACCACATAAGAATATCTTGAAATTCTTCTGACGACACGAAAAGGACCCTGGAAGAACCGCATTAATTTGACAGATCTTCCTGTAACTCTCCTTGGTACAAAAATTAATACTTTGTCCCCTTCATTAAATAAAATTGGTTTAATTCTTTTGTTGTAGTTTCTTACTTGCCTCACTTGTGCTTTCTTTATATTATTTACAGCTTTACGAACAAGCATTCTAGAAAATGCCTGCCTTTGAGACATATTTCCCAACAATCCAGTGCAATTTATATTCAAAGTTCTTTCTTCTTGTGTAGAATCTTCTCTTGCATGTAATAAGAGATAGGGTGCCAGTGGAGCTCTGCTTGCTCGTATTGTAAGCGTGAACCACCAATGGAACAACCGCACACCAGTCACGTTGATTTGGCGAACAATATTTTGCTAACATGTCAGTGATAGTCCTGTTGAAGCGTTCCACTAGCCCATTGGTCTGTGGGTGAAAAGAAGTAGTATGGGTTAATTTAGCACCAAAAGATTCCACCGTTTCCTTCACAGCATGAGCGGTAAAGACAGTTCCTCTGTCGGTTAATATAGTCTGAACTGCTCCTAATTTGCAAAAAATTTCCTCAATAAGAAAATTGCATATCACATCAGCATTCACTCTTGGTACCGCTTTACAGATAGCATATTTAGACAGGAACTCAACTGCCACAATGATATACTCATTACCTCTATAAGATCTTTTAAACGGACCCAGAATATCCACTCCCACTCTTTCTAAAATATTCTTCACTTCAATAGGGTGAAGTTCCATTCTTGTCTTTGTAGTTGCCCGCTCTTGATAAATTAAACAAGATTTTACATACCTCTCTATACTTTTCAAAGCTCCAGACATGAAATATTTATTTTTGAATTTTTCAAATGTTTTTGTGAGGCCTAAGTGACCTCTTAAATATAGGTCATCATGCAATCTTTCCATCACATTTGAAAATAATTCACGTGCCAATACAAGTCTTTTCCTATCTTGACCATAGCATTTATCCACTCTGTAAATAAGATTATTAATCATAATATATGATTTATAGGAAGAGCTATTACCATTATTTATTTTAGCTCTAATATTAATGCAAAACTCATCAGTTTCTTGAGCGTTCACATGCATAGATACATCGCATGGAAAAATTTCTAAATCCTCAGGAACAGCCTGAACCTCTGAAGTGATAGATCTTTCCTTTTCCAATGGATTTCGGCTTAAGAAATCTGCCACCACATTTTCACGTCCCGGGCAGTGTACAACTTCGAAATCCCATTCCTGGATGGCTAGTGCCCATCTGGCCAGTCTACTAGTAGTATCCTTTTTTGTGGTTAACCAACATAATGCTTTATGATCAGTGACAACCTGGAATCGAAGACCAAATAAATATTGACGAAAATAATTCAAGGCCCAGATCAAACCCAGACATTCCTTCTCAGTGGTTGTATAACGGGTTTCAGGGTCTGAAAGTCTTCTTGATGCATAGGCTATCGGTCTCATAACATCATATCCTTGAGCCAAATATGCACCTAATGCCAAATCAGAGGCATCAATGTATAACCGGGTGGTCACCTTGGAATCACTGCTGAAATAAAATAAAATAGGCGGATTACACAACCTGTCCTTTAAGAGTTCAAATGCCTGCTGTTGTTGCTCCTGCCAAATAAACTTTGTATTTTTCTTTAGTAGAGAAGTGAGCGGCTGTGCAATCTTAGCAAAATTCTCCACAAATTTTCTATAATATGAGAATAAACCAAGTACTTTCTTTACCTCCTTGAAGATGGTTGGCGGCTTTACCTCTTTAATGGCTTGGGTTTTCCTTGGGTCGGGATTAAATCCATTGCCCGAAATGAAATATCCTAGAATTGACAATTCTGTAAAGGCAAACTTACATTTAGAAGGCTTAAGAGTGATATTAGCGTTCCGTAGTCGCTCAAATAATTTTTGTAAAACCTCTAAAAATTCTGGAAAACTCTTAGCATACAGGACTACGTTGTCCACGTAGACAATAGCATTCTTATACCTCATATCGCCTATGATCTTGTCCATCATGCGTTGAAATACAGCTTGACTTGTGCGCAAGCCAAAGGGTACCACATTGAACTCATATAAACCAGAACTTGTAATAAATGCGGTCTTCTCTTTTCCTGAACTGATGACAGATTGCCAGTACCCGCTGTTGAGGTCCAGCTCAGCGAAATACTTAGCTCCAGATAGATAATTAATTATGTCGTCAATCACTGGTATTGGGTACGAATCCGTTATAATCTTTTTATTTAGACGTCGATAGTCAACACAAAACCTCCATGTTCCGTCTGGCTTTTTGACAAGTACGACAGGAGAAGCATATGAAATCTGGCTTTCCGAGATAATGCCAAGTTTTAACATTTCTTGTACTTGTGACTCAATTATGTCTCTTTGTACTGGGGACACTCTATAAGGTCTTGAAAACACAGGTTCTTCATCTTTAGTTTGAATGTGGACCGGAATGATACTACATCGGCCCAATTGGTGATTCTTGAATGCAAATCGATCTTTGTATTTTATTAACAAGTCATGCAGTGTCGTCCTCTGACTATCAATTAATTCTTCATTAATTATAAAAGAACTTTCAGTGGTACTTTGAAAAACTTCTACACCCAGTTTACAATCCATCGCTTCTGAAAAATAAACATAATCGTTATTATGTAACTTTTCGCTATAAACCGCGTCTAATGAAGTTTTTTCATCACGTTTGGTTATAAAAGGAATAGAAGCTCCCTGTAGGCTTAAACATTGATTATTAAAATCAACACAAGCTTTAAATTCATTAAGAAAATTTTGTCCAAGAATTAATGGACAGAAAGGAATTAATACTGCCATTCCACGGAAGGTAACTTCTAATCCTCCAGGAAGTAATATTGGTGTTTCTATGTAACCTGCAACCTGAATCAATTGATTATTAATTGCTCTAAGAGACATTGGTGGCGCTGATTTTAACGGAATATTTAAAATATGGCACATAGATGCTGAAATACAGGAAACAGCGGCACCAGTGTCTATGAGAGCTACCACCTTACGTTTGCTGGGATCATTCAGATGTAGAACAACTAAAGGTTTGCTCTTGTAACTAAATAGCTTCTTCTTAATGTCCTCCTCATCCGTTGAACTGTTTGGAGTAATTTGGTTCTGGTTACCAACCAATACTTCTTCTTGTTGGGGAACTGAGGATGGTGTAGACGGCTCTTCTACCTTTCCCCTTAGCGGAGCCGCCTGGCGTTTCCCGAGTCGCTTCCTGCTTGGTTCCGCGCTTGCCTTGGGCGGAAGTTATATCTTCCTCGCGGGGCTGGCGAACCATTGCCACCCGGCCGCTGGCGCCAGTTAGGCGTGCTGTGGTCAACACGCTCTGCGCCTGGTGAAGGTCCTCCAGAGGAGGTCCCTGCCTCCGATTCTGATGTCTGATGCGTTTCCGCACGGCGTGGTTCACGACCCGGAGTAAAAAACGGCGAATGCGACGTCGAATCTCCAGAAGGGTTGCAGTGGCAATGAACTGTATTGTTGCCATTATTTAAACTTATATTCAGCTGCTTTTCTGGGGTTTTAACATATAGCTCCGTCATCTGCTTAATTAGTTCCTTCAATTTATTTTTGTCACTATGTAGTGATGTGGCAAGCTTGGATTTAAAGAATGGACGTGTGGTCTTAATAAACTGTCTGATAAAAATATCATCTGGAATTTTCGCTTTTGTTGCCAATTCTTGTAAGGCATAGAAATATTCGAGTAAATTCTCGTCATTAAGTTGTTGTCGGTTGTAAAAATTTTCTTGGAAATTAATTGAAGATTGAAATTCCTCTATTAGCAAATTTTTCAGGTCGGCAAAGGTTTTGCATTGAGATATAATTGTTTTATAAAAGGATAAGGCCGGACCTGCTAGTACAGACTGTAATATAATCAATTTGTGTTCGTCCTCGAGTTTCTTTAGTATGGCTTGTGCTTCAAATTGGGCTAGAAACTCTTCAACGGAGTCATTAGTGCCACAAAATTTGGTCGACCCATCCATATTAAAATAGGTTAATGTTTAATTAATAAAATAAAAATTTTAGGTTTACTTAGCTTGTAATCCTGGGATCATTAAGCGCCTGACACCACTTGCAAGATGTCTCTTAGGGGGCAGTAATAAAACAGCAGCTGGATTCTTCGTGAAAGCTTGGTTATAATTAATAACAGTAATTTCTTCGTAATATAAACATTTACTTGATAATAAAATCACAGCTGTAATATAGACACCTGCTTAAAAAGTGCTATTGCACGCCTATGCTCGAAATCACACTATTTCCGCGAGCTAAATACAATTAATCCGCAAAGATCAAACAATGAATACTCAATACGCCACGATCGAACAATGAATGGCGCAAGGCCAGATCTTCAATCATTTCGAATCATGACATCGAATATCATTTCAAACCTTTGAAATAGATATTCGAATTATCTTCTTCGAAATGATCGAATGAGAAAGAAGTTGCGTTATGCCCGATCCTCCGTGAAGGTCTGCATACCACAGTACTGTATAAGTTATCTTAAGTCAAAAGTTTGCCCTAAAATTCCGCTAGATGCCTCATAGGCACCTTCTAGTGCACAAGTACAAAAATCTTAAAATCGTGGTTTTAAGATTTTTGCGACCATATATATAAGAGTAAAAATTCATAATTAAATCGTTCAATGAAAAGCTAAATAAGTTTACTTATGACCCGAACATGGTCCTTAGGAGTTGAATTTAAGTAAAAGTGCCTGGAAGAAGTGAGTGACACCAAAAAGCCTGGAAGGAAGAGGCTTGTTGTTGTTTTTTTATAATATCTTGCGGTAGATAATATATTTCGTAATTTTGAATGGAAATCTTATTCGTAACCCCTTAGCCACGACATAGCCGCTCGAGCGACCTGCGTCTTGCGTCTGCGGTAGCGTCAAAAATAAATGTATGGTGCTTGTACGGTTCAACACCATACATTTATAACTTACATGCGCAGTGCGGTCGCGCGTACTAAGCGCGTACTAAGTACTAAGCCGTACATAAATTGGTCCTTCGAGCTTTGACTTAGTGTATCTTGATCTCCGAAAAAACGTGAGCAAATCGGTTTGGCTGGCCTCCCACAAGCGGGTCTCACCGGTCAAATTGAGAAGGTGCAAAGATCGTTTAAGGAGCTTAGGTGCACTGAAAGTCAACCAGCGACCACTGCGAGTCTCTACAATTTGGATTTCCATCGAGTGCCGTTTTGTAGCAGATTTCTGTGAAGAAAGTGAACAAGCTATTCTTCAAGTGGAGCCATCATCATCTGGCATCAGTAACTTTGTGTCAGGTATAAACTTAACTAAACTATCTCTAAAACTAAGTTACCTTAAACAACTCTAAGGTTAACTATCAACTAAACTAACTAAACTATCTCTAAAACTACGTTACCTTAAACAACTCTAAGGTTAACTATCAACTAAACTTATCTAACTAACTAAATTCAACTACTTAACTTACCTTCTTGACTATCAAGATGAGACACGAAATGAAACTTCAGGAACAATGTTTCGAGAACATTAAGAAACTGTGTAGCAACTATGAAAAGGATGCAGCGTCAAGGAAGAACGCTGAATATCTTAAAACACGCCTATCATCATTAGAGGCCCAATGGCAAGATTTTGCAACTCGACATGAGTTTCTTCCGAGAGAAAGTTCTTCTGGAGGAAACATTCAAAAAATTAACATCAAGAAAGCCAACATCTAACAACAAGCCGAACTACGATTAATTTAAACAAAAACAAGAAATCTTTCAACTTTCATAAATCATACTTAGCAACAATGTCCAGAAAATGTCCACTTTGTGACGAAATTCATGTATTGATGCAATTTCCAAAGTTCAGTGACATGGATGTAAATCAACGAAACATCACTGTTGCGAAACTGAAGGTATGCAAAAATTGTCTATTCAGCCATGGCAACAGCGAGTCCAAGTCAACGAAAAAATGCAAAGAGTGCAACAATACTCTCTTGCATAACAAAAACTGGGTTAAATCAAATGCAACAAATAGACAAAATAACACAACATCTCAACCCTCAACTTCCATCCAACAAAATGCCAATCATCTCTCAATTGATGACATAGAGGTACTACTAACTACAGTGCAAATAAGAGTTTTAGCTATCGACGGCAATCACAGTAACTGCAATGATCGTTGTCTTTAGCATAAAGACAAATACGGCAAGTCAGAAAACAAACATTCCTATGAGGATGACAACTTCAAAGACGCGCACCGGCCGTGCCGCCCAAACCACAGCGCCTGCACCTGGAGGAAGCAAGCGCCGCCAGCAGCAGCACGCGCCCACCAGCGGGTGTATCGTTCAACTTAGATAATTTAGAAACATAACATTCTTTGCTATGTACTGGCACCTCTTAGTCTATCTTAACATAATTTATACAAAACTTTTACCCTTTTTTCCTGGTCTTGCCAAGATGTACGGTTCAACACCATACATTTATAACTTACATGCGCAGTGCGGTCGCGCGTACCAGTTGACCCACATTTACACTTAGCCGAACGCAGCATTTTTCCTATTCTTACAAAATAAGACAGAGTGCATTTTTAACTTGGAGTAAGAGGTCGCCATCCTACATTTTTGTAAACTTATAACAATAAACTAATTACGGTTGTGATCGACTTTCTCCTGTGCTCTCACCAACATCAACATCCAACTAACTTAACTTCAACTTGATAACTTCAATCTATATTATGTACTAAACCGTACAGGGCTCAAAATCACCAAGGTAGTAAAAGTGTCGAACCTCTGTGGCTTGCCTAAAGTTGTAAATACATACAAGTACATAAAAAGTCGCGTTTTTGCTGCATGTATGAAACATATGCCAATCGACAGAAAAAATAATTACAAACAACAAATACTGATTGACAAAATGTCGTAAGTGATACACTTTTTGAGTAATTTCAGTTTGAAAATGTAAAATATGATTCAAAGGAAATCATCCTTTAAACTGATTTAAAAGTCCATTATCATCATTTTAAAGCATCCCGGGTCTCGACTAGCATTAAATTGGATTCCTGTAATACTAAAATAATGAGATTATTGTTCGCGACAGTTTTATATTCCGTTTATTTTAGATAATCTTTTTATTTTTTTTTACTCTTTATTGTATATTTTATATTTAGAATGTCTTTTTAGTTTGAGTTTTATGTCTCTTGTTTTTTAGTTGTTGTTGTGTCAATTTATGTTAGTGGATTAAACGTATTTTATTTTAAAGTGATTTTAAATAGATATTAACCCAATCCACACAATTCATTGACCAGGCTGTACCCAGAAGGGGTCATCTTTTAGCTGTGGTCAATATTGGTCCTTCGCGTAAGTAACCAGTTTATTTTTATTATTTTTTGTTTTAGAATTTTCGTACTTTTTTTCCCACAATGATTACCAGGAGCTCTAGCAAGAAAAACCTCGGCCAAAAGTCTGCCCCAGAAGCGCCCAGTGCCATGGTGCCGCAAGCCATCTGTAGTGACCGATAGCCATCGGTGTCGAGCCGCTGGCGCTCGTCTCATTCGAGTCGTTCTAGCGCGACCATCGTAGCGCAAAAGCTGGCGGCTCAGGCCGACCACGCTCGACGCGTCGCCGTGTTGGAACGTGCCGCTATGGAGAAGGCTATTGAGAAGGAGCGCGCCACTGTGGAGAAGGAGCGCACCGCGGCCGATCTGGAGCTGCAGGCGGAGCTGGCAGCGATCGAAGCGGGCAGTAGTCGTGGTTCGAGTTGCAGTCTTAGTAGGACGGCTCAGTGGTGTGAAACTAACGTTGTTCCTAATTTTCAGGGGTCAAAAACCGATGATAATGACGCACTTTTACTGCGTGTACCGGTACAAGGAGATACTATCACCCGGTACCACAAGCGCAGTTGCGCCAATCGTATCTTGGCCCGTACCTGACATTGGACTCGCTTCCGCCCCAGCCGGTGTACAATTTCATACTACACAAACGCATTTAAGTACACAAATTCATAAAAATTGTGACAAAGATAATAAAGCTAGCTTAGGCCGTACACATGCTCAAACTGACATTCAAATGTTGGCGGAAGCGATCACGAACCTGGCCGCTGGTAAGCAGTCTCCGCGGGTGAGTGATTTGAAACTTCCTCCATTCAGTGGGCAAGCCTATGACTGGCTAATCTTTCAACGAACTTTTGAATTTACCAAGTCTCGTTTCTCGGACTTAGAGAACATTTCTCGTTTAGATTTTGCTTTGAGAGGCCCCGCCCGTGAAGAGGTGGGAGCCCTGCTGGCCTCTGTGCAAGATTCTAGTGTGATCATGAGTGGCTTGGAGGTCAGGTTCGCACGACCTGAGCTCATAGTCCTAAATGAGATAACCCAGGTCAAAGCCTTGCCCAAGCTTGGAAGTATTGACGGAGGGCGTGAAATATGTACTTTCTCCTGCCGAGTTCGTCGCTGTTTAGAGACGATTCGCGTTCTTAATCAGGTGGAGTATTTGGCTTCTCCTGAACTTTGTAATGTAATAGTGAGCAAGTTTAGTTCTCTGTTACGAGCTCGGTGGGTTTCCAACACACCCGAGGCCTTGTCTTTGTTACCACCTAACTTGTGTAGCCCGACGCCTCATCCCGTAGACTTGAATCCATCCTCATCTCAACCTCATCACATTAAAATCTTAGGTTTGACCTGGAACTCAGTAGTCGACAGCCTATGTTTCAGAACTGGTTTGCCGGAGTTGCTTCCGTCTCTGTTGACAAAGAGGTCAGCTTTGTCGTTGTTAATGCGCGTTTATGATCCCCTGGGCTTTTTGGCTCCGATTGTTGTTCAGGGTCGAATTTCATTCCAAGAACTGTGGAGAGCCGGTGTATCTTGGGATGAGCCACTCGCGTCCGACGCTTTGAGCAAATGGCTAGCCTGGTTTCAGCGGCTCTCTAAGGTCAGCCTCTGTTCGATTCCTCGCTGGTATCAGGGACTTTCACAGTCTAATCAGTCTTTAGAGCTCCACGTTTTTGCTGACGCGAGTGAGTATGCGTACGCTTGTGTCGCCTTTTGGCGTTATAGTTTGGATGGAAAAGTCAGGCTCGCTTTAATTGGAGGCAAAGCCCGTCTCTATGCCCAGACTTGAGCTCCAGGCAGCCCTGATAGCGGCAAGGTTTGCGAATTTTATCTTTCAGTCGCATAAGGTCAAGCCATTAAAAACTTTCTTATGGACTGACTCTATGACAGTCCTTAAATGGCTGCGTAGTGACGCGCGCACGTTCAAGCCTTTTGTGGCACACAGGGTTGGCGAGATCTCTGAAGTCTCTGATATTTCCAATTGGCGCTATGTTCCTACCTCTGATAACGTTGCGGACGATGCTACGCGTCCTAACACACTTTCATTTGATACGACTGCTCGCTGGTTCACCGGACCCTCATTTTTTTTAGAGCCACCTCATCACTGGCCAAGTGAACCATCGAGCGAAGTACCGTTGCCTTCTGTGGAAGTTAAGCGGTGCTTTTTTTTGGATATGGTGGGCCAAATTAACGATCAGCCGCAAAAACTACCTTCACCGGTTGTTGCGGACCACTTGAGGTTTTCAGAGTGGTTACGTCTAGTCCGTACCACAGCTCGCGTTCAACAATTTGTTTGGTTACTTCGTTCTCGGCTAAATTTTAACTCTCAAAATTCAAAATCTAACAGCAAGAAAGAACTCGTCCGCAGCAAGAAAGAACTCGTCCGTGAGAAGAATTTCCTACCTTTAACCGCTGAACTCCTTGAAGCTGCGGAAAAAAAATTGATTTTGAAATCCCAGTTGGATAGTTTTCTGGACGAACACAGTCAGTTAGGCCCTATTAGAAGTTCCAAGTTAAAGAACATCGAGATTGATCGAGATGCACAGGGAAGAATTCAAGGGTTCAGGAAGTCGAGACAGAGCCCAATCCCATCATCCTCGACGGTCGCCATCGAATCGTTCGGCTTTTGATAGCGTACATGCATAGGAGGGTCGCCCATGGCAACAATGAAACGGTTGTGAATTTGTTACGCCGAAGATATTACGTCACCAATCTGCGGCCGTCTGTAAAAGAAATGGCGAAGTCCTGCTTATTTTGTCGCATTCGCAAGGCTCAGCCTTTAACACCCTTGACCGGAGACCTTCCAGAGGTTAGATTGGCGCACCACCAGAGGCCGTTTACGAATGTCGGTCTAGACTATTTTGGCCCAGTTACCATAAGTGTGGGAAGGAGAACCGAAAAACGATATGTCGCTTTGTTCACCTGTCTTACTGTTCGTGCGGTTCATATCGAAATAGTCGGAAGCTTGACTACTGATTCCGCCATAATGGCAGTAAAGCGGTTCATTGCGAGACGAGGATGCCCTTCCGTTATTATGTCGGATAATGGGACAGCTTTTGTTGGAGCCAAGAATAAATTAAACGAGATTTACGACTTTGCAGCCAACCTCAGAATTCATTGGAAGTTTATCCCACCTGCCTCTCCGTTCATGGGCGGAACTTGGGAGAGATTGGTCAGATCCATTAAAACGGCTCTTTCTGTCACCTTACATCAGCGTTCCCCGAGAGAAGAAACCCTTCACACTCTTCTATTAGAAGCAGAGGCTTTAGTAAACTCCAGACCTTTAACTCATGTTCCAGTTGAACCTTTGGAAGACGAGGCTCTAACACCGTATCATTTTCTAATTGGCTCAGCTACAAATGAGCCACCAATGCATCCGCTTTCCGATTCAGAGCTTCACGGTCGCATTCAATGGAAGAAGGGGCTCAGATTGGCCGATCATTTTTGGAAGAGATGGGTGGAAGAGTACCTTCCCACTTTAATTGTCAGACGGAGTTCGTCATCAACACCGGAGACTCAGTTGAAGGTCGGCGATTTAGTCATCGTTGCAGATGGAACCCTGCTCAGAGGAACTTGGCCTAGGGGTCGTGTAGTAGCTGTGTGGCCCGGACCCAGGGGCGTAGTAAGAGTGACAGATGTGGCAACAAGAGGAGGTGTGCTGAGACGGCCTGTCAGGAAGCTGGCTCCTCTTCCTACTGTCGCTGTCTAACTGGTGCTCTGCACCGCGGGGTGCCATGTTCGCGACAGTTTTATATTCCGTTTATTTTAGATAATCTTTTTATTGTTTTTTACTCTTTATTGTATATTTTATATTTAGAATGTCTTTTTAGTTTGAGTTTTATGTCTCTTGTTTTTTAGTTGTTGTTGTGTCAATTTATGTTAGTGGATTAAACGTATTTTATTTTAAAGTGATTTTAAATGGATATTAACCCACTCCACACAATTCATTGACCAGGCTGTACCCAGAAGGGGTCATCTTTTAGCTATGGTCAATAATTATATTTTAAAAAAATGTAAAATATGTTTTTGGTGAAATCCACATCAATCAAACTTAATACAGAGACATTCCTCCACTGGAACCGCCCCTCGTTGACCGCTTTCCGCGCTCTGGTACGCAGCTTCTCGCGCCACTCGTACGCCATTTACCACGCCGCCGCGGCCATCGAGAAGGTTTCGGGATCGATTCCCGGTGAGTCCCCACCGGAATCGAACGAAGATCACTTTTTGATTTTGAGACTTTCCTCAGTTTGGTTAGGATACTGACTTTTGATTATGACTTCATATCAATGACAGCATAAAAACTAAGAAGTGGCTAGTACTTCAACATAATGAGTGAAGAAATAAGTACTGATACGTCCTCTTGTCCCCCCAGGGTACTGTGGTATGCAGACCTTCACAAAGGATCGGGCATAACGCATTTTCTTTCTCATCGATCATTTCGAACAAGATAATTCGAATATCAATTTCAAAGGTTTGAAATGGCATTCGATGTCATGATTCGAAATGATTAAAGATCTGGCCTTGCGCCATTCAGTGTGGGATCATTGAGAATTCATTGTTTGATTCTTGCGGATTCATTGTGATTAGCTCGCGGAATAAGTGTAATTTCGAGCATAGGCGTGCAATAGCACTTAATATGCGGTGTCTTAGTTTTCAGCTGTGGATATATTGTAAAAGCAAATTATATTGTAACGAAGAAGAAATAGTCTTTTGATTATATTCGTGATAGAAAAGGAATCCAGCTGTTTTATTATCGCCCCCCAAGAGACATCTTGCAAGTGGTGTCAGGCGCTAAAACTGATCCCAGGATTATAAGCTAAGTAAACCTAAAATTTTTCATTTTATAAATTAAAAATTAACCTATTTTAATATGGATGTGTCAAGTAAATTCACGGATACAAACGACTCAATTGAAGAGTTTCTAGCCCAATTCGAGGCACAGTCCATCCTAAAGAAACTCGAGGACGAACACAAATTAATTATAATACAGTCTGTACTAGCAGGTCCGGCCTTATCCTTTTATAAAACAATTATATCTCAATGCAAGACCGTTGCCGACCTGAAACATTTACTATTAGAGGAATTTCAATCTTCAATTAATTTCCAAGAAAAATTTTACAACCGACAACAACTTAATGACGAGAATTTACTCGAATATTTCTATGCCTTACAAGAATTGGCAACAAAAGCGAAAATTCCGAATGATATTTTTATCAGACAGTTTATTAAGAACACACGTCCTTTCTTTAAATCGAAGCTTGCCACATCACTACATAATGACAAAAATAAGTTGAAGGAACTGATTAAGCAGATGACAGAGCTATATGTTAAAACCCCAGAAAAGCAGCTGAACATAAGTTTAAATAGTGGCAACACTACAGTTCATTGCCACTGCAACCCTTCTGGAGACTCGACGTCGCATTCGCCTTTTTTTACTCCGGGTCGTGAACCACGCCGTGCGGAAACACGTCAGACCCCAGTGTCGGAGGCAGGGACCTCCTCTGGAGGACCTTCACCAGGCGCAGAGCGTGTTGTGGGCGACCACAGCACGCCTAACTGGCGCCAGCGGCCGGGTGGCAATGGTCCGCCAGCCCCGCGAGGAAGATACAACTTCCGCCCAAGGCAAGCGCGGAACCAAGCAGGCAGCGACTCGGGAAACGCCAGGCGGCTCCGCTAAGGGGAACGGTAGAAGAGCCGTCTACACCATCCTCAGTTCCCCAACAAGAAGAAGTATTGGTTGGTGACCAGAACCACATTACTCCAAACAGTCCAACGGATGAAGAGGACATTAAGAAGAAGCTATTTAATTACAAGAGCAAACCTTTGGTCATTCTACAATTAAATGAACCTAGCAAGCGTAAGGTGGTAGCTCTCATAGACACTGGTGCCGCTGTTTCATGTATTTCGGCATCTATGTGCCATATTTTAAACATTCTGTGACTAATTCCTTTCTCCACAATATAATAATTGTTAACTTGAAAGTCCACCAACCTTTCAAGTTTTTCTCTCTCTAAAGATTATTTAATCTTTAGCAAAAATTAGCCAACGACCGTAGCCGCTGGCTCTGACAATGATCTTCCTCAAGGATTAATGTCTTAATTCGATCTCTCTAGAGACTATTTAATCTCTTTATAAAATAGCCAATGACCGTAGTCATTGGCAATGGCAATGGTCTTTCCCAAGGATCCCTACGTTGTGTTTATTTTTGTCATATAGTACCCAGAGCCTTTTTAAGTACTTTGGTATCTCAATCTTTGCTTATTCGTTGCCAGTCTCTTCAACACCCCTGAATAAGCAATTTTGGTTAGACAAGCATATAGTTTATGGGGGTGAAGAGGAAGGGAGCTCCGGCCACCGCTCCCTTCTATGGTCGACATCCTATCTTCTACTATGCGGATTGTGAGGCGACCCCCACCGGCAACAATTGGTCCCTTCAGTATCGTTGCAGTCCGAAAACTGTTTGAGGAACGTTGCAGTCCGAAGACTGTTTGAGGGATCGGCACAACCACTTCTGTGGCTGAAACCGATCGGGTGGGTCTTGCCCGAGAACTCCAAAGCAATTGGCAGCTCCCTTGGTTGGGTCATAGCCCGGACTGCCTGCGCTACGATCCTTCGGCAAGGTCTTACGTCATGCAGTATCGTTTATAGTCAGCTCCCCGACTCTAATTAGTGTATTTTATGTCGGCTGCCCGACAAGTTTATTTTAAGTCGGCTTCCCGACGCCCATGTTGAAGACCGCCTTCCGGCTCTTCAAGAGCTCGAGTCGTAACTCCAGTGTTTAGTGTGTGTTTTCAGTAATTCTATACCGAAAGGCTGTTCGCCGAAGCTACTACTGCCTGAGGTTACATTTCTTTAAGGTTGGTGACCCAACCGTTATTGTATGTTTTCCAGTAAACCAATACCGAAAGGCTGTTCGCCGAAGCTACTACCGCCTGAAGTTACATTTCTTTATAGTTGGTGCCCCAACCGTAATGCTTTCGAAGACTGTTCACCGTAGTTACTATTGTCTGTTTCTCGTTCTCTAAAAGAACGGTAAAAACTTACCTACATATATTTATAGTTGGTGCCCCAACTTAATATTCCACCTTATAGGTGGTTAACGTAGTTTACAGTAGGTAAGGACTGTAAACTACAGACGCTACCCAAACGTCTTTATATGAAACGCTTTCGCTTGTGACTACTAACGTCTCTTATATTTGATGTGAGATTTGCTAAGATATAAAATACCAAAGCTTATTTTCATTCGTGGATTTTATATCCATTTAAGGCTGTTCGCTAATGCTACTACTGCCTATGATTATTTATCGTCGTTATCTCGACTAGCTATAAAGGCTGTTCACCGAAGTTACTATTACCTGTGATTGTTTATAGTCCTGATCTCGACTATGTACAATAATTCCAAACTTTTGCGCTGAATCCTTAATCCATTTCGAAGGCTATGACGATACGAATCTCATATGTGAACCTTAAGGAACATTGATAATCGATATCTATCGTTTTGTGGAGTTTTTCACACTGATCCGGTCGTCTATGCTAGTTTACAACAGATTCGTACTTTCAAGTTTTAATGTATCGTCCCTTTGTCGGCGTGCACGCCTTTTTTATTCTTAAAAGTGTCGTAATCACGTCTGCAAACCACATTCCGTACCTTTTCATGTGTCTTTCTCATTATCTGAAACCAGACCAAGCTCCCAGCACAATTTCCAAAAATCGGATTTCCGATTTTGGATTTTGGATTTCCGATTTTGGATTTTGGATTTTGGATTTTGGATTTTGGACATGACATGATATGTGAATTGTATCTCTTCACTGAGGCTGTTACGACATCTCCTAGGTATCTCCTCTCCGGTATCATTCTTTCTTTCTTTATTCTTTATTGTACACACATATACATACAGATTACAGAAGAGAAAGGACATATACAACGGCGAGCTTAACTCAAGAAATGAGTTTTCTTCCAGCTAACCTATGTGAGAGGGAGAGGCAGTTGAAGTGGGCAAGGGTGTACCAAGAGAAAATGTGAAAAATCAAATTTATTAGGGTGTGTTATATTAAGTAAATAATATACAAATAAAAAATAAATAAATAAATTTATAAACACATGCAATTTGCTACATAGATAATAAATACCTACATATATAATATATACAAAATATGATATATAAATACATATAATATATAGATAATACTTAGAAAGATAAATAATGCTCTTTCAGCTCTCTCTTGAACGCATCCAATGAACGATTCGCTCGAATGTCATAAGGAAGTGAATTCCACAAACGCACAGAGTGCACCGTGAAGGAACCGCCATAACAGGATAAGGAGTGGGGTGGGAAACGAAGGAGGAGGGATCTACTGGTCCGGCAGGGCGCGCCACGTGGGATCTGGTACTCGAACTGCTCACGGAGGTACTGTGGGGAAACTGGACTATTCAAAATTGAGTAGAGGGTAGAGAGGACGTGCAAATCACGTCTTCGCCTGATTGGTAACCATTTTAATTGAGACCTATAAGATGAAACGTGGTCGTATTTCCGCAGCCCAAAAATAAAACGAATACACAAATTCTGTAGCCGCTCCAATTTATTCAGTAATTCCTCCGTGGCGTCCAAGTAGCAGACATCCGCGTAGTCGAGGAGTGGAAGGAGTAAGGATTGGGCCAAGGTAACCTTAGCTTCAAAGGGCAAAAACTGCTGAAGACGCTTGAGAGACTGAAACGAGTAGTGGACTTTTTTACTTACCTCATTTATATGACTGGACCAGGAGAGATAACAATCAAAGATAACACCCAGGTTTTTTGCAGTTTTCGCATAGGCTATTGGAGTGCCATCGAACACCACTGGTGGCAAAGTATTATTGACAGCTCTATTGTACATATGATGACTACCAATTAGTAAGGCTTGTGACTTAGCCGGATTCACAAGAAGCCCATGCGATTTAGCCCAACTGCTAATTCTCCCCAAGTCCGCATTAAGCTCCGATATAGCATTCGTAAGGTCATCAATGTGGAAATGACGATATATCTGCAAATCATCTGCATAGAGATGGTATCGAGAAGTGATGACATGTCTAAGTAGAGCCAAGTCCCTACCCGACATGTTTTAGTAATATTGTATTTCATCATTGAGGCTATTACGATATCCACTTGATATCTCCTCTCTGACAACATTTACTCACGTCTCGGCGGGTCCGTGTCCCCGCCTATACATATATGAACGAGTTTAAATGATCGTCCGCGTTTTCATACAAAAAAAGAAAATCTTAATACAGGAACGATATAAAATTTTATTTTGATGGAATTAGATAGAGCTCAGCTTAAGAACAAGTCCTATCATATTCCCAAAACAATATTGATCTTCCAACAATATTAAGATTGAAATATAAGTCCCCAACTTAATTTCAATCCGTCAGGGGCATGTCGTTACATTCAACCCCCTAAATTCCTTATAGCTTCGCTATAGTGGAATTTACCAAAGATAGACATGACTCAAGAGCCAGTCTTCTAAGGCTGGTATTTAATAATAATTGTTCATTATTATTACTATCGCATTATTATTATAGCCATCAGAAGGAATCTTACAAATGACCAACTTATTTTTGAACACTTATGTGTTCAACTCCTATTCTTCCATCTGTTTGTTATTTTATCTCCCCAAATAAAATAAAAACTTTCACTCTTATTGCATATTTTACATTCTCATATCTTCTTGATTAAAACGTTGTATGAGCAATGTTTGTTCAAGACCACCTCCTTCTAGGATCGGCACAAACCTATCGCATGTTACCCAACACACCTCCCCTTCTACAGTTTGGGGAAGAATAACATACCCAACGCGTGCTAACGCCATATCTTATCTTCATGCGATTTTCGTATATGTTTCAGTTCATTTTCATAACATCGTCACTCAACTCGGACTTAGAGAGATTACTCTAAAATGATTATAACAGTTAACTAAGTTCCAACACTTAGTAATGCAAAATTCCGCTATATCAGATGTAGAGTAATAGAAATTACTCTGTTTTCAACCCAATATAGCAAATTTAAACGACCTATTAACCCAGCTTCACGATATAATACAATACCACTTGGACATTGCATATATCACCAAGTAGGCCGACATTGTATCACAAATATATTTGAATTAAATATAAGTTAATAACTAATATTTAATTCCCCTGCATAATGCAGTACCACCACATCTGAACCTCCAAGTCCTTTTACCTTACCGAAATAACCACCTTTGTTTTTACCTTTTTCCAACACCATATTACCAATATAACAACCACCTTTGTTTTCATAACTTTTCCAATAATTCATATCTTTAATTTTTCTTAAAAAAAAAAAAAACTACCCTCCCCGAAGAGTGGCCGCCCTACACCCCACCAATCTATCCAACCCCAACCTCTCAACACAATTTTCTTAAACTCACTTTAATGCTTGACTTCTCAACTTCTGGCAATCTCATTATTATGTTGAGAAGACTAAGAGTAGAATAGATTGGGCCACTCCCAATCCACCAAAAACCCCAACATAATTATTTCTTAATTAATTACCAATTATTCTTATAATGATTATTTCACCACAAAGCCAAGTCTTTGTTTTAATCTCAATCTTCAAAATTGCTTTTCGCCACAAAGCCAATTTATGCATTACTCTTAAGAGTAATTGGTATCACATTCCTTATTACGCTACAACACCTTATCTTTATTTATAGTACTTTGAAATATTTATTGTATTAAAATTACCCCGGACTACATTAGTCTCAGGGTCCACCAAAGTGTATACATTGGGTCTTGGCACTTCTGCGACAATATATGAGCCTTCATACAATAAATCGAATTTGCTTATGATCTTTTTCTCAGCACTCGACATATTACATCTCTTTAATTTAACATAATCTCCAATCTTATATTGGATCAACCTATGGTACTTATTGTACTTATGAGTTCTATCCTCACTTGCTTTCTTAAGGTTCTCTCTGACCTTTTCTCTAATAACATTTACATCCAAGCGTCCTTTCTTTAAGAAAAGATATCGATCAAACGACATTCTATTTGATTCCCCATGCAGTACCTCATTTGGAGTAAATCCAGTACTGTCATGATATGTATTATTATACAATTTTTCCACTTCTGGCAACAATGTGGCCCAGCTCTTATGATTACCATTACAATAAGTCCTGAACATTCTACCCATCTCCTTGTTCACTCTTTCTGTGGAGTTAGGTCTCGGGTTCCTTACTGTTGTGTATAGTACCTTAATTTTGTTATCTCCACAAAACTTTTTCCATACTTTACTTATGAATTGTTTTCCATTATCGGTCATAATCGCCTTGGGCTTGATTATCTGTACGAAATTACTCAGTTTCGCTACAACCGCACTAGCGGTTGCCCTTTTTAATGGATACAACTTCACAAACTTACTGAATGTGTCTTGTATGACTAGTATATGGGTATAGCCAAAAACCCCAGCAGGCAAAGGTCCATATATGTCCGCCATGACTAAGTCACCGACATCTTCCCGTAGGACCGGCTGCATCGGTCCTACATGTTTGATATTATTACTTTTGGAAAGTTGACAAATATGGCAAGCCCTTAGCTCCTGTAGGATCTCCTTTCCCATACCTTTCCAAAAGCATCTCAATTTTACATATTTTACAATCTTATAAGCACCCTGGTGTCCCATCTCCAGGTGAGCTTGTTTTATCAAATCTTGAGTAATACATTTTGGCATATATACTACTTCCTTATCGTTAACCCCAGGCTTAAAATATAATATATTATCCTTTATAGAGCATCGCTCCAAAAATGCTCTTTTTTCATTCGACCAACTCTGTTGGTTTTCCAGCTCCTTTCTTATTGACTTAATATCTTCGTCTTGTTCTTGTAACATCTCAATTTTTCTTAAATTTGCATTCAATTGCTTATTACAATGCTTTTCTATGTACAGAATCTCTGGGCAATAAATCTTTGTTTCTTGTACAATGTCACTATTGGGTGGATACCTTGATAGTACATCTGGTACTATATTGTCTTTCCCATTAATATGTTGCACCTCATAATCAAATTGCTCCAAATAGATTATCCACCTCGTTATCTTGCTATTATATAATCTCCAATTATTTACAAACTGTAATGCTTTATGATCAGTTAATATGTATAGCTTACTTCCTCTTAGGTAAGTTTCAAACTTCTTTAGACAAGCTATAACTGCATAGAACTCTTGTTCAGTAACAGTCCAGTTCAGTTCCGCTCCTTTGAGAGCTTTGCTATGAAATCCCAATATTTTCATAGAGTTTTCATCATCCTTTTGGTAAAGAACGCCGGCTAAGCCGATACCTGAACTGTCTGTTTGCAAATAAAACGGTTTCATAAAATCTGGATGATGCAACTTAATCGTGTTAAGGAACTCGTCCCTAATCTCATCAAATGCTTTTTGTTCTCTTTCACTCCATTTCCAGCGTTTATCCTTCTTTAGCAGTTCGCATAATGGTATAGTAATTGTACTATAGTTAGGGATAAAGCGTCTATAAAAATTACAAAGACCCAAGAAAGCTCTCATCTGCTTTGCTTTCTTAGGGGAGGGGAACTCCCTAATTGCTTTGATTTTATCTGGGTCTGCGCTTATCCCGTTTGTCGAAATTATAAAGCCCAACATCTTTACTTCTGTACATATAAATTCGCACTTTGATAAGTTGCAAGTAAGTCCAGCTTCATTCAACTTACTCAATACTCTGTCTACATGTTCCAAGTGCAGATCCAAAGAGCCTTTTGTCATAATCGCAAGATCGTCCAGATAATTTACACAAAATTCTCGAACGTCTGGGCCAAGTATCCTATCCATAGCCCTACTAAAGCTCCCAACAGATGTCTTAAGACCTTGAGGTAGAACATTGTAAACATAGGATTTACCTTCAAAGGTAAACCCGGTATATTTTCGCCCATCTTTATTAATCGGTATTTGGAAGTAGGCATTGTTTAGGTCTATGGTCGTTATATGCATAGCTCCATGAAACGAGTTCATTACATCCAATTGTAATGGTGGCTTCTCCGTTTCAGCGACCATCTTTTTATTAATGCCTCTGGCATCTAACAAGACTCTAATTGAACCATCCTTCTTTAATACGAATGTAAGTGGGCTAGAATATGGTGTGGCGCACCTCGTTATGATACCCTGTTCCTCCATCTCGGCCAACTTAGCTTCCATCTTAGCTTTGTATGCATATGGTATAGGATAAGACCTATTGACTATTGGAATATCATCCAACATTTCAATTTCATGCTCGTAACAGTTGGCTCTTCCTAACTGTTCCGAAAATAAGTTTGGGTACTTATTTAATATGGAGAATAGCTTCTCTCTATCTTCCAACTTTAACTCTTTCCCAACTTTAATTGGGTCCGCATTGACTGTATTTACAGATTTGATTAGATTCAAATCAGTTTGTTCCTCATTAATATTGCAACTCTCAAACTTTACAAAGTAGTATTTATCGTTTTGTCCAATTATGAAGCCTGATTTCTCTTTGGTTAACTCCATGGTCACCTGATGTCTCCTCATAAAGTCGAACCCAAATATCATAGGCCTAAGTAAATTAGGCACTATTAGAAATGGAGTTGGCAATTCCAAAGATCCAATATGAATGGGGAGAACAACTGCTTGTTGTATCTTAGCGCTCTTTTGTCCAATAGCGCCTCTTATTTGGAATGCCCTAACGGGCATGACTGGCAGTGTTTTGTCGACCTCTTTAATCTGTAAGAATAAACTCTCAGATATGCATGTTATATCACTGCCCGTATCAAACTATACAGTTATCTCCAAATTCATATAAATGATCTTTAACTCGGCCTTCATCTCATTTAACTCCATCTCTTCCGGTTGTTCTTCAAATAACGGTATTTCCGGTTCTTCAAATAACGGTTTCCTCAAAAAGATAACTTGATACAAAAGGTAGTTGGAGTATTGGCGAAACGAAGCGATCGACCTGCGGAAGACTCGGTCACCTTTCAAGAGATAAATACGGATTTATCTCTTGAAAGGTGACCGAGTCTTCCGCAGGTCGATCGCTTCGTTTCGCCAATACTCCAACTACCTTTTGTATCAAGTTATCTTTTTGAGGAACATATCCACATCCTCTCTTATCTGTTTGGCCCACGGCTGTAATGGGTTCTTTCAATGCTCTTGGGTTTAATGGATTTCCTAAGGTTTCACCTGGTTTCCACCCTTGCTTTACCATAATATTGTACCCAATATTCCCTTTGAAATTGCTTCTACTCGCCTCGGCGGAACCTTCCGGGCGAGTATTTATCAATTTAAATTATTCGTATCAACAGTAAGAGGTTCTGCCTCTATTACTGCGGCCTGAGCCTTTGGTTTGTCATTCTTCTGGCCATCCCTATAGTCCTTTAGGCCTTCTTGTGGTTTTCTTACCGATTTATAATTAAGGTTCGGTTTATAATTTGAGCTTTTGCTCTGACCACTATTTTCATCTCTCTTTTCTCTTAAAGGTGGTTTATTATTGTCTGTATCAAATTTATGAACATCATCCACCTTGTTCAAGAATTCCGTCGCTTCGAGAATCGTTTTCCCTTGGGAAATAATCCATAAACTCTGTACTGTTTTCGGATAATGTCTCATAATATCATCTACCAGCTGCTTTTCTGGTACTTCATAGTTAAGCATTTTAACCTGCCCTGTCAGGCTAATAAAATGCGATAACATCGACGGAGTCTTGCTTCGATCCCAATTATTATGGGTAATACTCCTCCTAACTTTGGCTTGGGCAGATTCGCCCCAGTAAACATCTAGGAAATCCTTCTTAAAATCCACAAATGTTTCCCATCGGGATTTGTATATTCTGGCCCAACTTCTGGCTTCTCCTTTTAGACATTCGACTATAATGTCAATGTCATTTGTTCCACTGCCAGTCAGTACCTTCCTTAAATACCCCGCCAGTTCCTCTACAAAATCCACTGGGTGAACCTTACCGTTCCCTTAAAATTTCGGTTTCTCCACATTCCAATTAATGTTGTAATAGGGTCGTTCATGTTGCTGAATCGTACCCGATGTGGTTGGAGAAGATGTTGAACCCCTCTCAGGGGTTAACACTCTTACAGTCTGATTCCCTTCTTGCACACGCTTTACTTCATCTCCCAGACTTATCAGTCGACCCTCTATGGAGTCCGTTGTTTTCTTAAACAGTTTATACAACATTCCAATTTCCTTTGATTGGAATTGCGGAGCGCCTTCAACTCCTTCTTCTTCTTCGTGCTTGCGTTTTCTTCCTCTCGCCTGTCTCTTCTTCTTTGGCTCCTTTACTGGCTGCGGCTCCTCAGCCAGATGCTCCTCTTCGTAATCACTCATATTCACAAATCTTAGATTTGTCCTTATGTCTGTTAAATCACAGATCACTGATTACACTTAACTAATGGAGTTCATATAAAATGACTCATAAGCAGTTCGAGCTCCCTGTACTCGACTGTAATTTGGCTTGGTTCTGCGGCAAACCTTACTTGAAATCACCCTTCAGCAACTTAGATGATCAGTACCTGCAACAATGGAAACTCCATTTATTTACAAGTTTTTAAACTTCTCATCTTACAACTAATGAGAGTAATACAACCCCCATTCCATACAACCCCCAGCATAAACTTCAGGTTGTATTTCCGAATAACCAATAATTGAGATTCCAAAGTTTTAAAACTTATTCCATTTTTCACAAGCAACAAATGTGATGGTTTATAACCATCACTGGCCGTGCGGACTCATCCTGGTCACGGCACCAAATGTGACTAATTCCTTTCTCCACAATATAATAATTGTTAACTTGAAAGTCCACCAACCTTTCAAGTTTTTCTCTCTCTAAAGATTATTTAATCTTTAGCAAAAATTAGCCAACGACCGTAGCCGCTGGCTCTGACAATGATCTTCCTCAAGGATTAATGTCTTAATTCGATCTCTCTAGAGACTATTTAATCTCTTTATAAAATAGCCAATGACCGTAGTCATTGGCAATGGCAATGGTCTATCCCAAGGATCCCTACGTTGTGTTTATTTTTGTCATATAGTACCCAGAGCCTTTTTAAGTACTTTGGTATCTCAATCTTTGCTTATTCGTTGCCAGTCTCTTCAACACCCCTGAATAAGCAATTTTGGTTAGACAAGCATATAGTTTATGGGGGTGAAGAGGAAGGGAGCTCCGGCCACCGCTCCCTTCTATGGTCGACATCCTATCTTCTACTATGCGGATTGTGAGGCGACCCCCACCGGCAACAATTGGTCCCTTCAGTATCGTTGCAGTCCGAAAACTGTTTGAGGAACGTTGCAGTCCGAAGACTGTTTGAGGGATCGGCACAACCACTTCTGTGGCTGAAACCGATCGGGTGGGTCTTGCCCGAGAACTCCAAAGCAATTGGCAGCTCCCTTGGTTGGGTCATAGCCCGGACTGCCTGCGCTACGATCCTTCGGCAAGGTCTTACGTCATGCAGTATCGTTTATAGTCAGCTCCCCGACTCTAATTAGTGTATTTTATGTCGGCTGCCCGACAAGTTTATTTTAAGTCGGCTTCCCGACGCCCATGTTGAAGACCGCCTTCCGGCTCTTCAAGAGCTCGAGTCGTAACTCCAGTGTTTAGTGTGTGTTTTCAGTAATTCTATACCGAAAGGCTGTTCGCCGAAGCTACTACTGCCTGAGGTTACATTTCTTTAAGGTTGGTGACCCAACCGTTATTGTATGTTTTCCAGTAAACCAATACCGAAAGGCTGTTCGCCGAAGCTACTACCGCCTGAAGTTACATTTCTTTATAGTTGGTGCCCTAACCGTAATGCTTTCGAAGACTGTTCACCGTAGTTACTATTGTCTGTTTCTCGTTCTCTAAAAGAACGGTAAAAACTTACCTACATATATTTATAGTTGGTGCCCCAACTTAATATTCCACCTTATAGGTGGTTAACGTAGTTTACAGTAGGTAAGGACTGTAAACTACAGACGCTACCCAAACGTCTTTATATGAAACGCTTTCGCTTGTGACTACTAACGTCTCTTATATTTGATGTGAGATTTGCTAAGATATAAAATACCAAAGCTTATTTTCATTCGTGGATTTTATATCCATTTAAGGCTGTTCGCTAATGCTACTACTGCCTATGATTATTTATCGTCGTTATCTCGACTAGCTATAAAGGCTGTTCACCGAAGTTACTATTACCTGTGATTGTTTATAGTCCTGATCTCGACTATGTACAATAATTCCAAACTTTTGCGCTGAATCCTTAATCCATTTCGAAGGCTATGACGATACGAATCTCATATGTGAACCTTAAGGAACATTGATAATCGATATCTATCGTTTTGTGGAGTTTTTCACACTGATCCGGTCGTCTATGCTAGTTTACAACAGATTCGTACTTTCAAGTTTTAATGTATCGTCCCTTTGTCGGCGTGCACGCCTTTTTTATTCTTAAAAGTGTCGTAATCACGTCTGCAAACCACATTCCGTACCTTTTCATGTGTCTTTCTCATTATCTGAAACCAGACCAAGCTCCCAGCACAATTTCCAAAAATCGGATTTCCGATTTTGGATTTTGGATTTTGGATTTTGGATTTTGGATTTTGGATTTTGGATTTTGGATTTTGGACATGACATGATATGTGAATTGTATCTCTTCACTGAGGCTGTTACGACATCTCCTAGGTATCTCCTCTCCGGTATCATTCACACATGTCTAAGTAGAGCCAAGTCCCTACCCGACATGTTTTAGTAATATTGTATTTCATCATTGAGGCTATTACGATATCCACTTGATATCTCCTCTCTGACAACATTTACTCACGTCTCGGCGGGTCCGTGTCCCCGCCTATACATATATGAACGAGTTTAAATGATCGTCCGCGTTTTCATACAAAAAAAGAAAATCTTAATACAGGAACGATATAAAATTTTATTTTGATGGAATTAGATAGAGCTCAGCTTAAGAACAAGTCCTATCATATTCCCAAAACAATATTGATCTTCCAACAATATTAAGATTGAAATATAAGTCCCCAACTTAATTTCAATCCGTCAGGGGCATGTCGTTACATTCCGATAAAATCCGCGCCACCAATGTCTCTTAGAGCAATTAATAATCAATTGATTCAGGTTGCAGGTTACATAGAAACACCAATATTACTTCCTGGAGGATTAGAAGTTACCTTCCGTGGAATGGCAGTATTTTGGACATTAATTCTCGGACAAAATTTTCTTAATGAATTTAAAGCCTCTGTTGATTTTAATAATCAATGTTTAAGCCTACAGGGAACTTCTATTCCTTTCATAACCAAACAAGATGAAAAAACTTCATCATTAGACGCGATTTATAGCGAAAAGTTACATAATAACGACTATGTTTATTTTTCAGAAGCAATGGACAACAAACTGGGAGTCGATATTTTTCAAAGTACCACTGAAAGTTCTTTTATAATCAATGAGGAGTTAATTGATAGTCAGAGGACGACACTGCATGACTTGTTAATAAAATATAAGGATCGATTTGCCTTTGAAAATAACCAATTGGGCCGATGTAGTATCATTCCGGTCCACATACAAACTAAAGATGAAGAACCTGTGTTTTTAAGACCTTATAGAGTGTCCCCAGTACAGAGAGACATAATTGAGTCACAAGTACAAGAAATGTTAAAACTTGGCATTATCTCGGAAAGCCAGAGTTCATATGCTTCTCCTGTCGTACTTGTCAAGAAGCCAGACGGAACATAGAGATTTTGTGTTGATTATCGACGTCTAAATAAAAAGATTATAACAGATTCGTATCCAATACCAGTGATTGACGACATAATTAATTAATCACAGGTAGATCAGTCAAATTAGTGCGGTTCTTCCAGGGTCCTTTTCGTGTCGTCAGAAGAATTTCAAGATATTCTTATGTGGTGAAAAGATTTTCATCGGCACTCCAATTTGTTGTTCATCCTAATCGGATGAAACGCTTGATCTTGAGACAATGACGGATGTTTTTTCTTCATGTTTTTGTTCTGCGTTGCGTAGAATTTTTCCATTATATTGTGTTAATATTCTTTTATGTTTCAGATCTTGATTAATATAAGATATGTAAGTTTTGTTGTGATAAAAAAGATGTCACAGACTCCATATTTCTGTTTTATGGTAATGTTTTTTTTTTCTCATTGGGGTTTGAGATTGATTCATTCATCAATCTTTCTGGCATAAAAGGGGCGGTGCAGTGTAACGCCAATGCCAATTAATTTACCTTTGCCTAAATAAAAAAAAAATGGTTGTTTCTTGATGGCATTCTATACGTCAGTCATGTCACTGTCATGTCATATCAAAAATTTTCTTTGTATAATTTTTTCTAAATTTTATTAAAAAACTATCACTATTAGCAGGTAATGTTAAATAAAAACATCCCTGGGCTGTTATTTAGTTTTTTAGTGATATAATGTTAATGTTTATGTGTGTTCTGTTCGTAGTGAAACGAAGACAACGAAGGATTGTGAATAGAAGAATGCGGGAAATCTCCGGCTCGGTTCTGCCCTTCGCTTGTGTTGACGAATATGATGGGCGTCCGAAGCTGAGCATCCCAACCTCTTCCATCGTTAGCTGAGACCCGCGCCGTGCAGCAGCAAGTTTATAAGCCATATCAAGACGCTGGTGCTACGCCGCGAGTTTCAAGCCCTTATTTGTACGGAGTGCTACATATCAGGTGCAGCAGTTTCAATGGAAAGACCATGGAAAGGGGAGAGTGACATGGTTTACGTCCCCTCTCAATGGCCCTCCTTTGTTATTGAACTCTTTTCATTAATTTACTTTGCAGCGGGGTCCGCCTGGGAAAAACTCCCTTTTTCCAATTAAGGAGGGGAGGAGGGTTTATGTTGGCCCTCATACTCAGTGGTCCTCCGCCTCTAAGGCCATAACATGGGCACTCCGACAAAATATGCATGTGAGGGAGAGGTCTATGCAATTTTGTGCACTCACATGTTATATCTTTTGAGCATACAGTGATAAGGGCATTATGGTATAAGGACATTATGGTATAAGGACGTTTCTGTAATATAGGGACGTTATGGTAATATAGGGACATTATGGTAATATGGGGCATTATGGGAATGCAAGTATAGGTGCAATGTAAGGAATATGCACATGCATATAAATGTTATTCCAGTTTCACTAATGCTCTGTTTCAGATTTTTGTTATTGTGTTCTGATCTGTTTTATTTGTTTTCATGTCATATGGACTTCGAGCAACGACGCTGAAGACACGTGTGTTAAAGTGCGGTTTTGAAATTTTTTAAGTCCGCGTCTTTGACTTGGGGTCAGGGTCCACCATCACCTGGTGACCTTTGGCTTCATGTTCATAAAGGCAGTACCCGGGTGTGCAGTTTCGAGCTAACACTTATTTACTCCTTTTAATTTTTGTTAGGGACAGGTGCGGGTTTGATAGGAGCTATAATATTTGGTCTTATTTCCCCATCATCCGAACAAAGAAGATCTTTATCCTGATGGAAGAAAGAAGACCGAACCGACCACCTGATCCAATGCAGCCCAGAGAGATGTTACTTCAAGGCCAGAGATGCTACTTCAAGGCCACCTCGATGGATTAAAAACTTAGGGCCATCGTATAGGAAGTTAGGTAGGCCTGTTGAAAAAAATTTTCAAACGATCGAAAATTTTTCAATGGGGGGGAGGCAGTTGTGGTATGCAGACCTTCACGGAGGATCGGGCATAACGCAACTTCTTTCTCAATTGATCATTTCGAAGAAGATAATTCGAATATCAATTTCAAAGGTTTGAAATGGTATTCGATGTCATGATTCGAAATGATTCAGTGTGGGATCATTGAGAATTCATTTTTGATTCTTGCGGATTCATTGTGATTAGCTCGCGGAATAAGTGTAATTTCGAGCATAGGCGTATGCGGTGTCTTAGTTTTCCGCTGTGGATATATTGTAAAAGCAAATTATATTGTAACGAAGAAGAAATAGTCTTTTGATTATATTCGTGATAGAAAAGAAATCCAGCTGTTTTATTATTACCCCCCAAGAGACATCTTGCAGTACCTACCTCGATTTTTTGATCTATATCTTTGACCTTATGGTCAAGATTGAGGTCAAGAGTTAACCCATCTTATAATTTAAAAAATTAAAAAATCGTTTAAAAGCATTTTTTTTTTGGGCTTAAAGACAAATATAATATATTGACACAAATAGTAAGAAAAAAATTATAACAATCAATCCGTCAATCTGATAGAAAAGAAACTAAAAACAAACACTAGAATTTAGAAAAGTACATAGGTCCGAAAAGGTCCCTAACACGCACCACAAATGGTTAGAAACTAGCATGGTGATGCGATTCCAACGGTTTCACTCTCTGGAGACCTAAGGGAATCTTTGTCTTCTGCCGTATATACCTGAAGTTCTCGGTTATCGAGTAGCTTGTGTAAATATAGTTGTCATATTTTTTTATTAGATGGCATTAGTAGTATCGATTTTATGTTAGTATGAAATAGTGAAAGATGTCCAACTCGAGGTAAATTGTTAAGAATAAAGAGGTAGGTCCATAATATTTAATGGGGCATAACACTACGATTTATTGATATCATTACAAGTGAACAAGTAAAATAAATGGCGCCTTTTTGTAAGTTTTTATTGTAATATGCGTAGATTATGTTTTTTGTGTATTAAATAACCGGGCAAAGAATTCAAATATTCAGCCTTGTTTTTTCGTTAAATGAAAAATAAGTTTAAAAACTGAAACCCGACTACTGAAGAATCGCGCTCTAAACAGGAACGTTTTCCATGTAGAAATTTGAAAATCATAATCGGAAAAATTCATCAACTTGAAAATATTTTTTTTTACGTGCAAAATTGCTGGTGAATTTAAAACTTTACGAGTATCTGTTAGGTACAAAAACATTTAAAACGTGCCCTTTTTACTGCACTTACATCAGATGTTTTTATACATATAACGATTGAGTTTTTTTCGGAACCAGAGCACGAATAAGGTTAAATCTTTACTTTGGGCTTGTTCCTATTTTCAACTCAAAACTATAATTGCTTTGAAATTAACCTTCTATGCATTCATTGAATAACAATTTGTCACTTGACATTCAAAATTTCTGCGAAGGAGCAGATTTCAAAAGTATGAATTACATAAAAGTGAAGTACAATGCATAGAGTCGCTAATTATTGTTTGGTGACCAAACAATAATCCTCTCATCATCATCATCATCATCACTTGTCCAATCAAAAGAACATGTTATATCTAAAATATGAATATACTAACTGTTGTTTTCACTTTTTGACACAGTGTAACACAAAAACCATGACGTAATTGCGACTCAAACACGTTCACTCTCTGACAACGTCTATAAATAACTCGCGAATAAACAGCTTCAACCGAATACGTTCTATGAATGAAATTAACGTGGTCGTATATGAACGATAAGAGTTCGACAACTTTACGCCGGTTCCTTTTGGCCTTGGTTACACAATACGCAGCGTGATTATGAGGCGAATAGCCTTTATTAGTTATGACATGACTCATCTATATATAGTTAACACATTCTACATCGATATATTAGCAATTTTTTGTAAAGAAACATATTTTAGGAATAAGAAATTGTTCTATGACCATGAATCTGATTGCTTTATTCTTATGGCAGCAATGGTTGACTTAAAAAATGATATACTGATCAATACTGATAGTTCTTTTATTTTCAGTAGATTACATGTTTATTCATCAATCTAATGACAACAAATGCAAGTCCTTTTTGGTCAAGTGACAGCGAAATTCGATGAACATTGAATTATTTGATTTAATTGTATGCAAAAAGTAAAGCAAGGCATTATGTATGAAAAATTAATGATTTGGATTTTGGATACTAAAATTTCGTTGTTGTCTAACTTTTAAAACTGTCAACGGCACGGAAACAGATGCCGTATGTACTAAAGAGTACAAGCACAATTACACAATATGTTGAAGTTCTACCTACACCATTATCACTATGAATAATAATTGGACCGGGTAAAGACTGCTTGGTCTGTATCGCTTCTGTTAAATTTATTTGGTCCTGCTTGTTGACAGCTAGCAGAAATTAAAGAAATAATTTTGAATCCGGAATATCATTTTCTGTCCAGTCCAAATATTTGAAGTGGTGCACTGTCCTTGATTCTCCGGTTGGTTTGTAAATAACAGTCAAGGTTGTGCTGATGTACTGGGGTTCCATCCTGATGCTTTCTGTCTTGATTATGAATTTTGCTAAGATGATATGATCTTGGTCCGTAGGAAAGTACTGAAGGCCTGATGGTTCTGACTTAATACCATTGAGCATCACAATCACACGAGATTTCTCTTGCCAGACCATGCTCCAAAAATCATCAAAAGTATTGGCCATAGGTTGCTGCGTTGCGATGAATTTGGAACTGAAGTCGAGTCCCCTTACATAATTGGCATTGATATAGTCTGAATCATTGTAGGATTTCAAGACCACTCGAGAAATATCCCAGCATGGGTAATTCAAGTTACGATTCTTCTTCCTGTTTTTAGGCTGTCGAAAGATGTCACTGGTGCCTTCAACTGGCTTGTTGATGATGCCCAAGTGCTCCCGAAGAAGTATTTCTCTGTATTTCGGGTCTTCTGATCTTCGCATGAAACTGCGAGCTGCATAAACTCCTGAGAGGTTTACAGCCATCGTTGAAGAAATCCAGGAGTAGATTGAAACAGAACACGTGTGATCAAAACAAATGATTCTGTTATACTGACTCTGTATTGAAGCAAATAAAATACATGTTTTTATTTGCTTCAATACAGTAAACAATTGTTTAATAGCGGACCATTGAATAACATTATCAACAGGAAAGTATATTAATATTATTAACCACGAAATATAATAACTTTGAAATATAACTCATATAACGCGAATATGAGTTATATTTCAAAGTTATTATATTTCGTGGTTAATAATATTAATAAACTTTCCTGTTGATAATGTTATTCAATGGTCCGCTATTAAACAATCATTTACCCCATTTGTGGTTTACTGACCGCGTCAACTCATTCGGTCTTCTATAATTACTCAAAACGAACAACGCTATTTTTGACTACGCATGATCACATTTCCAAGTGGCAAACATCTAATCAACATCGACACCCTGTCTGCCTGTACAATTGACTTCATTCAGTGATAAACTGATGATGTCATGCTGGAGGCCATAGTAAAAAAAAGCCGATTGACATCCAAAACAATGATGACCATAGCATGGTCTAGGATAACAAATTTGATATTCTAAATACAATAAGTAAATTTTGCTTATACAAAACGGTCTTCGCTTGGGATTATCAATAGGTTTTACTCATACCAGCACGGACGAATTGTTTTTCAGTATGTAGTTATATTATTTAATTTAAATTATCCTACTTGGGGTTTTCTTATGACGTCAATTGATAAAGGCCTATTGTGTGTAATATTTAGAATATATATTGAATGGTAACAATAATCTAACCACTGAGTTATTCATATATATGTCAGAGTTAATAAGGAAAAGGAGCATCTATAAATGGCGATTTACAGTTAACAAGACATCAGTTGTAGCTCATTCCTGAACCCTGCTCGATTTCTAAGTAAATATCAACCCGAACTCTTTTGTACCTGCAATATTAGAAATGGGGAATGGAAATTCTAAGACACTGAGTCGCAGTGGTCTCGTTAAATTGATCGACCGTACCAACGCCAGTGAATTTCTTTGTGATGAGCACGACAACATTATGAAGATTGAGACACAAGACATGACGTGCTTTGATCGATGTCGTGTAAGTTTTCCAGAAGAAGAAAACTTTGAAGAAACGCTAGTTACGTTGATGGTTTCAAGAACTCTAAAAAGTACATCGTGTGTCAAGCACCTACTACAAAGAACACCAGTTCCGACTTCTGGAGAATAATATGGCAGCACAGAACTCAAATTATCGTTATGTTGTGCAGTACTATTAAAAATGGCAAGACCCAGTGCTATCGTTATTGGAGTGCAGTGGAAAAAGTAACAATGCGATTTGGAAAATTTAAGATAGCCACAGTCAAGGTTGATTCGACACATCCAGGCTTCATAATTACGCATCTTGAGGTGACGAATGAAGATGGTAACTGTTTGAAAGTCACTCACTTATTGTACGAAAAATGGCAAGAACACGATTTATCTCCTGACGAATCCAGCTTCATTGACTTGGTACTAATGACAAAGATATACGGCCAATCAGCTAGTGATACGCATACCAGCCCGATAGTTGTTCACTGCAACAATGGGCTCGGAAGGTCAATAGCGTTTTGTGCCATAGACATCTGTTTGTCAAGATTAGAAGATACAGGGAAACTTGACGTATTTTCCACGGTAGTAAAACTCAGGAAGTAAAGACCCAACTGTCTATCTAATGTTAATCAGTACATTTTTATTTATACAATTTTGTACTATTATATTAAGTCATATCCTAAATCATACTCATTATTTTTTGCTCAATGAATAACTACTTTTGCACGCCTCATAAGCGGAGCATTGAGGTAGTGCTCTACTCTCAACATGTCAGAAAAAGCAGTTTTTCGAAACTTAAATTAACTTTTTTATCACTTATATTGCACTTATAAGATAATGTAAGTGCACGTATATCAAGAAAAATGATGTGTTAAACACGTAAAATATAATTTGACAACAATTATATAGTTTAACACAGTAAAAAATTAGTTAAAAATAATTTTTTTTGGACGTCTGTATGTCTGTGTGTTTGGATCCCCGTATGTGGCAGAGAAATTGTTCGAAAAAAATATCGTATCGGAATGTTTTTTTTTCATCATTTATAGTATCACTTGGCACTGTTTCTCAATTAATATGACTGCTTAATTCACTACCGTTCAATAATTATTCATAAAAAACTAAAACACGACTGAGTATTTATATATTTATATTTATGTACAAATGAAGATTAAAACCATACGGATATAACCATAAGTCGTATGTAAAAAGTAGAGATCGGCGCATGCGCTATGTAAATTTTATCTTAAAAAATGACGTGGAATTTGAATTGATAAATTTTTTCTTATTATTTTATTATTAAAGACTTAAAAAAAATTTTATTCATGTAAATAAAAATTAACTTGTTTAAAGCATCATTCTAATGTAAGCAGTGTGCACCAATTTGAAACAAAACGCCTACGCATCCATTAAATGAGGTTTGAGGTTTAATTGCTTATTTACAACGCACTAAATTCAATTCTATGCGTTGTGTCAAATTAAACAATTTTGATACAGCAATGTCCTGCTCTCTGGCAGCTTGCATAGCAACAAGGCTTCACATTATACCAAAGCAATACAAAACGGTTCGTCTATTTGAACAAAAGGTAAAAAAGTTCCATTCAAAATATTTTATCTTTCAACGAAATCGTTACGTCCTGAATTTGGTATTGTATAAACGCATTGATTTCCTATACGCACACGTATTCATCTGAACATACACACACTACCAAAGAATAAACAGGTTTCACATCACACGGCTAGACTTTTCACGCCACCAACACGTGGTTCTTTGGTTTTCTGTCGAGTCGTGATTTCAGTTGTATTAGTGATGTACTAATTTACTTTTGTCTATTTTCATTATTCATAGAGATGTAGCGTTAAAAACAATACTTACTTTTGTACGGTAGCCACACAGTATATGTTAGCTATTTTCGCACAGCTGTGACTAATCTATTATACCAACAGCGCTTCGCTGGTAGGTTACGGTGTCAATAAACCGTTGTCCTTGACCGGAAAGTAAACGTTTATTTATATAATTTCGGAGCTTAACCTCACGTGTAAACTATAACCGAACTTTTTTTACAATTATGTAACGTAACTACCTAATTATAGATTGATGTTCCATATTTGTTCTCATTATGGTTATGCTTACTTAGTAAATATGGTAACTGGCTAGTGTAATAAGTAATCTATAAAATAATCCAATAGATGTCGCCTCCAAGACCTTCTTTCTTCTTAGCAACAAGCTAAAACACTATCTATGGTACTTATCCACTTTTATAACAAACCATAACCTAATAAAATGTTCTTATTTCGTTAATGCATTGTAAAAGGAGTAATCAAGTTAATTGATTACCTCGTTGTACTAAACAGAGGCTATGATTTCATCCGTGCACACATTATACTCATGTACGTATGCACGTATGCACGCACACTATCAACTATTTTCATAAACACCAATCTAGCAACGTCTACTGCCTTTTATTAGAACCCTTTGTTCGCCATACCCAAGCCAGTCCCAAGCTATGAACAATTTAGTTGCTCCCCGGTATGTTACTAAGTAATTTGGAATTTTGAAAACTTTAAATTGTCATCGTTTTTAAACTAATTGGCCAATTATGCTTATCTTCAAACACATTAAATATATTCACTTAAAAAATAAGTGTACTTTCATTAAAATCTTTTAAGGATTGTAGAAAAATAATTGTAGCAGGATTTAGAAGAAAGATCTTAATGAATAAACAATCAATAATTAATGATTAAGCGAACTTACCTGTACGTGAAGTTCAATCATAATTATACGAAGGCTTCGTCTGAAGAGATTAGCATTAACACATGTAGTACCGCGTACTAGTAGCCACTTTCACACTATATTTGAGGGTATTCATGCCTCATTTGACTTTTTTTTATATGAAGGTAGGTTGCAAGGCTTACCGACCATCGGCCATTTGACCTCATTTAGTTTAGAGCTATAGAAAATTATATAAATATTTCACAACAAAGGGGTTGAAGTAATAGACTGGGAGGGAGGGATGCTAATCTCTTCGGACGAAGCCTTCGTATAATTATGATTGAACTTCACGTACAGGTAAGTTCGTTTAATCATTAATTATACTCAGCTTCGTCCTCTAGATTAGCATTAACACATGTAGACTTTTAGAGCCCAAGATTGTTGTGAAATATTTAAGGAGTGCTATCTGGTAATTATCTTGAATTAAAAAATGTAGGTACTTTGTATAACAAATCAGTATATATTTTAAACAAACAAAAAATAAACAACTCATAATTTATCAATATTTGTTTAAATTATTTAAAACAGTATTAGCTAAAAAAATGTTATCTGCATTATGATTAACTAAAAGTCTATTGTAGAACCTGAAAAAGATACTAGAACTACCGCTCCAGCCAGCAGTTTTCTTAATAATTCAAGACTGACACCCAGCCGATGAGCCGCTGAGGTGGCAGCGTGTCGTGTGCTATGCGCACCAAACATAGACACGTCAATACCACTGTCCTTAAGAGTGCATCGTACCCATCGACTGAGAGTCTGAGTTGAAACCGCTACATAGGGTTGACGAAGGCTTATAAATAAGTTTTTAACATTTCCACGCAATGCGGAAGTTTTAGACAAGTAGGATCTTAATGTTCTTCCGGGACAAATTCCCGGTTTTTCATTAAAAAAGGGTTATTCTAGTAATGGCTGACAAGCTCCAATTCTAGAAGTTTTTATAAGATCTGCGATTTTAATATGAATTTTATTTTCAGAAATCAAAATGTTATCTATTTTAATTTTTGCCATAGTTTGCATTCGATGAGCAGTTACAAGTGCCAAAAGAGTAATTAATTTTTTGGAAATAACTTTTAGACTCAAATTTTCATTAGGAAACATTTTCTCTAAATAAGATAGTACTATATTAAGATCCCAAGTCGTATTGTACTTGGACAACGGAGGACGGAGTCGAAATATGCCTCGAAAGAAACGTTTGATTCTATCATCCTGACCGATATGTTCTCCTAACACTAAAGATAACGCTGATCGACACGCATTAAGTGAACTATATTGAGCTCCTTCGTAATATAAATTTGATAAAAAACTGATAACATTATTTATAGAAGCTTCATACAAATCAAAACTATGTAAAACACAAAAACTATGCCATTTCTTTAAGTATACATCGTACTGCTTAAAGGAATTTGGTGACAGCGATGAAATAATTATTTCAAGAGCAGACAGAGGGACATCTCGTCTTATAAATGCCGTCCTGACAATATCCCGACCGCCAGGGTAAGGTTGGCATAGATGTTGCGTTGACTGGAAAGATGGGAAAAAATCAAACATTCATTAGCTTTTAATAGCACCAAATCTGACGTTAAAAGTTTTCTGAATAAGGGATACCAAGGCTGGGTAGGCCAAAGAGGCACTACCACGATACCTTGAGCCTGATCTACAACAATCTTTCGCAAGGTTTTAAGAATCATAGAGAAAGGTGGGAACGCATAGAAAAAAAGTTTGTCCATTTATTTGTAAATGCGTTAATAACAAATGCCTCAGGATCTCGATGCCAGGAAATAAATTTTTGACACTTTCTGTTAATTCTGCTTGCAAAAAGGTCAATGTCAGGTTGACCAAACTTGTTCAAGAAGGTTCAAGGAAGGAAGGAAGGAAGGAAGGAAGGAAGGAAGGAAGGAAGGAAGCGTTCAAGAGTTCCCATTCTATGTCTGGATGAATGCGACGGGATTCTGCATCTGCCTCCTTATTGTCAGCAGACCGGATGTAAGAAGCAAAAACAAACAATTTGCGTTGTTCACACCACTGCCAAAGTTCCTTGGTTATCTGCGTGAGGTGAGGAAACTGGATTCCTCCCATTCTATTAACATAGGATATTGCAGTAGTATTATCTATGCGTAGTAATATTTGACAGTCTTTTAAATTGGCAAATACTTTGAGACCAAAGAAAGCCGCCAGTATTTCTAAATAATTTATGTGTTGGTGGCTTTCTTCGTCACTCCACAAGCCGCTCGCTCTCTCGTCCCCGCAGGCTACCCCCCACCCCGTAGTCGAAGCATCTGAAAATATTTCTAGGTCATATCTGTCCTCTTTGATTTTATTAACTGAATTTTGAATAGAATTACGCCACCACAGAAGATCTGGTAGGGCATTGGAGGGAACTGACATATGTAAATCGTAATTTTCATTATCTTTTAAATTCAGATATTTTACACGTTCAAAGAATTTAGTATAGAGCTAACCATATTCGATGGCCGGACATGCCAAGATTAGAAGACCAACAAAGCGGGCAAATTCTCTGATTTTACAACGTTTAGTATGTAATATCTTTTTTATTTCAGATTTTATGCGATTTACCTTGTCTGAGGGCAGGCTGATCAGGAATTCTTTAGAATTTATTACATATCCAAGAAATGTACAACACATTCTTGGTGTTTCACAACTCTTTTCTGTATTAATAATGAAACCAAGAGCTGACAGCAAAGATTTAGTTTTTGTAATATTATCTGTACATTCATTATATGACTGACCTAGGAGTAACCAGTCATCTAAATATACAGTTGAAGAATAGCCCGCAGAGCGAAGTAGACGAGCAATAGGTTTCATCACTTTGGTGAAAACATATGGTGCGGTGCTAAGGCCAAATGGTAAGACATTAAATTCGTATAAGTCTTGACCCCATTGGAACCGTAAATACTTTCTAAATTCTTTATCAATTTTTATCAAAAAATAAGCGTCTTTAAGGTCTAATTTTCCCATAAAACAATCCTTCGTAACTAATTTCAAAGCAGTACGCAAATCTTCAATTTTAAAATGGACAGTATTTATAAATTTATTTAACTTTTTCAAATTTAGGATAAATCTCTTCTTTGCATTTGGCTTTGGCACTAGGAAAATACTCGAAATAAATTAGTCGTTGCACGGCGCACATTTAGATATCGCGCCTAGATGAAGTAATTCATCTATTGCTTCACTAAAATGATAATGATCTGGATTGTTACGTGTGCGCGGGGGAGGGGCGCACACTTGGTGTACTTGCCGAGCGAAGGGTATTTTATATCCTTCGATATAAGAAAGAATTACAGGGTCATCAGTGATATGAGTCCACTGCGAGTAAAAAGCGGCAAGCCTGCCTGCGGCGTGGCTTACCAGCTCTAACGGCGGCTGGAGCGCTGCTGCTGCGACGTCCTCGATGAGCCGGCGCGCGGATTCTTCGTCGTGGAAGGTGTCGCCGTCGTCGTCTTGGTCCTCGGAGCCGCCGTCTGTTTCCAATTCTGCGTGAAGTTCCTCCAGTTTTTTGACTGACCGGCAGTATGCTTGGTATTGTTGACCTTTGACCTATTTGACGAGCTTGTTGCTTTCAGATCCGTGCCGGATCTGTTGATCGCTTTTGCCGTTTTAAGCTTATCTTGGAAGTTCTGTCCAAATAAAAGGTTATCAATTTTTGTCGCCTTCATTTGTTCCTTTATTTCATGTTTAAGTGAAGAAAGAACGTAATTACGTCTGGTTTGTGAGTCGCTATGCTAGCAGTCACACATAATGCGACCAGTATTTATCAAAAGGCGCAACAAATCTGGTTGTTTTACACTTAATGATAACACGCGCGTGATCGCTTCTCCGAGCAAAGATATTGCCGAAGCCAGAAGTTTTTGCTTTGTTTCAATGGCTTTGTCACGCTTAATAATAGCTTCCGCTAAAGCCGCTTTCATTTCCGGGTTGAGAGACGGCGCATCTATTAATTTGCAGTTGCTCGGTATTAAATATTTTTCCAATAGATTTTTTCGATCTTCTTTAGTGAGCCCTGACGTTGCACAATGTTCGAAGCGAACCGCGACCTCTTTATGAATTTCCGGTCCGAAATCGTTAGTTTTGGTCGGATCAATACCGAGTATTTCCATTATATCGTCGTCTAATGCTACCGCATTAGTCTCAGGTTCAGCGGATACATTCAGCGCGGGCTGTGCGGCGCTAGTCGACGCTACTGGCGCGGGCGCAGTAGATAGGGCGGGGGCCACGGCGGCCGGCGCGAGCAGCGAAGCAACGGCAGGTCGGGCGACGGGCTGCGTCTATACAGCAGCGACACTAAGTCCTCCTCTAGCTCACCCACTCGGGAGGCAGACGTCGTCACCGAGACCTCTCGTTGGCGGTCTGCAACCATAGTTGCCCCTTCATGATTTGACATCAGACCATCAAAGGTTTTTATCGTGAGATGTACGCTATATACAGATAGGTAGCTCAATAGGTACAGTGAGTATTCGATAAATAAGTAGCCCCTAGAACTACCCATATTATTTACTGGTCAGTTTAAAACAGCCCCTAGAACTGCCCATTAAAACTGCCATCACATGAAAGTCATTCTGATAATAAAATGGTATCATTGAATCACCCATTAAAATTAAGCATAAGGTTAAAAAGCAGCCTCTAGAACTGCCCACAAAACCCGTGCTTATATACATAGGTATGTGTATCAAATTGGAAGCACGAAGAAATACACCTAGTTAGACTTATGTTCATCGAAACAGCCCCTAGAACTGCCCACAGAACAAGTCTTAAGTGATAAGGTACATAATATGCAGATTGCATAAAGCATCTACACTATATTTCATGACAATGGAATAAAATCGATTAATGTTGAACTAACCTTCTGGTTCCGACCGATGTGAATGGCGGGTCGGTGATTCCGATGACGAAGAACTCGTTGAAATACGCATAACGCGTATCTTTTTTCGACGCGACGAAGTAAACACTTCACGTTCTAATTTTTTAATTTTTCTCATTAAATGTTCATAATTCCTTCTTTTAGACATTTTTTACGAAATTGGGAACTTCCTAACTCAAGTTTATAACTTATGAACTGATACGTGCGAAGTGGCGAGCACTAGAAACGCGAATGAGGTCAAATGGCCGATGGTCGGTAAGCCTTGCAACCTACCTTCATAAAAAATAAAAAAATTGTCAAATGAGGCATGAATACCCTCAAATATAATGTGAAAAAGGCTACTAGTACGCGGTACTACATGTCTTAATGCTAATCTAGAGGACGAAGCTGAGTATAATAGCTAATAGCCGCTGGTGGTAGGACTGGTACAAATTTTCGTTTTATAAATGATCTAAGCTTTGGTTCATGATAGTGACCTTCGTTTATTCGATTTGAATAATGTTTGTTTTACTACCAACGTTACATCTATGATCATAATCTTATTAGAATACATGCACGTTTATACGTATTGACGATGCAGTTGAGATGACAAGCAAAAATCGACTTTGATCGTTGATAAATAAGATCGACAATCTTCAGTATTTGTCACCCCATGAATAGCTACTTGAGACGCAGTCAATTCGGCAGTTCAAAAAACACTTTCAAGGTGTACGCGTGTGCTCTCCTATCCCAGTAAAGTTTGTAGGAATATTTGACCATTTTTGGCATATTGCAGCAAAAAAGTTAACAGTGAAAGAACATTTACCATTTTATTACACAATATCTTCCAAGCAGCGGCGCAAAACTTGTTTTGACATGCACAACATCAAGGTATTTATAGATTCTGCATAATAATTAGAACAGTTTTGTCTGGATGTGTTTTTTTTAAGTTTTGGTTAAATCATAGTGAAACTGTTTTTAGATCGTCAATTATGGAAGATTACCAGAACATAATTTTTGGGATTCAAGTACCGAACGCGTGGCTTTGGGAAGGAATTCGGATCGAAATTTTGAAGGCTGTGCGAAATGCGATAGTGCATTACTTAGAAGGTCAACGAGTTATTTTGACAATAAACAACATTTCTGCAGAGCTGATACAAAACAACTTGGGAATTGGATATATTTTCCGAAGAATTGAAGAAATGTAAGTGTTCTTATTCTAAATCCTGGATTTACTTTTGACAGTTCAAGATCTTGAAATTTTGTTTTCTATTTACAGACCGGATAATTCCTATAAAATTGATTTCATCTTGCCGTCAGAGATTGTGCTAATTTCTAGTGGAGAGCGGAATGATATGTAAGTTTTACAAAGTGTTTGTCTTTATTATACCTAAGAATTAATATGTTATAACTGTGATTTATATCTTAATTTCAGATCATTAGAAACCCAAAATCTTAATTTCCATTCTCTTGATATGGAATCGATTCAAAAGATACCGGGACGTGGAGAAATAACAATTGCTGTGCCAGACATTTGCAAAATCCTGGAAATTAGAGGCATTACGGGTAACTTGGTTCACAAAGCAATTCTCAAGACAACATACCTGAAGATTAAGATCATGGAGTAAGTTTTTGACAATCATAAGCTGTCTGTTCTGTATTGTGTCATTTCCACTCAACTAATTGCACGCCTCACAACGCGCAAGCATGTGGGTGTGTTCTACTCTCGAAAGGCCGCGTTGTGACTTCTTTTTGAATTTTCCAGGATTTCGACGGTACTACACCAGTTTACGTTTAATAATGACCCTACTATTCTTGTGAAAAAAATCACTAACAATGAAGTAAAGATCATTTGTTTTGACAAAATACCTGCGCCCCAGTAAGTCAACTTATTTTTAGACACTATAAAATATTCTGAAAGATTATTCAAAGGTCAAAGTTTTCAAAAATCTATCGCATTTTCAAAGCCATGGTAATTTTCCTATAGTTTCTTTCTGTAACGTAATAAATCTTATTCTAATGTTATCTTTTTGTTCCAGATGGCGCTTACGGGAGCAATTGGACAATTGGATAGGGTTTTGCATCATTGTGATATCATTTTTACTATTTATGTATTACCTATTCGTGAGAGTAGCCTCAATGCTCTAATATTTTGTCCATAATTTTTACCAAAGCTCGCCTTTTTATTAATGACAACTGCCATTATCAAGGCTGACTCAATCATTAGCATTAGTATTTACATGTAATCTTTATGTTACGTATTATTATAAAATTGAGTAAAAAGGCAGCTGAGACCATTTATAAGGTTTTGTGAACTTTTATCCTTTTGTAATCATAGTCTGTAAGAATTATCTCGTTAACTGTAAGATTTGTTTGACGATTTGTATGAATTTATTTTGTCAAGGCTCAAGTTTATCTTTAAATGTAATTTGTAAATTATGGAACTTTTATGTACTTTTGCATTTAATCTTTGTAATGGATCTGAAGTATTAAACTATTATTTACTTTCTTATCTCTTAAGTTGCATGAATAAACTTTGAATGTGCCATTGGAAAATTACGTTTTTATTTTTGATTCTATAGTTCAACCCACTCAATCATCAAAAGAATACCCATTACAAAACAAAAAGAATTACACCCTACTTTAGCTCAAATTTTGAACTCCGTAAAATGTTTCTATAGAAAAAGAGTTCAGGTCTTTTTTGGAAACCAAAATTCTAGTTTTTGAGATTATGACATCAGTTTAAGGGTATAAATAGGTGCTGAGTTTTGGAATCATGCGTAGAAACCATTAGTTTGAATAGTCAGTATTTGCCCAAACTAATTTTCCAAAAACTTTACTCGACTTTTGACCAACAAACATCTGTATGCAATAAATCACAATACCCATTCTGTCACGCCGGACGTCTCGATTAACCTCCGATCCGATGCGAGTTTAGATGAGGTCATGAACTCCCTGAGTCCGTCTGATAGTCACGTACGCCGTAATATAACTGAAATCTCGATTCTATAGGCAGTATTGTAAAACTATAGGCATAACCAACAATTTTTGTCAATTATTTACACAGATGACTATTAAGAAAGTTGCTAAATAGCAGTAGTGCTCAATTTTCATGAGAGTTTTCTCCATGTTCAGTACTATAACTACAATATAACAAGTAGTTGAATATACTAATATTGGTTTTTAGTTTTTATATTGTTCTAAATGTAAGTAATCAAAAATTTACTGAAATTTTACAATTTGAAATAGAGGCTACGTTATGAATGAATGATGTAATACTACCACACTTTATGAGGTACAAGTGGTTCGGCCTTGAGTACGATATGCCGTATTGGTGCTCCATTGAGCAGAATTTGGACGGTGATTTTGTTACTATGTGCGCTGGTTACGGTACAAGAGTAGAGGTGCTCAACTTTTGAAATTTTTTTTATGTTTAAGTACTGTGGCTACCATAAGAAGTAGTTGGAATGCAGTGCAGTTAATGGTTTGAGGTTTTTTGAGACAATTGTAATAAAGTTGGGATATTTAATGAAATATATCTAAATATGTGTACTCAAAGTTAAAGAATTGTAATAAATGATTTTTTGAGATACCTTGTGAGAGAAATGAAAAATAATTTTCCAAATAGTTCACACATTTATTTTAAGATTCAAAACTAGAGAGACAAAACCAAAGTTCACTGTTAATAAAAAGTGCACAACATCACAACCATTTTATAAATTTACAATTAAATTACTTTTAGAAATTACTTTAGAAATTAAAAGTTACATAATTTAGGAACCTATGTCATGACTCAAATACTTAATCTAAAGATGGCACTTTCGTTGAGAATTTTGATAAAATAGAAACACATATTGATCAGTCTTTTTTTCAGCTTCTACCGTTTACAATACTGATAAACTCAATACTCATTAGTTCATTAGTTGATTATTAATACTGTTAATTGCGCCACTAGCTGCCGTACGACTATCAAATAGCTGCTTGTTTTCAGAAGCATGTTCCAAACTTCATATAATGTTGTGTTAGAGAGCCTCTTCACAATGACAAGAATTGCATGATGTCACTTCTTACTGTTGACTATTGGAATGTGTTTTTCTGCATAGTTCAGGAGATCACGTGGAATTTTCCACGACCGATGAAACAGCGTCTAAGTAAATGAAATTTTGATTTTGTTCTTCTAGTTTTGGTTTACGTAGAACCTGAAACAAAAACGTTCAAATAAGTAAAATTTTTTACTGTATCAACTAAAATTGAGGGACACAAAGACTGTTATTATTAAGGTCATATCATTAACGCTCCAAATATTTTTCTATTACAGTAAATTGATCCAATAAAACCCTCCATCTAGTTCGGCTAACATTCATCAGGCCAAAGCATGAACTTGGCGTGTGATGATATTGATGACCTCACTGGCGCTGACTCTACTTGCTCACATTATTACGTTATCATTGATTTTGATCTTAATCTCAAAGTACTAGCCCATCGTAAACCCAAAATTGTAACGCTTTCAAAAAACTGATGCATAGAAATGAGATTTCAAAATAACTAAGAAATACAACATACCTTTCATTTTCAAGATTAGTATCGGACGTTAGATCTGAGTCTGTCCAAATCTCGCTGAGCCGTGGATATCTCAGACCTGACTTAAGTCAAGTCTGTCTGTAGTCTGGTGAGTTTTCTTTCCAGAGATCTGATCTTCTCTTCTAATCTGGTGACTGCCGCCTGAGCCGAAGATTGAGAGGAAAACATTTTCTTTTCACGAGAACCTTAGGCAATTACACGTCGTTACAAGTAGTTCAGCCGGGGAGCAACTGAAGGGACTCTCCCTAACTAAGACGTTTTATACATTTCAGATATTTCCCTCTCTTTCTTTTCTTTCTGTCTCTTTCCATTACATACAATGTGCATTTTTATTTAGGGATGTGCGATATCCGAAGTATCGATACTTTATATCGAATATCAATCAAAAAAGTGTTAGTACCAAAAATATGGCACCTCATTTTTTTAAACAGCGTTTGGAATTAGCGAGAAGTTGCAGAGATGGCCGGCAGGGTAAACCATCATACTACCTTTTCGATGTGAAATTTGAACCATCTTCACACGGAAAAATAGTTATGTTAAATTGACAGATAATTTGTCAAATTGACCGAGAAATCTGTTAAATTTACAGATTTCTCTTCAATTTAACATAACTGTTTTTTTCGTGCCTAGATGATCGATACTTCAAACTATCGATACTTGTCACATCATTAACTCTACCTTAATTGCTTCGTTATCGACATCTCGCTCACACAGTATACCGTGGTTATGGAATGCGAGTCGTTTACCTTCCTCGCAATATGACCCATATTTCGATGCGTTATGATGTCATCCCTAAAAAGAACCTAATGGAATATTATCAGGTGAATTTTGAACTTGTAAGAGTTCAACGCAATATGTTTCAGTGTTGAAATTTTCCATCACCATATTTTTGGTATTGAATAGTTCTGTGCACTTTGTCTTAGATCCACAATTACTACTGTACGCCATAACTCATTTTTGAAGTTTTAATTTGAATATCAAAACATCAAAACTAAGATAATTTGTGGAAATAGGGTTGAAACTGTAAAAACAAACTTAATTTCTTAAATGCAATTAGTAAATTTTGCTTCATAAGAACTCTCTTAAATCGAAATAGTGGTTTTCCACTTCAAATAGTCACTATTGACTATTTAATTGTCCAAAGTATACCACTATTTGAAGTAGTCGTATAGTCTGCACAACCAAATAGTCAATAGTCACTATTTCAGGTGCAAAAACCACTATTAAAAAAAATAAAATAAAAAAAAAATAAACGCTACACACTCAAAGGCCCACAGTAAGGTTTTCCCTTGTGTCGTGGGTCCCCTGGAAAACACACAAAGACAAACACAAACACCCATGACCCGAGAACAAACATCTGCTTCTTACACAAAGGTTTGCCCCGACTGGGGATCGAACCCAGGACCGCCGATCAAGAGGCAGCGTCACTACCACTCGACCAAACCGGCCGTCAAAAATATTTCGATTTAAGAGAGAAGAAAACATTACATTTGTGCACATGATTGCCGTTACATTGCGTTAGAAAATTTGCTTAAATATTCCAGTGCAGAAAACAACAAAATAATGATTAATTGAAGTAAAAATGATTAACTAGTGACCTCAAAAATAATTTGTGTTCTGATGTTTCACGAAAAACAAATTATTCATACAATACCTAAAGTATAGTGAACAATCCTTTGGTGAAAAGTGTTTCATTTTCCTGTTACAGATTTGATATTAATTCATTATGAGTTCATTTCTATACACTATGAATCAAAATCTAATTAACAAATACATTATTCACTTAAGTTGGGTTTCAAAAATTGCTTAACTATTCATGAAAATGGTTAAAAAGCTTGAAAATCAAACATTTCACTTATGCATAGACCACCAATTTAACTTCAACGAAAACACTTTCTTGTTAGCTCAAAAACTCCATAGTAATCTCATTTTCGATTTCCAAAAAATCATCGATCACTGATACTGTTCTTGTTTCAATTAATTTCTTCAGCTGCAACACAGAACGCTTCTTCATAACTTTCATTGAACTTCCAACTGTTTTTCTAGTAGCAGTTAATTCAAACTCTGTGTAGTCACTCTCCGAGAATTTTTGTTTCTTGACCACAAATTTTCCGACTCCAAGCTGAGATAGTTTAACTGCATTGAAGTTCAGATGCTGCCATCTGTTATTTTTACTTTTCTGGTAAAAAAATATCTGATGAGTTATCCCAAATCAGGACCCAATTCTCAGACTTGCCCAAAATGACAAACTTGTTATCGATTTTGAAATTTTCAATGTAGCTCTCGGAGGCTTGTCGTTTTATTGTCATCGTTGTGGAGTGACATACCTTTTTGGAGTTTTCTTTTTTCAGATTTTCTGGCAGCGAGTTTTCCATGGTGTCTTCGAAGCAGAAGCTGTTCCTGTTTTCCATGCTGAAGGTTGAGGAGCAGCGATCGCTAGTATAGGAACCGCTTTGACCGACTGTATGATAATGAACCAAAAAAGCTCCATCCCCCCATTTTATAGTCCAGGCATGGGTCTATTATAATGAAAGCTGGTTTCAATGTGAAATATGAAAGCTGGTTTCAATGGACAATGCCCCTGTTGCTGGACAGTAATTTAATAATTTAAATAAATTTTGTTCATATTCTAAACCTTTTCTTTATATTTGAAACAGACTTTAAGGTCTCACTTCTATAAAATTTGACAGAAATTATTAAGGCTTTGACCGAATGAAAATTAATGTTAAAATATCTTTTACGTGTTACCAGACAGGCGCATTTACCTTATTTTTTAATCCAATAGAGAAATAACTAGTTTTATGATCCTTTTTTACGATGACAAATTTCTTCTTTTATTGTGACGTTTACGACTAAATTTTTCATTTTACAAACAAGATGCGTTTTCATTTGCGACTATTCGACCACAATTGCGGTTGTTTACGTCAAACTAGAATATGTTTATGCTATAAGTGAAATATTTACATCATATTAATCAATTTCACGTCATTAAATCATCAGCGATGCATCATAAGGACAATGGGATCATATAAATAGGGGATTGCAAAGCATTACACTTCAGTTATCTCTGTGTACTTGAATCGACTAGCTAATTAGCTCTGTGCGAATTGACCAGAATGTGGAATTTAAAATCAAAATCATTGTCCCCAAAGGACTTCATCAACGAGGTGCAGAAATCTGATTTCATACAGCGTCTCTTTAAAGGGAATAATAAAGTTTTGAAGACTAAAGTACCATCAAAGCTCAAGGCATACGCTTTTGCTGGACCCGAGAACAGGCTTGTCTTCAAGAGTGACCGTGTGAATCTTGTCGGAAGAGACTCGACTATCATCAATGCCAGTTACATCCAAGGATACAAGCAACCCAACGCGTACATTGCCACCGAAACCCCGCAGTCTCAAAAGGGTACCAAGGCTCTGTGGAAAACAGTATTGAAGAATCAAACCAATATTATAGTGATGCTCAACAAACCCGAGGAAGACGAAAAAGGTTATCTCTACTGGCATCCTCAAAATGGAAAATCGCTCCGATTTGGAAAGATCACAGATTTGGAAAGATCATTGATAACTTTACTCATATTTACTTTTACAACTCAAAGAAGTTATGCATTGATCATTATGTCTCAGCTGTCACTGTATGGTAAAAATTTGTTCAAAATTTTAATTCAAATTTCAAAAAGCTATATACTTTACATGTCATTCGTATGATATTCGCTTTTTACACACTCAGAGTAATCAATTTGTTCACGAAGTAAATTCACTTTCATTAGAATTACATGGTAAATCGACACGTCACATCATGAGAATCATTAATTTATTGTGACGTCATCGATTTGGCTGTTGATTTTTTGCCAAGTCAACTAACTTTCTAGATTGAAGTCTTTCCTGTTAAAAAGTATGAAACAAGAAAATGCTCGTATCTGAAATATTTATGAAAACTTTTAAATACTTATCGTCTATTTAATAAACACTATATACGTAATATAATTTAATGTATTAAATACATATTTATAGTGACGTTCGGAGAAGAGCAGTGGACGTATGCCACCTTTTAATTAGGACAAACAGCAGGACAAAGGACAAAGTGGCAAAGGATAAATATTTCAGATACGAGCATTTTCTGGTTTCATACTTTTTAGAGCGCGATTCTTCAGTAGTCTGATTTTAGTTATTAAACCTATTTGTTCGTTGGTGAACAGCTAAGAAAATATTACATGTATTTTTAAAGCTCCGCCCCAGTTTTACGAGGGAAATTTTTATCCATGCGCGTTGGCAGAAATACGTTTTGGATGGGTAGGCACGAACCCAGCCGCGACCATGACTGTCGTTTTTGTATCTTCAACAAAATAAGTTTGAAAATATAAACTTATAAATAGGTTGGCTCACTAGTTGGTGCTGTATTTTATCTGGATTGGGATCCGGCAGAAAACAATGAGTATCGTTGTGCGAGCGAAGCGAACGGCAAATTTTTTCTTAAATAAAGGGAATACGAAGTTAAATCCTTATCCCGCAATAGTATAGGAGCTGTATGAAGAAAGAATTTGTACTATAACAGAAATACTTAAACCGTTCCAGAGCCTAGGATGTCCCCCTTACATCGTAGTTTACGTACATGCTTCTTAGATTGGGGGGACGCTTCGGGTTTCGCCTTACGCGGAGCTCGGCCTGCAGACCCGCATCACTATTCTTTGTTTGGTGAACGTCTTGGATTGGGGGGACGCTCTGGGCTTCGCCCTACGCGGAGCTCGGCTTGCGGCCTCGCATCACTTATCTTTGTCTGGTAGATGTCTTAGATTGGGGGGACGCTCCGGGCATTGCCCTACGCGGAGCTCGGCTTTCGGCCTCGCATCATATATCTTTGTTTGATGGACCCGAAGCGTCTATATGAGGACGCTCTGGGCTTCGCCCTACGCGGAGCTCGGCCTGCGGTCTTGCATCACTATTCTTTGTTTGGTGAACGTCTTGGATTGGGGGGATGCTCCGGGCTTCACCCTATTCGGAGCTCGGCCTACGGCCTCGCATTACTAATCTTTGATTGATGGTTATATTAGATTAGGAGGATGCTTCGGGCTTCGCCCTACGCGGAGCTCGGCCTTTGGCCTCGCATCACTATTCTTTGTTTGGTGAACGTCTTAGATTGGGAAGACGCTCCGGGCTGCGCCCTACGCGGAGCTCGGCCTGCGGCTTCGTATCACATATCTTTGTTTGGTGGACATATTAGATTAGGGGGACGCTCTGGGCTTCGCCCTACGCGGAGCTCGGCTTGCGGCCTCGCATCACTTATCTTTGTCTGGTAGATATCTTAGATTGGGGGGACACTCCGGGCATCGCCCTACGCGGAGCTCGGCTTTCGGCCTCGCATCATATATCTTTGTTTGGTGGACGTCTTAGATTATGGGGACGCTCTGGGCTTCGCCCTACGCAGAGCTCGGCCTGCGGTCTGGCATCACTAATCTTTGTTTGGTGGTTATCTTAGATTGGGAGGACGCTTCGGGCTTCGCCCTACGCGGAGCTCAGCCTGCGGCATCGCATCACATATCTTTGTTTGGTCGACGTCTTAGATTAGGGGGATGCTCCGGGCTTCACCCTACGTGGAGCTTGGCCTTCGGCCTTGCATCATTAATCTTTGTTTGGTGATTATCTTAAATTAGAAGCACGCTTTAGACTTTGCCCTACGCGGAGCTCAGCCTGCGGCCTCGCATCATAATTCTTTGTTTGGTGAACGTCTTGGATTGAGAGGACGCTCCGATCTGCGCCCTACGCAAAGCTCGGCCTTCGGCCTCGCATCACTTATCTTTGTCTGGTATATGTCTTAGATTGGGGGGATGCTCCGGGCTGCGCCCTACGCGAAGCTCGGCCTACTGACTCGCATCACATATCTTTGTTTGGAGGTCGTCTCAGATTGGGGGGACGCTTCGGGCTTCACCCTACGTGGAGCTCGGCCTACGGACTCGCATCACTAATCTTTGTTTGGTGAACGTCTTGGATTGAGGGGACGCTCCAGGCTGCGCCCTAAGCGGAGCTCGGCCTGCGGCCTCGCATCACATATCTTTGTTTGGTCGACGTCTTAGATTAGGGGGACCCTCCGGGCTTCACCCTACGTGGAGCTCGGCCTGCGGCCTCGCATCACTTATCTTTGTCTGGTAGATGTCTTAGATAGGGGGGACGCTCCGGGCTTCGCCCTACGCGAATCTTGGCCTTCGGCCTCGCATCACATATCTTTGTTTGATGGACGTCTCAGATTGGGGGACGCTTCGGGCTTCGCCCTACGTGGAGCTCGGCCTACGGACTCGCATCACTAATCTTTGTTTGGTGGATGTCTTTGATTTAGAGGGCTCTCCGGACTTTTTTACAAAAAAACACTATTTTTTCATTTTATTTAAGTATATGAATGACACCTATTGTAGTGTGATAAGTTATAATGTTTGCATTACTCCTGCTTGATTCGATCACTAATCAGCTGAGTAATCTATACTAATATTATGAAGAGGAAAGATTTGATTGTTTGTTTGTTTGTTTGCTTGAATAGGCTCTGAAACTACTGAACGGATTTGAAAAATTCTTTCACCATTAGAAAGCTACATTATCCTCGATGGACATAAGCTATATTATATTTTCAAAAAAATTAGGAATCCTTACTGAAACTCAAATAATATAACCCAAGGTGTAAAAAATTTCCTAAAATATTCTTTACATTGCGGGCACTGCGGAAACTATTGATGATAGAATAAAATAATGTACAACGACTTTGCAGAACACATAAATATTTACAAAATGTGTCGCGACAGCATATGTCTTACTATTGTAATTATGCCACAATATGTGTTCTTTTATTTTAAAAATTTAATTGATATGTCACCCGCTATAAAATGCTCTTTATTTGTATCTTGGTTTGATTTTTATCAAAATAAATTACTTCATATTCAAGACTGATTTAATATCTTTATACAACTTTTTGAATTATGCAATTCGGACATTCCATTCAAAGGATATCACGAGTTTAAAACTGTAAGTATTAGAAAAAGTTTCGTGGTTACCACTCATCCTGCTCAGCTAGCTAGCTAGGCAGCACCTTATGCGATGTTGGTGTCACTGGTGTACGGGCCGTACCGGCGGGGAGTCAATATCAAGAAATGAAAAAAAAAAACTGAAAGTTTAATAATATGTTATAAAATCAATCAATATCTATAGTTGTGTATGCTGTATGACACCAATGCAGACTGCTTTTCCAGTCTCGGTTGACATTCCCTCTACTGGTAATTTAGGTCCGTATTACCTAAATTACCAAGCTTGATCTATACTTAAATATTGATTGTCTCTTTCTTTCACTATCAAAATGACAAAGACGACTGCTGCTTAAGTATAGATCAATCTGAGTTGCATTCTATAATACGGACCTTAGATGCACATTGCATAAGTGCTCAGAGCATTTCAAGCAATTAGAATACGATCTTCGTATATTATAAATACTTCAATAAGGCTACTTATATGCTATTTTAAGTTTCAAACATTTATTTATTCTTAACTTAATTGAAAGACTTAAATTTAATATCTTAGGTAATAAGCATAGCCAAATACAGATTACTCTGGATTAGTAAATATTCATCTGTTTAAAGGTTTTTCTTTTTATCTATGTAACAAACATGATTATTCTATTCAGCTTACGTCTTTAGTAAGTAGGTAATTCAAATCAAAAAGTTATATTTTTACAGCACCATTGTATTCTATGTATACATTTCTGCAGCTTTCTATGTAACACCTATCAATGTCAAGTGTATAAGATCTCAACTTTTATTTGTTTAGTTAGGAATCAACAGGAAATAAACGTTAGGAAATGCTTATGAAAACACAAAAATATCTGTCATTTTTATTTTTATTTAAACTGGTTTAATTAGATTTCAGCTGTGTAACAAACACACATGCAGGCACAGTCAAGAGCTCATCAAGTAAGCATGAAAAATAAACTCTATTCCCTTATAATAAGAGCGAAATTGTTAAGTGGATGTGATCTTAACTGTACCTGTACTCAATTAATATTTACGTCTTTTGATATATTACAATTACAATTTAGAAATGAGAATTACTTTTGGCCATAGACAGGACACCAGTCTATGGCATTTTGTAGCCACAAACCTAAATAACCTACTCCCCAAAATGGCGATGAACTGTACAGCACTAAGAAAGGATTTTTCGAAATTATACCCCCTAAGGGGGTGAAATTTCGAAGTTTTTTTTTTGCACATTTTGAGACAAGACTTCGTGAAGATATACCTCGAAGCAAATAAACGGACATGTGTTTCGCTATTTTTCAAAAATCATCCCCAAAAAGTTCAAGAATGAAACGGGTGACTAAAAGAGTTCTTTGCGCGAGCGAAGCCGCGGGGAAAAGCTAGTCACTAAAAAAAGACAACAGTGCGCGATGGTGAACTTTATATCCGGTGCATCCAAGCAAATCCGCTAGAAACAGCTAACAATACATATATATTTGAAATATACTAATGAAGTCCTTTCATTTGATACCCAACAAAGCACCATCATTAACAGTTTTGTTTTAGTTCATGACTTAATGTCTTCTAGAGGGCGCTCTAATCAATTTAATGTGACGTCTTATAGCCTATAACCAGCGGACAATTAAAACGCGTCCAACGATACCTCATTTGTCAATTTGAGACGAATAGTTTAGAAGTTATGATGGAACAGATGAACATACATACATACATACCGGTCAATCACATAACCCTCCTTTTTGCTTCGCCGTAGTTGGGTAAATATTATAACATTTCAAATTAAATGTAATTAAATATACGCAAAATATTTTTTTTATTCCAAATATGAAAATTATTTGATTGTTTTTATTGATTTGATCTCAGTATGCAAACCTCCTTGCTGGTAAACTTTTTAATTTGATTAGTGAAAAATTAAGAAAAAACTACTACGTCTAAGTTTTCGAACTTATTTATTTACACCTTTTAATTGCACTGATTTATTAAATTCATTTACTAAGTACTGTAATTGGATAGTTACTGTATTACAATGGATTTGTTATTTCTATTCCTATTTTTTGCATTGTCATGTATGTTAGTCTGTAAGGTATTTTTCTATGGGCCTAGATATGATATGAGTAAATAAACATTTGATTCTATTTTCACCATACTACATACACTGCTAAGTAAATATTTAAAATCAAATATCTTGTCTATTAAGCTATCTATCAATGATAAAAAAGTGCTTTTATAAAGTTTAAGTCTTTTACTAACCCTCAGTAAGACGAATTGTTAAGTATTGCTTATATTTTAGGATATTTTAATTAGTTTACATTTCTGTAATGTGTGAACTGAGGGACCACAAAGAAATATGAGATTTAAAAAATTGACTAGTGTCGTGATTCCTAATTTTCAATGTGTTTCGTGACATTTTTTTTCTAAACATAGGCACAGTTCTTGGCTCGCGATTGGTAAAACGTTGACCAACCACGTGCTAGAAACGCCATTTTAAAGAAGGGAGTAAAAAGGGAGACGGAATACGGCCGCTGGCAGAGCCCAAGCAGTCAGTTATTAGCGAGCGCACGAGTCGAACAGTTGTCTAGAAAGATATTATATTGTTAACAAGTAAACCAAAGTTTTAATTTTACTAGTAGACAATTTGAAGAAATAAATCAAGATTCACCTTTGCTCGGGATAAGCTCGCCTTTGTACATAGTTTTCTTTGTATCCATCTCTTTTGTTTTGTATTTTTTATTATGTGCAATAAAGTGTTTACATACATACATACTGCAAAACTGTACCTCACATATACTAATTTATATTCTCTGAAAATGTTACTGTAAATAATAATTACGAAATAGATGAGGTCGTAAGAATGTTGAACGTTGTCATACACTTCTAATTAGAACTACAAGGGTTTCGTACTCAAGTTCAAATAACGGTAGCTCGATGCAAATAACCTCAAGCGAGAACATTATTTGGACCACACAAAGCAATCAAAATAAAATGTTCAATCACTATTTTTCAGCCCAGTATAGCATTGTCAGAGGGTAGCCCTGACCAAAATGCTACAACTGGTCATGCCGGTTATAGAACTGTATTAAATATAAGATTACAATTACAAGATATCGCTAGACTACGTTATCCTGGAGTAGCCCGAACCAAACTTTCTTAATGAAGGTCAAATAATGCTTATCAGGTTAACATTTCCGGGTCATGCCTTGGGAGAATGCCAAACCGATTTATTAATTGGATTTCTATACTGGGGTAGTATGACAACATTTAACATTATTAAAATTTTAATTTATGTTCACATATCTTGTACAGCACTAGCAAATTAATATGAAAAGGTACGACTATAATGCGTAATACCTGTATCGTGTAAGTAACGAACATAATTCCAATTTTGAACAGTTATTATTAAAGCCACAATTTATACGTTTTTACTTTACGAGAGAGAGAAGAAAGAAAATCGGACACATGATAACCGACTGAATTTATGATTGCAACCAGCTTAATGAATTTTCTGCTACCCCAAATCATTACACGACAACATTATCAAGGAGTAGCCTTGACCCAATGGTGTATGCAATGAATTGACGTAATTGTACTGGAATAGCACTACTAAGGAATCGCCTTAACCGAATGCTATTCTGACAAGAAGATATCGTTTGCAATCAGTACAGCGGTGTAAATGCGGCTGGTTTTTAAAAATTTATCGCATGAAAACACTGCCAAAGAGTAGCCCTGGTCGTGTGTTTTCAGCAATTCAATCAAATTGGCATTAGACAGAGATGACCTGGCCATAGCCGCAATACCAATCCAATGTTCAACTAGGTGCCGCGAAGCAAATTCTGATTATATGATCGTAATATGTGACTTAAAGAACAATTAGTAAAATCCATGAATTTAAAACTGCATTAAAAACATACCCTCTTTTTCCTTGGTGATGTGAGCGTAGAGATCCCGCTGCTGACTTGTGGTGAACTCAATAAATTTTACTGTAATACATTTTACAGTGAGTGTAGTGGCACGTTTCTAATTACACCCGGGGCGTATATATTTTACGAAATCATGACCCATCGGGTTTCTTGTTTCATTCCGCGAGAGTGGTTGGAGATCCCCTGGGACGCGTTGCAAGTTTTGATTAGTCGGAAAATTCTGGACTACTATCTAAGATATGGGCGGACTGAAGGATCTCCAGTCAATATCTGCGGTGTGACAGCGAGGTTACAGGTCTACGATCGGGCTTATTGGATGAGGAATGATTTGGATTCAAATACTGAACCGAATTTGAAGGCTTACTTCTCATTCTCCATACCCAGCATTTATTGCAATAAATTGTGAGTTATTTTCCCGCGTAGATATCGCCTAACCCTGATTGAGAAATTTGATTTGAAATGATTAAAACACTATCCAAATCAATTCAAAGTTGGCAAAATTGATGATATATAGATATACACTTTAACATGGATCAAATTATTCCAAATTAAATTTCTGAATCAGGGAAGACAATGTTCAAAGATAATGATGTCTTTATTTTCCTTGTTTCAGGAACAAACCCAAAGTTATGGGAATATATGGTTAAGGAATTATTAATTAAGTAGCGTAAGAAATTTTGTATGTAGACATTAAGTCTCCAAATCAACTTTTGTTCTACTGGCCTACTTTCAATTGAGTAAGTCATTTGGTGTAAAAATAAAATCATAGCAACACACTTGCCAGTTTTATTATTTATCGTTAGAAACGCATTATCTCATCGGCAAACTGGTCTTGATCTTGAGGCGGAATCCCTCGGCAAACGCGATAACAAGTTTACTTTACGTAATTAAATTTGTCAGGCGTTAAGGAATGCCAATTACTTACCATAGCAACAAGAATCGATAAACTGTTGACATACATTTGATATCGCACCCGCTTAGCCGTTTAGAACGTAAGATCCTTGGAGATGGTGCAGCTCGCATATTTCAAGGTCGCTTTTCTTCAAGGAGGAAGAGGCTTCGACCTTCAGGGTGTGTCTTTGTGACCACTCACGGCGAGCTTTGAGGTAATCAAAATCACCATGGTAACGACCGTAACACCCACAGTCGCTCATTCTAACCGCATGGGGCTCTACGGAGCCATTAGATTCAGCGCAACATAATTTAGACAAAAAATCGGCACACTTCGAAGACCTAGTTGACTGTTCGTTCATTCTAAATCTCCTAAAAAGAGCACTATCCTCATCCGCGTGATTCCTGAACGCGCACCCAGCCTGACTGAAATTTCATCCACTTTCAAACGAAATTGGTAATTTTTTGTCCTACCACAAAGACAGTCCAATGGTGTAGGTCATGAATGTCGCCTATCGCAAACTCGACTTTGTTTACCGTAGCGTAAAATCCTTATCTCCACGTGAGCTATTTTAACCTTATTGAACTGAATCCAAATATCTAACCTATTCCACCGTTTCGTGATTTAATAAATTATCATTATTTACGCATAATGAGAATACATCAGGCTATCGAGAGCTGCTAATTGGAACCATGTGGGTTGTGGTTTAGGTTAACCAAAAGGTTATGCGTCATTGTCAATGTTATCGCTGCATGCGAACTACTTTTGAAGTTCAATGTTTGTTATTATTGTATCTCTTCAAATTGTTTGTTATGTTTTTTATTCAAAAGCTTATAAGCTTATGAGCTTATCTCAGATATATTTAATTTGAAATGTTGTTATTGAACCAAAGTCCTAGATTACCAATTTAGATAGCCTGTTATGATACTCTGAGCTCTGCCTGAGAGCGTTGCACTAGGTACTTGGCAGATTTGCCACAAAAACAAGTTTAAAGAAAACAGCGATGAAGGAATACAAGACATTTGTATTCATTTTCCCAGCAGGTTGAATGCGAAGACCCATATTTTACTGATTATCTTAAACGGATGTAGAGCACCCATTTGTTGAATGCACTCCCGGCTGATTTGCCAGCTTCACGTTCGACGACCGCATGGTAGTCATTCCACTCCGCTAACGGCGGTTGGCAGTTCAGGATCCGGTCGAAGGCAAGCGGCAACTCCTCTTCGGACGGGTATGGCACCGTCATGGAGTTTTCGTTAGCGTCCTTAATCCAAAATGATGACACCACCTTGTAAGGGTTCCGACCTGGCTCTGACACCTCAGTAAGCATCACGACGGTGAACTTTTTAGCGACAGACATTTTTGAGTTATGATAGAACAGAAGAGCTCAACGAAGTGAGCTTCAGGAGAGCTACAGGAAAGCTACAGGAGAGCTACAGGAGATTACTTACCCGCTCCAGTGAATTCAGCTGTATATATAGTTTGTTTAAAGCCATTAAGATTGTGATATCAGGGGTCGATACATTGGCACAACTCATACGTGAATCGTATCAGTAACGGACCTAGGGTATCGGTTTTTTTTTTCTAAAAAACAAGGTCTTTACTTTATCTCAACGATTGTTATTTTCCACTGCTGCTAGAGGTATTTCAACCATCAGTTAATGCAGTGATTGAGACCCAACTTGCTACTCAAAAAACTCGTTAGAAAAAAAATTGAACGGCTAAGATTTTAACGCTCATAAAATTAAATCGTAAAAAGTGGCGCTTCGATTTGTAAATTTCGACTTCGAGTAGATTACTAGCTTATATTGATATATTATGTATGTATTGGACATATTTATTATATATACTTTATATATACGAGGGGGGTTCCAAAAGTTCGCGGAATGGAGGGGATGGAGTGGGGATAGGGGCGCTCGCTTAATGTCATACTACTTGGGGACTCATCATTAGTATATAAATAGAGTTTCATCCCTTTTGCGTCATTCGTTTACGAACACTCGCCTGCTAAACAAGTCAATCCGGAAGAAAACTGAAACTATGGAGAAAATTGAACACCGTGACGTGATTAAATTCCTTACCAAGCAAGGAAAGAATGGCCAAACCATTTTAAATGAAATGGAATCCGTTTATGGGGACAATTGCCCTGGTAAATCCATGATTTATAAGAGGCATAGTCTGTTTAAACATGGTCGAGACTCGATTGAAGACGACCCCCGCTCTGGACGGCCAGTTGAGGCCACCACATCAGACATCATTGAAAAAGTGGAAAAACTTGTACTGGAGGACGCCCGTTTGAAGAAAAAACAGTTATCTGCATTAGTTGGAGTATCAGATACCACCATTTTGCGGATCCTACATGACCACCTGAGTATGACAAAAGTCAGTGCAAGATGGGTACCCAGAATGCTCACACCGCTTCAGAAAAAGCAGCGCGTCGATGCGTCAAAGTACTTTTTGGAGTTGTGTGGAGACGAACCTGCACAGATTTTGGAGCGAATTGTTACCGGGGACGAAACATGGGTTCATCACTTTGAGCCTGAGTCAAAACAGGAGTCCATGCAATGGCATAAAAAGGGCACACCACCCCCAAAGAAATTCAAGGTGTCAGAATCGGCTGGAAAGTTGATGGCTACTGTTTTTTGGGATTGGGATTACAAAGAAAAGGGAAGAAACATAACCGGAGCATACAACGCATCGATACTAGAAAAATTAAAGGAGGCCATCAAGGAAAAACGTCGAGGAAAATTGGCTAAAGGTGTGTTGCTCTTGCAAGACAACGCACCGGTTCACAAGAGCAGAGTTGCAATGGCTGCTCTGCACACGCATGGCTTCGAATCACTAGTCCACCCATCTTACAGTCCAGACCTGGCCCCTAGTGATTTTCATTTGTTCCCCAATTTAAAAAAAGAGTTAAGGGGAAGGAAATTTTCCGATGACAATGAGGTGAAGGAGGCAATTTTGGCCCATTTTGAGGCGAAAGACAAAAAATATTTTTTCGACGGTTTAGAAAAATTAATTCACAGATCCAATAAATGTATTCAGCTTAAGGGTGATTATTTTGAAAAGGAAAAATAGATTTATTGTTTCATTCCATTTAGAACCCTTCCATTCCGCGAACTTTTGGACCTCCCCTCGTATATATATATAATATGAGTATATAAGTATGGTAAGTAAGATATTTATTTAAATAATTTGCTTATGTTATTTGACTATGTATTCCAATAAGGTATTATATTATCGTGTCACTATTATTGTTCCCCGTGTTGTATACTTTTGCCCGCTCCAATACTATTTCTCTCTCACTTAAGAGGTTAGCTGGAAGAGAATTCACTTTGAGTTAAGCTCGCCATTGTGTATCCTGTTCTCTGTAAAAAAATTGTAAAATGTTTGTGTACAATAAAGTATAAATAAATAAATAATTATAATGTGAGTGCGTGTAAATGAGAAGGCTGTTTTTACGTGACTAAAATCATATTTATTTTTGTAATAATAAAGCGCATTTTACATAATGTGCGCATCAGCACGTGACCTACTTATTTATGCTTAAACATGTACTCCACATAACTTCCCTCTTTTGAAACAAAATACATACAGGAGTAGCAAGGAAAGGTTACAATTTTTTAGTAAATCTAAAAATCAACCGTGCCAAAAAAAAATACACAAATGCTAAATGGAAACATTTTAGTAAGTTAAACAAATAAGTTGAAAAAGAAAATATATAGGGAAAAGTCTGTAAAATACACTGCACTGCACTTTAACTGCACTGTTACACACAGTCTTGAGGGGGTGGTGTGGGCAGCGCATGGCCGCCGTGGGCACTTGCACTGGAATTCTATTCTTCTCGAGCTGCTTTGCCAATGCGGTCAAACACTTCTTTTTGCATTTAGCAAAACATAGTATGCATATCATTATCACGATGACAGTAGCCATTCCTCCCATGGCCACGTCCGTCGCCGTGACGCTGGTGCCACCTTGGCCGGCGGCAGCCGCAGTCTGGGCTACTATAATTTTTTCTTCCTTGTCCTGGTAGTTTCCCATAGCTTGTGCTTAATTCCAAGGAGAGGAGTAGTTAGATTATCTATCAAACGATGTCTCCGTTAGGGTATTGATTGGTGTAATGAATCGCCTTGGTAAATACAATATTATTTTGGTTTGCGATTTCGTAAGTAATTATGACGCAAATCGGACTACCGGACGTACAATTCTTCCACTTCGCGTAGTCATCAATGGTGTAGAATTTCCTACGCTGTTATTTTTCTGTTCTTTTGCGTTTTCATGTTCACTTTCAGGTTCACCCAAGCGGTCATTCACCTCTTCACTATTTATTATAAATGCCGGTTTTAACCTGTCCATAGTTATCATTTTCGTTCCGTTCGGTAATTGCACTTTGTAAATTTTTTCATGTTTTTCTAGGACTTTGAATGGGCCTTGATATGGTGCTGTTAATGGTTTTTTTACGGCATCTGTTCTTATGAGCACATATTTGCATTTTCCCATATCTGGATGGATGAAAGGATGGTGCCTAGCGTGATGCTCCTGCTTCATAGGGCTAAGTTGTGACATAGCTCGCTGTAAGTGTTGTGTGAACGTCTCCGGAGATGTATCTGGCTTTTTCCGCTCTATAAACACTCCGGGCAGTCGTATGTTTGTTCCATACAGCATTTGTGCGGGGCTAATGTTATCTTCTTTACGCAAAGCGGATCTTAATCCTAATAGGACTATTGGCAGTTCTTGACACCAGTTTGTTGTGTTTCCTCGAGCTATTAGAGCAGTTTTCAGGGTTCTGTGCCAGCGCTCGATCATACCGTTGCATTGTGGGTGGTAACTAGTTGTCCTGGTTTTCTTTATTCCAAGCATTTTGGTTAAACTGATGAATAAATTGGACTCAAATTGCCTCCCCTGGTCGGATGTAATTACTGCCGGGCATCCGAAACGAGCAATCCATGCACTCATGAAAACGTTTGCGACGATTTCCGCGTCAACTCGTGGTACTGGTACAGCCTCCGGCCACCTGGTAGCTCTGTCTATCATTGTAATTATATATCTGTTATTGTTTGATTCTGAGAGCGGGCCGACAATGTCTATGTGCACGTGTTCTAATCGTGCGGATTGTGGAAACGCGCTGATCGGTGTCGAATTATGTCGCTGTATTTTGCCCTTTTGACACGATATACATGATTTTGCCCATTGGCCTATATCTCTGTTCATGTTAGGCCAGAAGTAGTGGTTTGCGACTAATCTCCTTGTTGCTCTAATGCCTGGATGAGTCACGCCATGCATAGCATCGAAAACTTGTTTTCGAAGTCTAATCGGTACATATGGGCGTGCGTGAGAAGTGGAGCTTTCGCAGAATAATAGTATATCTCCGTTTATCTTGACTCTTTTCCATTTTAAGTTTTCTTTATCTAATAGTTGTTTTAATTCATAATCGCTTTGTTGCACATCTGCTATATCTTTCCAATCCACAGGTGATGGGCAATCTATTTGTGCTATTCTTGATAAGGCGTCGGCTACCGGGTTCTGGTTACCGGCGAGGTGTCGTATGTCCGTTGTAAATTGTGCGATGTACTCTAGGTGACGTAATCGCCTCGGGGAAGCCTTTTTGCACGAGACGTTTTGTCTGTTCGTAAATGCATGACATAGAGGTTTGTGATCGGTGTATACTATCAATTCTCGACCCTCTATGTATGGTTGGAAGTGCGTTATTGCCATGTAAATCGCAAGAAGCTCTCTATCGTACGTGCTGTAGTTCGTCTGCGCGTCACTTAGCGATTTGGAGAAAAATGCCAGCGGTTTCCAACAGTTGTTTTCATATTGCTGCAACACTGCGCCGACACATGTTTGTGAAGCGTCGGTCATAAGTGACAGTGGTGCGTCTGTTGTAGGTGTAGTCAATGTAACAGAGTTGCTCAAACTTTCTTTACATTTTTCGAATGCTTCAGAAGTTTCTTGTGTCCATTGAATTTCGGTTTTGTCATTTTTCTTGGATTTGCTTGACTGTAGGTATTTATTTAGGTGTGATTGATGCTTGGCAGCGTGTGGAATGTTGTTACGGTAAAAATTTATCATTCCTAGGAATCTTCTTAGCTCTTGTTTTCGGTTTTGGGTAATTCATTATTGTTTCGATTTTGGTAGGTAACGGCTTAATACCTTCGGGCGTAATTTGATACCCAAGGAATTCTATTTGCTGTTTTCCGAACTCGCATTTCGCTTGATTAATTGCGATTCCATGTTCGTTTAGTCGTTTGAAGACTTCGTCCAGGTGATTTCTATGTTCCGTTTCTGACTTCGATGCGATGAGAATATCATCGATGAAAGTAAAGATGAAGTCGAGGCCTGAGAGCACTGAATTTAGGAATCTGACGAAAGTTTGTCCCGCGTTACGTAATCCAAACGGCATCCGTGGAAATTCGAATAGACCGAATGGGTTTATTACGGCGGTTTTCTCTATGTCTTGAACAGGTATTTGGTTGTACGCTCGTTGCAGGTCTATTCTGGAATAAATCTTGGTTCCTGGTAAAATGTAGGTGAAGTCCAAAACTCGTGGGATAGGATATCTGTCCGGTATTGTGATAGTGTTTAGTTTTCTGTAATCGCCGCATAATCTTAAATCTCCGTTTTTCTTTGTCGTGACGTGAAGTGGGCTCGCCCAAGGACTCTTTGAAGGTCTGCATATTCCCATCTCAAGCATATGTTCTATCTCTTTCTTAACTCTTTGATATTTGTTGGCTGGTAGTGGGCGGCATTTGGAATACACGGGGTGTCCTTCTGTGATAATTTGGTGCTTAACATCGTGCTTGGGTTTAGTGAAAGCATTCATAGGTTTAGTGAGGGTTGGATATTTTTGAAGTATGTCGGAAAATGGGTCGGATAACTTGATTGTTCGTAGGGTTGGTATATTTGTGTTTATAAGTTGTCCCGTTGTCAGTAGTCCTGTTGTCCCGTCGATTAGTTTTTTGTTTCGAATATCCACTAAAATATTGTGAAATTCTAAGAAATCGGCGCCCAGTATTGGTTGTGTAATATCCGCTATAATGAATGTCCATCGGTACGGTCGTCTCATGTTCAGGTCTAGTGTCAGCGTTTTGTCGCCATATGTTTTAATTTGTGTTCCGTTGGCTGCGTATAATTTATAAGTATTATCTATTATGTTGTATATGCCTCTTTTTGGGATAACAGATATGTTAGCGCCTGTGTCCACCAAAAATCGGTACCCACTTTTTCGGTCGGTAACGCATAGGCGGTTTGACGGTAGTATAGCGCTGACGACCGCCTCTGTCAACGCTGGACTTAGTTTTCCGACGGTGACTTCCAGTTGCAGGGCTTTTCACAGTTTCTTGCCCTATTTCTGTATCGCAGATGGTACTTGCATAACCAGTTCGGACTGTCCGGTGTAATGCGTGGCGGGCGAGTGCGCGATCGGGATCTTGATCTTGACTGGTTTCGGCCACGATGGTGTCCACGTTTATTATTGACCTCAGACCTTAGGGCGGCTACCTCTAGAGACAACTTATTGATTTGAGATAGTAATTCTGTCATAATGAGGGGTTGTGTGCTGGCGACTTCATTGACTTCGCTGCGGTTGTGGGTGTTTTCCATGATCTTATCGGCTATCGCGGCTAGGTTGTCTAACTGTTGGTCTTGACTCACGGTTAGTACGGCGCTCACGTGGGGTGGGAGTCTTGCGGTCCACAGGTTGAGTAGTGTTTTATCGGCAACTTTAGCGTTTTGTGCGAGTTCGCGCATGCGGCGCAACAGTTGAGAGGGTTTCTGATCGCCGAGCTCGATTTCATTCACTAGTTTTCGGAACTGTTTTTCTTCGGATTCCTCATACACTGACAAAAGTCTTTCCTTGATGGTGTTGTACTTGTTGGTGCTGGGAGGTGCGACAAGTATGTCGGTGACTTGACGAACTGCGTCCTTGCCTAGTTTCGTGACGACTAGGCTGAATTTCACGTCGTCTCCCTGTTTTTGTGGTGCCATGATCGTTTCAAATTGGGCAAACCACACCCTGGGCATTTCGGTCCAAAATTCAGGTATTTTCGAGGATATGCTGATGGTAGCCAGTTCGCCGCTCGCTCCGCCGGTGCATCCACTTGTGGCCATGATTGAGTATTTATTTCTGCGTCGGAATCACGTCGGAATCACGTCGGGATCACGTCGGGATCACCACTTGTGGGTGCGTGTAAATGAGAAGGCTGTTTTTACGTGACTAAAATCATATTTATTTTTGTAATAATAAAGCGCATTTTACATAATGTGCGCATCAGCACGTGACCTACTTATTTATGCTTAAACATGTACTCCACAATAATTTAATTTTAACCTAGTTTAAGTTTAATAAGGTTAAGCGAATATTGTTTTTCCTTTATTTATGTTTACCACGTAGAAGGTAATTTTTCCATTTTATAGCCACATTAGTTTTGTATAAGCGAATTGTCATTTTACTGGGACATTTCCCTTCCATTTATTCCTGTGTAGACGAACTAACACAATTTTTTACTTAAAATCACCTCAACCTGTGATTGGAAGACATATTTTACCAACAACACGTTATTGTGACGTTATGTAGTTCAAATAATTAGGTAAAGAAATCGATTATACAAGAAAATCAGTAATTGTATTTATTGCAAATAAACAGCAAAATATCCAGCGTTTTGCTGTAACTATTAACAAAAACAGTAAAACCATAATCCAAAAAATTTCCTTGCTCTCCAAATTTCAATTTTTTTTATTGCAGACAGTAAGTAAAGCTTTGCTTATTTCCTTATTTTTTTAACAGCCCCAGTTTGAGTTTTAAAAATCATTTAAAAATAAATTATATTGTGAACCTATATTATATATTCTAGGTTTTGCAAGGACGCGATTTTTTTTTGTTTATTTGGAATAGAAAACAGCTGTGTACAGAAGTTGATATAAGACAGTCTTACAAATAAAGGCTAAATTATACACAACCAACAACACTATTCACAGGTTAAGTAAAAAAAAAGGAAGTAGATGCTAACAGAAACAGAGGTGGATACAAATAAATAAAAAAGTATACTCAGTGCTACTAAGTAATTAACTAACTAAGCAATCAGTCATCGTTATCTCTACAGTAGTAATATGTTATATGTAAACTCTTTATTGCAGAATCCTACTCATTAGAAGGGAAATATAGCTCAGTAACTAAAGTACTACTTAAAGTTAAACATTTAAACATTTAGTTGTTCTAACATTATCAAGTCCCTGCGGATTGAACTCTTAAATTTGTTGATAGATGAAGAGAAAATATCAACGTGTGTGAAATTATCGTTGTAGCTAGAAGTAATACGTCTAAACGGAGAACGTACACCGGCATTAGTTTTACAGTTGGCAGTAACAAAAAGTTTATGGGGATTAACAGCACGCTGAGAATGTGAAGGAACACGGAAAGCCAAATGTTTGATCAGAGCAGGACAGTCCAATTTATTATTACACAATTTATACAAGAACATGACGTCCATTAATGTCCTCCTAGAATGAAGCGATAATAAAGAGAATCTGGATTTAAGAGCTGTGTATGAAACCTTCTTTTTAAAACATCTGTAGCTTAAAAAGCGGAAGAATTTCCTTTGGACGATTTCAATTTTTTCAGTGTACTTGTTATACAGAGGATTCTATATTTGTGAGGCATACTCAAGGTGAGGACGTACTAAAGAATTATATAGATGAATATAAGTCGATGACTTTTAAAATCACGACACGTTCGCATGACAAAACCATAACAGGAATGACTTCCATGTAGAGATTTGAAAATTATGATCCTAAAAAATTCATCAATTTTGAAATGACTTTTTTAACGTCCAGAATTGGCAGTCAATTTGAAACTTCATCTGGCAGATGCAAATGCATCTAAAACTACCTTTTGTATTGTATTTGCATCAGAAGTTTCCATACCGGTAATGATTGAGTTTTTTCGGAGCCATGGCACAAATTAGGTTCAATCTAATCATCACTATCTCTGCCTACTTGACTTTCGGCTTGTTCCTGTTTTCAATTCAAAATTTTGATAGCTTTGAGAATTGTATTCGATGCGTTTATTGAATACCATTATGTCATTTGATACTTGAATCTCAAGTGGATGTGCATTCAAATTTTAAAGCAACATCTCATTCATATCAATATAAAATTATACGTTATAAAAATTACTTTCATCCATGACATAAATAATAATGAGGGAAAATTTCAGGAACTTGGACCATGAGTAAATACAAATATTCAACAATAAAGGTTTCCACAAAAGTTTCTTTCCATAAATGTTAACCTCGAATGTAAAATTATTTACTTTCATATTGTTTTGTAATTTTTTGTCCATTTTACATGTCATATTGTTGTTTTTTCAAAATAAATATACGTTATTTCACAGTATGAATTATCAACCGATTTGTTCAACCAGAAACATATTCAATTAATTACTATATTTCCCTGAGTTACTTCTTTGTGGTTTACTGATAACATTTGCCATAACCTAATTAGTACAACGCACAACACCGCTAATGATGGTACGTTGACCCAGAAACCTTCTGTCACTATCAAAAAGAACAAAGAGTTCAATTTTTTTGAATAAAATGAAACACTGATTAATACTATCAGATCTTTAATAACTAATAACTAATCTTTAATAACTAATTCACATGCGTACCGCATAACCTAATGATAACAATTGTATGTCTTTTGCAGTCAAGTGGGAGCGAAGTTCAAAGTACATGTTAATATTCAATCTAATGGTTAACAAGGAAAGCAAAACATTATTCAAAAAAATATAGTATTTTGGAGTTTGGATACTGAAATTCCGTTGCTGTCTGATTTTTATCACTGTTGACACTACTGATACAAATCCTGTCATCACTAGTTGGTACAGACACATGTCAATCGCACAAAATGCTGCAGTTCTTTCAATACCGAGGTCGCAGTGGACGACAAATGGACCGGGCCCAGGCTGGTTAGTCTGCAATGCTTCCAGAAAATGATGATGGTTTTGCCTATTGACGGCCAGGAAAAAATCGAGGAAAAAATTCGGGTGCGGACTAATATTTTCTGACCATTCCATGTACTCGATGTGGTGTATTGTCCTTGAATCTCCAGTTTATTTTCGAACAACGATCAACGTTGTGAGGGTGTACTGGGATTCCACTGCAATACTGTCTTCTTTGATGACAAAGTCCTTCAATATCGTATGATCTTGGTTGACGTGAAAATACTGAAGGCATTTGTGCTCTGATGTCTTGGTACCGTTCAGCATGACAATCACCCGAGAGTTTTTCTGCTAGACCATGTTCCAAACATCATCGAACGTTGTGGCCATTGGTTGTTGTGTTGCGATACATTTTTTTCTCAAGTCAAACCCATTTATATAATTGGCGTTGATGTAGTCTGAACGTTGGTGAGATTCCAAAATCACCCGAGTGATGTCCCAGGATGGGTAATCCAAGCTGCGATTCTTCTTCTTGTTTTTAGGAAGTCGAAAGTTGTTACAGGTGCCTTTTTTTATTTTATTTTAACTTAATGCACTAAAGTACATGGGCGGACTTAATGCCTAATGGCATTATCTACCAGTCTACCTTAGGGTGATTGGGAGATGTACGTGGTAGGTGCATATCACAAATATAAGGAATTACTTTAAAAACTATGAAACTACATGAACAAAGGAAAATAACTGTAATACCTAATAAATATATAATCAAATGCATACATGTACTTACATAAAGTAATTATAATAAATATACATACATGCAATATGAATATACATAACTATAATAGATATATAAACACATAATATAAGAATGAAGAAGTCAGCTTGAATCATATAACAGCTTCAAAAAGTGACACCGTACTCTGTGTTTGAAGGAGTTACGGCTGGGGGACCTTCTAATTTCCACAGGTAGGGAGTTCCACATCAACACCGTCTGCACGGTGAAACTTTGGTGATAAAAGCCCGTGCGGTGGATGGGGCATTGCAGGAGAAGGTTATTTTCTGAACGCAGCAGCCGACTGTGTCCTTCACAGACGAACTGGAAGCGCTCCCTGAGATAGTTCGGGGCATGTGGCCCCGTCAGCACCGAGTACAGGGTACACAGTGCACGTAGACTGCGCCGCTGCCTGATAGGGAGCCACTTCAGTTTTTGACGATAGGCAGACACATGATCATACTTCCGCAGACAGAAAATGAAACGTATGCAGTTGTTCAACAGTCGATCGAGTTTGTTAAGAAAGTCGGCATTAAGATCCAAATAGCATACGTCACCATAATCTATCATTGGAAGTATGAGTGTCTGCACTAACATGATTTTTGTCCGGATGGGCAAGAAGTTTTTCAGGCGCGAGAGTGCCCGCAACGTCCCAACCACTCTCTGGCTGATGCTGGCGATGTGCGGCGCCCAGCTAAAGGAGGAGTCGACGTGTAGCCCAAGATTTTTGACTTTTCCACTAAATGGAATGACCGAGTCATCATATACCAAGTTCGGCAACGTCGACCTATCCAGCCTCGCTAAAAGCCGCGAACTACCCACCACCAACGCCTGGCACTTGGACGCATTGACCTCGACACCAAACCTTCTCGACCAATTTCGAACTGCTTCGAGGTCCCTGTTAAGGTCCGCGATAGCTTGAGTGATGCCGTCACCGCTCTTACTGATGTACAGCTGCAGATCGTCGGCGTATAGATGGTATGAGCAATGGAGTTCCTTGGTGTAAGCAGTATGCTATTTTGTGTGGTTTTATTGGATTATTTGTTGGCGCAGTGCGTGGTCTGACTCGATCACGCCACTTTTGTGCGTTGCTAGCTCACTGAGTCATCAACACCTGCGCGCTCGCCCCACCGGGCGGAGCACCTATAAAAGGAAACGTTCGCCCCTCTTCGAGGCAGAAGCGAGTTAGCCGTTGTACAGTGAAGGAAGGGAAGTTTTGCTGATGGGGACATTCGTTGCTGGGCAGTTGAGGAGAGTAGTCGTGTCCTAAGAAAGTTTCCTTTGGACAGAACAACGCTTCAATTGTTTCTTTTGATGCGAGGCTTGGGACGGCTGTGAGGGGAGTAGGGAGGCCGTTCGGGCGTGTAGCCCATATTTTCCCAATGATGAGTCCAACCTCTGAAAGTGTTTCTGATTTTTATTGGTCATGTACATTGGTGACGCTTACATCTCAGAAGCGGGATTGAACAACGCATAAACGCGTAAGTAACACGCCCTAATCATTTTGTTTCCTTTTGATGTAGATATTTCATGATTAATTCGACACAACTGGAAAAAGCGACCAATTATAAAAGGGAATCACTATGAAGGTAACTGTTTTTAGTAATTTTTATAATTCTACATTTTGGCAGAGCTATTTTTACAACTATTATGTACAATTCGTAGAATAGTCCTTCTTTTACATAGAATGACGTAATCGATGTCTTAAAATACCAACTCGGTACCTGTACATACGTAAACGTACATTTTTGAACAATAATTATGAGTGCTTTGAAATTTTCTCTCTACCTACATTCAATCTATGATCGAGAACAAAACTGTTACCGAGGGAATAAAATATGGTGGCACCGGATTACTCGAACTGTGTGTAGGGGTTTCTTAAAGGGGGCCCGAAAATTGGTTATTTTTGCGCTAGGAGTAGCCGTTTTGAAGATATGACCACTTTTAAAAACGCCTTATACATTTTCATTATAGTTTTCTAGTTTGAATTTTGTTTGTTTTGTGATGTTGTTAGCAAGGCGAGTAGATAAGTAAGACACCGAATCTGGTTAACTACTACTGTTTATTTAAATTCAGGGGAGCTTAAATACTAATTATGACGTAGGTAGGATTCGTGTTACATGTTATGGATGGAGGCACGAAAATGGTGTCAAGCTTCTGTGAATATAATATGATATTACTGAATTAATTTGATATATTCCTTTCCATATAAGAAGACACGTGGACTCATTTCATAGAACCGATCTTGAAATGTTACCTGATATTATTTGAAGATATTATTTAATATTCTAGTTATATTTAATACCTACCCTACCTACACTACAGTTTGTTCTAGATTGAATACATTCGTAACGTAACTGTAATTTTATTAGCAGAAAGAATGGATGTTTGTGTTTTTTTTTTTTTTTTGTGAGTTTCAGAGAACATGCAGCAAAATGATGAAGCGTCGAGCAGACGTTTGGCTGCCCCACCGGTGGCAGCAGGGTTAGAGAGACGGTGGCGCAGCCGCATTCATGGCCGACCTCGAGGTCGGGGCGGGCACCGCAGTCGCGGCCCAAGACCCCAGAAGCGTGGATGATCAATAGCGAGGTCAAGGACAAGGTCAAGGGTTTGGCCTTCTGAAGATCTACGCAACAGCCGTGAACGTTACACAAACCTGCAAGTAACGGTCAATGTCATGGACCGGGCAGGCGAGTTTAGTGCTGGTAACGGTCAAAGTCATGGACCGAGCACAAAAATGATTCTGCAGGTAACGGTCAATGTCATGGACCGGGCAGGCGAGTTTAGTGCTGGTAACGGTCAAAGTCATGGACCGAGCACAAAAATGATTCTGCAGGTAACGGTCAATGTAATGGACCGGGCAGGCGAGTTTAGTGCTGGTCACGGTCAAAGTCATGGACCGAGCACAAAAATGATTTTGCAGGTAACGGTCAATGTCATGGACCGGGCAGGCGAGTTTAGTGCTGGTCACGGTCAAAGTCATGGACCGAGCACAAAAATGATTCTGCAGGTAACGGTCAATGTCATTGACCGGGCAGGCGAGTTTAGTGCTGGTCACGGTCAAAGTCATGGACCGAGCACAAAAATGATTCTGCAGGTAACGGTCAATGTCATTGACCGGGCAGGCGAGTTTAGTGCTGGTCACGGTCAAAGTCATGGACCGAGCACAAAAATGATTCTGCAGGTAAAACCTGGGGTACCAAGCCACATGTCATGATGTGGATATACAAAGCAATCATAATTCCAAGAGTAACATACGGAGCAATTGTCTGGTGGCATAAAACCACCATACAAGCAAACAGGAATGAACTAGCGAAAGTACAAAGACTGGCAACCCTAATGATCACAGGAGCGATGAGAACCACTCCATCAGCTGCCTTAGATGTATTATTGGGATTGCATCCTCGGGACTTGGAAGTTAAAAAGAGAGCTATGGAGCAATGGCATAGGATGAAATAGAAAGAGAACTTCATGAATAAAGGACACACCATATGGAGAGAAGTTGTCAATGATACTTTCTAATAATGACCTCATCAGGAAAAAAAAGTAATCTTTGACAAAAAAATACAGGATCAATATAGGAGCTAGAGAAAGCTGGAGCTTGGACATACAAGATCCAAAGATAGTGTGTTACACTGACGGCTCCAGGAAAGAAACAACAAAACTATCAGGACTGGGAATACTTATCATGAACCAGATAGACGGCCAAGTTACCATGCACCTGGGAAGATGCGCTAGCGTTTTCCAGGCTGAGGTGCTTGCTATTACAGAGGGAGTTAGAATCATAGACAGCATGATCACTGAAAACAAAGAGAACATCATAATATAGTGATAGCCAGGCTGCTTTGAAGGCACTAAACAGAGCCGAAACTAACTCGGCCCTAGTAACAGAATGTAAGGAGGCTATTAACGCCTTAGCCAAAAAGACTAAAGTTACCATTGCCTGGGTGCCGGGGCACGAAGGACATATAGGTAATAAGATTGCAGACGAGCTAGCAAAGAAAGGGGCCGATGAGACATTTATTGGCCTGGAACCCAGGTTACCTATATCAAGTAAAATCAGTAAAGGAATAATAAGCAAGATAACAGAAGAAGCCAATTTAAGATGGAAGCACAACAAACAGTGCCGCCAGGCAAAAATCTTCCTAAAGACATATGAAAAAAGAAAGTCGAAGCAACTTCTAAAGCTAAATAGAAAGGACATGAGGATTGTAGTGGGTCTGCTCACGGGACACTGTCCCTTGAACCGACACCTAGCAATAATGGGCCTAAAAAGGGATCCCACATGCCCAAAATGTGACAAGGAGGAAACAAGTCTCCATTTCCTGACTGAGTGTCCAATGTACGCGCTGGTAAGATGGGAGACAATAGGCATGGATGAGGTAAAAGAAGAACAAATACAAGAGCTTAACATAAAGGATATAATCGGGTTTGCTAAAGCTTCGGGTAGGTTCAAAGAGGTGGAACTGTCAGTGCAGAGGTAAAACTCATGCGTTGTTGTGGGGAATTGGGTGAAATGGTCCCAAATAAGTGTCAGTGTCATGGACCGGTCAATGTCATGGACCGGACAGGCGAGTTTAGTGCTGGTCAAGGTGAAAGTCATGGACCGAGCATAAAAATGATTCTGCAGGTTACGGTCAATGTTATGGACCGGGCAGGCGAGCTTAGTGCTGGTAACGGTCAGGGTCATGGACCGAGCACAAAAATGATTCTGTAGCCAAAGTCAGGGGCTGGAAAGTAACGGTGAGTCGGTGAGTCTGGACGTGAGCAATAAAGCCTAAGTGCGGCATTGTCGTCGAAGAGCACGCCATGGCCACCTTGGGTAACAGGAAAAAGCCGGCGATAGGACGAGAAAAAAAAAATAGGACTTTCAAGTGAAGTTAGTATGAGTGATGTTAGTATGGTAACATTGGATTTGCTATTGCAGAGTGAGAAACTACAAATGTAGTAAAAGTTAATATTATAGTTTAGATTTGGTATTTGAGTATGAGATATTGATGTTACAGTGTTTGAAGTTGGTATACAATGGGAAATCAGTATTATATTAAGAGAAGTCAGAATTGTATTAAGGGCAGTAAACCTAGTACTGTACTCTTTGGTAAATGTTAGCACGGTATTGACAATGAACAAATAAATAAATCTGTAAAAAAAAAAATAATGACCCATTTGGACAAGTATTGCCAAAAAGTCCAAAAGTATTGTTTTCAGCCATATTTTTGTTTAAACTCAACATAGACATACCGCGAGGACGCGATCTGTGAGTCAGTATGGCCGAATGTAAGCAGTATGCTATTTTGTGTGGTTTTATTGGATTATTTGTTGGCGCAGTGCGTGGTCTGACTCGATCACGCCACTTTTGTGCGTTGCTAGCTCACTGAGTCATCAACACCTGCGCGCTCGCCCCACCGGGCGGAGCACCTATAAAAGGAAACGTTCGCCCCTCTTCGAGGCAGAAGCGAGTTAGCCGTTGTACAGTGAAGGAAGGGAAGTTTTGCTGATGGGGACATTCGTTGCTGGGCAGTTGAGGAGAGTAGTCGTGTCCTAAGAAAGTTTCCTTTGGACAGAACAACGCTTCAATTGTTTCTTTTGATGCGAGGCTTGGGACGGCTGTGAGGGGAGTAGGGAGGCCGTTCGGGCGTGTAGCCCATATTTTCCCAATGATGAGTCCAACCTCTGAAAGTGTTTCTGATTTTTATTGGTCATGTACATTGGTGACGCTTACATTGGTGATGAAATTTATGAAAACAGAGAATAGGATTGGTGAGAGAATTCCACCTTGAGGTACTCCAGTTGACAGCTCGCACCATCCAGACTCCGAATCTCCACACCGCACTGACTGACGACGCCCACAAAGGTAAGAAGCAAACCAGTCAATAGAAGAAGAAGAAAAATTTAAGTGAGAAAGGATAGAAAGAAGAATTTGATGGTCAACTGTGTTGAAGGCATTTGAGAAGTCAATGAGAGCAAGTACAGAGAGTTCGGTGGCATCCATCGCACGACGCATGTCGTCAGTAACCTTAATAAGAGCCGTGACCGTGCTGTGACCCGGGCGAAAGCCCGACTGAAAAGGACTAAGGAGATGGTTTGTTGAAATGTAGGTAGAGACCTGCTTATGCACACAGGCTTCCAATACCTTAGAAAGAAACGGTAGAATAGAGATCGGACGGAGATGACTAGGAAGTTCGGGTTTGGAAACTTTGGGAAGAGGTAACACATACGCCTTTCGCCACAGAGTTGGAAACTGACCGCTTTCTAGTGAAAAATTGATGATGTGCACAAGGTAAGGAAGAATTTGGTCGAGGATTGTGACTATCATGAACCGTCCAACATTGTCAACGCCTACAGCCTTGGACTTGATGGCCGACACACATTTGCGAACCACGTCTTCCTCCACAGCAGCGAAGACAAACGGGCTCGATCTCATCGCGGGAAGCGAAGATACAAAAGAAATGGTGTCAGTTTTAACAGCAGCAGGTAGGACTTTGGAAGTAGAAAAATGATCGTTTATGTCATCAAGAGAGATGTCCTTCGGTGTAAAGACATTACGTGTCCTGCCAATGCCTAAAGTGCCGAGAAACTTCCAGATGTCAGCCGGCGATGAGTTCGAGAGGTTCTCATGAATGTAGCGCCGTTTAGCACGCCGCACCATCTGGTTGCACTGGTTCCTAGCAATTTTAAAGGCATCCCAATTTTCCTCACAACGATCTCTCTTGAATCTTCGGAAAGCCCTATCCCTACGCCTCATAGCCATTTGTATTCCTCGCGTGATCCATGGAGCTGATGGACGCTTAACGCGGACCCGCCTAATAGGGGCATGGGTGTCATACAAATTGAGCACCTTCTTATTGAGAATGCTGACCTTCTCATCCACCGTTTTGGCATCAATTAAATCGCTCCATTGAAGCTTCGAGGCATCTAGCCGCAGCTTGTCAACATCCATCCTCTTGTAACTCCGCAGCGACAAGACCCTCGGGGGCACCTTTGGCACCTTCAAGGTGTAACTAATGAAGATAAGGTCGTGACGAGAGAACCCAGGAGCCGTATGCTGACCACACTCGAGGACAAGCTGCGGAGCCGCAGTCAAAACTAAGTCAAGCCATGTGTCGTCGGAAGTAATGTTATGGTGAGTGGGTGCCAATGGAAGCACGCGAAGGCCAGCAGACTCAACAATGTGCATAAGACTGCGAGTGCGAGAATCATCCACCGACATGAGGTCGGTATTAAAGTCACCCATGATAATTTGATTGGTGTAGTCTGCGCTTACCAATTCCAAAGCTGCCTCAAGATCAGAAAAATAATTGGTAGCAGGTGGACAATATACCACACCCAAGACTGCCTTTGACCCACTCAAGGAAATCTCCAGGAAGATGAATTCTGCCGAAGCTGAATAGTCAGATTTGGACAGAGTCAAAGGTTTGTAACTAATGTCCGCCCTTAAGTATATAGCCACCCCCCCTCCCCCCTTGCCGACACGATCATTACGGATAAGCACGTATCCCGGAAGTGCACATGAAGTGGAAGGCAGGTTTGGCTTCAGCCAACTCTCAGACACTAGAATAGCATGCACATTACAATTTAGGAAAGCATCCAGCAAATCATTATAATGACAGGGTATGCTTTGGGCATTTATGTGACATACATTAAAACTATTGGTGCGATCATGGAACTTATCCCGAACAAAGTCGCCCAGGGTCCCCGCCGAAGTGGAGCCGAAGCTGCTGTTACACGAGTGAAAAGAACTATCATCATTAGCTGACAAAAAACTATTTTCTTCATCCATATAATAATAATAAATATACAATATTATATATATAATAATTATAGTATATAAAATAAAAATATATTAGTTAAATAAGTTTGTTTTAAAAGTGCAACCTGTAAGTGTTTCATTCTACACCACCCGCCAGCAGACTTCACAATATTAATACAAAAAAACTTTTTTTTAAACAAAGAAAACAAAATACAAGACTCCGAGCCGAAAACAGAATTAAGCATAAAAGACATGGCTGAATAAATATTGATTCCAGTGCCTTTGCCAGAGTTATCAAAAACAATGTCTAAATGTCACTCACTTTAAATGTCACTTGGAAAATAATTTACAACCTAATTTGAGTTATATTAATACCTTCATTAAAAGTATTTGTGATAAATTTTTAATACCTTCATTAAAAAGTTAAATCCAAACGAATGAACCGCGAAAATAAATCGGCCCGGAGTTATACACTGAGTAACAGGGTCGCAACAAGGCTCGATACACTAAGAAAAAGGGCTAAACAAAACACAAACTTATAACGTGGACTATTTTCTTCTTTAAGAACCTCCGGAGCCTTTTCCTGCGTTTGGTCCCTTTACTGGCTGCGGGAACTTCACGAGCAAAGGAGCTAGCTCTTCCGACGAGGTCAGCTTATGTCGCTGGCTATCCGGGGCCTTCAAGTGTGTTCTCCTCCAGTGTTCTTGAAAAAGTATTTCTACGTTCTGAATGTTTTGTGCTCTTCGCAGATAATCACCAGCTGTATAAACTGCTGCAAGGTCGACAGCCATCGTTGCAGAAGTCAGAGAACCAGACAAACACAGAAGACGTGCGACCACTACGAATGCTGTTTCTATACTGACTTCTTACGCACGTTAACTGACTAATTGAATTTTGATAAGTATATTTCCTTGTGATTGAGTCCTATGGTTTGCGGTTAGTTATATAAATAAATTTTCCTGTTGATAGTAGAAGGACAATAACACACAAGTAAAGTTGAGTTAAGGAAATCGCTCATAAAGGAGGGAGAGGCAAAAAGGCACACCTCAAGAAAACCATTTAAATATTCTAAAAAAAGTTGTTCTAAATTATAATTAGTTTAATAAACTCTTTCATTTTCTGGTTGATTCTATGAATCCGAGGAAAACAAATCAATTATGAAAATTAGATACAACAAATTCCTCAATTAATATATTTCGCAAAGAAGATCGTAATATTTACCCTGAATTTTCGTCTCTCTCATTTGTGCCCAAAATTATTTCGGCTTTCTAATTTTAGACGGCTTGAGTAGGCGGCCTTACCCCACCCTCCCCTACCAATTATTAGAACGAGTTTATTTAAAATTGATAAATGGAACAATTTTTGACTATCCTCCATTGAATGGTCAGTTGTAGGTGAATTATATAAAACAAATGACATCAAGGGAACGAATAAGGAAAAAACTAAGATGATAGATAGATAGATAGATAGATAGATAGATAAAAACATTTATTCACATAATCACAGCACACGAACAATCAACATAAAGCATTACAACTCACAAAAATAAATTGAACATGGAACACAACACAAACAAGTACAAAATTAGGTAATCAGACAGGTTAGAGAGAGAGAGAGAGTCGTGTACTGTGCCGGTGAATGGGCTTTGGCTCAGCTTAATGTTACAGCAGAGCTGCAACGCTAATAATTCTGCCAATACCCAGAGCATTCGAAACGCACCTAGATACGACGAATATACATATGCTTTATTAGAGATAAATTATGTAATGTAAAGTATAAAATATTAACAGAGAAAAAAAAAAGAATAAAAGAGGTATATACAAGAAATTACCTCAGATACATAAATAAATAATTGGATTGTGGTATGATAAATTAAAACAATAATTATATAAATCAGTGTATTTTAAAATAGAAGGCCAATTTTTTTCCGGATAGTAGTTTTTTTATATAAGTTTTTGTTTTGAAATCAAATTTTCTTTAAGTTTGCACTTAAATGTCACGAGTGAATCACTGGACCTTGTATTTTTTTAATAATTCAATTGTTTAAACAATTCTTTTTATTAAAACTACGTAGTTATTTAATTTTCTGATTCTAATCGTTCAGAATACCACTCAATTGGACAATTGAAAAGAAATGAAAATCTTTGTCACGTGATTGAGATCGTAGTTCGGATATTGAACTACTACTCGATGATACAAGTGTTAGAAAAAAAACAATTGTGTTATTAATGAAAAAATATTGGTCTAATGACTCAATGCTTGAATGTCTCTGCTGTCTGATTTCCAATGTAGCTTGTGGCACTGATACTAAGTTCGTATGCAATATTGGATACATGCAGACATCGATGGCACAGAAAGTGGCAGCTCTTTCAGTGCCAGTGCTGCTGTAAACAATTATCGGCCTTGGAGGTAATTTCCGATTCTTTGATGCTTCATTGAGGAAATGCTGCTGCATTTTGTTGACCGATAACACGAAGTCAAGAAACGTTGCTACATCAGCAATCTCTCCTTTTGGCTGGTTCCGGAACATGAGGTGGTACACTGTTCTTAGTTGTCTGGTGCTCACATTGTAAACATTGATGATCGTTTCGATGAAAGTTTGATGCACAATGATTTCGGTGACACTTATTTTCAATCCGAATAATGCTAAATCGTCGCTGGCCGAAAACACTGGAACTATCTCGAGGTCATTGAGCATCGCAATCACTTTGGTCTTCTCCTGCCAGACCATGCTCCAGAAGTCTCCAAGCGTGCTGTTCATTGGTTCTTGAGTGACTATGAACTTGCTAGGATAACTGAAGCTATGAACATAGTTTGCATGGATAAAGTTCGAATTTTCTTCTGCTGTTAGCAAATGCACTCGGGAGCTGTCCCAGCATTTGATGCCCCGAAACCGAGTCTTCTTGATATTTTTCGATTTCTCACATTCCTCGCTAGTACCTAATATTCTCTTCGTGATAATGGTTTTGTGCTCCTGCGAAATCCTTTTAACGTATTCTAATTCAGATATAGCCACTTGCTGTAAGTAATCACCCGCGTTGTAACTTTCAAAGAGATCAGAAGTCATCACGAGATCTTAAACTTTGTTTAGAGAAGAACAAACTTGTTGTCACAATGAATAATCGCATCAGACTGAGCTCTTTCAGTTGGATCAGCGTCTTGATTATTGCTCTTATCAGAGACAGGTCATTCGGTTCATTAATGCGTCCTCTCTTTAACAGCGATAGTATGCAGTAATAGTTTGTTTATTGTAAACAAAAACGTGGTCCAATCAAAATGCTCCTCGATGTGCAGTTATCAACAAACTGTTACCGAGCCGCATGTTAAAGTTCGAATTACCTTTTGCTGTTGGCAAACGCACTCGGCAAATGCATCATTTTCATTGATACACTCAATTGAACAGAGAAGAACAAAGTTGGTATCACAAAGAGTAGTTCCGTAAGAATCGCCAGCTTGTTTGTACGTAGTAATTCACAGTAGTCTATTGTGAGTAATATTCATTGATCTGTGATCGCATGTTTGTATTTCACTAGACACTAGTCTTAATGCCATTTTGAATCACTCTAGTGTTAGATCCTAAAGACCGATCAACTTTTTTTGAAGAATTAACTGCATTAAAACATTGTTAATTATACAGTCGACGCTCTCTGTATTTGACCGCTCTCTGTATTTGACCATATTCTTTTCCTATATTTCACACTTTTACGCTTCTACGTATGGTCCATGTTAACCGCGAAACCGGTTTTTATTACGAAGGATTTGACTTTACGATTGAATTTACGGAAAATACTGTTAGAAGTTCGGTAAGTGACAAGACATGATTTATGCTTTCTACGAATATATTTTATTGCTGTTAAACTCTTTAATGTTTGGAATGAACTATTTTCAGTGTGAAAATCAACATGTTACATGTATATTACTTCAATTTCAATTTTATGTAAGTCTAAAAATCATTTACAGTGGTAATACGCATACTTGTACTGCTTCATCAACACCGTGGGGATAAGGTGCGCATCAAAATATTTTGACCAAATCACAATGAAAAATCTAGAAAAGTATGTATAATATATACAATTGCCCAACGATACTTCAATTAGGATATTTGAACACTTATAAAGTATCAAGAAGTAATAGCAGACAACTTCTTCTTGACATAGACTTCAAGCAATTGGTAACACAGAGTATAGTTTTCCAAACGGTTCATGAATCCATATTTTTGCTGCCGTACTTTCTTCAGAACACTTGCCACACATAGAGTTCCCGTTTTCTCGAATTCCGCAACACATATATCAAATACGCAAAACACTGCTGAGCTACTGAGCCCGTCCAGGCACTGCAAAATCATAGGAGCAGTTTTCTTGCCAGCTTGTCTCTCCAACTGAAGGCACAAGTCTTTCACGTTGCAATAAAAATCTATGAATACATCCAGCTGATGGGAAAAGTTGTCCTGTGGCCACGCGGTGTATTGACAGTGGTAAATTCTGTGCTCGTGGCCAGACTGGTCGGCCAGACTCAGCAAAGTCAGCTTGTAGTGCGGTTTCACACAAATCCCCAAAGTCTTTATCTCAAACTTATCGCACAATGTCACACAACCCTCATCCGGTAACAAATTCTGGTTACTCCTCTTGTCACTGAATCGATCCATCATCACAATGACTCGCACTTTGTATTTCCACACGATTTCCCAAAATTTTCCGCGGACATTTTCTTGCAGGCTTTTGATGCAAATATACTTCCGCTCAGTTTCATAACCGTCGACGAAAGTGGCGCCGAGGACAGTCTCGTTACTTTTGAGTTTTACGCGACGATGAAGATGGCGCTCAAACTGAATATCACCTCCGTTTTCACTCTTATTTTCATCCTGGATTGAAGTTTTCAGTAGTTTTTCTTCTCGCTTGGGTACTATGGAATCATATTCCGCTATGACACTGGTTAATGAGTCACGTTTGCTCATGAAACGTAGAAAATCTTTTCCATTCATAGGCAGAATGAATGTCTCCATTTTTCTGTAAAAACATAAAACTTTAAACACTTCTTCATTGATAAATTTTTAGTAAGATCTATAGTTGTTTAGAGACTACGTAATGATTGAATCAACTCACCTCACATATGATTCAGCAACAGTTAATCACTCATCAACAGCTCTGTTCAAACTGATTACCATGGTCCGGTGTTAGGACTTTTAAACTCGGCACTCTGCTATCGTAGTTTATTGCGCACAAGTTATTGTAATTATCCTAATTGGGTCGACCGTTTTGTCGTTAACATACATTTCGTATCGTAAGTATTGTGGTCGTGACGTAAAACCTGTTTGTAGTAAATGATTTAGGGCGAATTTAATCTTCTATCACTACTGGACATTGGGTGCCGCCCCATTACTGAAACCATCAATGAATTACGTAGAACCTTTTAGAAAATTAATTAAAAGCTATTCTAGTTCTTGGAACTTATGATGCTACAGATAAAAAACCATTTCTACTAGATTATTTATTTAATGTCTTACAAATTAGGAAATCTCATTACATTTTATGCAGTTTTTCTTAAATAGACTAGGCCCATCGAAATCGTCACCATCGACTTTATTGTAGTGCTCTGTACATTTTGTAAATGCTTTTAATCCTGCTTCATGTAAGGTGGAAGTATATCCCAGACCATGCTGATATCTTTATTTGCAAGATTCAGGATAAATGTCTTGTCCAAACAAGCGATATCTTTAGGATGCATTTTTGTGAGAGTTTGCAGCTGGTAGAAAAGCTGCCGATATTTCAAGTAACGAACCAGTTTTTCATTTTTTGAACCGCTTCAAACGCACATGCGTGGTTACTGGTATATGTGTGCTTCTCTATGAACAAGCACGGCTCATCCGGATCAAAGGAAGACAGGCAATTGATAAGTGGCATCTTCATCAGATCAATGATCGGCGACTGATAACACGTGATTTTTTCAAGCCACCGTTTCTCCTATTCACCCAACACGTAAACGTACGCTTTGTTCTTGACCAGATCCATAAGTTTTTTTTTTCAGAGTTGAGTAAAAGGTTGATCTTTCTTCCCATTCAATGGTGCATCAGCCAAAAGTTTGTAGTCTCCGAGATCTTGACTTGGTTGCTGAACTCTGCTGGTGGCTTGAACATCTCCAACATAGCAGTGTCCAATCCCTCGGTCAGTGAAATGGCGGCCAGTTCTTTGATGATAAAATCATTATTTTCGGTATAGAAGCCCTTGAAATCAATAAACAACTCCATCTTGTGAACTAGTGAAGTTGAACCAAGTAACAACCAGTCCAACTGACATGTAACTGATGAAACTTTCAATAGCAATCGCCTTTTATATTATTGACCCCTATCACCGTGGTATATGATGATTAATTTCAAACCACAATCCAATACATACAGAAAACAATGAAATTAGTGTATAAAATCGCCAGTAATGAGTCAACTTTATGAGTGTGGTTCATTGTTATTATCAGTTTCTCCAGTTTTACACCCTAATATGGAGTTGTTTTCCTGTAGGTTATTGTTCATTATCCTTCATGACGACTATGACTAATCTCCTGTGTATTCATAGCACTGTTGAAAAATGTCTACGGAGAAAACTTATTGGGAGAGTTCTTTCCGCTAAGAACTAGGCCCTTAGCAACTGGACCCGATGGTCTCAAGTGTTCATTTCAGCACAATTACAATAATGACAATTTCGACCTGAAAACATAGTCGTAGGAACATGATTTTCTGTTGAGTTCCAAGCCTCGTTCGCTGGAACAACTATAGAAGTCTAAGTTGAACAAATGTGATGATTCAACTGTTATCTTGTCTCTTCTATTAAGTTTACGACTTTTTGACGACAACTAATTACAAGTGTATCGTAAATAATTTCATTCCTGTGATGTTATCAAGCTTCGTTAGAGACATAAAACTCTTTGTGTGTTATCGTGTTATGGTCACCGCTGAAACTTAGGCACAATATTAATATTAATCACCACAGGGGTTATGAAATTGGTAGTCACAGTGAATAATCAACTCCTACGCCAGTCAGTCCTGCAAGCGCGTCGTGCTCACGACTATAGAATCACGATAATTATTATCAATTTGTAAAGCATCCAAATATTTGCTAAGTGTAAATTTCTATAAGTTGCTGCAGCAGTTTTACCAAGTCAAAAAAATGGAAAAACTTCAAGCTTGGAATAAGAAATCCAGAGAATCTGAAAAATGGCCGGAAGAAGTTGGACAGGAAGTCATTGAAAAACTGCTGAACTTAGCTCTCGACGCTCATCAATTGAAACAGAAAGGTGTCGTAGTGATAAATGGAGTTTCTGCAACGGTCGAGAATCATTCCGATTTTTCATGGATCAAGATGGGAGAAGTGTAAGCTTTTTATTTCACAAATGAAAATTTGGTTTTCAAAGTTCTTGAAATTTTTCTGCTTTCAGAAATGATGAAAAAACTTGGATAATCGATGTGCTTTTCCCGGTCAAAGTTTCGATAGTGAAGCTTAATAACGGTAATAACTAATTCCTACAGGAAAGGTCCCAGTGTAAGTATTCAGAAATTGTTCAATTGATTAAAACACTTACATACTGCTTGCAAAAATCTCATCCACTTTTCACTTTCAGGTACGACTTGATTTTCAAACTGGTTTGATACAAAATCTAAAAATCGCAAAAGCGCAACGCTTCCTTATTATAGTAGGAAAGTCGTCGACACGATGCTCCGCGAACATTCCGGAAGCACTGCAGTGCCTGGGCAGCCCCATCAGCATCCTGACCTGAAGGCGTTATTGTACTGGACGCGCAGGTCGCTGTATGTTCGCTGCGTGAAACCAGTCCACAGGCTGCACGTGTAGAAGGACTGGCAGTATGCCTTAAAAAGTGTAACCTTCACTTGTTTTGTACACCGTGCAAACCTGCGGATGAGCATGTTACATCTGACAGCCAATGACCTGCGCTCCCGCTCTATGTCCAAACCATCTTTTAAGTCCTCCAGTACCCAGTGCCCCAAATATTTAAATTTATCAACGCGACTTAACGGTGAGCCGCAGAGCGATATATCCGGGATATCAGAGTAGGTTTTAGAACCCGCTCTGAACACCATAAATTCGCTCTTACGGGCGTTATATTTGAGGCCATGGGCCCTGGCATAGGCTTCACAAATTATCAAAAGCTTTCTCAAAGCACCAATCGAGGGGCTCAGCAGCACCATATCGTCAGCATAACTAATATTATTTATGCACACTCCATTAATATGGCAACCTACATTGGTATTTCTGAGCTCCTCGATCAGCTTGTTCATATACAAGTTAAATAACTTTGGTGAGGTGAGACCACCCTGCCTTACCCCGCACTCCAACCTATACTTCTCAGAAAAATATTCCCCCCACCTTATTTAATTGTTTTGGTGACTGTACCTGTGGCTAAACAAAGATATCAGTTCGGGTGGTAAGGTTGTTTCCTTTTTTAATTTATCCCACAGCACCCCGTATGACACTAGGTCAAAGGCCTTGGACAAATCTAAAAAACATGCAAAAACTGGAGTCTTTCTGGCTGTATAGTACTGTACAGTCTGCTTGAGGCAATAGATAGCACTTTCGGTGGACAGTCCGGCATGAAAGCCGAACTGTGCATCGTTGAGTACTAGGTGCTTATCTAATTTCCGATCTAGCAGACTGTCCAGAACTTTGGCGATAACACAGGCTAAAGATATCGGTCTATAGTTAGACAAATCAGATGGGTCTCCAGTTTTGTCTTTCACAATCGGTACAACCACCGTTCGCATAAGCCCTTCAGGTAAGTAGGAGTGACCTAGGCACAGGTTAAAAAACATGGCAAGAACCCTGGGCAAATGAACTCCAGCGTACTTCAAGTGCTCGATGCTGAGGCCTGGTGGTTTCCTTCTTGACATACTTTTAATTACTGATTTCACCTCTTTCGCGGAAAAAGAAATATTTCGTTGTGAGGGGATAGTTTCAGCATCGAGCACCTGTGAGAGGGATCCTAGTGGAGAGCTCACATTGAAATGTTGCCGGCAAATATTAGCAATCTCTCTCGACTGGTGAGCACCTGCCACACTCACTGGGAGACCAGTCCTGGGGCTTAACCAGTTTGTGTGCTTCCAGAAATCACTGAACTTTTTATTTGAATGGTGTTGAGCAATAATATCCATTTTGATCTGTTGTTGATTGTTCTGACACCATTTCAGTTTAGATTTAAAAATGTTTCTAGAAGCACACATACTATCGTAGATGAGCCCTGTCTTTGGTTTACCATAAAGCACCCATGAATGAAAACAAAGCCGAGCCTCCACGTGAGCCTCACGCACATGTTTATTCCACCCTGTCACGTATTTAGCTCTCCCCTTATTCCTAGTTACACAGGTAAACGCCGCAGACTCTTTAAGTATACACGTTATTTTCTCATACATGTTATCTAACAATATTCTATGACTTACATCTGAACACATTTTATCACAACAATTGTTAAAACTAAAATCAAAATCAATCATTTTTAATCTACTATTACATAACTCGTGATACTCATTGATCTGACTCACATCCCGCTCACCCCACTTTACTTTATCACAGGTGCTTTGTAATAAATTTAATTTTGAGGCTACTAACCCGAGGTTACATTCCACTAGGAGAGGAATGTGATCAGACCAATAAGTATCGTATAACACTGACACATTCGTAACAGATAACCTAGCCGCCTCCGTCACTACAGAGTGATCTAGCCATCGCCGGCACCCGTGTGCCTCACTCACGTAGGTATAAGTGTCCGCCGGTAGTAACTCAGTGTCCAAACAGGTCCACGATCGTTCATTACAAAAGTTTTTTAGTTCAATATAAAATGACTCACCGAGATGCGCATTGAAATCGCCCAACATGTAAACATATTCCACATTTTGATTCTAAATTATCGCATTCATTTCACTTATACATTCTGTAAACTCGATCAGATTATCACTACAGTCCGTTGGCATGTATACGGAAAATATGAGCAACACACGATCACTTACAATAGCTTTGATCGCAGCTAACCGCACATTGTTACACTTTATTACCGACACTGTAGGTAGTAACGCTTTCCTCCATAGCAGGGCTACCCCGCCGTGGGGCCTGCCGCGAAGAAGTCCAACCGACGTATCCACCGCCGAGTTACCCGTGCACGCGAAATTGCTGTCAATGCTACTCAGGAACGGAACGTCATGCGGCAGCAGCCAGGTCTCCTGAAGGGCTATGATATCAGCTTTTTTACATAATTTTCTGACGCAGTCAACAGATCTCTTAATATATTTGCATTTAAAAGTTACTAGCTTTGTTGTACCCATCATGCCTTATTCTTTTTCTGACCTTGTTCATTAATCACTTAATTTTTCTTGAAGTGAATATACTGCCCGTAAGATATATCCTCTGGCCAAAAGTTGTCTTGCATAAAAAACTCAAGTTTATTCCTTGGAATAAAAACCTTGAAAGCGCCATAGGGTCTCTGTGATTTCATGATCACTTGCTCCACTGTAACACAGGCATCAGATTTACTCTTAATATAGTTTGTAATGTCACACACGGTCACATCCTTCGACACATTGTACACATAAATAGGTACTTTCGATTCCACGGCTTTAAACTTATTCGCAGGATCTGAAGTTGCTTTCCCTCTTTTACCCGTGAAACGGTTTCTCAATTTATACTTCTGCTCCGCAATCCACTTGTCACTTGGTGGCACTTTTTTCCACTCACCAGTTTGAGTAACTTGAGCAAAAGATTTAGGTTGCAATGTTTCACTAACCCCTTCGTTCGTAGCAACCGTGTGTCGCGGCGGCAAAGCGGTCAGCTGTACAGGATGAGTCATCCGGGCACTGTTTTCGCATAACTGTAACTGCTGATTTTTATTTGACTGCGGTTTGCTTACCCTCGTATTAAAACTATGTAAAATTCTAATGGGATTTTCAACAATTTTATTACATAAATCGTTTTTCTGTTGCAATTCACAGGGTTTATTACCATTCGAACATTGCAACTGTTCTAAGTCCTCCAGTAAATTAGTAAAATCCTTTTGTGTCAAATTTGGTGAGGATAGAATATTTTTGTCCTCTTTTAGGGAAGCCTCAGGAGATATTGGAGGTAATCCCATAGGACCACTGTCAGAACAGAAGCTATTTAACAAGCAGGCACCCCGTCTTTGGTTAACATTCATTTGTCTCACATCTTCATAGTTGTTTACTACGGAAGTTTTCTTGAGAGTTTCCAGGTCCTCAGCGAGAGTGTTCATCTGTTCTGTGGTAGCATACGTTTCTTTAATATTTTCAACATCATTTTTGAGTTTGAGCAGGTCTTTTAAGATTCTAGTAACATCGACATGATCAAACAGAACCGGGGGCAGTTTTTGTAGCTCTTTCGCAACAAACACTGGAATTTTGTCAGGGTCTGACTCCTTTAAAAAGCATATGATGTCGTCAATCACTCGTAATGATTTGCCGCTCCGCTTTCTGGTGATATTACGTTTCTGTTTCGGCACTGAATCGAACAACAGGTTCTTTGCTTCCAACAGGTCATTTTCAAAAAATGACTAACACATATTTGACTAAGACTCGTCTCATCCATAACGTCTATTTTATTGCTTACAAAGGCAAGCACCTCGTTTATCACAATATTGCAAGATTTACATTTTATCAAGTTCGAGGATATCGTCCTGCACTCGTTATAATCGCACATGTCAGAGCGAGTCGGCTGCGCATTATGGTTACGGTAATTTAGCTTATTATAAAAAATAGCTACACTTATCAGTATTCTAATGAACCTAAAAACGTTTAAATCGAGCTGTAAACAACGGAACTGCAGTCGTCTAAGTGAGCGTGGGTAGCGCCGAACTGACTACGGTACTAAGATTTTGGTACGAATAATCTTGAAAATAACGTGATAAAACGAGTAGAATCACAGTAAAATGAAAAAGTATAATGAATTTTTTTTTTAACAGGCATCATTTTTTTTTCGAAAAATTTTCTTCATTATTTTTACGAACTATTTTCAAAAATTCTCGTAACAAAAATAACGCTTCGTATCATATCGAGATAAAACTCTTCACACTTGCACGTGCTTGCGTTATATTTCAAAACAAAGGACTCAATGGTACTGGTCTGTACTGATGGACATGAGAGTGTAAACGTACGCACTCGAGGCATAGGCAGGTCGCTGACGTGCGAGAGTGCACCGTGCTGCGCCGTTAACTTTGGCACTTAACGCTTCATTCATTTGAAATCATTTGGTCAGGCCTATGACACTGTTAGTACTAATAGCTGCGAAATGGCGCTGCTATCGCCTTTAATTCGCCATCTTGTGACGTCATGCTGTATATCAAGATAACCTCAAACTGTCATGATGGTGTCTTGTCACTGAGCAAGTACAATGTATGATTGCTCTCATAGTTCGCACAGGCGTTTACTGAAGTGCATTGCTAAATAAATGCAGTACTTATTATCAGTTTTCGTCGCGGAAATGACTAAAATGCATATATATTTATTTTATTTTATGATTGTCATAAGCATCTTTTGCCATGTGTAACCCGTATTATTACCATTTAGCTTTGATTCCATATACAATTTTGTTATTTATTTTGTAGGTAAGTGAAAAAAAAATTTTTGAGTGTCAAAACTATCAACAACATTTAGTTAAAATTTTATATATAAATAAAATACATTTGGTTTGCAAATTATATTAGTTTTTTTATGACTACTTTATAATAAATCTAAACAAACAAATGTGAATTACACCTTATTTATTCTATGCCTAAAACTAACATTTGTTTTTTGTTTAATGTTATGTTTCATGTTTTTTTTTGTTTATGTGCAATAAAGAGTATTGTATTGTTGTATTGTATTGTAACGGACTGATTTTGATGGAATATGCTGCTCTAGATTAATAAATAAGCTACTTTTTATTCTAAAAAAACTAAACCTTATGTTCCAACAAATGGCGTAGTAAGTATTTAAAAAAAAATATATGAACAGTGCTTTCTGCAATTATTTCTATAGATAAATAGCTAATTCGCTCAGTCGAGTTTTCAGTGAACCGGCTTATCTGCAAATCGTGCTATCGGCAAAAAAAAAATTATTTAGAACGTTCTTTCGGCGAATTGAGCTATCGGCACAACAAGGTATCGGCTGAAGATTTTTCTTTCAGCCGATGGTCGGCGGATAGTGATGTTTATATACAATTATATCGTTCAAGAGTAATTCTATGAAACCTTGCGAGCTCGAGTTGAGTGCTCGTGTATTTTATGTTGAGTTTGAAGTTGTGACAAGGCACAAATCCTCCTCCGTCGACGATTTTTTCATCTTAGGCTATTTTTACAACTGGCTTTAACATGGAAATGCTTAGTGTTGTGTGTGTTGGTGGTTGCACTGCAACAGGTGAAACGCTACGGCTGTTTTGTTTCCCGAGAAACAGTTATCTAAGAAGTTTGTGAATATGTCTTTTCTCGCGCCAACGAATCCTATACTCCTTGCACTCTCTGAAGAGCAATTGCTGAAACAACGCGTTTGTCAAAAACATTTTGACAAAACCCAATTCGATGAAGAAGGCAAGAGAATTCGCTTTTCTTACACATGTCTCTTCACTGAAAACGGAATTGCTCTGGGTGAACCACTGAGTAAAGTAGGTAAGTCCATAAAATCTGTTACGTATTATTCTTAATTGGATACACTGTACCTGTTATTTTAATTTTCAAATTCAAAACTTTCCATCACGTGGGTCAGCTACAAAGAGCAGAGAGAATAATGTGTAACCGTGTAATGACACTGGGGTCACCAAAAAAGATAACAATTCAATAATTATAGTAGTCTTTCAAGTTGCCTGACAGCTCCCGCCAAAAAAGTCAGACGTTGATAGTCATTGAAAAAAAATATTTTTTCTTTTACTTTTCCATTGATTATCATTGAACCATTTTGAAAACATGAGAGTGTTAAAGGTGTCACCTGGGTGTCACTCAAAAAAGTTCTTATCCACAATTTTTTCACAAAATGGCTGATTGCTATCTATATAAAGTGAAGTGTTCTGCGCTTCATGATATTGACGGAATTGTGGCAACACATATGGGTCTATATTTGAGAATCTATCGATTCACTTTTATTTACTAGTTCTGGAAATTGGTTAAGCCTTTAGCGAAGTACCTATTCAGTTGTACAACAACTCAACTATAAGTACCATAACATTGCCTCTCGTGAACTGACTAGATGTCTTACCACTGCAATACAGATTTATTCCTAGTTCAGGGTGAGTCGGGTGACAGTCTGTCCCATGAAGAAACCCAATAGGCATATTTATTACCCACTGTACTTTAAAACTGTACCTACTGCTTTTAAGTATTTAAGTAATGTTAGTTATTACTACCCAGCAGAATGTCAAAGATTTGTTTGTTTGTTCTCGGGTCATGGGTGTTTGTATTTGTCTTTATGTGTGTTTCAAGGGACCCACGACACAAGGGAAAACCTTGGTGTGGGCCTTTGATTGTGTAGCGTTTATTTATTTGTTTATTCTTAATTATGTTCTAGAGCAAAATGAGGATGAGGATGATACCTCAGAAATGACTTTGGTGATTGGAAGGGCTGGTACGTATATTTATAATTTAATGAAACTATGTATCTAACAAATCAATCAGGGTCAAAAACATTTGATTCGTGTAATGTAACTTTAACCATAGCATATCATATTACATAATCTAGTTATCTCAAAAGGAGATGCTTTGCATTTTTATTTAGATTGCATTTGAATTTATAACTATGTCTGTTTAAAGTGCAATCATCCTCCATCATTTTCAAAAATTCTCGTAACAAAAAAGCGTTATTTTTGTTACGAGAATTTTTGAAAATAGTTCGTAAAAAAAATGAAGAAAAATGCCTGTTCATAATACCTTTCATTTTGCTGTGATTCTACCCGTTTTGTCGCGTTATTTTCAAGATTATTCGTACCAAAATCTAAGTACCGTAGTCAGTTCGGCGCTACCCCCGCTCACTTAGACGACTGCAGTTCCGTTGTTTACAGCTTGATATAAACGTTTTTAAGTTTATTAGAATACTGATAAGTGTAGCTATTTTTTATTATAAGCTAAATTACCGTAACCATAATGGTTTCTGTTCTTTTCACACAGTAAAAAAAGTTTAATTTTACAAAATATCGTTTTTTTAAAATATTTATTTTGTTACTAGCTTTAAACTAATGCATCTTTTGAATCAAACAATGTGTATTAATTTATCTTTTATTTGAGACCCTATTTAAGTAAATCTGCCCAGTAGTTATCTAAATATAGCGTAAATAAAATAGGACCGGCCGCCATCTTTGAAACGTCATAGCTACCCCCTCCATACTCTTAGAAAGTGACTACCGCACTTTTTTCCGAATAAGTACATACCAGTAGTTCGTATGGCGGAGGTGAGTCCCACGGAAATGAACTCATTCTCCTTGGGTCCCACTCTAAGTGTTTTTAATACTAATACTGTTTTTTTCTAGTACATTTTTATGTCGGTATAGCTGCAGAGAAACCTAAGTCTGCCACCTACTTATGGATCCAATTGTTTTATTTTAATAATTTATTATTATTTTTATGATATTATTGTTTTGTAAGGCACATTTACGTTTGCCTTATGTTTTACCTTTGACTAAACATTTTTTTTTTATTTACTTACTCTATTCTGGTCGCTACATAAAAAACTTCAATAGATGATAGACAAAAAGTTGCATTAGGTAGATCTCTGATTTCGGGAAGTAATCTTTGATTTAATAAGAAACGCTAATGATTAAAAGCAAGGTTAGATTCGTGAATTTTTTAAAGTGATAATGATAACTCTCAGAGTACCTACCTATTTTATGTGCTATAGTGTCCAGAGTATTTTATGTGCTATAGCGTATTTTAATTGTGTTAATTTTATTGTTTTTTTTTACCCAGGGAGGGTTTTATTTTGATCTCACAATTATTAGTGATTTATACCTATAAAAGTGTTTTGTGTTCCTAAAATTTAAGAAAAACTTAACTGTTGATCTCACAATTGCGAAAAATTAATAGATTTAATTTGATATCTGATCTCACTCAATTACTTGCGATTTTTTACTTAATCTTAAACTTCAATTTTTGATCTCATAACTCATAATTGAGAAGAATTTTATATTATAATTTTTGTGATAAACATTTTAAATGTGCATTAAACAAATGTCATTCCATATTTACATCGTTTTATTTAACGATCTTTTTTTAGCTTCTAATGGTTAAGACGTTTTAGAGAACCTGGTAACGTATATTTATTTAATTTGCGTCAAAATGAACATAAAAAAATAATTGTAATAAGTAATAACAACAATTTTGCTTTAAAGTCAAACTCCTGGTTAGGGGCCTCCCATACATTTACTGGCTTCATTTACAACATTTTTGCATAACAGAAAAAAAAGTTCTGTTGCTGTAACCTACACAAACATAAACTAAAACTAACTTGTAGTAAGCTTAAGGTATTCGAGCTTAATCAGAATGTAAAAATACCTCTATGTTCTCAATTTGTCATTTAAAGGTCTAATAATTTAAGAGATATTTTTTTTTTTCCAAAATCTCAAAAGTTTTTTTGCTCTGGTGAACACTTTGCACTTTGTGGGTTACAGCAGGTTCGCTTTTTACCGTCGATATGGCCATATCAAGATGACGTCATACCTTGGGCCGGACGAGGGAATTAATTACCGAAGCTTGATCACACCGAATACATTTGAAACCTCAGGGACAACTCAAGTTACCAGTTGTTCCAAGAAACGCCATAAAGGCGATAAGAAAACAAAGATAACGGTTAATTATGCATAGATGAAACAATTATTTGAATACGGCGCTGAAAATTGATCTAAACGTTATGCGTCGCCAAGTTCCTCAAAAAATCTGGTACTAGACATCCAGATGTTTCCGAAGATGACAATTAGGTTTAAATTTTTGACGCGACACAAAACTCTAATTTGTCAATTACCAATTTTTTTTTTGCAGAACGTCAATATAAGAACAGTGTCATTGTACTGTAGGGTCAATTTCAGTGAAAGACTCATTGTTCTATATATTCCATCAATAACGTTTTACGGAGAGTTAACATAACTGGGTAGTTGTAGTGAATTACTAACTCAACGCTGTCTTTGGTAAAGGACTCATATTTAAGGCCATAACCCGAATAAAGAGCCTCATTTGTTTGCTCGGCAGAGTCATGGTCGGACGCCTTTGAAAAAAAATTGTCGTAGTGTTTTATAAATAGATTATGTGTAACATAAGTAAAAAAATTTGGAAGAAAAGTTTATTATTTCGTGAAGCGTAATTTCACAATTTATTAACTAGAAAAAAATCTAATAACTTACTATTTTTAATTTAATTTCAAGTGATACAGTGTTTAACTAATATTTTTTTAGTTACCATAAATAGATGCAAGCTTTTGTTTTATTGTGCACACGCGTGGCTTGGCGCAAAAATTTGAAATTGTAGCAAATCCACAGCTCTTAAATCTTTCAAACTTTTATCAGTTTTAAATCATAAATTATGCGTAAGATTCCTTGGTGTGTTGTTTGAATAGTCTCGGTACAATTTTTCAGAAATATGGACTACGAGAACCTCGTACCGAATATTAAAGTCCCCATTGAATGGCCAGTGGGGGCTTTAAGAGACGCAATTTTAGAGGTGGTCCAGATGGCTATCAACCATCTCGAATGGGGTCAAAAAGTAGCCATCAGGATTCGAGGTGTCATAGGGATGATCTCCTATGACGTTTCAACTCAGGAATATGTTTTCCTGAGAACGCAAGAAGTGTTAGTTAGATACTACTTGTGAAGATAAGGGACTTGTTTCTACTTTTTGAACTACTAGATCTTTACTTCTATTCTCCGTTTTCAGACACCAGGACACCTCGACCCTGGAGTTAATTATCCCACGTCTAATTTAAACGTCTATCGATCAGGCGAGGAAAACATCAGACAGAAAATAAGACTGATTAGTTATTAAGAGTGTTTGAGGACCTAAGATGCGACCACCCAATTTTGAATGTTACAAGTAGTTTGCTCTACAACTAGGAGGTATATATTTCCTTAATTTCTGAAGTAAAATTTTATTGACCTTTTGGATGATTCAAATTTTTATCTATTCCGAGCGAGTCATTCATTAATTTTTTTGTACATTTTTCAGGCTTTCATAAACGTCAGGCCTTTCGTCCAAAGCAGATCCTGTACGAAGCTATCGCAACTTTGGTAAGTCCTTGCATTTAATTCTTAGAAACATTTTCCATTTTTCCGGTACAAAAATACGCTGACAGATTGAAAGTCAAAATTTTACAAAATAGACGTAACACGGCCACAAAGCAGCGGTATAATAGCATTCATTGATGAAAAAAATATAATAAACTGAGTTAGGAGGACTTGCAATTTCTACTAAAACGGGCAAGAGGGCGCTAGCGTAGATTTCGATAGCATGAGCGCTTAAGGTATGCACATTTGGTTTTACCAAACTTTTTCCCTTATTTAATATTACAATTTTGTTACAGATGGCGCAGCTCAGAACTAGAGGACATTTAGCTGGACCGGTTTTTGATCTTCTAAAAATCTTGTAAACAATTAGAGATCTCAGAAGGAAAAACTGTGATATTATTTTTAATAAATTCTTTAATAATTAAAGATTTGATTTTACTTTCATACCATTAAACATAGTAAATGCACTTTACACAACCTTTCGTAAACATTCGAGATAATTAAAAAAATATGAGATCAGATAAAAAACACTTAATTTCTAACTTAATCTTTAGATACCTTTAACATTAGCTAACCTAGTTTTCACTTTCACTTGATTCACTTTCACTCTCACTTGAATACGGCTGACGACATTCAGCTCCATATTCCAAGAAGATGTCCATCATCTTGAAATCCCGTCTTTTCCAAGCGACTTTATAAGCAGTTAGGCCTCCATAGTCACAAGCCTCCAAGTCCACAGCAATCCGCTGGCACATCCAGGTTACTAGCTCATAATCCTTATGGACAACAGCCAGATAGAGTGCCGTGCTTCCAGAAGTTCTGTCTGGTGCGTTCAGGTCTGCCTCCATCTGCATCAAGATTTCCAGTAATTGCACTGCTTTCTGCCCTCTATGATTGTACACTACGACGTGAATACACTGGTGTCCTTCATAATTGTACTCCTGCAGCAGAGATTCGTTGTCATCATTCAACTACCATCCAGCTCGCAGGAGTTGAGACACACACCCATGGTGACAAATGTCATGGAAGAAATTGTCTCCCCCTTTGTTCAATGCACCGAAAACTTCGCTGATTACAAAAGACTCCATTGCTCTTGATAAGATGGAAGTATCGAACTGTCTCAAAGCAGTGCCAGTGTATGACTGAAGTATAGTTATTTTAAATTCATAACAATATCACAACTGGGAAGACCAAGTAGGAACTGTTTTGTTAGTATAATACCGATTTATCTGCATAGTTCATAAGTGGATTTCCCGAAAGATATCGGTTTATATTTAGGTTTATCGGAGTATAACAATGTTTTCCTTTTGTGTTGAACGTTAACAGTTGTTATTAAGTCATGGTGCTTTGTGTTTTATAAATCGGTTTTTACATAAATAATGACTGACATGGCCAAACTTGATACCATTTTAATCTCAATAACATGACAAGTGTTTGAGATGTCTATTAATTCAAAAGTTTTCTGCTATTACATAAAACATGCTATCCGTCCTTTCCCCTCTCTTATTTTCTATCTTCATTAATTCCATAACCCTTCCTCTTGTTTCTTCCTATCATTTGTATGCAGACGACTTCCAAATCTATACACAGGCTCCAATTTCACAACTCGGGAATGCGATTGATATTATTAATCAGGACCTTGTAAGTATTAATAGATGGAGTCGCTCTCACGCTCTTAATGTAAATCCAGGCAAAACCCAAACCATTATAATTGGAGGTCGATGGTACGCTGCAAGGATTGACTATAATACGCTACCACCAGTTATTTTTGATGGCGTACGTATTCCTTTTAGCGATCAAGTAAAAAATCTTGGAGTCATTTTTGATATTCGTTTGTCCTGGAAACCTCACGTTTCAGAGGTAAGTAGGAAGGTGTTTGCCGCGTATGGCTCGCTCAAACGGTTTAAAAACTTTCTGCCAATCAAAATATCTTTAGCTCATGCACTACTTCTGCCAATATTAGACTATGACGATGTTTGTTACCCTGATATAACGGTTGAGCTTATGAATAAATTAGAACGTTTGCAAAATCTTTGCATTCGTTTTATTTTTGGTCTGCGGAAATTTGATCATGTGTCCGACTACCGTTCCCGTCTTCAATGGCTGCCCATTCGCCTTCGTAGGGACTGTCACATCCTTTCGCACTTGTATACTATCCTGTCCAATCCTAATGCTCCCGCCTATCTCAAAAACTTCTTCACCTTCCGTTCAGCTACTCTAAATAAAAATCTACGCTCTTGCTATAATCTTTCATTAAATATTCCTCCTCACACTACTAACTTCCTCTCTCAATCCTTCTCGGTCCAGTCTATCCGTCTCTGGAATAATCTTCCTGAATCCATAAGACGATCTCCTTCCCTAGAATCCTTTAAGTTACGAGTCAAAGCCCATTTCCTCAACTTCGTTTCCTCTACCCAATGAATCCTTTTTGTTATCATATGTTCCTTTCTTTCATAGTAATATTGTATTATAGTATATGTAATATTGTTATATTATGTACTTAAATATTAGAGCTGTAGTTTATGTAATATATAAATATATTTTATTATTATTATTATTTCATTTTTTATTGTTAGCCACCACCCGCTCTGCTTTATATTTTTTTCATTATTTTCCTACCCAAAGGTTGCCTGGAAGAGATTGCTACCTTAGCAATAAGGCCGCCTTTTTGTACATTTCTGTTTTCTGTCCTTGTTTGTTATTGTAATGTTTTTGTGTCACGGTGTGCAATAAAGTATATGTCTATGTCTATGCTATCACAGTCTTATTTTATATCATTAAAGCCTACGGTTTATAATAATTTTTCACATAAATAAACAGATAGATCGTTTTTATGCAGACTCTACCAGTTGCAAGTGGAAAAACGTTAAGGATAAGTACTGTTTTTAACATGAATACGCTGGAATAAACTACACAGATTAAAGAAGCTTCTACAAATATGGTAAAGCGATTCTTATCCCCTTCGATTTAAGGTACAATATTCACTGATAGATCATCTGATGGGAAAAACTTGGGTCAATGACCTTGAATATCCAGGCATAGTATCAGAAAACAGATTGTCAACACTAGAATAACAAACGAGCAACGTGTTTGAGTTTTGGATACATTTCAAAGTGTGTCAATTTTAGTAGATTTTCTTTCATCTGAGTATCTTTGGCTCCATCCCATTTCTCCTAATACAAATACATGAATAGCTTGATAGCAAAAAGTATTATCGTCTATACGGTTTAAGCAACTATAGTTTTGCTGTCTTAGGTTCTGAAGAGTTTTGGCCACTGACAACGTACCTGTGCACTTAAAGTGGGTAACACAAATATCGAGGATACAGTACACTGCCGAGCAGCTGAGACCATCACCGCAGTGGACCAGGACAGCTTCAGGCCTCTTGCCAGCTGGTTGCTCCTTTCTAGAAATAGTATACATGTCGTTCAAACTGCACACAAAGGACAAGAATGCGAGCGGACCCTCTCCAACGCAATTATGCCAGGCAGTGTACTGGTAATGCCGTATCTGACGCACACGATCCACGCGATCAGACAGGCGCAACTCTGTTTTAGTAAAACAAAACTGCTCAGAGATCTTCAGAGTCTTCACTCTAAACCCTCCACACTCTATCTCACTGCCTTCAATAGGACTCCAGTACTGGTAGCTTTCCTCCTCAGCACTCCGGGATGTCTTGACGATGGTTGTGACTTCACGACGCCACACGAGCTCCCAAAACTTCTCGCAGTCTTCTTTTTCCGGGTTGCTGACGCAGATATACTTCCGTTGTCCGTTTTATGCGTTGTAGCCATTTATAAAACTGGCACCGTGGTAACTCTCTTCTGTCTTCGAGTAGCAAAGAAATTGGTGGGCTAGCTGGAAGCAACCACTGCGAGCAGCATCATGGTCAGGTTCTCCGAAGCTTTTTCGGTTCAGCTCAATGGTATTGTATTCTTCATGGATGAGTTCAAGACAGTATGGATCATTCATAAAGGTCAAAAAATCTACGTTCGAAATGTCTGAGAATTCTGCAGTCATGTTGGCTTATTGTAAGAATGAGTCCGCTTCCTAAGGCAGTATCTTTTAAACTAGTCTATCGGTAGCTACTGTTTTAAATATCAAGTGACACCCAGGTGGTTAATTAATTAATTCAAAGTTTAATGAGCACATAGGGATACGTAAATCTCTATAAGTAAGATTTTAATTACCATAAAAGTTAACTGAATTTTAGTGCTCTGCGAAACTCACCCGCTGAGCACTCGTAAATTCTTTACGACTTTGTTGTACTGTAAAATTGTCCAAACAAAATTATTTACCACCTGCTGGGCAGCCTTATATTGTGCCCTTCCAAGAGACTGTTGAATGCAAGTCCGAACCAAATTGAGCTCAATCAAGTAGAAAGGCGACTTTTGAACCAAAGATCACTTAAACATCCTACGTAAGGAGACTTACTAGATTTAATGGGATTCATTGGTAGTTAATGAGACGAAAAATTAGATTATAATTTATTTATTGTTATTTTCATAGCAAATAATGGGATAATTATCTTGCAGGCCCTATTTCGATGCAAATCTCAAAAAGCATAACGTAGAGAAAATAACGAATTGACGCGTAATTGAAGTATGATTAATTAACTATGTAGTAGCATCGAATATATTTCAAGCGTTACGAAGTTATACACGAAATGAATCAGATTGACCCTTAAACCCTGTTTTTGCGATAAGCGTGCTTCCAAGGAAAATTTTGCGTATGGCGACAACTGTCGGCAGTTCTTTGATCTAAAACAAATAAATAGGAATACTCCTCTGCGTAATGCGATAAGATCAGTAGCATGGTCATTTATTATCTATTAATAGCTATAAAATCATTTTTATAGCTATTAATTGATGATTAACATGAGCTCATAGCCATCGAAATCGTTTGTTGAATCATTAATGAGTCTTTTATTTATTAACGTTCCTAAAAGGGCGATTAATATGACCTCATTAGCAATATAATGAATAACATATCCTTTGTTTGAACAATTTTTACTGGGGATAAGGCTATGGTTTTCCTGTTAGTGGTCTTCTTATCAAATTCGTATTTTCCATTGCTTATACCATTGTTATAAATGACTAATTACTTATTTAATAGCAATCACGAGTAAAATTTAACTGTTTATCAAGTGCTGTTCAAATTGTTACAGTTTTCTAATAAATTAGTTAGGTTTCCAGGGGTTATTTTGGGAGAGCAATCTGTTCAAAATTTTCATTCGGGTTTTAAAAAGCTATATACTCTACAGTCAATTCGTATGATATTCGCTCTTTACACACTCGCAGTAAACCATTGGTTCAACTAGTGAATTCACTTTCATTACAATTCCGTGGTAAATTCAAACGTCACATCATGAGAGTCATCAATTTGTTGTGACGTCATTGATTTGGCTGCTGAGTTCCTGCCAAGTCCAAAAACTTTCTAGATCAAAGTCTTCCCTGTATAGGTACGAAAAGCTTTATTGACAATTTCATGGATATGGTTATCCAGATGCCATCCGGACCAACTGGTGATCCAAAAGCACACCCAGGTCTCGTATACACGAAACGGAATTCAATAATGTGTCGCAAAGCTTGTAGGGAAAATGTATAACATTCGTTTTTTTTGTGAAAGTAATTTTATTGCACTTAGGGAGGCTTAAATGTAATTTATTATTCAAACAGTAGCTAGATAATCTATCTAAATCACTCTGGAAGTGAAGACAATCATCAATTGTTCTAATACCAAGGTATACTTTCAGATCATCAGCGTATAAAAGATAGTTACAATGCTGGAAGCACTGGCCAATATCGTTAATGAACAGAATAAACAACAGGGGTCCAAGAATGGACCCCTGGGGTACACCAGACGAGACGGTGACAGAATATGATTCATATCCATTAATAACAACTTTCTGCGTCCTGTGAATGATATACGACATAAACCAAAGTAAACGATTTCCCTTGATGCCATTATAAGCAATTTTGTTTAAAAGAATTACGTGGTCCACCTTGTCGGAGGCTTTCTTGAAATCAGTGTACACTGAATCAACTTGTACACGATTGTCCATATTTTCAAAAAGGTAGGTTGAGAATAACATTAAATTTGTTACAGTAGAACGTGACCTTACAAATCGATGTTGTTCAGTTAAAATAGATGTGTGAAGCAAAGGGTATATGGAGCTGTGCATAAGTCTTTCAAAAAGCTTCGACAAGGTGGACAGGATAGATATAGGACGGTAGTTTTCAACAATATGTTCTGGGCCGCTTTTATGAACTGGGGTTATATTGGCTATTTTCCACACCCTGGGAAACGTTCCCTCACTAATGCACTTATTGTACAATAGATGTAAGGGGAATGCCATGGTAGTAGACATCTTATTGAAAAATAGTGGCGGTAGTTCATCAGGACCCGCGCTTTTGGTGCAATCAAGGGATTTTAATTCCTTAACGATGGTATGTATGGAAAAATACAGGTTACTTATGTGAATATCATTTGTGGTACTGTCCGACGGAGATGTCCAAGAGCCAGAGTCAAAGGAGGAATCTTCATAAACTGAATGAAAGAATTTTATGAACATATTGCAAATAGTTTTAGGATCACTACGAGTTAAATCTTTATATTGTATAGACGAAGTTTTTACTTTTTCGGTTTTTAACGTACCTCCAAAAGAATTTGATGTTGTTATTTTGTATGCCATTTTCAACCGAATTTATGTAGTAATCGAAACATTTCCTACATTCAACTTTAAACTTTTTACGAAAAAATTTAAAAACGGATGTCAAAGTAGTTCGAAGAAAAACGACCTGTGATCCAAGATGGCAGCTGATTTTCTCGAATATGATATCGCAGTTTTAAACCTAGTCAGATCGATAGAGGATGTTTAGGTGATCAAAAAGTAAAAAGGGCCAGTTTTTCGTATCATCACCGGGAATAGTTTTTGTTATACATGTGCTACCATTTAGATTTTGTTTTAAAAATTAAGTTTTTTCAAAATATCGCGAGTATAATGATAGATACGCGTGATTTGATGACAATAATGCCTAGTAATTTTCATTTTGTTCTTGTTTAACCGACTTCAAAAAATGAGGAGGTATGTATGCCAGTAGGTGAGGGAAGAGAAATGACACACATCCGCTCAGTTGGACAGCTAAATGCAAACTGCCTTATTTTAATAGTGCTGCGCCCTTACATATCTACATAACAATTCTCCCCCTTTTTAAGAAAAGCTAAATTAAAACTAAAGTTAAAAGAAATTCTTGTAATTAACCCTTGGAACAATTCTTTGGACACGCCCTAATGTTGTAGTTGGTATGTTTTGATCGTTTGGTTGCTGTTAGTTAGATTCTGCTGTTGAGGTACTTGGTTGGGTGTCTATCTGATCTCCTTCTGATTCTTCAGACTGTGATTCACTTCTTGTATGCGAGTGGGTGGCATATCTATCGTCTTCTTCTCCCGGTGTTTGAGTTTGTTCTGGGGTGTCAGGGATCTGAGGCAGTGGAAACTGTGGTGTGGTGCCAGTAGTGTCAAGGGGTGGCGGGCTCGTTGAATCAGATGATAGGGTGGTAGATTCATCTTGTTCTTCTATCCGTGATTGATCTGGGTACTTCAACATTTGGTTGGCATGTCTTTTGATTGTTATGCTGGAGCTGGGTACGTACACTAGGAATACACTATTTCCTAGCTATTCTTTGATTTCTCCTTTTGTCCATGAGTTCTTATTAGACAATCTTACTAACACTATTTCTTTTTGCTTAAAATTAATTTGCCTGGATCCCTTGTAGTTTTTGCTCTATATTGATTGATTTTTTTTGTACTATGGATTTAGTGTTGGGTGCCGGTGAGGATGTCGGTAACGCACTCTGTGGATTTGAGATATGGTCTAAATTAGATCGTAATGGTCGGCCAAACATTAGTTGAGCGGGTGCCCTTAGACCTAGAAAGCTGAAGTTTGACAAAAAGGTGTCTTTTATAAAGTAGGCAACGACTAAGAAAGGATTTTTCGAAATTTAACCCATAAAAGGGTGAAATGGGGCTACAAAGTTTGTATGAAGAAAAAAAAATTTGGTCAATTTGGCTTAAAACTTCGTAAAGAAATACCTTAAAGCAAATAAACGGACACATTTTTCGAAAATCATCACCTAAGGAAATCGTCCTTAGGTTTTGGGTAAAATAAAATTAAAAATGCAAGGTCCTGAATCAGTTACTGATTTATCATCGCCCAGCTGAAGCCATTGGACTTAGCGAACTGAAATTCTACAAAAAGGTATACTTTTCATTTAGGCAAGGAATAAGAAAGGATTTTTAGAAATTTGAACCCTGAAATGGCTTTTTAAAGTGTGTATAGAGAAAAAACATAATGGACGTACATAAATTACGTATCTTTTAAACAAATTAACGAATATATGTTATCTTTTAAACAAATTAACGAATAACATCATTCAAGAAAACACGATAACGAACAAGGTAACAGTATTGTTCTCGAAAATACATATCGTGGTTTTGTCCAGCTTTTTACTAAGCAACCACACTAGCCTATGGTCACTGTTAAGAACGCATCCTAAAGACGACACCTACCCCGCGCACCACTTGCTGGGCCCTTCTTGATTTTAGCTCTCGCGCCACATGCCGACATTTGCGAACCAGTGTCATCGATTAAGAAAAAGTGTGCATTATAACTAGAACAAAGGCAAGTGGTCTGAGTAAGTTGTGCGAAGAAGGCTAGTCCCAAATTTATTTTCTTTAATTAGCCCAAAGTGTACGAATCAATGTGTCCTCAAGTCAACCATTCACGTTACTTATTTCTAAATTTTACCTAGTGATACTTATTTTGCAAGATTTGGTCGTAAAATAGTGCATATTCTATGCATCTTTCCGTTTGCCACGAGTACATTCGTTAGTGCATCTAACTCGTAAACAAGTTACCTATGTGACCAGTTCATGTGAACCCGCACAGCATACGCATTATACGTTAACTGAGCTCAAGTTATATTGGCCTGCTTCTGTTAATCCGACCAACGTATGCTGAACGGCGATTCTTAATAAGTGAGTGAGTTTGGAGGTCTTTGTGGTTGGTCATTGTTTTTTGTGAGAAAACGTTAAGTACTTATAGAATTTAAAAATTTTATTGCATAATTTACGAGTTTATTAGTTCGGCTGGTACGAATTAATAAACAAACATTATTTATTGTATGGGTACATAGATAATAAACGAGTATAATTATCTACTAGGAATTGTTTGCATAGGTTTAATCTTGTTAAACCCATTGTTAAATAAGTACTTAGATCTCAAATTATTATTCAATCTGTTGCATCGTATTCTATATAGATATAGAAGAACAACACAATTATAGTTAAGTTATTCTACGAGTATTAGTGAATTTATTATCACTATTATTGGTTCTTTAATTCAATTAAAATTTAATTTCTCAGTACTTTTGAGTGAAACGGAGACTAATTGCTATATACAGCCTCGCACATTAGTTTACTGGGCGGTAGAAAGTAGATATCGTGCATGTTTTAAGGCCTAACTAAGTAATAACTATTTGTTAATGTGCATTTACGTGTGTTGCTGTTGTTATTTACTTATAATTCATTGAAATTAGGTCACTTAATTTTCTTTCACGCGTTAACTGTGTTAAGAGTACCTATAAATGTCTGAATTGAGTGAATATATTAGAAAACGAGGAACAGTAAAAGGGCATCTTACTAATTTTAAAAAATACCTCTCAACATTTACAAGTACTTCTTGTAATCAAGTCCAGTTGATTGAACTTAAGTTGCGGTTGCACAAAATACATGAGTTATTAGAAGAGTTCGATGGCATTTAGCAAAATATAATCGTGAATGCAGAGGATGATGATGAAGTTTCTTTGAAAGAAACTCAAAGGACTGAGTTTGAAAATCAATTCTATCGCAACGTTGCACGAGCTGAGGAGTTGATCAAAACAAACCTAAAAAACCGAATTCATCACCATCATCTGCATCAACTGTAAAGGAAGAAGAGCATACTGTCAAAAACAAGAATTCCTTGAAAGGGGTTAAGTTACCAACCATAAATATACCTCTACTAGCTTTCCGCCCGCGGCATCGCCCGCGTGGACTACGGTTATATCGTGCCCAGTTGTGAGATAAAATGAAATCTATGTCCTTTCCCAAGGTCTGATCTATCTCTGTACCAAATTTCATCAAAACTGGTTCAGTATTTTAGGCGTGAAAGCGTAACAGACAGACGCGTACGATCGCTGCTAATCATAAAGTGCTATAGGGTAAAGCGCGGCCTTCGACGCGTTATTTATAGGCATAGGCAAAATATTAATTTAAATTAAATTCTGTAAAGGGCCATATTGATCTATATTAAATGCACAATGTATTTAAGGTTCTTAATTGGATTAGGATTAATGCTGTATTGCTTAAATTCGCTGCGTAAATAAGCCATGCCTGAAATAAAACTATTTTATATATTTTTTTATATTTTAGATCTGTCAGCGCAATCAATATGTATGACCATACCAAATTTAAGCTCTGTAGTACCAAGGATCTAATATTAGTAAATATATTCTTATTATTCCCAACAACGCTTGGCACTTGGTCAACTATGATTCGCAAGCTTGAAGGGCCAACTTCGTTTGTCGCCCGTGGTCCCTTCTCGTAGTCCCTGGAAGGCTTATGTGTGATAGTTGTCCTTTTAATATTCTTGTATGTTCTATCACTGTGAGTTTTTTCAAATTTTTAGAAACAACCATTTAGTTGGTAGAGGGACACTTGTGTTTGACAAATAATTTTACTATAGAAATGAATTTTTCACAAACGGAGTGCTGAATCGAAAATCGATCTTAGTAAACTCCTATCTTTTAAAAATCAATCTAATATGAATTTGTAGTAACTCCATAATGACTACACAAATAACAAAACCGTTGCACACTCTGTCAGGAGTCACTTAACCACAGTAAATATTAAATGAATATTGAAGTAAATATTGAATACATAATATTAAGAACTAAACCGTCAACCGTCAAAATGGCCACACTCGCCCAGCAGTTCTGCCGCAGAGGCTCAACAACAGCATCTATTCCGGTCTGCATGTCGTGGCACGAATGCACAAACCCCTCCATTCATGCTACGTTTTATGAACGTAATGGATCGAGTAATTTGGCATACGTATCATCTCCTATAGGCGATCTAGATACCGCAGCGGCCAGTGGTCGGCGGGGCACCATAAGATAGGGTCTGTGACTGTATGGGGCTGTTGCAGCAGGATGTGGAGTGGATAGGAGAGTGAGTCGACAAGAATACTAGCATCGAGCCAACGTAGGGAGGATAGATACTATACTTGGTGTGTAATATATGCAGGTAGGATTGAAGCTGCAATGATGTGAGTCCTCTTCCTCAACTGTTTGTTTTTCTTTTATGTGCAGCTTCCTTTACCGGGTAGGTTGTTTTTGTTAATCATTCTTGTTTGTAGAGTAGTAGTAGCTGGTTTTCTTCGTCTACATCTTATCCTCCGTTTGCGTAGAATGGTTGTTTTCCTACTGCTCTTGAGATGCGTTTTTACTATTATTATTGTATCAATAGTGCTGATCTGAGTTCTTCTGCTACTTTGTAGATGTCTTCAGCTTTTTGTTTGATTTTTTTGTCGGTCCGAAGCAGTTGTTTTCCAATAGGATTATGACTCCATTCCTCGGGTATATTCTTTGATAATGATAACCGTGCATTCATAATTACTTTTGTGATTTGCACTAACAGCTCATGCGGTGCTACTTTATACAGTTTTGTAACTACTTGGTCAGTTCCAGGGACTGTTCCGTTTTTTATTGAGCTCATTAAGTAAATCACAAATATTTTTAAAATTCGGGAAGTCTGCGTCTAACTATTTTCTTCTATTCCATCAATTAATGGGCTCTGGCTTTTTTTTTAGAGGTCTTCGACCCAGCTTGCAGCGGGCAATGGAAAAAAGCACCGCTTTTTGTGCGAGCTATGTGTTGTTTTTGTGTTTCTTGAGTTATTTGTAAGTTGTTTTTATCCTCGTTGATTTATTCCTCTTCTTTTGTTATTTTGTTAAGATTAGTATGTGCTTCCAGTACTCTCTGCCATAGGTAAGGATTTTCCGGGTATCTTGATTGAAGAAACAAAGCTTTCTTGATTTTAGTTAATGTTAGCCTGCTTTCGCGTAATCTCGGAGTTGGCTACACTAATAGTTATGAGCTGTTTCTTTAAGAATGTTGTTGATATCTGCCCAGTTCAGATTCTAATTGGAAATATCTGGCATGTTTGCTTGGGAGTTAGTTTGTGTTGATCTTCTAGTTAGATTTTCATCTTACGGGTTACAAGCCCTTGGAATTTGTTTGATACGAATTCCCTTTGGAGAAGAATCTCATAGATAGTAAATATCTGATTGAAAGTGGTAGGTGAGCTGTTTTACTCTGATTTGCGTGTTTGAGTTTTATTAATTTCCCGAATCAACGTACAAAGGTTTTTTTGGCATTAGTTAAGATATAATCGATTTGTGATTCTCTGTTCCCACTAAATCACGTAGTTCGGCAAGATGGTATACCCCAAGTGTTGCTAAGTTTTAAATTGTGTTGCTCAATAAAACTTAAAATTAAGTTACCGTTAAAGTTGATATGCTTGTTGTATAAGTGTTTTCCGGTTCTTTTAGGGGTGCATTGTCGTCTTTGAACTTAGAACAGCCTCCTATATTCCATGTGCCGGTTCTTAAAATTTTACAGGGGGTAGGTACTTTGTGTTGTGTTTGCGGTGATGACCTAATTAGAGGCTTGCCAGTGCAATTGTCAACAACACAAACGTGACACGACACGTAAAACGTAGCATTTATTGTCAAACGTGGCGGGTATTGAAGTCAATGTTTCATTGGATTGCAAAAGGAGTTTTCCATCGTTTTCTTTTTATATGTATGAGTTTATTGCAGGACTACATATCATAAACATTTTTATCCCCGTAGTTGGATAAAGCTCCTTGATCGGTGGGTATCAAGCTACTTTAGTGGTTGTTTCCGAAGTGTAAAAGATGTTTCCGGGTACTCGTGCATCACGAGGATTTAAATAAGCGGCTCCGATAGAATTTCGTTATAAACATGGACTTGACCCTATAATATTTAAAGGCTGCTATATTCTCCTCCCCAGAATCCAACCTACTCCAGGGTTGGATTCTGTAATCACAGCGAGGCCAAATGTTGGGTAAATTGTCAGATTTATTTGGTTATATATGTATCTGTATAAGCAGTTGCCGACATTTTAGATGCATCGCAGAAAAAAGTTGTATTGTTCTGGCTAGCCGTAGTTTTTGGGTGGTTGCTGTCAGCCAGATGTTGACCGAATGACTGTGGAATCTTTTGTTTAGTATTTTTAAGAATTATACAATTGTCGCAACAAGATGAAAGACAGTGGATATAACTTTATGAGCTTTCGTTTCCCAGACTCCGATACAGTAATATTATTTTATTTGACGTTTTGCACGTGTTTGGGTTCGAAAATGCATTTTCTCAATACCCTATTGTAAAACTTAAGCAAACTTATGGTTCTTCGGTCATTTGCTTGTTTTTAGTCGTTAAATAATAAAAAAGTTTACTTAATGAAATAAGATTCGGTATCTTTCCCAAGCTGAGAGATTCCTACACGATGTGTTTTACGACTGGCTAAGTGATTAGTGATTCGTATGGCATATCAGTAAGAAATGATAAGTAAGAATAATGTGTTATTAGGGTGTAAGAATGATATAAGTATGATAAGTAAGAATAATGTGTTATGTCTTTGCAGCACACAATACCGATAATGGGTTCCTGGCTTTGGCGATTTTGTGTTAAGTATATTCAATCAAATTAGGTGTCACGCTGTTCAACACAAGTGAGACTGCAAATGAAAGTGTGTTCAAAATGCATTCTTAAATTCTAGGGCGAGGTCCTTTATTTAAGTGTTAATTGAATGAACCACTAGCTACGTACTTCCTTACCCTAGATTTTCATGTTGGGGTAAGGTGGTAGATCGAATACGCTAAGAGGTAACTACTATCCGGATTGTAGAACACTTTAAGAATATATGTTGCGCTGGTCAGGAACGCTAAATGGTATGCTGCAGTTCCTACAAGTTGCAATAATAATCATGTCTGGGTGCTGTGGCGGCTAGATCGGGTCCTTTGTGAGTTGATTCTGGAATAAAAATTATGTGCAAAAGGCGGCTAGAACGGATTTTTTGTAAAAGGCTAGAAATGTTTTATAATGGAACGAGCTCACCAGGTTCTCCACTTTCCTCAAGATATTGCACGTGTAACGCACTGTTCTTAGCTCAAGTTACTGTCTTGATCGTCGTTAATATGTTCCACTGTAAACTGCACTGGATGTGTGGATGACGCACGCGATGCGCGACGTAGGTATTAGCGAGTTGAACCGGAACGCACTTTTTTATATGGGGTACAAAAGACACTAGTCGCGATATAGTTTAGTGAGCCACAAGTTATAAGAGGCTAGATAAAATTAAGAAGTTTTCAATATGATCTATAGCTTAAGTCACAGTACAAAGATGAAAACGGTACACAGTATAACAATAGCCGACCGAACTCGGGAACAAAGGCGCGGGCGCGGGTGTCGTAAACTTCGTCAATATTTGGGATATCCGGAGAGCACGTGCAGGGACGTCTGCCCTCGACCGCTTGCCAAACAAGACTCGAATACATAATATTAAGAACTAAAGATTTTTTTTTGCATTTTTGATAATATGAAAAACACAACCACTATCTAGCTGCACCTCGATTATACTAATGGAAAAATTTTCCCGATGATTACTTCAGAAATAACTTTAGTTTTGGCCTAAGTACAACAGAATAATACAACAGAATGGAAGTAAGCAAAGCGCGAGCGAAGCGAGCGTGAAAATTGTTTTTTTAGCGACAATATTATTGTTAAGAATAATAATTAATGCGCGAAATTTTTTTTGACTATATTATTGTTTTAGGAATAATATCGAACGGCTGCTTTTCCAACGTGGAACCTTGTATAGCAGCCATTTTGGATTAGAGTAAACTTCGTCGTATATGCTACCTTCGTGAATTATCCCACATTTTTTTAATCATAAAAATTAATGTTTCGCAAACGGATTGCTGAATCGAAAAACGTTCTTTGGAAACGCCTTCTATCACTCGATGATATCTGCGCGGTGAGAAAAAAATCCATCGCCCTTTCACGTGTATGGGAAAGACCCAACATTTTTTTTTTCCATCATTTTATTTTTTAAGATCTGTCAGCGCAATCAATATGTATGACCATACCAAATACAATATGAAACAGGTTATTTTTTTTTTCTTAATTGACATGACAGTTTGGCAAAGGAATAAGATTGCATATAATGCCGTTCTTAGGATTAGTTTACCGTACTGAGAATCTTTTAATTATTATGTTTTTATTTCAAAAGATAGATTTAAAAAAAAAAAATTAAGAAACGGGACCTTATTCCTTTATGTTAAATAATAAATCAAACGAAATTAAAAATATTTTTAAAATGTCATACATAACCCATTTGCTAATGAGACAGGTCTTACACTGAGTATTCTAATGTTTACTTAATATTAACACTGTTTTTAAATTTAAAATTTATTTTGAGAACGTAAACATATCATCTAAATGATAAACTTAACTATTGTAATGCATTTTATTAGTGGTGCATAGTTTTTGTTCCTTATTATATTAATCTTGTTATTTTGGTTTTAGTGAAGGATGGGTGAATCATTACGGAATGAGGGTAACGTGTAATATCGGCCGCGCAGCGGACGATCGCGAGTTATCAATGAATCAGCGTGTGGTACAAATGTATGAAAATAATGGATTCATACGGAAGATAAATGGAGTTCATCGATTCTAAGGCTTAACAAGTTTAATTAAATATTGTTATAAGTATGTTAAATTGTGTATTCAATAAATTGGGAAGGCTAGATCAAAATATCTGATTGGTAAGGCTAGATCAAAAATATCTGAAACTACTCCGCTCTGTCGTTCCGTTAACGTTTCAGAAATGTTTGATCTAGCCTTACCAATCAGATATTTCGATCTAGCCTTTCCAATTTATTTAATACACGTTTTTTCAAGATACAGATTTAAAACTACTTACACTTCCTTCGTTTTCAAACTAGGTACTTACTTATACACATATAAATAGTTTAAAATGTTTTATACACCACCTGCATCTGGAGCACATATTATACGTCAAGTATTCTTTTTTTGAAAGTAAGCCATTAAAGCTTAAGGGAAATAAAATTGTATGGAACTTCCCTTGGGCATTAATCGATTCGGACACGTATTCCTACCTAAGTGAAATAAATGGATCACGACGTTGGCTAGATCACTGTCTGACTACAAATGCAGCATGGGACACTATCGAATCTGTCTGGGTAGATAACGATGTGACTTGGTCGGATCACTTCCCCTTGTTTATCAAAATAAATATTGAATGTGTGATTAGCAAAATTGAGATTCAGTCTTGTGATTCCGATAGATTAAGTAAGATATTATGGAGGAAAAGAGACCGCACACAAATTCAGGCTTTTGGAGATCATTGTTATGATAGATTGACGAAGTTGAGTTATTCTAGTCTTTATAAAAATTGTGATATTTTTCATACTTGTTCGGAAAAATCAAGTCATAAGAATAGTATAGATAAAGTATATAATGACATAGTCAGTATACTACAGGAAGCAGCAGTGTTGAGTTGCAATTTACGAAGTAGTGGTAAACGGAAAAAGCTTGGTCCTGTACCTGGCTGGAACTACCATGTGCGAGAGCACCACAGACTAGCCAGATTATGTTTTCGACAATGGGTCGAATGCAAGAAACCTAGTTCTGGTAGTCTATATGATGATATGGTGGAGAGTAGAAAGCTGTTCAAAAATAAATTAAAATGGGTCCAAAATAACGAGGATTTAATTAAGATGAATATTCTGGCCTTGAGTAAAAAAGAAAAAAAATTTGCAAAATTTTGGACGGGTGTCAAGGCGGCCAATGGAAAAAGCGCATTACCCGTCTCGGTTAATAACGAAAAAGACCCGACAAGAATTGCAAATAACTTTGCTAACCACTTTAGAATCGACCCACTAGACGTGGAGAGCGTGCCCGAGGCTGAGTCCGAGGGGACCGCGAGCCGGGTGCCAGGGGACATATTGCGTGTATCTCCGGACACAGTGCTGCGCGTGGTCTGTAAAATGAAGCGCGGCAAGTCGCCGGGCCACGACGGACTCAGTGTCGAGCACGTTCTTAACGCTAGTGATGAAATATTTAGAATTCTTTCTGACTTTTTTAACATGTGTTTAGAATACAGCTACCTGCCCGCCAGTCTCATGAAAACGATTGTCGTTCCTGTCGTCAAAAATAAAACTGGGGATTTGTCCAAGCCCAGTAATTATAGACCTATTTCTTTAGGTACTATTATTGGTAAAATTTTGGAAAGAATTTTGCAACCCGAATTGGCGAAATCGATAAAAGTAAACGACGCGCAGTTTGGTTTTCGTGCTGGGCTTTCGACGGACTCTGCGGTGCTGGCACTCAAACATACTGTAAGCTATTATAACAAGCGTAACACTTCAGTTTACGCGTGCTTCCTTGATCTAAGCCGTGCCTTTGATCTCGTAAATTATAAATTACTGTGGAAGAAATTGTATGAATCAAATGTGAGTGCCAGCATCGTAGGTCTGCTCGGGTTCTGGTATGGAAACCAAACAAATAATGTAAGATGGGGCGACGCACTCTCTAATGATTTTAGATTAGAGTGTGGCGTACGCCAAGGTGGTTTGACTTCTCCGGATCTCTTCAACCTGTACGTGAACGACCTCATCGAGGAGCTGAGAGGCACCAGAATCGGTTGCCATGTTGGTAATGTGTGTGTTAACAGCTTGAGCTATGCAGATGATATGGTGCTTCTCAGCCCCTCGATCCATGGACTCCGTAGGCTGCTTTCAATCTGTGAATCTTATGCTAGGAGACACGGGTTGAAATATAACGTAGGGAAAACGGAGATGCTTGTGTTTCGGGAGGGGAGGGGTCCGGAGACAGTCTTACCAGTATTTTTGTATGAATCGCCAATTCGGGTTGTGAATAAATTTAAGTACTTAGGACATGTACTGAACGAACGGCTTGACGACGAAGACGACATGGAGAGGGAGCGAAGAGCTCTGGCAGTCCGCAGCAACATGCTCGCGAGGCGTTTCTCCAAGTGTTCGGAAGGCGTCAAGATTTTATTATTTAAGGCTTATTGCCAGACATTTTATACTGGACAACTTTGGGTGAAATATACTAAACGCACTTTTAATGTACTCAGAGTACAATATAATGACGCCTTCCGCATTCTAATGAGACTGCCTCGCTTCTGCAGTGCGAAGGGTATGTTTGCAGACGCTGCGGTGCCGGATTTCTTCGCTATCCTAAGGAGTCGTGTGGCGTCTTTTTGGGATCGGCTAAGAGAAAGTCAAAACGAGATATTGTGTAACATTGTCGAAAATTTAGATAACGTATTTTTTAGATACTGGATAAAGCTGCACCGCACGGATAATGGGTCTCTGACTTGACATTTAAGATCAGTGATCACCAACTTACTTATAAGTATTTGTGTATTTTAAATATTGTATAATTTGTAGTCTGTATAATGTATGGGTTGTAATTGCCTGAAATAAATGTATTATTATTATTATTAATGACATTTAAATATGGAACGCCAAAATTTCAACAAAAACTTCTATCAAAAATAATTTCGAAAAAAAAAACAAGGCTGTTACTTCCTTGGTCCAAGTAGATTTTAACTATAAAATTTGACACATCAAAGAGATTTTACTTTTATTAAAAATATTTAGTATAAAAACTTGGCTCTATGTCTTAGCTATTGACTTTCCTTTGCCTACGGAACTAAATATTATAAGTAAACGTCGTAGGTGATGTTGGATCTGTGATTTTTATCGCAAATTACTAAATTGTTTTGTTGTAAGTTTTTTAAATAAATAAATAAAAAGTCCAGTATGTAATTCCAGCGACTCTTACATAGAAACGGAGGCTCAAAACATTATTGATGGGATGAATTTATAATTTCTTTTTTATTTAACCTCGCAGTAGGTGTATAAAGTAGAGTAAGCTACTCGGGGATAAAAGTGTCTTAGTCTTGGGCAGACTTGAATCCTTCGCTTCATTCAGGATTCTTACCATAATTCCCTCGCTCTGCTCGGGAATTAACTACAGAATCCTTCATTTCGCTCAGAATTCAATATGCTGCCCGTGACATTATACACTGTTTTATCCCCTTGTTCCTTAATCTACTATTAAGATAACATGTGAATAAAAGAACCTAATGGAAATTGGTTTACCAATTCATTAAAAAATGTTATGTTGTTTTAAGTAATTAATTTAAAATGTGTTTGACATACCTGTGTTCACGACTTAAGCAATCCAAAAAAAGGTCTTTAGCCACACAACGCATTCACATCAATGACAATAACTTGCATTTTAGTTCTAAATGACCTACTTAGTTACTTGAAGCTAGATCTGTATCCCTGACCATGTAGGGTACGTGAAATTTCCTCCTCAAGATTCGGAAATGACCTACAAACCAAACTCCAATAACTAAATCGGTACAGAATCACATCAAACAGAGATAACTAATTTTCTTTGGAGCGAATTCATATCTCAGACCATGTTGAGCACGTGAATTTTTCATTAGATGTATGAAAAAAACCTACGAATTAACTCCGAGTAATATAAGTTATTTTCTGTAATGATTTCCTTTCCCCAAACTTTCTTTATCTCAGACCATGTTGAGCACGTGAATTGTTCACCTCTTTCATGTGAAAAAACCTAAAGATTGTTCAGGTACTTAGAGTCATTACAGCTGTATGACATAACGTACTTTTTTCTAAATTAAATTAAAAAACGAGAACGAGACGTTCGATCGATGTAAAAGTAAACGCGGACTGTACTCTGTTTCTTTAGCTGGTACAGATCAGTAGAAATTTGTTATTCAAAAATGAACTCTACAATAATTAAGTAAAAACAGACAATTTCTTTGAGATCGTCGTCGCTGTATGTTGCAGTCAATTTGAATAAAAGAGGCCAGTTAATTAGTTCCGGCAAGTAATATCAAATTTACTCAGAACGGGAGCATTTTCTGAAAAAATTATATGTTTACTACGATTGTTTAATAATCATTACTAATGCAACTAGTTAATAATCGAGCTAGTTAATAATCGGGTTTATGTTGGCCCTCATACTCAGTGGTCCTCCGCCTCTGAGGCCATAACATGGGCACTCCGACAAAATATGCATGTGAGGGAGAGGTCAATGCAATTTTGTGCACTCACATGTTATATCTTTTGGGCATACTGTGATAAGGGCATTTTGGTACAAGTACGTTTTGGTAATATAGGGACGTTATGGTAATATACTTAGAGACATTATGGTAATATGGGGCATTATGGGAATGCATGTATAGGTGCAATGTAAGGAATATGCACATGCATATAAATATTATTCCAGTTTCACTAATGCTCTGTTTTCAGATTTTTGTTATTGTGTTCTGATCTGTTTTATTTGTTTTTCATGTCATATGGACTTTGAGCAACGACGCTGAAGACACCCGTAGCTTCGATGATAGGCGCGTGTGTTAAAGTGCGGTTTTGAAATTTTTTAAGTCCGCGTCTTTGACTTGGGGTCAGGGTCCACCAGCACCTGGTGACCGTTGGCTTCATGTTCATAAAGGCAGTACCCGGGTGTGCAGCGTCGAGCTAACACTTGTTTACTCCTTTTAATTTTTAGTTAGGGACAGGTGCGGGTTTGATAGGAGCTATTAATATTTGGTCTTATTTCCCCATCATCCGAACAAAGAAGATCTTTATCCTGATGGAAGAAAGAAGACCGACCCGACCACCTGATCCAATGCAGCCCAGAGAGATGCTACTTCAAGGCCAGAGATGTTACTTCAAGGCCACCCCGATGGATTAAAAAACTTAGGGCCATCGTATAGGAAGTTAGGTAGGCCTGTTGAAAAAAATTTCCGACCGATCGAAAATTTTTCAATGGGGGGGAGGCAGTTGTGGTATGCAGACCTTCACAGAGGATCGGGCATAACGCAACTTCTTTCTCATTCGGTCATTTCGAAGAAGATAATTCGAATATCAATTTCAAAGGTTTGAAATGGTATTCGATGTCATGATTCGAAATGATTGAAGATCTGGCCTTGCGCCATTCATTGTTTGATCGTGATGTATTGAGTATTGGATCTTTGCGAATTAATTGTGTTTAGCTCGCGGAAATAGTGTGATTTCGAGCATAGGCGTGCAATAGCACTTTTTAAGCAGGTGTCTGTTTTACGGCTGTGATTTTGTTATTGAAGTAAATGATTATATAACGAAGAAATTACTGTTGTTAATTATAATGAAACAACCACTAAAGCAGCTTGATACCCACCGATCAAGGAGCTTTATCCAACTACGGGGATAAAAATGTTTATGATATGTAGTCCTGCAATAAACTCATACATATAAAAAGAAAACGATGGAAAACTCCTTTTGCAATCCAATGAAACATTGACTTCAATACCCGCCACGTTTGACAATAAATGCTACGTTTTACGTGTCGTGTCACGTTTGTGTTGTTGACAATTGCACTGGCAAGCCTCTAATTAGGTCATCACCGCAAACACAACACAAAGTACCTACCCCCTGTAAAATTTTAAGAACCGGCACATGGAATATAGGAGGCTGTTCTAAGTTCAAAGACGACAATGCACCCCTAAAAGAACCGGAAAACACTTATACAACAAGCATATCAACTTTAACGGTAACTTAATTTTAAGTTTTATTGAGCAACACAATTTAAAACTTAGCAACACTAGGGGTATACCATCTTGCCGAACTACGTGATTTAGTGGGAACAGAGAATCACAAATCGATTATATCTTAACTAATGCCAAAAAAACCTGTGTACGTTGATTCGGGAAATTAATAAACACTGATTACAAGTTGGTATGGGGAACGATCCTTCTATCTAGTGTTCTCGCATAACTCAAACACGCAAATCAGAGTAAAACAGCTCACCTACCACTTTCAATCAGATATTTACTATCTATGAGATTCTTCTCCAAAGGGAATTCGTATCAAACAAATTCCAAGGGCTTGTAACCCGTAAGATGAAAATCTAACTAGAAGATCAACACAAACTCCCAAGCAAACATGCCAGATATTTCCAATTAGAATCTGAACTGGGCAGATATCAACAACATTCTTAAAGAAACAGCTCATAACTATTAGTGTAGCCAACTCCGAGATTACGCGAAAGCAGGCTAACATTAACTAAAATCAAGAAAGCTTTGTTTCTTCAATCAAGATACCCGGAAAATCCTTACCTATGGCAGAGAGTACTGGAAGCACATACTAATCTTAACAAAAGAACAAAAGAAGAGGAATAAATCAACGAGGATAAAAACAACTTACAAATACCTCAAGAAACACAAAAACAACACATAGCTCGCACAAAAAGCAGGTGCTTTTTTCCATTGCCCGCTGCAAGCTGGGTCGAAGACCTCCAAAAAAAAAAGCCAGAGCTCATTAATTGATGGAATAGAAGAAAATAGTTAGACGCAGACTTCCCAAATTTTAAAAATATTTGTGATTTACTTAATGAGCTCAATAAAAAACGGAACAGTCCCTGGAACTGACCAAGTAGTTACAAAACTGTATAAAGTAGCACCGCATGAGCTGTTAGTGAAAATCACAAAAGTAATTATGAATGCACGGTTATCATTATTAAAGAATATACCCGAGGAATGGAGTCATAATCCTATTGGAAAACAACTGCTTTGGACCGACAAAAAATCAAACAAGAAGCTGAAGACATCTACAAAGTAGCAGAAGAACTCAGATCAGCACTATTGATACAATAATAATAGTAAAAACGCATCTCAAGAGCAGCAGGAAAACAACCATTCTACGCAAACGGAGGATAAAATGTAGACGAAGAAAACCAGCTACTACTACTCTACAAACAAGAATGATTAACAAAAACAACCTACCCGGTAAAGGAAGCTGCACATAAAAGAAAAACAAACAGTTGAGGAAGAGGACTCACATCATTGCAGCTTCAATCCTACCTGCATATATTACACACCAAGTATAGTATCTATCCTCCCTACGTTGGCTCGATGCTAGTATTCTTGTCGACTCACTCTCCTATCCACTCCACATCCTGCTGCAACAGCCCTATACAGTCACAGACCCTATCTTATGGTGCCCCGCCGACCACTGGCCGCTGCGGTATCTAGATCGCCTGTAGGAGATGATACGTATGCCAAATTACTCGATCCATTACGTTCATAAAACGTAGCATGAATGGAGGGGTTTGTGCATTCGTGCCACGACATGCAGACCGGAATAGATGCTGTTGTTGAGCCTCTGCGGCAGAACTGCTGGGCGAGCGTGGCCATTTTGACGGTTGACGGTTTAGTTCTTAATATTATGTATTCAATATTTACTTCAATATTCATTTAATATTTACTGTGGTTAAGTGACTCCTGACAGAGTGTGCAACGGTTTTGTTATTTGTGTAGTCATTATGGAGTTACTACAAATTCATATTAGATTGATTTTTAAAAGATAGGAGTTTACTAAGATCGATTTTCGATTCAGCACTCCGTTTGTGAAAAATTCATTTCTATAGTAAAATTATTTGTCAAACACAAGTGTCCCTCTACCAACTAAATGGTTGTTTCTAATAAATTGAAAAAATATGTACATATTTTGCCAGACCAAGTTGCCACAACAGTTTGCCTTGGCGCGACTACTAAAAGAAGCTGTCATTGTGGGAATTAATAAGATAAAATACATAAATCCTTACAAAATAAGAGTTGATACCAAGGACGAAGTGGTGGCAAGACAACTCATGACTTGTAAAAAGTTTATAGATATGAAGTGGCGATTTCAAAGAGCTCAACAAGTGAATGTCTCCTATGGAGTAGTGAAAGGAGTTGATCTAGACCTCTCGAATGAAGACATTTTAAAAAGTATTGCATGTCCTAGCCCGGCAGTGTTGGTGGCGGCAAAACGCTTATAGAGAAGGGACGAAAATGGAAAATGGGTGCTATGTGATGTGGCAAGATTGGCCTTTCAAGGAACGGTAGTACCGTCATATGTGTATGTGGACCAACTAAGAATTGCTGTGGATCCTTATGTGTTTCCGGTCACTCAATGTTCACGTTGTTAGAAACTGGGACACACAATGCACAGATGCTCTGCAAAAAATGTTATATGTCCCAAATGCACTGGACCTCACGAAAACTGCACCGCTGTGACATTTAAATGAGTGAACTGTTCACAAAACCACATTGCTCTTGAGAAACAAAAATGTCCTACCTTCTTAAAGGAGAAAAGATTACGGGAGCTGATGTCGGAGTTCAGATGCACATACAATGTTGCCTTGTCTATGTACGTGAAACCTGAATCCCCAGTTCGAGAACTGGACAGAACAATAGAGCTAACTCAAACTCAGTTGAGATCAGCATGTTCATGGAAAGGACTAGATAGAAAGGAACACAGCCCAGAACGAGAGGAAAAGAACAGGTCAGAAAAACGTAAAGAGAAGAGGAAACCGAAAAAAATGAAATCTTCGAAAGAGCAGGATGAAGACTTTTGGAAAATAAGTTCAGATGAAGAAGGGTCGACCTATTCAGCTATTTACAGAAAAAAGAATCAGCAGGATCAGAGAAATGATAGGACTGAAAGGGAACGGGACGTTACGTTCAGTGAACTGTTAAGACGATTAAAGGAAGTGATTTACATGAGAGGTTTAAGTTGGCAGGAAAAGATTGGGGAAATAATTAAAAAATGCGTGGAGTGGTTAGTTTTAGTGGTGATTGAAAATGTGTGTGCGTGGCCAGTTTTGAAGGGGTTATTTGATTTAGATAGTTACATTTGATAACATTACGAAAATTAAGCGGGTTAAAATTGCACAGTGGAATGCTCAAAGCTTACGGCCAAAATCGCTCTCTTTACAAAATTTCTTGTTACATGACAAGATCCATATTGCTGCTCTGAGTGAAACTTGGTTGGACCCAGATAGTAATCTACAAATATCACAATACAAAATTTTTAGACAAGATCGTGGTGATGGTTACGGTGGCGTGGCTGTGTTGTTGCATAAAACCATCCAAGCAATTGCAGGTATGTCGGTTAATATTCACGCGGATATAGAAATTTTACATATCAAAGTGTTAAATTGCGACTTTATAGAAAATGTTTATTCTGTTTATTGCCCCTCGTCTGTTCGTACAACAACTCAAGATTGGTGTAATGTTTTTTCTCTGGCTTCGAGTAAATCCATCATGTTGGGTGATTTTAATGGCCGTCATACTAACTGGTGTACTACGACCAATAACAGGGGAACGCAAATGGTTGACGCACTTTCATGTAACTCGTTAATTGTTTTAAATGATGGCAGACCTACACGCATTAGATTAGTTAACGGTCAACTACAAAAATCGGCGCCACACATTTCAATGGTTTCTACAGATATTGCCTTAAGGTTTAAATGGGATGTCACAAACGAAACATTTGGTAGTGATCACCGTGTTATTGTTATGTCTACTTTTTTAGAAAACTGCAAGCCCCCGGTTATTAAAAGAAATTTTAAAAATGCGAATTGGGCGGCTTATTCAGAATTGTTAAATATCTTGTTTTCGAATTTCTCGGGTGGGAGCGATTTACAGAGATCATACGATAGGTTCGTGGACTGTATAAACATAGCTGCAGATTTACATATTCCGCTTATTAAAATTAGTCAAAATCCTGCTAGTAAATTTACTCCAAAACCTTATTGGTCTTCTACTTTATCGGAAGCTGTGGCAAAACGACGTAGGGCTTAAGCTAATTTTAGGAGAAATCCTACTCCTTATAATTATGATTTATTAAAAAGGGAGATATGTTCGGCGCAAAACAAGATTCGTGAAGCGAGTAGGTTGCATAGACAACAGTACTGGACTTCTTTAGATCATACGGTGACTTCGGCCGACATGTGGCGTAGGTTACGTTGCTTTAAAGGGTACAAAAATACAAGTAGCGAAATACCTAAACATCTAGCCAAACAGCTGATCCATAGTCTCGCACCAGATTTCGTCTCCCCGCGACAACCGTCATTTTCATGTCCGGACTTGATTTTAGATATACCTACCACTATGGCAGAGTTGGTACAATGTTTTAAACAAAATAAAGACACTTCTCCCGGTTATGACGGTATTACATACTGCATGATTAAAAATTTACCTCCCATCGGAAAGAAAGTGCTACTTCAATTATTTAATGTTTTTTTTCGTAAATGCTTTTGTTCCTGTGCAGTGGAGAGAAATCAAGATAGTCCCTGTTCCCAAATCAGGACGCGATTCTACTAGTGTGTCGTCACTACGTCCGATATCATTAATGTCTTGTTTGTGTAAGACCTTTCACGGCATCATAAATAGGAGAATGGAATGGTTCTGCGAGAGAAATCAGCTATTTTCAAAGGATACTACCGGTTTTAGAAAGGCACGGTCCTCCTACGATAATCTAGCGAGTTTGGTATCCAAAATTCAGATAGGTTTTTCGAATAAGGAGAAACCGATAGGATGTTTCATAGATATAGACGGCGCTTATAACAACGTGGATATTCCAACATTATTAGAAGCAATGGATAGTATCGGAATAGGTACGAGGATATGCATGTATCTGTGGAATTTTTTGCGAGAAAGGCGTCTTAAACTCCGGGTAAATGATGACTATTTATGTCGGTACACGGGTCGTGGTTTAGCACAGGGAGACCCGAACTCGCCACTACTGTTTAACTTGATTACATTATGTGTGATGAGACAAATAGATAATGTGTGTATTTCCCAATATGCGGATGATTTTGTTGTGTATTCTACCTGCACAAGTATGGAGGAAGGAAGGAGAAAATTACAATTAGCCTTAAATATTTTATCTAAAATTTTATCGAACCTAGGATTACATATATCGTCAGAAAAAAGTAAGGTATGTGTATTTAAAAGTGGGTTTCGTAAACAAAAAGTAAATTTAAAAATAGAGGGGAAAGCTTTAAAAATAGTTGATAACGTGAAGTACTTAGGCATGTGGCTAGATAGCTCATTGAGATGGGCGAAACAAATTAATGAAATTAAAAGAAAAACTAGTAAATTCGTGGATGTGTTAAAAGTCTTGGCGGGTTCGGGTTGGGGAGTCCATCCAATCCACCTAAGGCGGGTATATGTAGCTACGGTGAGAAGTAGGTTAGATTACGCTAGCTTTATATATGATTCGAGCTGTAAGACACATTTAACTAAACTAGATGTTATTCAAAATCAATGTTTGCGAATTATTGGCGGATTTATAAGGACAACGGCTATTCACGTGATGGAAACTGAATTAAACTTACCGCCCTTGAGTATCCGAAGACAGTATCTCGCGAGAAAGTACCTTCTAAAGTGTAGATCTTTACATGAAAATGAATTACCTATGTTGCTAGAGAGGTTGTCAGCTACAAATGGTAACCCTTATTGGATAAATAAAAAGAAACCGCTGTTGGTTAGTGTGACCGAAGCGTTACGCCATATTTCTGTTTTCCATAGCAATCAGTTAGAAATGTTTTCATTTGATACTTGGGTAAGCAATATGGATCTTGACATTTCTATTAAATCGAGCATTGATGTTATTAAGGGCTCAAAGCGAAAATATGATTTTAAAAATTTAGGTAGCCTGTGTAGTCGGTACATACAAGACCAATATAATAATTACTATAAAATTTTCACCGATGGTTCGAAGGATAAGGATGGGGTGGGTGCGGCTCTGTATGATGTGCAAAATAATTGTCAAATTGGTTTAAAAATAACAGCAAATATTTCAATTATGCGTGCTGAATTGATTGCCATTGCGGAAGCCTTATCTTACACCACCGCTTTGCCCTTCGACAACATCGTGGTACTCTCTGACTCAAAAAGCGCGTTACAGCATGTGGCTCGGTGTGCCTCGACGACAGTCAGAGGATTTCCGATAGCCTATACGATCATACAGTCTTAACGTGAACTGGCTGCACAAAATAGAAAAGTGGTACTGCAGTGGATACCGTCCCACACCGGCATTTTAGGAAACGAGAGAGCCGACTTAATAGCAAAAGATGCAATTACGGAGGGAGTAGAAATGTTTTGTGTACCATATCAGTCCGAAGTTTTGGACGTGGTCAAGGAATTGTGTCGAGGAAGTTGGAAGGAATATTATGATGAAAGAGCGCTAAACAAAGGAATATGGTACAGGACGATACAACCGGGTCTCCCGCGTGGTCCCTGGTTTGCCGGTGTGGGTCTGAGTAGGGAAGCCATTGTAACAGCTCATAGGCTTAGATCCGGACACATCCCTTTAAACAGTTTTGCATTTCTTATGAAGAAAGTAAATTCTCCAAAGTGCACAGAATGCGATAGAATTGAGGATGTAGTTCATGTGTTGGAGGAGTGTGTGCGGATCGAGGCTGAGAGGTGTCAGTTTTTCATGCAGTTTACTGCATACCAGCGCTACGACATTGGATTGTTTAATAGTATCCTGGCTAAACCGACGTCTTGTGAAGCCAGGGTACTGTATAATTTAGTATCTAAGTACTTAAAAAGACGTTAGTAATATAAGTAAGACCGATGGGGGTGACATGGTCACTGCGTGACAAAACCCTTTTTTTCTATCAATAAAGATTTAAAAAAAAAAAAAAGTCAGTAAGTATAGGATGCGAGGGTTTTGTTGTACCGTGGGCGAAAGGCTGACCACCTCTCACCATTATACAACGTGTTCCATCTGATAACCCTCACAATTTGAGTCAAATGTGGCATCAAGTGGTTTACTAGAGCTACTGATGCTCTGCCTACCCCGTTAGAGATTACAGGCGTGAGCGTGTGTATGTATGTTTGAGCAGGGTTTTATTTTATCATGCTCTGCCTACTCCGATAGTGAAAGTAGACACTTTTTATTTCGACTGATTGTTATTCACAATGCTACAGAATGAAACGTCTTATCACTTTCTGACGGTGCAACTCTGTGGGAACAAGTACGAACAAGAAAGTACAGGTGACGAAAATGCAACGTAGTGACATCCAATCGATTTTGCTTAGGTAGTATTGCACCTGATTTTGTTTGTTTTAATAAATATTTTATGAATTAATATTAATATACTTCCGAATATGTTGACGTACCTAACCATTATATTTTTTATTCAAACAATTTGTCTTTATATTTCGTAGTACGTAAGTCAAGTAAACTTAGTTATGATACATTATTATTTCGTAAATAATAATCTATACATGTTTATGAACAGACACAGCTTGCGTAAAATTTTTTTACTATTAGTATTGTAGATTTGTAGTAGCGATAACGCTGACAAGTTTGTCTGTAGGAATCGTTACGTATGTGTGAGTTAAATTTGCTATCCTTGTTTGTGTAAAAGTAATAAGTGAAAATTGTACTTAACGCTCAGATACAGCTTTTTTAATTTTATTTGCTTCGACGGTTTCGTGAAGTGATATACCTACGTACAGTCGTACCACCCTCCACCCTTCTATCAAGAAAAACTTCAAGATTCGATTCTGAGCTGTAGAAATAATGTTCGTGAGTTTTTTATATTTTAAATTTTTAATTGATTTTTAGCAAAGATATATGAATTTCCAAGTTTTTTATTTATTATATTCCTTTCAGGTCTGAATCCGAATACAAGAAAAGCAACGCTGCGGCAGCCGCCCTAGACTCAGAAGTGGAAGAAGTCGAGTCAGAGATTGAAGAAGAACCTCGGTAATTATTATATATATTTTTTTTTTTTTATTGAATTTGTTTCTTTTTGAAATTTAGTTAGGTACTTAGTTTCTAACAATGATTGTATTCTTTCAGATCAAAGAAAGGATCGAGATCGAAGAAACAGCCGGAACCAAAAAAATCTAAAGCTGCTAGGTATGTACCTACATCTATTTAGTGGATTGTACATGTTTTAGCCAGCCGTGTGGTGATCGGTTGAGAATAGCACCACTCATCTCTTTCCGTGGGTGTCGTAAGAGGCGACTAAGAAAACGCAAATGAGACTGCTTCCAATTAATACATCCTAGACAATGACACTTCAATTGTGTTGAATCTGAGGTGGCGTTCTATGGTCTCATGCGGTGTGGTAGGCTCTGTAAAGGGCCGTCTGGTTCGCGACCACCCTCCTACCAAAGCCTGACACCAAACAGCTTGCTGTGTTTCGTCGGTGCGTGGGAGTACCAGTGCCTTCATAGACATTTTCTGGGTTAGCTCGCTCTATCGTTAACCTGATCTATGATCTTAGTCAAGATTGAGGTCAAGAGTTAACCTATTTCATAATTATAATAAAAAATGTTTATATACGTAAACTAGGAATGCGCGAGACTTATTTCCCAAGGGAATTTTGTAATATACTTTCATATTCTTTGCCTACATTATAAAAGGTTTACCTGTGCCGAATTTTAGCTTTCTGGGACTGAGGGTTTGGGTTTGGCGTTGATGAATTAGTTAGTGAAGTGAGCATGTTACTTGGTACTTGGCAATAATATGGGTTGATGAATAGATATATTTTTTATCTTTACTGTGTTGATAAAGTTCTTTGCTAAAATATTTTTTCTTCCACAGTTCCGCCCCTCCGCCGCCGCAAAAACTAAACGTTTCAACCGAATTGTTCGGAGGAGACGAGCCGCAGCAAGCCTCTGCGCCCGCACCACTATGGTCTTCAATAAGCCGACGGGTTGCTGGAGGAGTGTTGCGGAATAACATCATCCTGGATGGGGACCTATTCTTCGACGTACGTGTTTATAACACGGCGGACATAATTAATTTAAGCCCCAGGGAGCGCCCAGACAAAACACAAGCCCATCTAAGGCTTCAAGTGAACCCGAACGACAAAAATTGGAAATTAACAAAAAAAAATTTCAATAACGCGAAAAAAAAATTTGATAAGGACGCAGTGTTCTACGGTGATAAAGCCGAAACAAAAAAAAATATTCAGTTTAATTTCTATTTTTTAATTTTTTAAATTTGATTTTGTTTTTTTAATGTTTTATGTGTATCTTTTTTAAGTGTTAGTATGTAAGTATTTTAAACAAATAATAAAGTAACATTTAACAGTTTCCTAACTTTTTTTAATTTTTAAAATAAGACGCACACATAAGTCATTAATGTGAAATAATTTTAATTCAGTTATTTTTGGGTAATGAGTTCGATTCAGGTAGAACTGTAAAAAAGATGGTTAAGAATATTTTATGTTCAGTTTGTGATTTGTCAATACCAAGTAGAGCATTTTCTGGTCACTTGCGTAGTATTTCTCACAAGAATAATAATGCGGTATACATTGACGATGGTATTGAAAAGCTCAGTTCTGCATTCCGTAATCGGACTGCGTCGTACCGCATACATTGCGCTAATACTGATACCGGTGAAGGACCGTTAGGAAGTACAGTAGCCTCTGTAAGCCCTTTGCTGTTTATAAATAACTGTGCCTCACGTTTGCGTAAACTCCTTGATGCAGCTCCTTCAAATCACATAAGCATAAAAGTTAACTTTGAGTTATTTATTAAAGTCGAAACTGTTAAGGTTGATTCGATGGAGCTCAAGTCTTTTACAACTAAAAACATAACATTGCATCATAACTATAGTTTTGATGAGTTGTTGGAAAAGACATTTAAGTAAAAAAGTTGACGAGTTTTAAGGAAAAAGGTAGCGGTTGGTCTCTTTTGGACTTTTTATACCTTGAGTCAAACATCAATAGGTACACACCTTTGTCAGGCTCCACCTTTATAGATTTACCAAAGAAAATTAAAGCTAAAAAATCTTGCTTGAATATAAAAAATGATGACGAATTTTACTTTGCATGGAGTGTAGTTGCAGCGCTATTTCCCAGCACAACTAATACGAATAGAGTTAATTCTTATCGAACATGACTTTTCCGGTTAGTTTGAAGGATATTAAAACTTTTGAAAAAAATAATGTAAATATTAGCGTGAATGTATATGGTTTAGGGGCTAAAAATATTATTACAGGGCCCCTGTACAAAACCTCAGCGCGGAAAAAGCAACACGTTAATTTGTTTTAACTACAAGACGGATGTAAATCTAATTATTGTTTACTTAAAGACTTCCCTAAATTGATCCGAAGCCAAGTAACTAAGCATCACGGTAGACTTTACTGCTGTGAAGAGTGTTTATTGTTTTTCAAGTCAAGCCAAGAGTGTGAAAATCATATTTGTGGTGGGGTGGCAACGGTGTTACCAAGCGAAGGCACAATTATTCAATTCAAAAATTATCATTGCATGCAAAATGTACCATTTGTTATTTACGCTGACTTCGAAACCATTTTGGAACCCTGCGTTGAACAAACGAGTACTCATACAACAAACATGCAAAAACATGTTCTGGCTGCGTTTGCTTATTACACAGTTTGTCACTATGATACAACTCTAAACCGTCTTAAGGCCTATCGAGGTCCCGATTGTGCTACAAAGTTTATAGAGTTCTTGCAACGCGACGTAAAAAATATTTACCATATCATTAAATCAAAATCTGAAAACCCCGTCCCTATGATTTTTTATGAAAATGATAAAAGCAATTTCAGTGCTGCTGAAATTTGTTACCTGTGTAAAAATTTGTTGCTTGACGATAAAGTAAGAGATCCCTGTCATTTCACTGGTAAATACAGGGCCGCAGCACATTCGTTTTGTAATCTAAAGTTTCAGATACCTCAGTTTATTCCTATATTATGTTTCATAACTTGTCAGGCTATGATTGCCATCTGTTCATTCGAGAATTAACTACGACTCCTGGTAGAATTAAAGTCATTCCCAAGACTTATGTTTGTAAGTTATTATGGTGTAAGACGTGCATCAATCCAAAGGAAACACCAGACCTCTTTTAAACGTATATTTTCACTTCGTGGTAATATACAATTTAATTATATTTTAGATTTCACTATTTTAACGGACACTTCCGTTAACTACACTTTCTAAGGACACGACTACTCTCTTCAACTGCCAGGTAACGAATGTCCCCGTCAGCCAAACTCCCCTTCCCGTTTTGAATTTCGCATGAAGTTAGCCACTAAACTTTGCTACTGTTTTGTCTGCCAGTAGTTGTACCGGAAAGAGTCATTCGTCGAACTATTTAATTTAAGTTAAACATTTAAAAATATTTAATAAAGTGCAAAAATTGCTAAAATATTTAACGAAACCTTACACTCGACCATCCTGATAACGTGTATGCCCTCATACACGCACCGTTGTAAACCTTACACTTGGCTGATTAGGACATCCCTGTACTTTAGCTAATAATGATTTTCTAGCCCTAACCAGTAATAACAAATATTTTTATACACTATATTTAAAAGTAAGCCATTATAGCTTAAGGGAAATAAAATTTTATGGAACTTCCCTTGGGCATTAGTGACATTTAAATATGGAACGCCAAAATTTCAACAAAAACTTCTATCAAAAATAATTTCGAAAGTAAAATCTATTGACACATCAAAAAGATTTTACTTTTATTACAATACAATACAATACTCTTTATTGCACACAAAAAATAAAACATAACATTAAACAAAAACAAACGTTCATAATAATCCGGCAGCCTTATTGCCTTATTAAAATATTTAGTATAAAAACTTGATGTAATTCCAGCGACTCTGACATAGAAACGGAGGCTCAAAACATTATTGATGGGATGAATTTATAATTTATTTTTTTATTTAACCTCACAGTAGGTGTATGTGTCTTAGTCTTAGGCAGACTTGAATCCTTCGCTTCATTCAGGATTTAACATAACATCTTAGATAACTACAGACTCATTCATTACGCTCAGAATTTAATATGCTGCCCGTGACATATTACACTGTTTATCCCCTTGTTGCTTAATCTACTATTATGTATCCAAGTACGTATCAAAAGTATATATATTTAATGTATTAAATGTTAACGTAAAAAAACAAAGTCCAACAATAAATAGCAATAAATAAATAAAATAGCAATCTATAAAATAAATTTAATCTATCTTACCCCAGAATGCTGTATAGACGAACAAAATTTTACAATTCAATAGCTTAGATAAATTACCGCTACTTAACAAAGTGCAACATCTAATCCAACCAAAAATTTTAAATCAATTTACAAAACAAATACTGACATATCCAACCATAATTATGATTAGGTGACTAGCTGTTAATGATAATTTTGTTTGTGAATATACAACGTAAGATAAAGTATATATCTTTGGAATTAAATTACAAAAGGTCATAAACAACTTGATACTCAAATAGGTACACTTATAGCTATTTATTTATCAAAGTATATATCCATTTCCTTATCCGATTAACTATTCGGATATCTAACCGATTTATCCATCAAGTTATCCATCCGATATCTATCCAAATTATCCATCCATTTATCTATTAAATTATCCATCCAATTAACTATCCAATTAACCATCCGATTAACCATCCGATTAACCATCCGATTAACCATTCGATTAACCATCCAATTAACCATCCGATTAACCATCCAATTATCCATCCAATTATCCATCAAATTATCCATCAAATTATCCATCAAATTATCCATCCAATTATCCATCCAATCCGTTATATCTGTGTATTTGTCCCAGGCCAGACGGTAGCCTTATCCTTTCGACATCCGCCAATGACCTGAAACAAATACATAAGTGGACTAAGTATCATATTCCAACTTTAAACAAAATAATATAATAAACACAAGTATAAATCAACTCGAGTAAAAATTCCTCACTTATAATAGACAACTTCTTCATCTACAGTATCGACTTCGTCCGCATTATCATTGACCTCTAGTACTGCTATATGTATCCACGACTGCATTCTCTCAGTGGCAACCATGGTCGTACATTTATTTTTTCATCCCTCTAGATCCAGATGTAGGAGCAACCTTGTACCAATTGTTACCTATAACTTTTACTACACGATACGGACCTTTGTATGCGGGAGTTAGAAAAACGGTTAGCATAGCGATGGCAAAAACATAGATATACTTTTCTAGAATTAGGCACAAATTAATAAATAAAACAATTAAATTAACAATAATGCCAGTCCGCCTGCCGTTCCATTGTTGCAATGCCCGACAGGGTTTATATGTAAAGAAACACATATTCTAGACTAATATGTTTGTATTGTCATACACTTCTAATTATAACAACAAATAACCTCAAGCGAGAACATTATTTGGACCGCACAAGTCAATATTTTTTTTTTTATTAATCATTGTTTTGCAGCCAAGTATAGCATTGTCAGAGAGTTACCCCGACTGAAATACTACAACTGGTCATGCTGGTTATACAGGGATAGTCTATCTACGGCACCCTGGGCCAGTCTAACTTTGGCACACAGGGCCGACTAACTACGGCACACAGGGTCAGTCTCACTTTGGCGCACAGGGCCAGCTAACTACGGCACACAAGGCCTTCCTAAAGCGGCACACAAGGCCAACCCAATACTGCACATATTCTAGGTTAGTGAATCAGAGGAAGCTAACTGGTACAAATTAAATTTAGTTACTCTTTTATGAACCTAGATGAAATATATATATTTGAGACTTGAGAGTAAGGGTTCCAACTAGTGACGTCAACAATTTTTTTTAAGATTCCTCACACCTGGGGGTATCCGAAAATACCCTATGTATGTTCCGCGATTTTTTGAAGTTTTCGAGTTATGATTTTTTAAGTTTTTTTAATTTTTTTCTGCCAGCGATATTTCAAATATTCATATCTTTTTTTGTAGAAGGTATTTTGCTGATTTTTTTTCTGTGACGTGATTGTCTTAAATGTAGTTTTAATAAAAAAAAAGCTCTGCTTCTTGAAGTCACTTAAAGTTATTCAAAAAAAGCCTGAAAGTTAGAACTTTACGTTTTTTTAGAATTTACTCAAACATTCAACTTCAATTTAAAAATACAAAAAGCAGTTTTCATAACTTCTGGCTAAGCTTAAAAACTTTGCAGGGCCATACACTACCAAAATCATAAAAAAAAGTAATACGTAAATGGCCTTCTTTTTATGTAATCGGCCTTAAAGGCGGATAGGCTAACAGTAATTGAAATACGATTAAAGCATTAAAAATTAATTTTATCTACTTTTTATCATTGTAATGGCAAATTTAATCTAAAAATGCAATTTCAAATTAATTTTAATTGAAATTTCTGCAGAATAAATGCAGTTCGTGTAATTTTTTTAATAATTTTCGTCTGACTTATGAATAATTTGTCAAAATTGCTAGGTGTGAAATTAACTGTTTTTGGAATACAAATAAAACACACAAATTACTGAAAAAATACTCTTTATTATAATAAATTTTCAAAATGCCTTCCACCTACTTGAATACACAGTCGACAACGTCTCAAAAAGTTATGTTTCAATTGTCTAAAGCTACTTGAGTATTCTTGTTTTATTTTTCTTTCTGCTTCTGAAAGTTTTTGTCTCAGTTCTGTTTCGTTGTTGATTGCGGTCGCGTACACCAGTTCTTTGTAAAATCCCCAAACAAAAAAGTCGATAGGGTTGAGGTCTGGTGAACGCGCAGGCCATTCGATCGGCCCTGCACGCCCAATCCATCTTCCTGGAAAAGTATTGTTTAAATGCTCTCTTACTTGTGTCGCATAGTGACAGGGCGCGCCATCTTGTTGAAAAATCATTTCGTGTCGGATCTGAAGATTTACATCTTGTAATAATTCATAAAGATTGTTTTGCAAAAAGTTCAAATAAGTGTTTCCATCCAACCTGGCTGGTAGTTCAAAGGGCCCAATTAGCTCTTCATTTAGGACCCCAGACCAAAGATTGACACTAAAGCGTGTTTGGAAGTTTGACGCCCTTGCCAAATGTGGGTTTTTGATAGTCCAGCTGTGGTAGTTGTGTATGTTGAACAATCCATTTCTTTCAAATCGGGACTCATCGGTCCACAGTATTTTACTGAAAAAATCAGGGTCTTCTTCTGCTCGTTGTACCATTGTTTCACAAAATGATACTCTTCTTGGGTAATCGGATTCCTGGAGCTCCTGGACGCGCTGAATATGGTACGCATGGAACCCTTCTGCGAACAAAACAAACACTGTTAAGTACCTATCACAAGTTAACTAGTTACAGCATGGTCTGTACTAGGTTTGGGAGAAAGAGACTACGTATTACCTAGATCTGAGATAGGCTTATCACTATCTGCTAGACTTGACGAAGTCTACAAAACAACTAATTAAATCAAATCTTACTTTTTTACAACACAATTAAAAGCTTAGATCCTTACTTTTTATGACTCACCATCTTTAAGAATTCTTAGAACCGTAGTTCGTGGAATCCCAGTTCGTCTAGTTATTTTTCTTGAACTTGTAGTTGGGTCTCTTTGAATTTCTTCCAAGACTTCTTCTACTTGATTCGGATCCCGGGGTACAGCTCCGCGAGGTTGATTTCGCCCAGGGATACGGCCAGCCATCAGGGTGTTGTGTGTATTAATAAAAACCCTGTGATCCGGGTAATGCTCCCTGACTTCTCCTCGTCTCTCCAATGCCTCTCGATAAAGCCTCGCAGCTTCAGAGCCATTGCCTTGGGCAACGCCATAATAATAATGCATCTCTGCATATTCGCTTAGTGAGTAGCTCATGGTACTTCACAAAGTCAATCCAAATCACTGAGTAACAAGCACAGGTTGTTCGTAAGGCAAATCAAGGTCCAAAACTCAAGCACAGGTCGTTCGTAAGGCAAATCAGGGTCCAAAACACAAGCAGGGGTAATCGTGAGGCAAATCAGAGTCCAGTTAACACAGCGTAAGTAGTTCAAGGGAAGGAAAATAACGTCAACGAGAGCAGTCTTAACACGCGCGATGGCAAGAAATGACTAATGCGACGTAACAAAACACAAAGCACCTTTGAACAAAATACTACGAGGGGCGAGGGGAGGGAGGAGTGCGGGGCATGGAGCAGGTAAAAACCGGTCCCATTGCTACCTGGCCTTGGAATTTAATGCCATATCCGCGACCCATTTCACAAAGTTTTTGGTCATAGCGTAGAGACCGAAATTATTGTAAAAATTACACGAACTGCAGTTATTCTGCAGAAATTTCGATTGAAATTAATTTAAAATTACATTGTTAGATTAAATTTTCCATTACAATGATAAAAAGTAGATAAAAGAATTTTTACTGCTTTCATCGTATTTCAATTAATGTTAGCCTATCCGCCTTCTAAGGCCGATTACATAAAAAGAAGGCCATTTACGTATTATTATTTTTTATGATTTTGGTAGTGTAGGGCCCTGCAAAGTTTTTAAGCTTAGCCAGAAGTTATGAAAACTGCTTTTTGTATTTTTAAATTGAAGTTGAATGTTTGAGTAAATTCTAAAAAAACGTAAAGTTCTAACTTTCAGGCTTTTTTTGAATAACTTTAAGTGACTTCAAGAAGCAGAACTTTTTTTTTTATTAAAACTACATTTAAGACAATCACGTCACAGAAAAAAAATCAGCAAAATACCTTCTACAAAAAAAGATATGAATATTTGAAATATCGCTGGCAGAAAAAAATTAAAAAAACTTAAAAAAACCATAACTCGAAAACTTCAAAAAATCGCGGAACATACATAGGGTATTTTTGGATACCCCCAGGTGTGAGGAATCTTAAAAAAATTTGTTGACGTCACTAGTTGGACCACCCTAACGTGTAAAGCAACAATAGTGAGGGAAACAACTCAATCGTTAAAATACAAATGTTTTTATTTTTTTATTTTTTTTAGTTTTTGTAATTGTGTGTAATGTGTCAGTTAAATAAAGGTTTTATCTATCTATCTATCTCAACGTAAGTGGAATATAGATTTTACTGGATTTTGCGTTTCAGAGTCGGTCATAGCTTTGAAGAAGTTCTAACAGTCTGGCTGATCTCTAAAGTCCTATGTATATCCTTTAGTTTCTTAGCCCGAGGAAATACGAAGTTTTCCTGAAGCTTACGCGGTTTAGAGCATGGAGTTACTGTTACAGAAAAGGAAACATTTTTGACCGTGTATACTACTACAACATATTGATCATTCGGTTTCCTTACAATCTTCGTATCTAACCTTAAGCTGCCAGAAAAAGGGGTTTCGGTCGCTGCTCTAACGCTTGTCATACCGAAAAGCTTACTGTGTCCCACCATCATAATTCGATTCAACCTTTCGTCACCCTTGCCGATACATTTTTATTTTTATTTTTGACGGGAGTGTTATTCTTATTACTTTTTGACATCCATTGTAATAATGAAATCGATAATGTAGGAATAAACGATCTATTCTAATAATGAGCCTGGCATTTTGACACCGATATACAAAAACTGCAACTTGGTTTTTCCGATCAGCATTGGCTTTTCGAGCAACGTTTTGGGACATACACGAAACCGTTGCACCAGCACCGTCAATCGACAGACACAAATCTGATCCAAGTGACCGTACAAGGTTATAACCACAACCTTTCATCATTAGAGGAACACTGTCGTGTTAAACACCCAGTTTCGCGAAACTTATTTGTTTAATCAACGTTATTTCCCTACGTTAATCTAAAAATGCTTCTCCAGGATTGTGCCGTCAATGTTCACTATATTTCATTTGGACCAGAACTTGAAATGCACATAGTTTTGCAGCCATGGGAATAAACTACTTAGCTCTAGAGTTATTTCAGGTTTAGTCAAAATTTGAAAATGAGACTTGTAATGAGATTTACAAGAGCGCTCTTGCCTATTCTTCTCTGGGAAAGATGACCTTAGGAGTAGAGTCAGTAGAACGAATATGTATGAATGTATTTAAATCCTTTATTGTAACTTGACCTATTTTAGATAACATCCTGAATGTTCCATCGTCGACCTCATTTATGATCGTGGTCAAGATTGTGGTCAAGAGCTAACCCGTCTCATATTTATAAAGGGAAATATATGAAATAAATCTATTTCGACCATGACTTTTGGCGATTGTAGAAACCTTCGTCGATTCAGATGCCTTTTTAACTCGACAGGTTTCGGTAGTGTGTTATATCTTCTGACTTTGGGTATACTTGACTAGAGGTTTGGGACAGTTGGAATATGGCCAGCTTCTTTGCAGTTATAACTAATAAGCCTGGTTCTTCTGTCTGTTGTTGGACCTACTTTCAGAAGTGGATCCAGATTTGTGCTTTAAATTAGGCTTCTGCGTAAGTAAAAATTCAAAAGTTGATCTGGTTTAACGCACCGTAAATCTAGTGTGCCTAACCTAATTTTTTTTCGATCGCCGATACTGTGGATGATGCGTGCCTACCCGTTATTTTACACTGATTTAAAAGAGCAAATTTCTAACAAAAGTTAAATAAACAAACGCTACACACTCAGGGCCCTTGTGTCAAGGTTTTCCCTTGTGTCGTGGGTCTCTCTGAATATACATACAAACAAACAAACACCCATGACCCGAGAACATCATTTTCTTTTTACACGAATATTTGCCCCGACTGGAAATCGAACCCAGGACCCGTCGATCAATTCAAACTCTCATACCAAGTCTTAGCGAGTCCCGTTAATTTTTGCATGGTAAATGGACGGTCGTCTTCTCATCCCAGCCATAAACCGATGCACACTTATTGATCGAATTTGACGGCTGAGATGGTAGCAAATCTTTTATAGACTTTGCAATTTGTAACAAGTCATTAGTTGAAAAATGAAGGGCTACATGACCTTTTATCCTGGTGTCCGGCGCTCGCAGAGTCCCGCGCGTTGCGTCCCTCCAGTCTAGCGCCATCGCTGCTTAGACCGCGCTGCTCGCTCCGTTGACCACGCTGCTCGCTCCGTTGACCACGCTGCACGCTCCGTCGACCACGCCGCTCGCTCCGCCGACCACGCCGCTTGCTCCTCTAACCACGCCGCTCGCTCCGCTGACCACGCCACCCGCTCCGCTGCCTCCGATGCCCGCCATCTCGCGCCATCTCCAGACCCCGTTCCAGCCGGCGTACCCGCTCCCGCAGGCAGCGGCTGCGACCGCGGTCGCGGACGCTCTCTTGGCTGCGAGCACCCAAACTGCGGCAGGAGCCGCGCGTGCTCCCTGCTGCCTGCCACGTTCTGAAACTCACAAAAAAAAACAAAACGCAAACCTCCATTCTAACTGCTTATAAAATTACATTTACGTTACGAATGTATTCAATGTAGAACAAACAAACAAAATTCAAACTAGAAAAAAAAAACAATCGAAATATATAAGGAATTCAAAAAAGTAGTCATATCTTCAAAACGGCTGCTCCTAGCGCAAAAATAATCAAATTTCGAGCCCCCTTTAAGAAACCCCTACACACAGTTCGAGTAATCCGGTGCCAGCATATTTGATTCCGTCGGTTACTGTTTTGTTCTCGATCATAGATTGAATGTAGGTAGAGAGAAAAATTCAAAGCACTCAAAATTATTGTTCAAAGAAGTACATTTATATGTGTATAAATAAATTCCCAGGTACCGAGTCGGTATCTTAAGACATCGATGACATCATTCTATGTAAAAGAGGGACTATTCTACCAATTGCACATAATAGCTGTAAAAATAGCTCTGCCAAAATATAGAATTTTAAAATAACTAAAAATAGTTAACCATCTACCTTCATAACGATTTCCTTTTATGATAGGTCGGTTATTGCCGTTGTATCTAATTATACATGAAATATCTACATCAAAAGGGTTTCCTTTAAAACAATTAAGGCGTGTTACTTACGCGTTTATGCGTTGTCCTTTTCCGCTTCTGAGGTGTAAGACGTGCATCAATCCAAAGGAAACACCAGACCTCTTTTAAACGTATATTTCCACTTCGTGGTAATATACAATTTAATTATATTTTAGATCTCACTATTTTAACGGACACTTCCGTTAACTACACTTTCTAAGGACACGACTACTCTCTTCAACTGCCAGGTAACGAATGTCCCCGTCAGCCAAACTCCCCTTCCCGTTTTGAATTTCGCATGAAGTTAGCCACTAAACTTTGCTACTGTTTTGTCTGCCAGTAGTTGTACCGGAAAGAGTCATTCATCGAACTATTTAATTTAAGTTAAACATTTAAAAATATTTAATGAAGTGCAAAAATGGCTAAAATATTTAACGGAACCTTACAATTGTAAGACTTCACAAAGTTTATTCTTATTTCAGAGGAAAGCTTTATAGTTTTGCGTTTTGTAGATTCCTTCAAATTTTTGGGAACCAGCATTGAGCATTTAGCAAAAAATCTAAATCGTGATGATTTTAGCCATTTGAGACGTTTATGTTGTAATGAAGATCAATTCGATCTTATATGTCGAAAGGGTATCTACCCATATGAGTATATGACAGCTTGGAACATATACGACGAAACCACCTTACCTCCTATAGAAAAATTCTATAGCAAGCTCACTGATGAATGTATTAATGACAGTGACTATGCACACGCTCAAAATGTATGGGACAGCTTTGAGATTAAACATCTAGGAGAGTATACTGATTTGTATGACAAAAGCGATGTATTGTTATTGGCGGACATATTCGAAAAATTTCGTAATACTTGTAAACGGAATTACAACCTTGATCCGGCTTTCTATATCACAGCCCCAAGTCTAAGCTTTGATGCTATGCTGTTAAAGACTCAAGTAAAACTGGAACTCATAACTGAATTAGAAATAATTCGTATGATTCAGAAAGGAATTCGAGGTGGTCTTTGCTTTTGTTCAAAACGGCATGCAAAATCGAATAACAAGTATCAAACTGATTACGATAAATCTCAGCTTCGTAATTTTTTGATGTACTTGGACTGCAATAATTTGTATGGGTTCTCCATGTGCGGTTATTTACCGCAGTCTGATTTTAGACTGCTAGACCAAACTGAATGCCAAGATTTAGATATTATGGCAGTGCCTGAAAACAATGACATAGGGTACATTTTGGAGGTTGATCTTGAATATCCTGAATACTTTTTTTTTGCGGTAGGTGTAAAAAACTACATACATATTTAAATTTCGGAATTTTATTTTAAATTGAAATATACAATAATTTAAAAGCATTTTTCGATCAATTAGTTTTTGTACATCAACTTAAGTGTACTTTGCAAGCAGTTTAATGTAAGATTTGTTCCTGCTACAAAGGACACCACCTACCAGCTGATCACTAGTGTTTTCACTTAGCACAAACACTTTCACATCATCACAATAACATTATGGCTAACTTTGAAGACATCAAGATGGCACAGCTAGAGCTTGAGGAGTGTTTCACGAAACGGATGTCGGAATTGGAACCTCAACTTCAGTCTGCAGGTTCTACCAAGGATACAGTGGCCAAGGTTGCTGAGTAGTTTCGATCTTTCAGGGAGCTGATCTCAAAAATGCTAGGTATTCTTCGACAGCAGATATCTTACTGCTGTAAAACGGTGGAAGATATGGAGATGCGTCACAGGAAGAAAATTCTCATTTTCTGAGGTATTGCAGAGTCTCCCAAGGAAAACTGTTGCGATAAGATCCTTAACATCGTGCTCAGTAAGATAACGGAATGTAAGACTCTCAGTGAGGCTGCTATCAAGACTTGCCATCGGCTTGGACCCGCCAGTCCAGGTATTCATCGTCCCATCTTAGTTAAATTTTCATCGCATACGGCCAAATCGTCGGTATGGAATAACAAGGCTAGCTTTAAGGGATCGAAGGTCATTGTCAAGGAGTTCCTGACAAGGGTCCGCCAATCAGTCTTCGGTAAGGCTCGGCTACACTTCGGTATGCGGAGCTGCTGGACGCAGGACGGAGTCATCCACGTAAAGACCCCTGATGGGCAGCGTCATAAACTGACATCGATGGATCAGCTCAGCCCACTGCTCGTAAAATTCCCAAAGACGGCTGGTGGCGAAAGGAAGTAACACCTTTTTCACACCTGCGGGTCAAGAAACACAAGCTTAGGTATTGTTAACAGTGATATGCAGTCTTATAATGTGTAAATTTTCTCAAACATTTTTTTTAATTTCATTATCTTACTTACCTATACATAAGTATTACAACAACGGCACCTTTTGCTGGTCATAATTAAGTTTAATATTTCTATGTAGTTGTTTAATAACTCATAACTTTTCTTTGTTTACATTTCTTATAGTCCCTAATTTTGTAAGAACCAATCCAAACTATTTAATATAAATTATAGCCAATATAAGTTGTAATGTAACATGTACAATAAAACGCTAGTGTTTATATTCTCTTTGATGTACACTCAACAGCACATCAGGCTACTACACTTTGACCTTGAACGCTTTTAAAGTTGAACGGAGTCAATCGTGCGACAGAGACAAATATCTGTTCGCAATCCCGCTCTGAATGAGTTGTGCTGCATCAACGTATTTTTGTATGTGTGCGTGGTTGAGTAGGGACCGAGGTGTAAAGGGCGCGAGTTTTGAATAAGTTTACAATGAATTGCGATCGCCAACCCTCCCGCCTTATTTTAATTACTTACCCGATTTTAAAATAAATACTTAATAATGATGTGATTTGTTTTTTGGAAATGCTAATCGGTCCACTACTGAGCAAATAGAAAAATGGTCCCCCTCGATTTTGGACTTGGAAGCCGCCTTATTAAAACCTCGACTTTGGTGTCCGTGGCTATCAGTCACTGAGACTGGTTGCCATAAAAATAGAAAGAACTAAGCACTGCTTGGCAACAGTAGCAGAGGAATATTTTTTTATTCAAAAGTGTGTCATTTTCTATCTATAATTGGGGTTAAAGTATAAAATTAATCCTACATTTCAGTTTAAACTACTTATTTTGATATTAACTGTTCGGTCGCGCGGGTTTTCTTGGTTGCAGCCCAAATAAATTAATATTGACCTATTAGTTTCATCGAAAACCCTGTTTAGTTTCCATTGAAAGAGTGATATAAACAGCAATCAATAGGAAAGACCCCTTCGGTTTCAATATCTTAGCGAGATTATATAACAGGTAGATAGAACAGAATTACCGAGGTGAACTTAACCTTCACCTCAAACGATTGAAATTGCTCAATAGGTTTTCATTATGAGTGACCAACTGATTACCTTTTCTCTGAGAGTGACATAAGGTCATGCATTTTCAAAACCTCATTTTTATTCTGAGAATTGCAAGCACGTAGCAGCTCGATGATGATGCGCGCGTAATGTCAACATTTTTCATAAGACCTACTTTTGCGCGAGGTCCTCGCGCAATTTAAGTTTCAGCACAGCCGAGTGGCGCGTCGGGCGAGTTTGTCGCCACTGTGCTCGAGTTGCAGATTGCCTTGTTTCGAAATTCTATTATACTAGCATCCCGCTCGGGACTTCTTTCCCGTGGGAATTCGGGAAAGTTATGTAGCCTATGTTACTTAGGGATAACGTAGTATTCTCATGGTGAAAGAATTTTTCAAATAGTTTCGGAGCCTATTCGTTACATACGAAAATACAAACATCTTTCCTCTTTTTAGACTCTATATAGTCTATATAGATAAAATATATACTATAGATACGTAAGTAAGAATGACAGTCGGATAATAGTTTGGTAAGTTTGTTTTTTTTTCCAACAAAATTATATCTGTTTACTAGGAGGAACCAGAAAGGCGCAGGCCATACACCCGACAAGCCTAGTGCTTTATAACGTTTACTTACATAAACTTATGTTTTTGCATGCTAATTTTAAAGGTTGGCAAAACATGTCACAGTTTAAGTTATTTTTAAGATCTTTTATACCTACCATGTTTTATGCAAATAAAGAAAATTATTATAATTACAAGTATACCTCTTGCACTTGCCAATAATTAATGATAAATCAAACAATAGTTCTATGTTTAGAATAACTAAAAAGTAATAAATAAAATGCTTTGTTGATAAGAAATCTTGTTTATTTTCTTCAACTTAAAGCAACAGGTTAACTAACGTGGGTTAACTTCACTCAGGAAACAAGAATTCTAATCTTGAGACTTAAATAATCTTAAATTAATCAGGCAGTAACGTCTTTAATCAATCAATCAGTTTTACAACTATGAGCTGAACTTTCGCAACAGGTCTTTTAGAGAAACTACAAACTTCAGAATAAACAAAAGCTATACTTTAAAAAAATAACAGATATTGAAATTAGTGATAAAAATCGAAAATTAAAATAACAATGCACATTACAAATAAATACTCATAATTTTTATACACACGTGTTTTTGAGAAACTACAAAGTATTAAAAACTTCAGAATAAACAAATGCTTTACTTTATAAAAATAGACATTGTTTGGGATCAAAAATCGAAAATAGAAATAATAACTGCACTCTAAAAATACTCATAGTTTTTCTACACACTTGATAATGTTTTACCTTAAAAGTTTTGTCATATAATTTTATGCAAGTAACGTAATCTTAAAGAAACTCAATAATGAATATGTTTACTTTATTTCTTGTCATCTGCTAACGAACCAACTAGTAAACCAATCTGGTTGCAGCTGTTCACGGCCCAGGCTGTGGCATCATGCTGAGCTGCAACCGTTCGGTATTTGTAAGTTTGTTTTTCTTTTACATGATTATTTGCCAAATAAAGATTTTATTTTCTGTATAAATCTTGATCTCATCATTTTTACACTCTAGTTTAAATTATTTTTTAAGTTACAGTTTATAAATAGTGCATGATTCCTAGAACCACTTAGAGCGGTTTATGATTTCCATGTTTAAAATTATTTTGAGCGGTTTGAAGTTCACCACATACTTGATTATATCTACACGATAAGGAAGAATTATTTTGGGCAGGCAAACAAGGACATAATAAATAGAACATTTGAAATAACACTTTAAGAGTTTAAACATTGTTTCTATACTAAATAAAGCTGACCCCCGCTCACCCCCACCCCCTGAAACAAGTAGTTTTTGCTTAGAATATTATAATAAATATAATATTATTTTATGTTCTTGGGTTAAAATTAATTATCAACCACTGCTTGTCAGGATGGCGTTTTGACACAAAGTAAATTTAAAGTGTGGAAAACTCACTTATAGTCATTGAATTTATTCCTTTTCTCCTAAGTATATTTTTATCTGAATATGTTATTACAAATGTAGTAACACTTAGTTACAAAATCACAAATCCTGACAAGCATTAACAAAATATGTAGATGAATGTTGACTACACATTTGGTGTTAGTCTATCAGCCAAAATTAAACAATCTAAGGAAAATAACATCGTCATCATCAGTCCATGTTTGATGGCCGGTTCGGTAGAGGTAGTAGCGCCTCTTAATATATAGGTCAAAAGTCAAAAATAGCTTTATTTCATAGAACATACAGAATGTTACTTAAAATAAGTCAAAATAGTGAATTACATTAGCATTTTAAACTTTGCGCCTATTCGCAAAGGTGGGCCTTACTCAGGAGAAGAATAGGCAAGAAACTCCGAGGGTCTTTTAAGTCAATCATATAATTTTTTTTATTTCTAATTATGATCGACTTGATATGGGTTAGTTCTGCTATGCACCAGTTCCACTATGCATTATTTGACTGTGTCAGGAGGAAAGTGTTACTTATTTTATTTATATATTTCAAATGTAACTTAACTGCTAAAACACCACTCTTTAGCTATTTGTGATTTCATATAAATAAAGAAGTTAATTATGATTTCACTAGCTTTCTGCCCGGGACTTCGTTCCCGTGGGAATTTGAGAAAATTATGTAGCCTATGGCTGGACCAATTTTCGAATTAGACAAATCCAGAGTGTCAGCTACCTGCATACCAAATTTTATCAAAATTGGTCCAGCCGTTTGAGTGTGAAAGAGTAACAAACAACCATCCATCCATACATACAAACTTTCGCGTTTATAATATTAGTAAGGAGTAAGGATTAGTAAGGAATTAGTAAGGAAAAAGTCAAGACGAAATCGATGCAGGTGTCCCACCGGTTTTTTAACAGTAACAAAGAAAATTTATATAACAATATGCTGTACCGCGAACATTTTTCCTAATGCTTTTCTTTGTGAAAAAGAGATAGAATGATTGAGGTGGTTAACTTTGCATCTTACTGGTAATCCAAGTTACGTTAGGTCGTTTTTATCTGTGAATTAATTGTTATTTTACTGTAATTTTAGATTTAATTTTTATTTCTGTATTTAGTTTGTAATACACTACTCAAAAAAGTCTAGGGAACACGCACGATTTTTCATAAAACAGAGGCCTCTTTGAGAAGCTGTGAAAAGTATTTAAGACACGTATTTTTAATAAAATCTTTAGTGTGAGCAAGTTCTATACCAAAATTTTAAATTCCTATAAATGAACTTTATCTAGCTTGAAGTTTGTGAAAAAGAGACGAAAATGAAAATGTAATTTCACCATTTCCATACCAAAAGCAAAGAAAAACTGCGTTTTCATTTTCATTTTTCCCTCTGTAACTAACAAATTTTAAGCTAAATAAAGTTCATTTATAGGGATTGAAAATTCAGGTATAGAACTTGCTCACACTAAAGATTTTATTAAAAATACGTGTCTTAAATACTTTTCACAGCTTCTCAAAGAGGCCTCTGTTGTATGAAAAATCGTGCGTGTTCCCTAGACTTTGTTGAGTAGTGTATTTTATTTAAGTGATTACTCATTATTTTAGAGTTAAAAGAGAGCTAATTAGAATGTTTTTGTAAGTTATTTTCCAGGATTACTATTTTTTATCTTTAATAATATTATAAATGCGAAAGTAACTCTGTCTGTCCGTCTTTCACGCCTAAACTACTGAACCGGTTTTGATGAAATTTGGTACAGAGATAGATTAGAGCCTGGGAAAGGACAAAGGCTACATTTAATCCCACACTTGGGCACGATATAACCTGTAGTCCACGCGGGCGGAAAGCTAGTGTTTTATAACTTATAACATTAAAATCAAGACTTCAGTGTCCTTACGGGCCTTTGTGTAGTCTTTCCAAAATGTTAGTCGAAAATATGTAATAGGCCTGGATACAAGTAGAAAGACACAACTTTTGTTTTCACCGGTATTCTCTATGGGTTCGCGCTTGACTCAGATTCAAATGTGACCAACATTTGAATCTGAGTCAAGAGCGAACCCATTCTTAATAAAAAAAGGTAGTTTTTGGTAGGTGGTTTGGTTTTTGGTTCACATTTGAATCTGAGAAATAGGTAAATTTTGGTAGGTATTTTTAAAGTGGTGCATAGCGGAACTGGTTCATAGCAGAACTAATCCCTTAATAACTCTGGAGCTGAGCAATTTATTCCCATGGTTGCTTAGTCTAACAGAAATTCTAAATCTAACAGATTATCAGGTTCTGTGTTCGATTCCCGATCAGGGAAAATATTTGTGTAAAAAGCGTTTGTCTTTGTGTTTGTTCAAAGGGTTCTCACGATATAAGAGAGAACCTTAGAATGGGCCTTTGAGTGTGTAGCGTTTATCTATTTATGAAGTCTCCAGGGCCTCTCTCCAAAATAGAAGAGATAACATACAGAATTTAAAAAAAAGTGTTAAATAGTCCAGAACCATTTGAAGAAAATTACCTACTGCTTATTATGACGCAACACTATTGAAATATATGTCTGAGCATACTCAAACAAATCTAGCTAGGGGATGACGTTTGGAGATGGATGAGTTTGAGAAACATAGATGGAAACGTTTGATGATAAAATGAACTGATGAAATGGACCAAACAAAAGCTCCCTTGAAATATTTAAACATTTTAGTGTATTCAAACACATACCCAATGTTCACACACAAATTAAAGAATATATTGTGTTTGTGTTATGTAACCCAAATACACACATCAACACGGTCTAGGGATATTGCTCGATTTTTCATACAAAAGAGGTCTGTTTGAGAAGCTAAGCATACTCGAGATACATGGAGGGCTATAATTTTCAGACCAGTAAGTGCTTAACTTGAATTATCAATTCTAGTCAATAATTTTTGTTTTACTTGAAATTTGTTAAAACGTGACGGAACCGAAAATACACTTTTTGCCTGCTTTTTGTATGAAAATGGTCGAATTTACGCAATTTTGTTTTTCATTTTCGACACGTTTCCACATATTTCAAGTAAAACAAAATTCATTGTCTAGAATTGAAAATTCAGGTTTAGCACTTGCTCGTCTGAAAATTTTAGCCCTCTATGTATGCCGAGTATGCTATTATAGCTTCTCAAACAGACCTCTTTTGTAAGAAAAATCGTACAATATCCCTAGACTGTGTTGATGTGTGTATAATATTACAACTTTACGAGATTAGTCGAAACAAACAGTAAGTGCATTATTTACTTGTGCCATAGATAAAACAGGGTCCACTTCCAGATAGTGCTTGTCATAAAATATTGTGTCATTTGTTAAAAGCGATGAAGTTAGAGGTAGAATCCAGTTTCATATTAAAAAAAGGCTTTATAAAATAACCTACAAAGTCAAAAATAGCTTTATTTCAGAGAACATTCAGAATGTTACTTCCCATGGTTGCTTGTCTAACGGATAATCAGAAATCCTATAATAGCACTTTTTACAAAGTTTTTGCTTAGTTATTGTCTTAAATTTTTCTACAGATAAGTTTTGTATAAACATGGGAATCTTATTTTGTGGAGATGACTGTCGAGTAAATCCAATTTATGTTTGGTTCTAGTATTTACATTGTGCCTATCACAACTTTTTTTGAAATCGTCAATTTAAGATGGCAAAAAAAAACCATAGCCTACAAAGAACACCTGCCCAAACCCCAGAAATGCGCAACAGGAGTTGGCTTTTAATGTAAGAAAAACAACATACCACCTGGGAACTAGTACCGGGTAGGACCACCATTGGCATCTAGGACGGCATCAAGCCGGTTTCTCATGCCGGCCACCATATTCCAGCAGGTGTCCTTACCGCGGAGAGCCTCCCATGTGGTATGTGCTTCGCGCCTCAAGTTTTCGCTGTTGCGAATTTCTGAGGCATCCTAATCGAGAGCCATGAGACCCCATAAATTCTCGATAGGATTAAGGTCAGGGCTCTTTGCAGGCCATGGAATTCTGACAATGTCAGGCTGACTCTCAAGCCACTGCTCCACAACTCTGGAAGTGTGCACCCTGCAATTATCTTGGCACAAGTAAATAATCCCTTCAGGATAATGGAGGCGCACGGTGGGGAGCATTACGTCTCGTAAAATTTCGACGTATTGCTCCCCATTCATGCGCCCGCTCACTTCTATCAATTCACCCGGCCCCATTGAGCTCATCCATCCCCAAAAGTTTAGGCTAATTCTCCCACTAGCTCTATTTGGAAGAGTATTCAGCTCAACATATCTTTCGTTAGCGTTGCGCCATAAAATCTTCCGGCCATCCTTATCTGTTCGAAAACTTTTTTCATCGACGAAGATGACGATGTTATTTTCCCAGTCAAAGTTATAATATTCTAAGCAAAAACTTATTCTCGCTTCTTTGTGGTGGGGGTGTAAAAGTATTTTCTTTGCCGGTCGGCGGCATTTTTTTCCGGCTGCCTTCAGCCGCCGGCGAACGGTGTCCAATGAAATCTAAAACAAAAGAAGTTAATAATAACAATTGTATTAAATGTCTTAACTGGTAAGAAATGTTTTAAAATTGATGATGTTATACGCGTAAGTTTTCGAAAACTCAGGATAAAAATTAGCTTTTTCCGAAAAAGTATGGAACTTCTCCATTCAACTTGATCAGTAGATTGCCTTTATATCAAAAGTCGAAAACTTACTGCCATACTCAGAGACGTCAATTAAAGTTAAGTACTGTTAAACTCTGATGTTGTCTCTTTCACTCTTGTTGATATAAACAAGGATAGCATGGCATTTAATTACTTCTTAACTTTAATTGACATCTCTGAGTATGGCAGTTAGCGTTCCTTAGGGAGAGTTAATAGTTTCATTAGGAAACCACCCCTAATATAAATCGATTTCATAGTTTCCCTTGATAAATAAATTTGGAAAATCCTTTCTTAAATCTATAAGCAACACTCATGCAAAATCCAGATCTATTACGACATAAAGCAAGGACACACAAACAAACACAGATTTATGGTATAACTAACTTTTTCCCGCGACTTCTCTAGCGAAAAGAAGTCTTTTAGTAACCCATTTCATTCTCGACACCATAGGGAATGATTTTCGAAAAATAGCGAAACAGTGTCCGTTTATTTCCTTCAAGGTATATCTTAACGAAGTTTCCAAGTCAAAATGTCCAAAAAAGTTGTTTTCTCCATACATTGAACCCCCATTTCATCCGTTGTTGAATTTCGAAAAATCCTTTCTTTATGCTTACCTACGCCATAAAAGACAACTTTTTGCCAAATTTTAGCTATCTAGGTCTAAGGGTTTGGGCTGGGCGTTGATGAGTCAGTGAATCAGGACCTCCAATTTTATACATATACAGGGTGGCACAGCGGGTGACGTGCAAAAGAAAAATTTGGAAGCCCCGTGCCAGGGGGCATTCAGATCACCCCCATGTATCTTCCGCGATTATTTGTAGTTTAGAAGTTATCACACATTTAATTAATTTTTCGTATTTTTTCACCCAGCATTGATTTCATTTTTTTGTCTCTTTATGTTTAAGATTATTTAAAAAAAATCTCTACTGGAAATATCAAAAACCATATAAATAAAATATTTTTAACAAAAAATGGACCTGCCTTCAAAAAGGGTGAAATAATTTTTTAAAGCTATGTTCAAGAGTAAGTAGAGGTTACGGGTAAAACAGTAAATAGGTGAATTCATAGCGGAATATGGTAAATAGAGAGGAATTTTTTTTTTGACGTCGGCGCCGAACAATTACTCGCATGGTATCGGCGCCGGTTTGAACAGGACCTAGTTTAATGAAATAAGTATTCGCACAAGCTTTATAAAAACTAAGATAGTTATGCCATGCGAGTAATTGTTCGGCGCCGACGTCAAAAAAAAAATTCCTCTCTATTTACCATATTCTGCTATGAATTCACCTATTAACTGTTTTATCCGTAACCACTACTTACTCGTGAACATAGCTTTAAAAAAATATTTTACCCTTTTTGAAGGCGGGTCAATTTTTTGTTAAAAATATTTTATTTTGTTCTTTTTAAAGGCTATCATCATTTATCAATTATCATTCATATAACTCCCTCGTAGATTTATTATAAAATCGAGATATAAACTCGAGATTAAAGAGCGATATAGTAATCAATTACTTTCACCCATGAGGTGGTGATATTCATAACCAGTCACAAGATGGCAAGAAAGATGTGTGGTGGTAATATACTTTACTAAGCGGTAGCGCCCCAGGACACAAAGGAGCCCCAAAAAACAACTTAAAAATCTCAGGGAACATCTTCGTTTTTGTTTCGTTTACATTGAAGACCTATTATCATCCACATACATGACTGTAAATTTAATTTTTTTTTTGACCTAAACTACTGAAGCGATTTCAATAAAAAAATTATGGGACCAATTTGGAAGTAGATGCTTCCTAACTAAAAAAAATGTTTGAAATCGGTCTACAAATGACGGAGTTTTGAGGTAACAAACATAACGAATAAAAAAATCACCCGAATTGAGAACCTCCTCCTTTTTTTGAAGTCGGTTAAAAATTGGATCTCCCTTGTCATTATGAAACATGAATTAAATTTAACTTAAAAGTTAAAATTGACACTAGCGAAATCTTTGCAAAACCTCGAGTTGGTAAAAAAATTATTGAGATTGACCTGCAGGTTTCAAACAGCTTTTAAAAACTTTGGGAGATAGCTTTACGAAATATACAAAAAAATAGCACTTAATAGGGCTTTTTTATGATTAATTCGCGTTTAAAGGTAAGCAGGGACCATCGTAGGCGGTTTCCTAGTAGTAATTACATAGAACTTATTGTTTCTGAAAATACCAGACATGCCCAAAAAGTTGTGAACACGCTTGTAAATGAACCTTAGACAAGCGATTACTCAATCTTAACGCTATATCCCTTGTGGGGTGGGGGTGGAGGGCACAACTCTTGTATTTTCTTTCAGTCGTCGATCCTTTCTATCACAAGAATTTTTTAAAATAATCTTAAACATGAAGAGAAAAAAAAATGCTGGGTGATTTCGAAAAATTAATTATTTAACACATTTTAACACATTTGTGTAATATAATAACTTCCAAACTACAAAAATCGCGGAACATACATGGGGGTGATCTGAATGCCCCCTAGCACGGGGCATCCAAATTTATTCTTTTGGACCTGCCTGCTGGGCCACCCTGTATTAGATAAATATGAATTTTGTCCGCGATTTCTTTCTTCTTTCTTTTGCGTGGAAAAGTAGCTTATGTCACTCTAAACCCCTCCAAATGTCCTTATGTAAAAGCTACTTATACTAATACATATTATAATAAAGAGGAAACATTTGTTTTTGTATACTTAAAAACTACTGGACCGATTTCAAAAATTCTTTAACCATTAGGATGCTACATTACTTAAGTAACATAGGCTACATAATTTTCCCGAATTCCCACGGAAACGAAGTCCCGCGCGGGAGGCTTGTAAGCAATAATCACAGTTACAATGAAACAATTCTACGCTTGGCTGGAAGTTTTAATCTTCTTTTCAAAAGAAATTGCTTTTTTCACATGAATTTCTATCTACCCTGTCCTACTAGCTCAGTCTGTAGGTAGTTTTGCATTGCAAAAGGTGGCGTAGAAAATGTTTTGATACAATATTGTTTAGGTATGGCAGGTTAATAAAAATCCAAGTTCTCGACCTTGGAGGACCCAGGCGTTAGCCGCCATCTTGAATTAAAGGTGCCAAAATTAGGTATATTTTAAATAACTTCTCAATTGTTTACTAAATCACAAAAGTGTCTATGAAGAGTTCAAAGAAGACAAAATTGCCTACATTTTTTGCATACATGATTATTCTGTAAGTCTTATAGGTAAAAGTTAGATAGAGGCTGGCATGGTCACCTGGGGTGAGTGAAGCCTCTATGAAAATTTGAATTTGGAAATTTGACTGACCCTATTTACCTTTGTCTTGTCTTAGATCTGCGTTCCGGACACATTCCAGTAAAATATGCCTAAGAAAGATCAGTTATTTTATTGCACTGTGAACATCATGGGGAAGATTTACATAATTCTCATCAAAGAGATGTAAAAAAAGGCAGACCAAAAATGAGATTGAGGGACGACTTACATAGGAATGGTTGAAAGATGCTTAGAGAGCGACACATAACAGTAAAAAGTGGAAGTTGTTGGGGGAGGCCTATAACCGCAAGGACCTCAATAAAAATAATTAAAACAATTAATAAAACACTATTTTGAATGTCAAGACGGTTAAGTCGTTTTGAAGTCAGTTAAAAATAATAATATATGATATGAGAATATTATCAACTAGCTTTCCGCGCGGGACTTCGTTCCTGTGGGAGTTCGGGAAAATTATGTAACCTATGTTACTCAGGGATAATGTAGCATTCAAATGGTGAAATAATTTTTCAAATCGGTCCAGTAGTTTTGGAGCCTACTCAATGCAAACAAACAAATCTTTCCTCTTTATAATATTAGTATACATTACTACTAGCTTTCCGCCCGTGTGGAATGCAGGTTAAATCGTGCCCAACTGTGGATAAAATGTAGCCTATGTCCTTCCCCAAGGTCTAATCTATCTCCGTACCAATATTCATCAAAATCGGTTCAGTAGTTTAGGCGTGAAAGCGTTACGCCCTCGGTTTCGTACGCGTTGACTACAGGTTATATCGTGCCCAGTAGTGGGATAAAATGTAGCATATGTCCTTTCCCAACGTCTTATATATCTCTGTACCAAATTTCATCAAAATCGACTTGGTAGTTTAAGCGTGCGTAACAGAATTACTTTTGCATTTATAATATTAGTAGGGATAAGTATAATAGTAAAATAAACACTGGACTGGGAATTCAAAAAAAAAAATGTAGCATGTGTCAGCTGCCTGCTCTTTCCAGGCATGCTGTAAAAGTCAGTAAGTGGGACGCATGGGTTTAGCTGTATTGTAGATGAAAAGCTAATAACCCTGTGATTTTTTTTAAACATCGCATCAAGTGATTTTAAAGCCACTGATGCTCTGCCTAACCCAAAAGGGATTACAGGCGTGAGCGAGTATATGTAAGTATTTAAGTAAAATTAAATTAAATGAAATGCATAAAATGTTTGATATGTTATAGGGAAATAAAGGCTATTAATACTAAATCAACCTACACATTGATATATAACTTTCATTTTACTGATACGTAAGAAATCATTACAACATTTTCTTTAGTTCACTACAAAAACTTGGCACAAGTGCAACAGAATGCCTGCTGCCACTTTTGTTTAAATATCCCTCCTCGTACTCACATAACACCATATCTGAATAGATTTTCCATGTTAAACATGTCATCACGTCAGCCGATGCATGTCTGGTATTTGATTGCTATAATATCATAAGCCATCATATTTGTTCAATATCTTGCAAACCCTGAATTTCCAAAAATGTATAGTTTTAGGTTGACCAGATTTCTCCTCGCATATCAAATACACAAAACAGTTGCTTAAACTATTAAATGTTGGAAAAATTTGCCTGCTCCACTAAACATCTGAAAAGCTCATCTGTTAGAGAAACAAATGGAGGGAATACCTGATCGATATCTATGTAATGAATGACTTTGAATCATGATAATAAGTAGATATGTCAGTTACTCAATTGTATTTAATATAAGGTCCGTATTAAAGAATGAGACTCAAGTCTTGACTCAATACTTAAGTATTGACTGTCTCTTTCTCTCACTATCAAAATGACAAAGACGACTGCTACTCAAGTATAGATCAGAGTCTGAGTCGCGTTCTATAATACGGACCTTAGTCTCTAATTTTTGCCCTAATTTAGATTTATTTAATCTATTTACCATTCTGAATGACCAATTTTTAGTATATTCATACATAAATATAATTATTGCTAAAAGAGCTAACATTTACACCGTTACACGCACTTACACTATCTCACTTGAACACACACAAATGTTGATATACATTTCTGATTAGTTGCTTCATTACATTAGTTTGTTATCTATCATGGACAGCAAGTAAGTATGCTGAGTTCTGTGTCCTATTTGCTTCTACATCACATATAAATAAAAAAAATTAACTGTATAAGAACATTGTATAATGTTACATAATATTGTTAAAAAGCATCTATCCATCAATGTTGTATATGCTAGGTATTCATGTTTTATACCATACAGGGCATCTAAAATATAATTATTGTCTAAAAAGCAGATATTTGTAAACAAAAAATTATGACTGATTTTGGTGGATTTCAGAAAATAGTAAAAAACATTAAAAAAAACATTCAACTTACATTATATCTTGATGAGGACTCTCGTGTAGGAAGGAAGGGGTTGGCCGAGTGAGCAGTAACAATTTCCTCATCTTCCTCCGCTGTTGTTGCTCTTTGGTAGAGCTGCCGGTGGTGAGCCTCAATGCTTCCAGACTCTTCCCACCGGCGCAGCCAAAAATAAACAGTTTTCCTCTGAAATATACAAGTCTACCTTAATTTCAGATTTTCAATAACACAAGTGAATTATTTAAAATATTTTATGGCATAGATAGTTCAAAATGAGACTAACGCGACACTGTCCTAAAATGATTGGAACCCTGACTAAAATCTAGATTTAATAAGTCCAGACTTCCTTTGAAATATTTAGTTTTTACTACCATTATTGAAACTAATACTTGTGTGGCAAAATGTTGCTTTATTTTTATGGATGTTTTGTATCCTACATGAAACATTTTGGAAAAAAAAACTAACATTATGTCTGTCACATTACGAGAGTCGTTTTGATGAACTTGGATAGTGGTGATAGATTAACATTATCATTCACTTCCCTTTCGCTCATAATTTTTCCTTCACTCCCATGGGGCTGCATATTTTATGTTTTAAGTTAATTGATCAATAATATAAATGGATTTCAATTTGTGAATCACAACAAACTTGAGTATTGAATGAAAACACTTCATAACTAATTCAACTAACATGACCCTCTGAACAAAATTATTCACTTCAGTTCCTAATAAAAAGCTAATAAATGACAATCTGCCGCTGAAATAAAACAAAAATTTCTGTCAATGTCAAGTTAGACGAACAAAAATTGGCTGAATTTCTAAACTAAACGCAGCAGAATACACTCTGACATTGGCGAAATCACATATGGAAACGCCACATCTCAAAATTGATTGATTGATTATTGCGACCACGCATATTGCCATATTACAAAATTATATTTATTCAAGTTATAATAACAATCAGGACCAGAACGGTTAAGAGTGTCGCAAAAGGGGCAGCCTTACAAAAAAAAACAAATCTTCCAAGTGTCTCAATCGGAAAAGGGGCTACCCGAAAAGAGCATCGAACATATTTGTATGAAGCCTGGTATACCTAAAATTCAAGGTGATCACCCGAAGGAGCCCCACTATGGAGAAATCAAATGTTGGCGGCTACTGCTGAAACTTGCGGCAATTGATAGAGCAAAATATTACAAAACGAAAGTATTGATTGAAAAAATGTCGAAAGATGTATACTTTCGAAGATATAGAGCTTTGAAAATGAAAAAAATATTAACTAACAAAAATATAATTTGAAGTCTTTACCTTCCTTACAGCATTAGATAACTCTATCCTACTTGTTTGAGCATGGAAAAGCATTTTTTAACTTATATTATCATGTTTAGATAGGTATGGTCAAGAGCACGCTAAGCTTGACACTTTAAATCTTATCCTATATTAGACATTTGAGAATGAAAAAGTATTTTAAAAGTAGTAAGGTGTTTATTGGATAAGTAGGTACCCACTAAATATATCGTAAATCTAGCTACGCCCGGTTTTTTCAGTCCTAGTAGGTATAATTAGGAATATCGCATATCTAGGAAAAATATAAGTACTTACCTAGGTGTATTGCAACCAGACTACATTCACACATAAACCCAGGACAATCGAGCAGCTGAAGGCCAACATCCAACTTCCTCATGTTCTGAGGAAAATAATTATAAATATTCTCGAAAGAGCCCGTCTTTGTGAGGCTGAAAATGGTGGTCATTTAAGTGATGTAATCTTCAAAACCTAACTCAAAACTATCTACATGAGTGTTATTTTTATTATCTCATAATTAAAATGAATAAAAAAAATTGGAGCCTATTGCAACCGCGTCGTGAGTTTTACACCACCCTGTAGTAGTATGGTCTATTATTTAAGTCTAGAACACCTGATTGTAAAATGATTCTGTATTTGATTGCGTTTTTTATTTATTTAGTTTAAATAAACAATTTATATAAATCTAAACGTAGTTTGATTGCAATACACCTACTTATATTATTCTTATGTATGCGATATTCCTAATAATACCTACTAAGACTGAAAAGACCGGGCTTGTATAGCTACACTTAAGATATATTTAGTAGGTCTTTAACGAGAGGGGTAGTCGGAAGGATAAGAAAGGGCAAAAAGGGAATGACTTTTAGTTATTTATTAGAGGAAAAAACTATTCTGAAGTAAAGCTACGAGAAGACTGTGTCAAAAGACCAGCATTGACCGTCAAAAGGAAGCTAATTGTTTTTAATGACAAAATACCTATCATAAGGCTTTTCAAGTAGACAGATAACGAGCTCTCTACAGTACCTACTTATCTAATAAACACATTATTACTTATATTACACAGATTTACAGATATTACCATCTGTAATACTGTGTAGATATTATTACTTTAAAAATACTTTTTTATTCTCAAATATCTAATATAGGATAAGATTTAAAGTGTCAAGCTTAGCGTGCTTTTGACTGTACCTACCTAAACATGATAATTAAAGTGAAAAAAATGTTTTTCCATGCTCAAACAAGTACGATAGAGTTATCTAATGCTGTAAGGAAGGTAAATACTTAAAATTATATTTTTGTTCGTTAATTTTTTTTTCAAAGCTCTATTTCTCCGAAAGTATACATCTTTCGACATTTTTTCAATCAAGACTTTCGTTTTGTAATATTTTTTTCTATCGATCGCCGCAAGTTTCATCAGTGGCTGCTAAATGTTAATGTTAGCATGATTTCTCCATAGTGGGGCTCCTTCGGGTGATCACCTTGAAGTTTAGGTATACCAGGCTTCATACAAATATTTTCAAGGCTCTTTGGAATTTTGTTAGTGCTTTGAATTGTTAATATCGATCAAAGCCGAAGAGTTGCGCCAACATTTCGAGATTTGCGAACTATTAGGAATAAAGTCAAAATTTGATTTCTGGGATAAGCAATGTCGAGATTTCATAACATAATTTAGGGCCTAGACAGAAAAATATAACTGGTTTACATAAAAGTATATGATGACAATTGTATTTTCTTAAATTGAAATTGACAAAAAACACATTAATTTTACATAATTTAAATTCCATAATACAACACGGTTATACACTAATACCGATGCAATATCGAAAAATTTGAGGTCCACTTTTGCAATCCCCTATTGACCTTGAGCTCAGCAAATAAGAGCGGCGGCGGCGCCGTATGAGAAGATGCGATTATTAAAGAATTGGCATCATTCGTTTTCACACAAAATAGGCAACTCTATAGGTTATGTGCTCTATTACATTTCAAGCAAATATTATATATTTCCTAAACTAAATGGTGTATTCACACAATTATATTTTTAATAGTTTTGCAAATTAATGCGTCTCTAGAAATGCTTAATCCTAAAACTGCCGCTTGATTTACAAAACGTAGACCGAGCTCCATACATTTTTACCCATTCTCCTTTGCAACTGAAGAAACTTTTAAAACAAAATAAAGGACGTCATTCAAAACATACCAAAATGTAAAAGTGGGCGACCAAAAAGAATTAAGTAATTATTTCAAAAGGACACATTATTCTTATTTTTTTTTCTTTTGTTTTTTCTTTTATTCATGCAGTTTTTCATTATTTTAAATACTTTAAAAAAGAAAAATAAGGTCTGCACTGTTATTATTAAAACTTTTCCCTTATACTAAAAATGTTTGTATAACATTTTATTGAAACACAGGTGTATTTTCTATGCCCGGAACATTTAAAATCCAGATTTACAAGTATCAAGAACAACTCTAATAATAGTCGTAAAGTTTAGCTGTCATAGTAAAAAATGCTTAGAATAATATGTTCTTTCGAAATAATAACTTATCTTTTTTGGCCGCCACCTTAAAATTTTAGTATTTTTTGTATGGGTTGTGAATGATGTCCTTTCACGATATTTCTGCTACAAAAATGAATGAATAGTGGTCTACTAAAAAATTGCTATTCTATAAACGAAATGAAAAAACAGATTGGCACAAAACAGTAAAAAGAATCATTCTTAACGCTTAGCCAATCTCAGTTTGCAACTTAAGCGACGGAAATTCTCTGCTTAGTAAATTAAGGCTAGTTAGGGTGGACTTTAGGTGCCACTTCATTTTAAACCTAGATTGAAATACACATAACACATCTTCAATCCTGGATCAACTTGAGATAAGCTGCTATTGAAATACTGGCCCTTATTGACACCCTAAAGTATTCTTAACTTAGTTACCCCATATAAACCCAATCTTTATTAGAAATTATAATAAGAAAAATAGGATTTAAAAACATTTATATGGTTTGTTACAAATAAGCAGCACTATTAGAGGATCGAGCCAGCTAGTTTAATTTAATTTTAGTTACAAAGTAACGCAGAGTCTAGCTGTTACCAGGTTGCACTGGGAGTCTCTTATTTGATTAATTTACGTCCTTCGGGGAGGCTCCTTAGGAGATAAATTACCACCAGGACACATACTTTCTTAGCCAAATTTAGGCCAGACAAAACGCAGGCACTGGTCCAAGTTAAGAAGCAGCACATACTTAAATGCCAACAAATGATATTTTCCTTTAAATTAGAATAGAATTTTGTAACATGGAATCTGCATGATTTCAATCCCACCAACTTCACATGATGCTACATGATGGGGAAGCTGTTCCAAAAATAATAGCTACGAAGAGAGATCTCGAACACCCGGACTTGAGAATAAACACATGCTTTATACCTACACAAATTTTTACTCCAACTGAAAATCTAACTTAGGTAGTGTTTCAGAGTTAGTGTTACTGGGTACTAAAGCAAACCAGTCAAATAATGACAACAAAGTCAAAGAGGTATCCATGCTGGACTGGTAGTGAAAGAAAAACTTAGAATGTGCCAGCTACCTACTCTTCCCAGGTATACATTAAAAATCTGTAAGTGGGATGCGAGGGTTTTGCTGCATGTGTGTGACTGTGCAGACAAATAAACTTTTTATCTATCTATCTATCTATCTATCTCATAATGTGCGATCGGCTGACCACCTCTCACCATTATACAACATTATACAATGGTTATCAAAACCATCACAATTTGTCAAACTTGGCATCAAGTAGTACGCTAGATACCAAGAAGCTATTTAAGTATGTAACTTGTTCAACATTAACCAGCTAGGAATTATTTAACTTGATACCTTAACTTTTTTTTTGTAATGGCAACCGGTCGTGTATAGCGACCATTACTGCCAGTGTGAAGTCCGGGGAACACAAACACAAATAAACTGAAACTGGGGTCACTGGGGCTTTTTCGGGGCGGAGTCAACTCGAGTAACTGATGTTATGCAGATTATAAACATTTTACCATCGTTCAACATTAACCGGCTAGAAATTATACTTAACTTGATATCTGAACAAATAAACTGAAACTGGCAGCTGAATCAACTCGAGTAACTGATGTTCGGGAATATTATAAACATTTTACCTTTTTTTATTTAGAAAACTACATTTTAAGATTAGATTTTACCTTGTGTAGTGAAGTATTAGAATGTGAAATTCTTAAGCCACTACTTATCACTACCGAAAAAAAAACTACTTCACTAACTACTAAGACCACTACTTGACCAGATCACGCTCAGAGGGTCCTGTTAGGTTAGATCTTCCAAATAATTTTCTACTTTGATTTTCTGTATAGGTATAATACACACTTGACACTGCACTGTTCAGTCGGCGTGTCGGAAAAGGGGAAGCCCACGGGATACCAACCCACTGTATACTTCACTCTGTAATATTGGCTTGAAGGTTTTACAAGACTGACAAAAATGGATGTTTTGCAATCGCAGGCAAGGATTTGCATAAGATTTGAATTTATTTTACTGCCCACAATTGCAGTGATTATCTGTTAATCATTTTAAGACAACTTAACATGACAAAAATCCTTAAAATCTTATAAATATACTGTTTTCTTTAACTTTGGAGTGTGCATCATATAGATTAGTTAGGGTAAAAAGTAAAATTTCTAGAGACGATCCGCCATTTTTGAAATCTTGTTTCTATCAACTAAGAAGCTGGAAATGCATAAATTTAATATATAAACACAATGAAAAACGATTAATCACTTACCGTTATTCCAGTTTGTTGACATATGTCAATAACGCGGCACCCACTTTGCCGTAAAGCAATAATTCTCTCCCGCTCCAGTCGGCTTAAAGTGGGTGCCATCTTGAATCAGAGTTAGAAAATTCCTTGTAGAAGTTGTAGACAACCGACAGCGTACACAGCTTTCACTCAAATGACAAGTGTGACGTAACATTTCGCGATTAATCGATCGCAAGCTATCGGCTATCATCGGTCGACGAATGCGGAAGCGCCGGTGAACGGTGGACTTATTTTTTCTATGTCTATGGCCGTGGGGTGGCCTACGATTGGTCCCCGATTTGAATTTCGTCATAATCAATCGGAAGCTTTCGGCTAACATCGGTCTCCGAATGTTGGCTAGCCTATGATTGGTCCTTACTATTAGAATCTGATCAGACATTGGCAAATTTAAGTTTATATAAGGTTTAGATAAAAAATGGACCAATAATAACAAGGTGACTTTCTTTCTAACACTATGTATTATGTATTAAGCGCCTTTATGTACCATGGGTAGCCTGATGTGCTGTTGAGTGTACAAAATGGTTTGAGGTTGGAAATCAATTAACTTTTAAAGTCGTTTGAGTAAAGCAAAGGAATTGATGACCATACAGGCAAAGGTGACTCGCAAACATACAGCCAATGCCGACATTGTTGTTTTTCTTGTATTACCTGTTGTGTTTTTTTTTCTATCTTTTTTTTTCACTGTTTTATTTATCAGTTTTATCGTTGAGTTGTGCACATGGTGGCGCATCAGGCTATGCATATTGAACTTGACGACGTCCGCTTTTCGCTCGTAATAGCGCCTGCTTCCATAGTGCCAATGGGTAGCCTGACGTGCTGCTGTTAGTACAGCCAACTTGCTTGCCTCTCTTCATTTTGTTAAGGTGCTATTTCTCATTTGTTTCTGTTTGATAACCGCTTGAAAATTGTTAATTATTCTAGCCATTTATAACGTTGTTTATTGATTTGTTATTCTTATTGTTGTTTTGTAAGGTCTGCTGGCGGGTGGTGTAAAATGAAGCGGTGACTTCTTAGGTAAAATTTGCATAACCAAAATTTATTTATTGATAGATTTTTATAATTTATTATATTATTATTATATATTTTTTTACATATGCTTATGGATGAAGAGGATAGTTTCATGTCAGCTGAAAATAGTTCTTTTCACTCGTGTAACAGCAGTTTCAGTTCAACTTCTGGGACCCTTGGAGACTTTGTGCGGGAGACTTTTCATGACCGCGCCAATAGATTTAATGTTTGCCACATAAATGCCCAAAGCATTCCTAGTCACTATAACGAATTGTTGGATACCTTTCTGAATTGTAATGTGCACGCTGTGTTAGTTTCTGAGAGTTGGCTCAAGCCTAACCTGCCTTCCACTGCGTGTGCACTCCCGGGCTATGTGCTTGTTAGTAACGACCGCGTAAATAAAGGGGGAGGTGGAGTTGCTATATACTTGAGGGCGGACATTGGTTACAGACCCCTAAGTCTTTCCAAATCTGACTACTCGGCTTCCGCAGAGTTCATTTTCCTTGAGATCTCTTTGAGTGGCTCAAAGGCTGTCTTGGGCGTGGTATATTGTCCACCAGCTACTAATTACTTTTCTGATCTCGAAGCCGCCTTGGAATTGGTAAGTGCCGATTATGTCAATCAAATTATCATGGGTGATTTTAACACAGATCTCTTGGCTGTGGACGATTCTCGTACTCGTAGTCTGCTGCACATTATTGAGTCTGCTGGGCTTCATGTGCTTCCATTGGCACCCACTCACCATAATATAGCTACCGACGACACATGGCTTGACCTGATCCTAACATCGGCTCCACAGCTTGCCTTTGAATTCGGTCAGAATCCGGCTCCTGGGTTTTCTCGTCACGATCTCATCTTCATTAGCTACACTTTGAAGGTACCAAAGGTGCCTCCGAGGATCTTGTCATTGTGTAGTTATAAACGGATGAATGTGGACAAGCTAAGGCTAGATGCATCAAATATCCAATGGAATGACTTAATTGACGCTACAACCGTGGATGAGAAAGTCGCAATTCTCAATACGAAGGTTCTCAATTTGTACGACGCACATGCCCCCATTAGACGGGTTCGTGTCAAGCGTCCATGGATCACGCAGGGTATTCAAATAGCTATGAGGCGCAGGGACAGAGCTTTCCGAAGATTTAAGAGAGACCGTTGCGAGGAAAACTGGGATGCCTTTAAAATTGCGAGGAACCGGTGCAATCAGATGGTGCGGCGTACCAAGCGGCGTTTTATTCATGATAACCTCTCGAACTCGTCTCCTGCCGACATCTGGAAGTTCCTCGGCACTCTAGGCATTGGTGAGGTTCGCAACACCATTATCCTTAAGGACATCTCTCTTGATGACATAAACCATCATTTTTCCACTTCAAAGACCCTACCTGTGGCCGTTAAACTTGACACAATATCTTTCGTTTCTTCGCTTCCCCCCATGAACACAAGTCCTTTTGCCTTTGCTGCTGTGCAGCAGGACGAGGTTCGTAAATGTGTGGAGGCTATCAAGTCGAAGGCTGTGGGTGTTGACAATATTGGGAGGTTCATGGTGGTTACAATCATCGATCAAATTCTTCCTTACCTTTTGCACATTATCAACTTCTCTCTGGAGAGCGGCTAGTTCCCGACTCTTTGGCAAAAGGCCTATGTTTTACCCCTTCCGAAAATCTCCAATCCAGAACTTCCTAATCACCTCCGTCCGATCTCTATCCTTCTGTTTCTCTCTAAGGTGCTGGAAGCCTGTGTGCATAAACAGATTTCAACCTACATCGCAATGAACCAGCTCCTTAGTCCTTTTCAGTCGGGCTTTTGCCCAGGCCACAGTACAGTCACTGCCCTTATTAAGGTTACTGATGATATGCGCCGTGCAATGGATGCTACTGAGCTCTCGGTACTTCATTAACTTTTCAAATGCGTTCAACACTGTTGATCATCAAATTCTTCTTTCCATCCTCTCTCACTTAAATTTTTCTCCTTCCTCTATTAATTGGTTTTCTTCTTACCTTTGCGAGCGCCAGCAGGCAGTGCGCCATAGTGACTCGGCGTCTGGATGGTGTGAGTTGTCTACTGGGGTACCCCAAGGTGGAATTTTATCTCCAATCCTATTCTCTCTTTTTATCAATCTCATCACCAGGGAACTCCGGTGCTCATACCATCTTTACGCCGATGATCTACAGCTGTACATTAGTGGGGGCTGTGATGGTATAACTGGGGCTATTAATGACATTAACAGTGACCTGGAAGCAATCAGGAATTGGTCGAGGAGGTTTGGTGTTGAAGTTAACCCGACCAAATGCCAGGCTATGGTGGTGGGTTGTTCTCGGCTGGTAGCACGGCTGAGTGGGTCGGCTTTGCCAGATATTGTGTATGATGGCACTGTTGTCCCGCTTAGCGGTAAAGTTAAAAATCTCGGGCTGTATATCGACTCCACCTTCAGCTGGGCACCGCACATTGCCAGTATCAGCCAAAGGGTGGTTGGAACGTTGCGAGCGCTCTCGCGTTTGAAACACTTCCTGCCCATCCGGACGAAAATCATGTTAGTGCAGACGCTCATACTTCCGATGATAGATTATGGCGACGTATGTTATTTAGATCTAAATGCCGACCTTCTAAATAAACTTGACCGTTTGTTAAATAACTGCATACGTTTCATATTCTGTTTGCGGAAGTATGATCACGTGTCTGCCTACCGCAAGAAATTGAGATGGCTTCCAATCCGCCAGCGCCGAAGTTTACGAGCGCTGTGTACTCTGTACTCGGTATTGAAAGGGCCTAATGCCCCGGACTACCTCAAGGAGCGTTTCCACTTTGTCTGTGATGGGCACAGCCGACAGCTGCGTTCTGGTGGCAACCTGTTACTACAGTGCCCTCTTCACCACACGGGATTTTACCATCAATCTTTCACTGTGCAGACGGTGTTACTATGGAATTCTCTTCCGGAGGAAATTAGAAAGGCTCCTAGTTGCAACTCCTTTAAATTTAGAGTCCGCTGTCACTTTTTGAACTCGTTGTATGACTTTAACTGACTTCTTCATTCTTAACTCGTATGTATTGTATATATTGTATTATATATATATATATATGTATTGTGTATATTATATATTTATTTATAATATTTTTGTTAGGGCATATATATAAATTATGTTTATTATAATTTATATTTAGTTTCGTAAGTATAATGTTTATAATTTATTATTTTATCTTTCACCTCGGATGAGGTGTGCACCTACCACTCATTCTCACCAATCACCCTAAGGTTGACTGGTAGATAATGCCATTGGGCATTAAGTCCGCCCTTGTACTTTTAGTGCATTAAGTTGAATAAATAAAAAAAAAATACTTGCATGATTTTCATAATGAGCTAGCATTTTGTGTTGAAAATTTCGTTCTACCTGGATCAAAACAACCAAAATTGATCCCGAACTTATATGATAAGTATCATTATGTCATTCACTATGTACACTTGAAAACATGCATAGAACATGGGCTTCGCTTGAAAAAAATTCATAAAGCTATCAAATTCAGACAAAGTCCGTACCTGAAAATGTATATCGATCTTAACACTGATTTACGTCAAAAAACAGATTCTCCTTTTGAACAAGATTTTTTCAAACTCCTGAACAATTGCATTTTAAGACATTGGAGGACACAGAACGCAGAGTTGATGTTAGACTGGTAACAAGATGGAATGATAACAATAATAAGACAAATAAGCTTTTAGGCGCGGAGCAGCTCATAGCACGACCAAATTTTCACAGTTCAGCAGTGTTTAACGAAAATTTGGTGGCTATACAATTAAAGCGTGAAAACGTTCTCTTGGACAAACCAATATACAACGGTTTCACTGTCCTCGAACTGTCGAAAAGTCATATGTATAACTTTCACTATTCAGTGATGAAAAAATTCTACAAAGACAAATTGTGTCATTGTTATACAGATACTGATAGCCTTCTTTATTCTATCCAAACGGATGATTTCTATTGTGATCTGAAGAACAATTTTTAGAATTATTTTGACACGAGCAACTTTCCGAATGATAATCGTTTTGGTATTGCTCAAAAAAATAAAAAAATTCCTGGCTTATTTAAAGATGAATTAGGTGGTAAAGTTCTAATGGAATTTGTAGGCTTGCGGCCAAAGCTGTACAGCATAAAAACAAGTGAAACAGAGATAAAAAAAACAAAGGGCGTAAAAAAACCTGTCACTAAACAGTTGAGATTTGATGATTACTATGAACCGGTTCAGAGCTTAAGAGAAAGAATGATCATTTTAAAACAATAAAACATCACATATTTACAAGAGAGCAAAACAAAGTCGCGTTGTCTGGTAAAGATGACAAGCGATTTATTTTGAAGGATAATGTTTTTATTTACCTACTTTGAATTTCATAGATTTGGAAGTAGCACATTTTTATTAGAACCAGTACATGAAAACGTTATTGCCAAAATAATATTGAGTCTAAAATCTAATGCACAAGGCGTCGATAAAATTAATATGGACATGGTTATCTTAACTCTTCCACAAACACTGCACGTTATTACGGCTATTGTCAATAGGTCTATCGAGTCATCAGTATTTCCGTCCAGTTGGAAAGAAGCTTTAATTCATCCCATTCCCAAAAACAATAATTGTACAAATTTGAATGACCTAAGGCCTATAAGTATCTTACCCTACCTGTCCAAAATCATAGAGAAGGTAGTTAGTGAACAGATGGTGAGGTACTGTGAGAAAAATTATATATTCCCTGAGCGCCAATCCGGCTTCAGAAAAGGCAGGAGCACTACATCAGCTTTGCTTGATGTTGTTGATAATTTGTTGTCCGCTCAGGACGCAGGGAATGCATCTATTTTGACGTTGCTAGATTTTTCAAGAGCTTTTGACTCTATTAGCGTTCCTATGTTGCTTTCCAAGCTCTCCTTCTATGGTTTCGATGCCCATAGTGTTAACTGGTTTAACAGCTATCTCTCTGATCGCTCGCAGCGGGTGGTCTTGCACAACAATGATGGATCTATGCTAGTTTCCCAACCTAGGCCAATTACGCGTGGGGTTCCCCAGGGATCGATTTTGGGCCCACTTTTATACATTCTGTATAGTGCTGATATTGGTCATTCTATCCTGAACTGCAGCTACCATATCTACGCAGACGATCTGCAATTGTATACTTCAATAAACATTGATGACATTACGACCGGTCTTGTCAAATTAAATGATGATTTAAGGAGGATTTCAGCTTGGTCTCACAAACACTCCCTACTCCTCAATCCATTAAAATCAAAATTTATACTTGTTGGTTCCAAGAATCAAATCGAAAAACTGTCCGCTGCTAACCCTCTTGTTACAATTGACGGAACATCTTTAGAGCGTGTAAGGGAAGTGAGAAACTTGGGATTGCTCTTTGACGAACAGCTTCGTTTTGAAAAGCATGTTCTTGACCTGATAAGAAACTGTTTTTACAGGCTCAAAGTTCTGTACAGAATCCATGCCTTTATTAGTGTAGATGTGCGCGTCATGCTATGCGAAACGCTGGTTTTGTCAAAATTAAATTATTGCATTCCTGTCTATGGGCCCTGCCTTCTTCAAAAAACTCATCGGCTGACGCAGCGTGTTCAGAATGCGTGCGCAAGGTTTTGTTTTACGATACCACCGAAAACCCATGTCACTCCGTTTCTTGTAAGGTCTAACATGCTGAACATGCAGGCGCGTTTGAAACTGTACTTTGCTACTATGCTGTTTGGGGTTGTTAAGTCTAATAAGCCAGAATATTTATTTAATAAGCTTGATTGGCGAGCAGTGCGATGCAAGCAGAGAACCTGTGCTATTCCTCTTGCTGTTCCTAAGCATAGGACAACTGCTTTTAGAGGCAGCTTTAGGTATAATGCTAGCAAATGCTGGAACAACCTCCCTCCTCCTATACGAGATGTAAGTAGTATCCAACGATTCAAGCTTTTATATCGTAATCATCTTTTATCTGTTCAAAGAATATTATATACCTAATATATTTATATTGCTTCTATTTCCTAATATTAACGCTTATTTTTCATATTTTATTTTATTATTACTTATGAAATTATGCTCAAACGATTTGTTCTTCTTTTTTTACATATGTTTACATACAAAATATCACATTATTTATGCCTATATATTTATATTTATGTTATCTATGCTAGTAGACTAGTGGGTGTACGTGTCGTGCTCGCTTCGCGTTTCATTTAATAAGGTGCTGACAGAAAATCAGCGCTGTTGACTCTCAACAGCATATGCTGAGTCAGAACCTATTCGCTGACACAACACTGTTGATTATGCTGTGCTTTACGCTATGCTTTGACTAATTAACTTTGTGGTTTATTGTGTTTATTTTAATTGTTTAATTGTGTTTTGTCTAGTGAATAAATGTTATCTATGTCTATGTCTATGTCTATGTCTAATGTTAATACGGTTTCTTGGGGTCATTATTCTATTACCCCATAAACTATGAATAACTATGTGTGCGTCTTACCCATAATTTAATAAAGAGTTGTTTTATTATTTTTAAGGATGTTTTGAAAGTTACTAATTATTTATTTCATTTTACTTTAAAGAATTAAGTAAGCACACACTGATGTGCGTATATGCCATAAACTATATTTAGTTTTTATTATGTATGTTTTTAAATGTAATGATTTGTAAGTAAAGATAAGATAAATTAGTAAGTATTCTGAAATATATAAACTATGTATCTAACTATTTACCTTCTGTTTTATTTAATATAAACCTACCTACTCACTTCTACAAATTCAAGGCCTTCTTCTTAATATAGCATTGGTCACCTCACAGATTCCCCGCTTCTGAGTTCGGTACTTACCTTCAATGACCGGTTGAGATTAGCAGGACTCTGAGCGTTTAAATTCTTAGTACACTCAATGCTCAAGTTAAAGGCCAAAGTTCATTCTAATTTGAACCTTATCACCAGCAGACAAGAGACATGGGTAGATACGTAAGTGAGAGAATAGACTGTACCTATTAATTATGAAGTAAGTATATTTAGACAAGTTGGAACATGATTTCATACCTGCGCTCTTGGGTTACAAAAATGTAATTGATACAATTTGAACAAGAAACAAGTTTCAATATTTTATAATGATTTAGAAAAAACACACTAACAACATGTCGCTGCATGTTCGCAGACACCTGCATGTCATGCAATCCTTTAAGCGCCGATACTCTTTTCATGTTCTAAATCGTCATTATTCATCGTGAGTCTTTTGCGCAAAGCACTCGTCTCTCGCTTATACTGAAGCAATCAGCATGTCACTCTCAATCCTAAACGAAGACATGTTTAATTCTAACGCCTTCCTCAGCGACGCTCAAGACCCCCTGCGAAACTTCAGCGAAGATTATCCTGAATTGGCTAACAAAAAGAAGAGAAAAACTGTCAACCGCAGTACCCAAGCCATCCAGAATAAAAACACGGTGGAGAAGAAGATGAGTACTTCATACCTTAAAGCGAAAAATGAAAAAAAGGGGCTCCGTCTGATTAAAATTAAGGTGTTCGACCTTACATCTTTACCGTTTCAAGATTTTAATCTAGAAGAATCACGAGAAGGAGATGTCATAAGTGCTCAATATGTGGTGACTAATGCTGTCGACAGCCTCCATAGGCTACTGAGGAGCTGATGGACATAATGTCAAGAAAGTTATTTACGAATACTCTGTAGTCTGTATGCAATAAAGTGTTGCTAAGTTCAAATTTCTGTTATTATGTTTTATTAATTATTCTAAGTAATTGTAGTATGTACTGTTCTTTATATTAAATCAATTATATTGTTTTATCTCATGTGTATTTTCTGTTGAAACAGATTTAAATAAAACACAATTTAAATTTAAGCACTTTTTTATTTTCAAATTCTCTTATATACTCACAAAACTATATACAAAACTTTTCATACCCTAAATTAAAAAAAAATATCTAGTAAGTGTTTAAATATTAAAATAAGTTAAATTGATGCATATTATTTTCATAGTACCATTTTTTTATGCAAATTACATTTTTTAATGCACAATATTTTCTATGATTAAGACAAGTTAAAGTTGTCATTACTAAATTTCTTATGCAAAGTTAGGACGCCCCTTTTCACCAACATCGATTATTTCACAATTGGAACACATTTTTGTTAACCACTTTATCTTCTCGTTTCCTTTAGTAATTATTTTCTTGTTCACCAAATACGGAACGATCACTCTATGAAACTCAAAATAGTCAATGAATCCCTCACGCCAAAGTAAACCTCTATTCCTTTCCAACCACAGCACTGGTTTTCTTTCTTCAGTAGAAAGAGTTTTGAAAGGATACGGTGGCTTAACTAAGAAAGTTTGTGTATATTCTGTGGTTGCAATAGCTAATTCTTTAACGATAAATTCATTTTTATAAGTTTTGAAACCTTGAAGGTCTACAATAACGATTTCAGCATTCATGATACTTCTTTCACAATGCTACTCAATGGATTGTACTACACGATACAATCGTTTAATATGAGACAGTAGGCTGTCGTTTGATCAGGTATTTCAGTGTCTGTCTCTAGTTCCACTCGAACATTTACCACTGTACCTGGTTTCAAGTTATCAATTTTTCTGGAACAGTCAATTACGAATAATGGTGCTCGTTCCTTGAAATCTTTTACTGATAACAAAGGTTCAGCTCGGCGACGGTAATACGATTGCTGAAAGTTAGCATATTGCTCGTATTATAAAGCGATCCTATTTTCGGTAAAGCTGGCATTCAAGTTCTCGTATGGAAAATATGTTGAAATTAGGTATACACGAACATCGCGTATATCACAGTGATCAAATTTTGACATATCTTTATCTGACATGTTCTTTCTATTGGTCTGCCAACCGATTAAAACATATCTAGGTTTTTCTACTTGAGACGCTGTCTTGATGGACCATGTATGTTTTCTAGTCTTTGGCAATGAAAGGTACTCATACAAATCCCAATTCCGAAATACTAGCTGCAATGTGCGGTCATTATTCAAAACTTTTAGAAGATTAATTTTCCCTTTATCAGAAACTTTTACATGCGGAACTCTCCAAACTATTTTATTTATTTCTACGTCCACCTTCTTGCATTACTTTAATTAAAATGAAATTACTACAAAGCACTCTATAAATTTATACCCTTAACTAATTGACCATGGCCTTTTTATCAATCCAACTGTTTTCAGAATTACTGAACCCTAACCACTTTACGTAAACTTTGTTTCCCCATTTTTTTATAACCTTCTCAATGAGGTAAACTTTATGATAGAATGATTTCAACAGTTTTTGTTCATAGAAAGTACCAATAATATTTTGATGGCGTTGATCTTCTAAGTTATAAGTTATAGGAATAGTAATAAGTTATAAGTTATGGGAATAGCCTATAAGTAAAACACGTTGTTGCTGGATAACGACTGACTATTTTTTTTTTAAAGGGTTGAACACTTGACATTAACAGTTTAGTTCACATCATCGCCGACAGATGTCTCTATGTGCTATTATGATATCATTATTTAAAACACCCCCACTATATCAAAATATCAAATAAACTTATACGCTATAATTTTTTGTAAAAATAAATAATCGGTTTATTTTTTAACAATACCAAGGGTTTGCATGAACTCATAGTGTTTCATTCCTGACAATCTTTTAGTTAGTAGATCCGCAGGCATACTAGAAGTTGGCAGATACATTGTCTCAATCTTATTACTGTTAATTACATCTCTGATAAAATTATACCTAACATCCAATATGTTTGGAACGTTTATGAGAATAATGGTTACTTGCCATCTTCAATGCACTCTGATTATCGTTATATGAAGGGTACTCATACAAATCCCAATTCCGAAAAACTAGCTGCAATGTGCGGTCATTATACAAAACTTTTAGAAGATTAATTTTCCCTTTATCAAAAACTTTTACATGCGGAACTCTCCAAACTATTTTATTTATTTCTACGTCCTCCATTTCTTCACCGGTATTGAGTGTCACTGTATTCAGGTTTGTATTGCTCCGCAATAGAATCAGTTCATGTTTACAATTGATCATCACTTTTCTGAAATCTTCAGCAAATTCCAGGATATTGCTGAGAGGTATCGATACGCAAAAAGTTTCATTACATTTAGGGCCATTGATATCCTAACCCCAAGCCTTCGCTTTTAGCGACTCTCCGGTGTTCATTGATAACAACGACTTGATAGTGGTGGTAATACCAGCATTTTTGATCTTATCAATTTTAACACCGTTGAGTTCATATCTAATATCTTGAAAGAAAAACATTAGCGGAATGTTCATGAACTGAATTGATGACACTTTTCGCCTACCTGCAGCTTCTTTTTTAAATATTTTTACTGTTCCCTCAACATACAACGTGCTCACACTGGGGAGTATATACAAATCTTGTTGATTAATTGGAATCCTGATTTCATCATTTCTATTGAAGCTTGTCACATATGGCTTGTACGAGTGATACTCGATTCTATCAATCGTGTTGTCATATGCAGGTGCTGAAATTATATCTAAAATACTCATTTTACTTTATCAAATCAATTAACTTTAGAAATTTAATGTTTTCTTTTGTCAATTTTTTATTTCCGTTTTTTCTTAGCTGTCTTAGGCTCATTGTTGACTGAATGCGACTGGGACATTTTTTTGATGGATGTGTGTATTTATTGTGATCAATCATTTTTTCTTCAAATGCAAGTATAGTTGTATTTGCTCCCCACGTGAATTGATTAGATGATTATTCGCATCTAAAAGTCTTATGTTAATACATCTGTTACTGTTTTGGTTGACTGGAAAGTAGATGATGTTTTTAGGTTTTTCTATGATCCTATAGCCAGGTGGCACATTAAGCGCGAATTCATAAATGATGTGGCTGGGTTCACCGTTTACAAATGAACCGCTTACTATGTCACATTCGACCCGCACAATGGTTGTCGACAGAATGTTGACTGGCAAATTAGACACATGCATTTTATTTGCTTCAAGTTTCCGCGTGCCGAATCCTAAAAGGTTTCCAATAGAATTTTCTTTTGAAAAATCTATAGCTTTTGAACAAAATATGTACGTTTGCAACGTATTATTGTTGCATTCCAAAACAAAACTTATATTTTTCATTTGTCTAATAATATATGCGTTTAGATCGGAAAGTTCATATGCTCCTTCAGGTGTTTCGATAACTTCACCATCACCGTAATGTAACTTGTTATTTCTTTGATCTACGTTGGGAATCGAGTTGAATGTTGATAGATGCAACAAAGCGCACTCATATTCACCAACCAATTGAAGCGTTGGTGTGTAGTAGGATGACAGTTACGTTGTATTACCTTTAATGGAGAGTGCGAATGACATTTTACTAATGATGTAAATAAAACAGCGGTAATCATTTTTTATTTTATTCCAAAAATCACATAAGAATTTCAAACATAAGTGACCGCAGACTACAGTATTGAACTTTTGGAACCTAGTATAATTATAAAATATTTCACAGTTTGTCATATAGCTTACAAACTCTAAAGGAGGTTTCAAATCCCCATAACTATCAAAATATTCACAATATCTGTTAAGTTTCGCATATGCTACCCAATGCGTTCCTTCGTTGGCAGATTCATCTAAATTAAGTATACCACATTCTAGAGCTTTTGGTTTTCTAGGCAGTTGATCCCTCATAAACACTCCGCGAAAATATAGTATACTCACGGTCTTAGCAAACTGCATTATATCGAAATCTGTTAAGGCACGTTGAGGTAGCTCTTTTATTAGTTTTTAGAACAGCTTAAAAACAACCCACTTCCTTTTTTGTATGGTTTTAAATACACGCCTTTTCCTAATGCAACTGATTCCATTACTCTGTTGTGCCGTTCATTTTCGAGTAAATTTTTCTGAGCAAATTTGTAGTCATTCACACTTTTAGCTATTCCAGCTGCACCACCAGCTAAAGCGCCGACTGCTGACAGTCCGGCAAAAATTGGAATAAGCGGTAAGATGCCACCACTTTTCGGTAATGGTATTACACGAGGCAAAGATATGGAATGAGTTTTTGGTAAAAGCTTTTTAGCACATTGGTATGCGTGCTTTATCAAAGTATTGGAATCCTTGCATTTTAGCTTTTTAATCTGAGATCGAATTTTAGACACCAACTTTTTAAACGATGATCGCACACCCGAACCTGTTTTCAACTTTGCTTTCATAACTTTGCTAACTAACCACGAGGCAAGTTTCTCTCCCTTCCCAGCATCTGATGCGTTCATCCTTTTCTTAGCCATATTTAATAAGTTTAAGTCTGCTGTGTGGCGATTGGGTAAATCGGAATGTATCAAATATGCTATATCGTGCTGTTTACAAGCTTCATCCAATCCGTTTATTCCACGATCACCTCTTTGCAAGCGTTCACGCAGTCTCGTTCCCGGACCACAGTAATAATAACCTGGAAAATGTATCTCGAACGGAAGATTATTTATTAAATTGTTAACAAGTCCACCTCCTTGCATTACTTTAATTAAAATGAAAATACTACAAAGCACTCTATAAATATATACCCTTAACAAATTGACCATGGCCTTTTTATCAATCCAACTGTTTTCAGAATTAGTGAACCCTAACCACTTTACGTAAACTTTGTTTCCCCATTTTTTTATAACCTTCTCGATGAGGTAAACTTTATGATAGAATGATTTCAACAGTTCTTGTTCATAGAAAGTACCAATAATGTTTTGATGGCGTTGATTTTCTAAGTTATAAGTTATGGGAATAGCCTATAAGTAAAACACGTTGTTGCTGGATAACGACTGACTATTTTTTTAAAGGGTTGAATACTTGACATTAACAGTTTAGTTCACATCATCGCCGAAAGATGTCTCTATGTGCTATTATGATATCATTATTTACAACACCCCCACTATATCAAAATATCAAATAACTTATACGCTATAATTTTTTGTAAAAATAAATAATCGATTTATTTTTTAACAATCCAAGGGTTTGCATGAACTCATAGTGTTTCATTCCTGACAATATTTTAGTTAGTAGATCCGCAGGCATACTAGAAGTTGGCAGATACATTGTCTCAATCTTATTACTGTTAATTACATCTCTGATAAAATTATACCTAACATCCAATATGTTTGGAACGTTTATGAGAATAATGGTTACTTGCCATCTTCAATGCACTCTGATTATCGTTATATAAAACAATCTTATTGTAACAACCTATCAATTCACATTCTAAATTCTGTAAATATAAAGCTTCTCTGCATGCTTCTGCCAAGGGCATGCACTCTGCCTCACAACTACTGAGAGCTACGGTTCTTTGCTTTTTACTTTCCCAAGTAATAGCAGATCCAGATTTTAAAAAACTAAAACCTGTGTATGAACGTCTATCAATGGCATCACTGGCCCAATCTACATCCACAAAACCAACCAGTTCTGCTCCCTCTTTGGAATATCTTAAGCAATAATTTTTTGTTTTCAACAAATACTTTAAAATTCTCTTGGCATAATTCCAATGCAATTGTGAATAGCAATTATTAAATTGACTTAGATAACTTACTGAGTATGCAATATCTGGTCGTGTCAAGACCGCTAAATACATCAAGCTACCTATTAGTCTTTGAAAAGGTAAGTTACTATCACAAATATTAGATTTCTCTATGTTTAATTTACATTCTATGGGTGTGTTTGCTAAATTACAATCAGTCATATTAAACTTATTTGCCAACCGTATGGACCACAGCTAAAAGGTGACCCCTTCTGGGTACAGCCTGGTCAATGAATTGTGTGGAGTGGGTTAATATTTATTTAAAATCACTTTAAAATAAAATACGTTTAATCCACTAACATAAATTGACACAACCACCACTAAAAAACAAGAGACATAAAACTCAAACTAAAAAGACATTCTAAATAAAAAATATACAATAAAGAGTTAAAAAACAATAAAAAGATTATCTAAAATAAACGGAATATAAAACTGTCGCGAACATGGCACCCCGCGGTGCAGAGCACCAGTTAGACAGCGACAGTAGGAAGAGGAGCCAGCTTCCTGACAGGCCGTCTCAGCACACCTCCACTTGTTGCCACATCTGCCACTCTTACTACGCCCCTGGGTCCGGGCCACACAGCTACTACACGACCCCTAGGCCAAGTTCCTCTGGGCAGGGTTCCATCTGCAACGATGACTAAATCGCCGACCTTCAACTGAGTCTCCGGTGTTGATAACGAACTCCGTCTGACAATTAAAGTGGGAAGGTACTCTTCCACCCATCTCTTCCAAAATGATTGGCCTATCTGAGCCCCTTCTTCCATTGAATGCGACCGTGAAGCTCTGTATCGGAAAGCGCATGCATTGGTGGCTCATTTGTAGCTGAGCCACTTAGAGAATGATACGGTGTTAGAGCCTCGTTTTCCAAAGGTTCAACTGGAACATGAGTTAAAGGTCTGGAGTTTACTAAAGACTCTGCTTCTAATAAAAGAGTGTGAAGGGTTTCTTCTCTCGGGGAACGCTGATGTAAGGTGACAGAAAGAGCTGTTTTAATGGATCTGACCAATCTCTCCCAAGTTCCGCCCATAAACGGAGAGGCAGGTGGGATAAACTTCCAATGAATTCTGAGGTTGGCTGCAAAGTCGTAAATCTCGTTTAATTTATTCTTGGCTCCAACAAAAGCTGTCCCATTATCCGACATAATAACGGAAGGGCATCCTCGTCTCGCAATGAACCGCTTTACTGCCATTATGGCGGAATCAGTAGTCAAGCTTCCGACTATTTCGATATGAACCGCACGAACAGTAAGACAGGTGAACAAAGCGACATATCGTTTTTCGGTTCTCCTTCCCACACTTATGGTAACTGGGCCAAAATAGTCTAGACCGACATTCGTAAACGGCCTCTGGTGGTGCGCCAATCTAACCTCTGGAAGGTCTCCGGTCAAGGGTGTTAAAGGCTGGGCCTTGCGAATGCGACAAAATAAGCAGGACTTCGCCACTTCTTTTAGAGACGGCCGCAGATTAATGACGTAATATCTTCGCCGTAAAAAATTCACAACCGTTTCATCGTTGCCATGGGCGACCCTCCTATGCATGTACGCTATCAAAAGCCGAACGATTCGATGGCGACCGTCGAGGATGATGGGATTGGGCTCTGTCTCGACTTCCTGAACCCTTGAAATTCTTCCGACAAGGCGAAGAATACCCTGTGCATCTCGATAAATCTCGATATTCTTTAACTTGGAACTTCTAATAGGGCCTAACTGACTGTGTTCGTCCGGAAAACTATCCAGACGATTCGCGTTCTTAATCAGGTGGAGTATTTGGCTTCTCCTGAACTTTGTAATGTAATAGTGAGCAAGTTTAGTTCTCTGTTACGAGCTCGGTGGGCAGACTATGCATTCATTCATGGTCGTACTAAGTACAGGCTCGAACTTTTGTCTGACTTTCTCAGACATGAGGCCGATATTCATACCAAATACGGCTTCATTCCCGAAATAAAATTGTCTGATTGGCTAAAGATAACAGAGAGCGTAAACAATGCCTGTACCTATGACAACCAGGAAGAGTGTCAAACAGATCAAAGCACTAACCTCTATCATAGTGAGAATCTCGATCAGAGTCTCGATCAAGGCGAGTGCTATCTTGCCTCAGCTAAAAATTTTGACGTTGGCACTGCGTCATCTCGTGACAAGAACGCGAACACTGCCCCCAAAAGGAATGTGGCTCCATCTGTTCAAAATTCAAGGAAACCATGTAGTTTTTGTCAAAAAAGTTGTCACGAGTTGTCAAAATTTGCCGAGTTCAAACAACTGGATGGTGACGAGAGATGGCAGTGGTCGATCGACAACAAGTTTTTCAGGAAATGCTTAAAAAAGGGTTCGCATTTCTATAAAACCTGCAAAGCTAACTGTGAAATTCCCGATTGTAGTCGCCGATTTAGCCATCACACTTTATTGCATTTTCCGACGACTCTAGCTGTTCAGAATAATCACGTTGCCCTGTCCACGGGCTCTGGCTCACATTCCGAGCACTCTGCCGCTAGCGGCGACGTTCCTGCGTCCTCAGATGTTGAGGTGGTCGCTCACACCACTCCTCAACATGACGACGAGCGTCCTCGTCCGCAACATATATGCTCTTTTAGACGACGGTCCTACAGCTACTATAATCGATTCAGAAATAGCTAATCAAATCGGTGCAACTGGGCCTAAGGGCCATATTTCGGTTAACTGCATTGGGGGACTTACCAAAAATACTGAAATTTCGTACGTCAATTTCAAAATCAAAGGCAAACATACCAGTTAGTGGTTTGAGGTCAATAATATCGGAATCGAAGGACCAATATTGACCACAGCTAAAAGGTGACCCCTTCTGGGTACAGCCTGGTCAATGAATTGTGTGGAGTGGGTTAATATCTATTTATATCGCTTTAAAATAAAATACGTTTAATCCACTAACATAAATTGACACAACCACCACTAAAAAACAAGAGACATAAAACTCAAACTAAAAAGACATTCTAAATATAAAATATACAATAAAGCGTAAAAAACAATAAAAAGATTATCTAAAATAAACGGAATATAAAACTGTCGCGAACAAACCGTTCAATATAATTCTCCTGATCTATTGTAATAACATTTTTATTTATATTAATTCTCATACCCAAATACTGTTTAACTTGACCCAAATTTTTTATCTTAAATTTCTGACTCAATGCTTCTATTAGACACTTAGTTTCTGTTTCTTCGTTTGAAAAAAATATAAAATTGTCCACATAAATACCAACAATAGTTTTCTTATTGTTATTATGATTTTTTGTAAAAACACAAGGTTCAAGTTTACATCTACTGTACCCTAAATTACATAATGTCTCATCTACTCTTTGGTACTGTGCTGTATGCGTCCTTAAACGCCTAATTATACTTATTAAAAGAAATAGTTTTAATGTAAGAGTATCGAATCTTTTTAGAATTAAAAGTCTCGCTTTGTCATTGATAAAAAGGTAAAAGAAAAAGGAATGACAAGGGGGATTGTCAAAAAAAAAAGAAAAAGGGTGAAAAAAATTTGGGTTGTTTTCTTTTGGAAAAAGGAAAAGAAAGAAATTGTTATGAGGTTTTTTTAAAATAACTTGAAGTAATTGGGGAAATAAATATATTTTTAGGTTTAGGATGTTGAGAGTTGTAGTCGCTATCTTTTGCATGGTTCTACCGGGTCCCTTAATTGAGGACGCTATCCGGGGATCTTGCGAGGATAGGGAATGCAACTAGCCAGAAAGGCCAACTTCCGATTCGGGAAGGGGAGGGAATTAATAAAAGTGGTAGTCTCGCTGGTGTTTTTACTTTCCAGTACTACCTTCCTAATGACGGACGACTTGGACGGAATTATAAGTTTGCAGGAACAAATTAACATGGACCAAATATAAGTCAAGATATAGTTGAAACCAAAGTACTATTGGGACGGTTTTACAGCTAAGTGGATAGTTTTTATCTAATGTTGTTGGTCAGTTTCATATTTAAAAGCGCAGGAAAGGCATCGTTATAAAGAAAATCCTTAAATATAACTGTCGTCTTGGTCGAGTGGTAGTGGCGTTGCATCTTGATCGGCGGGTCCTGGGTTCGATTCCCAGTCGAGACAAGCATTTGTGTGAGGAGCGGATGTTTGTTCTCGGGTCGTGGGTGTTTGTTTTGTCCTTGTGTGTGTTTTGAGGGACCCATGCTACCGGGGAAGAACCTTAGTGTGGGCCTTTGAGTGTCTAGTTTTATTAATTTTATTATTAACAGGACAATGAAAGCAGCAGATTTAAACTTTGCTTAAAACCCTAAATTCCATTTACAATTAGAAAATCGCGAGTGACATATAAATAAATTTGAAGTGTCAGTGAAAACAAAATCTATAAGAGGGAAGTGCCCTCTCAAAAATAATAGTGCAACTTTGAAGAGAACCAAACAGTGTTGCGATAAAGTGCTGAATGACGTATAAATAAATTGTGAAGTGTCAGTGAAAACAAAGAGGGAAGCCCTCAGCCCTCACACATTAAATGTGAGGTTAATATTCTTGAAGAGAACCAAACAGTGTTGTGATAAAGTGCTGAATGACGTATAAATAAATTGTGAAGTGTCAGTGAAAACAAAGAGGGAAGCCCTCAGCCCTCACACATTAAATATGAGGTTAATATTTTTGTAGAGAATTAGACAGTGTTGTGATTAAGTGTTGGGAAATCTCGTTTACAAAAGGGGAAAGGTCGCGAGTGATAATTTGACTCATTTTGGTGTTAGTTACAAAAAATCATGGAGTGACAGAATTCGGGGTAGAGGGGAGGCCTTTGGGGTCTAGATGAAAGAGAGAATCATTTCACCAATTAATCGAAATAAATAGTTTTGCATGAACAGTGTTGGGGTTGTGGAACAGAATTTTGATCGTGAAGAGATGGGGTCGTGAAGAGTTGGAGTTGCGGTACGGCATTTTGATCGGGAGAGGGGAATTTAAGATATTCATCAAACCCAGGCTTAGAAGAGGGATCGAGGTCTTTTGGCGAGAAGAGGGCATGTTACCTCCGACGGATGTCAACTGAGACGTCATCCTAATCGTCATCTTGTTTGAGCTTCGAATTGTAATTTTTTTTAAATGTTTATATTTAAATTTAAATTGACATTTGAATTGGAATTATTAAATTGTCACTGGAATTTGAATGATTAAAATTGAATTTTGAATTTGAAATAGGAATTTCATTTTGGAAAAGGTGGAAAGTAGGGGATTTCAGAATGGTCAATAATCCAGTAACTGTCTCCAGTTCATTTTCTATTCTTTTCTTATACAATTTTAGAATCATTTTAATAATATATTTAATTAAATAACCTATTAATAATTTTGATAAAAATAATTTAATAATTTAAATAGTTATACAATATTTTAACATTAAAGTGAAAAGAATAAATCAAATTGAAATAAACTGAAGTTGTCAGTTTTATTTTGAACTTGAATATGGAACAGGCCAAAGTTGACTTAAGAGATTCTCAATCAGATATTAGGAGTAAATTTTCTACCGGTACCGAGTGAAGTTGTGTTCTTGATTTTTGGACTCTGGTGAGTAGAACCTACTTTAAGATCATTAGGGATTTTATTTATTTAGGGATTAAGTTATAGGAATGTTCTTTAAATTTCGGGCGGATTCTAAATTGAATTTTTTTTATTTTATTTATTTATGACTTGACTTTGGTAAAACGCTATGCCTTTATTTTATTCTTTCTTATCAAACGATTTAAGAATTACGGACTTGCTGCTAGTTTAGGATCCGCCTGAAGGTTTTATTTTATTTCCTTCTCCCTCTGTCTACTAGGATCGTTATTTCGTGATTCGCGATGTTCGGCGAGGCCTGAGTGACTAGGTTTTCCTGAATTTCCGAGACGACATTATATTATAGCACCTATCTCTCCTTCTACGATTCTTCTACTGGTTCACGAAGGGCAATTGTGACGCTGCTATTAGTGTAGCACAATACACGAGTAGCGACAAAAGACGGATGACCATCGGTGGCAAACGACAGATTTTAGTTTGCTTTCGTAGGCTCCCTCTTGCTTTACAGTTGACCTATGGAAACCAGGAGATGCCCCTCACAACCACTGAACAAAGTACCTCTACAGACTATACACCCTACTCAGAACCATGTAGCTGAGCAGTCTCCTCATTTGCTAAATTATCCTTGGGGTTTCGCAATCTCGTTCACCGAGGCGCTAGGGGAGGGTTTGTCAGTAGCAGACACGTGGTCACCGCGTGCGGGGGTTGTTCAGTTCAATTGGGGAGGTTAACTTTGTAATACCACCCCAAGGAACACTGTCCTACCCGTATACGTGATCACAGCTGACTACTTCGGTAGTCAGTCGTAGGGTCTGTAGTCTGCGGTAATACAAGGACGCGCTGCAGGCGACGGCTCCTAGGTTTCGCGGGGAGGAGAGATTGTGACTATTCGGTTTTCCTTTCTGACACTTGGCTTTATAGTTCGGAGTCTAATCCACTCACAGGAGAAATAGGGAAGCGCGATGTTTGGCCTAGTATTAGCTGAGGATTTTGTCGCTCAGAGAACATAACGATTCTAGGAGATCCTATAAGATGCCCGACTCGAACAGTCTTCCCGGGTTGGTCACCCCAAGGCGACGGATCTCGTCATTTGGAGCGCCGTCGACAGGTTCCGGGGCGTGGCTGGGGGCCCTAGAACGGGGAACTCCCAAATGATATCTGGGCTTATATTAATCTCTCTGTCTAGGTATTCTACTCGTTGTCCCAACCTTCGGCTCTCATCCTGCTTCGAACGGAATAATCAAGAGATTAATCCTTTTGTGTCAATATGTCAAAATGTAATTTATTGGACTATGTGAAGTACATTAAACTTTGTTTTAATCTTGATTTTGCTTTTAATTCCTCTCTAAGTCTGAAACCCGCTTTTAAATTGCTTGTACCTGCGAGAATCCTAAAAGTAATTCACAACGTAGGACTCTAGACATCACAGCCGTAAGTATAGAGTATCCACCTTTATTTAATGCAGGTGGGGATCAGTACAGTACCAAGCTAAGGATGATTGTTGGAGACCATAAACAGCCTTTTTTAATTTTAGTACTTTATTAGAATCTTTAACAGGAAATCCTTCTGGCAAATGCATAAAGATGCTTTCTTTTAAATAACCACTAAGAAAGGCTGTTGTGACATCTAGGTAAGTAATTTGCATATCTAGTTGCACACTCAAAGCAAACAGTAACCGCAAGGTGGAGTGCCTAATCACAGGTGAAAAAGTTTCCTGAAAGTCCACACCGGCCTTCTGCGTGAAGCCTTTTGCAACCAGTCTAGCGCGATGTCTCTCTTTGTTATCACAATAAATTTTCTTTTTTAAGACCCACTTGCACTGCACCACACTGGCACTATCTGGAGCATCGACAATCTCCCACGCTTGGTTGTCGTTGAATGACTGGAGCTCATCTGCCATCGCCTGCAACCACTGTTGTTTCTCAGGACCACTGATAGCTTCCTCATAAGTCAGTTCATCTTCTCCTACAGGTGTAATACTCAAATTTGCATATTCATATCTTTCTTTTTTTTTTCTTAGCCTTTTCTTTGGTTCTTCATAGTTTGTCTGAGGAACAATACTTGTTCCATCTTCTTGCTCTTTCCTGTCACTTTCTTTTTCTACATTAGGTACTTCTTCTTTATTTAAAAAATCATCTAGGCTTTCCAAAAATTTACACTCACTGGAACTTGATTGATCATGAGAATGTTCTGTCTTTACCGCAGATTCCTGCAGCAATTCCCTCACTGAATCTGTGGTCTCTACAGGAACAGTTACAGTTTCTATACTTCTTGGCTTTTCCATAATCACAACATCTCTACTTGTGCTTACATTCCTTTTAACCGGATCATAAATTCTGTAACCTTTGATGTTGTCACTAAAACCTACTAATATATGCATCTTTGATTTTTTATCCCACTTCGTTCTCTTTTCCTTCGGTATGTGCACCATTACGGGACTTCCAAATATGCGTATATGCTGTAAATCTGGTTTCTTGTTGGTCCAAGCCTCATATGGAGTCTTTTCAATACCTGAAGCTACTGATCTATTTTTTAAGTAGACAGCTGTGTTAGCAGCTTCTGCCTAAAATTTTTTTTCAAGACCTGCTTCGAAAAGTAAGCATCTAGCTTTCTCCACTATTGTTCGGTTCGATCTTTCACTCAGTCCGTTTTGTTCAGGTGTGTAAGGGTTTGTTTTTTGATGTATGATTCCTTCTTTCTTTAAGAAATTTTCAAATTCATTGCTGCATTACTCACAGCTATTGTCTGAATGCAAGATTTTAATTTTCTTATTCTGAACATTCTCTGCCATAGATTTGAATTCTTTGAAATAATTTAACACTTCACTCTTGGTCTTCAGGAAGTAAATAAATATCATCCTGGTGAAGTCATCAACAAATAATAAGAAATATCGCACACCGCCTATAGACACGGTCTCCATGGATCCACAGACATCTGAATGAACTATCTGAAGAGTCTCTGTGGCACGTGATCCATGATTACTGAATGGAAATCTTGATTGCTTTCCTTCGCAGCATATTTGACAGCTGGATTTGCTTGTTTCGAACCCATCAGTATAATCAAGTCCTTCTACCAATCCACACTTCTTCATTTTGTTCATATCCGTGCTATTAATGTGACCTAGCCGTCTGTGCCATGTATCTCCACTGACTGTCAATAAACAGTTCTGTGTTTGTACTCTTAACTTATATACTCCATCAACCAGGTCACCTATTGCCACTAACTCGTCCAATTTATTTCTTATAAGACACTTATTGTGTTCAAATACGACGCTGTTCCCATTTTTAATTAACTCGCTCACCGACAAGAGGTTAGTCGTGAGACTTGGTACGCACAACGCATTCTGCACAGTTATGTCGTAATTGTAGCTCGTTGTTATTTTTATGTCTCCTGAACATAAAACGGGAACTTTCGTCTTATTGGCGACAATGATTTCTGGTAAGCTTGATGAGTATTTCGGATTTTTCAACCAACATTCATTCGGCGTCATGTGCACGCTTGCGCCCGAGTCGATGTAAAAGTCACTTTTACTGAATCCGCCACTGAGAAAAACAACGTTGAAAGCGTTACTTTGTTTCTTATTTTCTGTTTTCTCCTTCAAAAGTGGGCACTGGTTACGATAATGACCAATTTCCTTACAACGATAACAAGTAATTGTTTTCGACTTATTCGATGTCTGTCCGCCATATTTACTAGTGCTGCCCCCTTTAGGCGATTTTCTATGCTAGTTTGCTGCTAGTGCTGAGTTACGTTCCGATTCACTTGTATCTCCCACTTCCATATCAAGTAATTTCGACTTGATCGAATCTGCGGTTATTTGAATCCCGGAATGCTCTATAGCCATTATCATAGACATAAATCGCTCTGGTAATCCGGCAAGTAACAATGAACCCACCCATTCATCATTTATAGCGAAGCCTGTTCCGTTTAAACGTTGAGACGTTTCAACAATTTGTGTCACATAATTCGTCATATTTTCACAGTTTTCCAACCTTATAGAAATGAGATGACGAAGCAACGTAATTCTCCGAGAAAATCTTGAATCGTCGAACAAAGAACGTTGTTTTGTCCACAATTCCTTCGCGGTCTTTGTGTCCTTTATGTGCACGAACAACGATGAATCAATCGTCAAAATCATTTTTGCGCGTGCCTTTGCATCTGCCGCCGCTGCACTTTCATCCGTTCCTTCTTGCTTTAGGTACTTGGCGGATTCCCTCCAAAATCAGCAAGTTCTCAACTGCGAACGCCCAATCATCGAAGTTCTCACGGCCTTTCAACTTTGGCACGTTAGCGAGATAGCTGGAGGTCATTTTTAGCGCACAAAACACGAAAAATACAACAATTTTTTTACAACTTTGAATGGGTCTGGGCCCATAACCTATAATTAAAACACGTTGTTGCTGGATAACGACTGACTATTTTTTTTAAAGGGGTTGAACACTTGACATTAACAGTTTAGTTCACATCATCGCCGACAGATGTCTCTATGTGCTATTTTGATATCATTATTTACAACAGTTGTTGATATTTTAATCGCCGACTGCAAACTTAGGTTTCAATTTAACTTTTCTTTTACTGTACGAAACGAGAATATTTTTTTTTACGAAATTTTTACTAGCGGAACTTACGTCTATCGGTCGAAACTGAATAGTTCGATGTACAGTGTTGTTATATTCATTAACTACGTCCTCTAAAATAGGTCTTACCCACTTGTAACTTCCACTAAAACAGAAACGTTTATATAATTTGTTCTTAAGAGTTCTAATGAGCCTTTCTACAATTGATGCTTTCATTGTTGAAAATGTTGAGTAATGATTAATATCGTACGACTTAGTTAATTTATTGAGCACGTTGTTATACAATTCTGTACTCTGATCTGTTTGTAGGTTTTTCGGACAACGAAGACTTTCTTGCAACATTTTTTCAAAAGCATTTGTAACATCAATTTTAGTCTTGGATTTAAAAGGCACTACCCAAGCGTATTTTGGAAAGCAGTCGATTACTACGAGAATGTACTTGAAACCTCTATTAAATTTATCTATGTGCTTTATGTCAATTAAATCAGCTTGCCAAAGATCATCAATTCCCTTCAAAACAACTGAACGTCTGAAAAAGTTTTTTCGAGCAGATTTGTGCAGTTCCTCAAAAATTCTTTGCCTTATCATTTTGACTTTTGGTTGCAAACTGAGAAGCAAATTTTTCGAAAGCCGGTTTTATTATAGATGTAACAATTTTTTCAATATTTTCTTTTCTATTTGAGAGTGTATATATCGGTTTTGGTATAATAATTTGCCATATTAGTGTCAACGTAGTCTTTAGAAACAGCATCGTCAGGCGCCTGAGGTGGACTTAGTCCGGTCAACGGTACTGAATTTAAGTTGTAAGCTCCATTTTCTAGTTTAAGATTATTTTGGTTAGAAGGAAACAACAACTCAGGCTCAGATGCCTGCAGTTTTCTGTATATGTGATGACCGAATTTGTCTATACTCATAGTTGGAGTACCCTTGTGTATACTGATCAAAGAATCATATGCAATTGAAACAAGCTTGCAGAGTGCCGTGTATTTATTGATTAATCAGACCACTTTCACGTAACTCCTCTATGATTGAGATGATTTCATTGTCTACTCCAGTATTTCCAGCTTGTCGTGATGCATAAGAAACTTAAGTCTATCCACTAACTCATTAGGATCATCCCAGTAAACCAAGTCTACATTTTTCTTAAGCTTTTTCATAATTTGCGGTAATCCAGCACCTTTGCATGAACGATTACTATCCTCAGTGTTGGTAGAGTGCTAACAATTTCTTTTAAACATGGGTTTTATAATTTGTATATATTTCCGTCCTCTGTTGCTTTTGATAGGTTTCTTAAAATCATTTTCTCGATGATGTGCGTTAGTTTCTAAAAGCATCGATTTATAATTATTTTTGTCAGCATCTGTTACAACATCCAAATTAGGCACCTTTTTAAACAATAATTCATACAAGCCAGGACTTTTATCATAAATTTGACTTCCAACACAAATTTTCGAGTCAGTTATTTTAACACGAGAATTCCCCATCATTAGCTTTCCACGTTCATTCCTTACACCGAAAAGAATATCTAGGAATACTTCTAAAGAAAGTGACCAGGAAGAGGTATTATTGTCAGAAAAGCTTTTAAATGTATCATCATCACTTTCGCTTTCATTGTATGTTTCATTTTCACTTTCAATATATTTTTCATTTTCACTTTCATTGTATGTCTCATGTTCGTTTTCAACTTTGTCTTCTTTTTCACGCCTTCTTCCTTCATTTTTGTTACCTTTCAGAGTACGATCAAAATTGAAGAAGTTATCGTTTTTAACTTCCATAACATTTTGGTTTTCTGCTATTTTACTGAGTGGCTCACTTAGAGGTTTGAAAACCATGTCCAATGTATTTTTATCGGACTCTTCAATCTCTCTTATCTTTTTTACTTTTTTCCTTGATACCGTCAGCTGCTTCAACCAATTTGCGTTTTAATGAAATATCCATGTTATAGCAGTGAACGGTTTCAAATTAAATAAGATACTGATACAGTACTCGAGTCACTTTTGTTTAAATATGTTACTGCTCAAAAACTATGAACGTATCAAAGTTCTTTCGATAACAACCATTTGCTATACTACAATCTTTGTTGATAACGACACAATCGTATGGGGTGCTCCAAACTTTGGAACACATTGTTTTAAACTGTATCCAAGGCATATCAGTGTTCACATGTTCATCATAAATATGCTTCATGTTGATGTCATCCTGCTTAAAAATGACTATCAAGTTGGCGTTGTCTCGAACTAGCTGCTTCGGAATTTTCGTGTAAGTTTGATTCAAATAAAAACTATCAATGTGCTTATGCCTACCCATCGAGAAGTAATCTCTAACATTATTTTGATTTTCAAATGAAATATCTTTAAAAACTTTTACTGAATTGGGCTTTGCTTTAGTAACAGGGAGCACTTGATCATTCTCATTATATTTTTCAAATGATACCTCCGTAACTAACTTTAAAACTTTTTCAAGATATGCGTATTTTGGTTGATCGAGAGTTTTTGAATAAACATACAAATTTCGATATCGCAATCCATTTTTGTGTAACAGCAAACCTACCACCAAATTTGTTTTACCACAGTTTGACGGACCGCAAACTATGCATCGAATTGTGTTTGGTAGTAGTTCCCCATGATGATGGTTTTTCTGCTCTAATTCTCCACACAACTTTCTGACATGTAACGACTGGGGCTGTTTCTCAAACTTCATTTGTTTCTCTAATCTGTTTGAATGTGTAGATCAAAATGATTAGGTCTATGATCGTACAAGAACTTATAAAGAAAAAGTAAGTAAGTAGGTAATTAAAAAGTAAATTGTAAATAATAGTGATTAATTTCATATTAGTGGACAATATTGCTGGTACAGTTTCTTGGAGCACGGGTATGTTAAAACACATTTTAATCTCAAATAATGCATTGGTTATTCAATAATGTATTAACTATTGCGATGAGGTCCTTAGATTCAAATTTTATATTTTGAATGAAGGGTAGATCAAAAGATCTCAAACGTAAATGTAGCGACAGAGCGTAGTAGTTTTAGATCTGGATTACCATACCTACCTGGAAAAAATAAACTGGAAAGGCTAGATCAAAGATCAGAAACGTAAACGAAGCGACAGAGCGGAGCGTCGGAGCGGAGTAGTTTCGGATCTTTGATCTAGCCTTCCCAATTTATTTACTACTGATATTTATCTATAACTTATTCTTTTGTTATTATAAACTATATATCTACTGCGTTGTAGTGCAAGTTGAATATTAATTTTTGTTAAGGCGATTAGATCCCTCAATTTCCGAATATTGAGCATTTTGTAAAGCTTACTTCTCATTTATGACTGGCCAGGGAAAGTTGAAAAAAAAAAATGTGAAACATCTGTTCAAGGACTACATGTGTAACGTCAGTATTTTTTTTTTTACGTCTTTGTATTGTATTTTAAAAAAAATACCACGAGACATCGATTTTTGACTTAAATTCCTTACTGCTCCTAAACGGCTATGATATATGGAAATATTCTTATACTAATTAATTAAGAATCCCTTTTTCTTGAAACACAACGTTAAAATTTTGTAAATCGAACAATATTTTCATTCAAAAGTTACGAAAAACGGAAATCCGAACGTTTAGTTGCAGAGGGTGGTCTGCGTGGGCGCGGGCGGCAGTCCTCCGCTGGCATTCCGACGGGACGGCTGTGTCACTCGTATCCAAACTTTTACGAGCGATAAAGCGTATTTTCTGTTTGCCTGTGTGCGTTGACACAGTATATTTATGTATTAGTGTGCTTAGAGAGTAGTGCAGTCAGACGATATTATTGTGTTACGGTATAGCTCGCGCGTGGACGCTAATTGTACCTACTATTATAAGTTTGTAATCTAGTCGTAATATTTGATTATTTTGCGCTTATAGACGTTTGACGAAATTTAATTGTATTAAGTACTTATGCGGATCTAAATCTATATGATTGAATATATATAATATGTACAGGGTGTTAAGTAATTCGATCTTATCCTCTCAGGTGGTGAATCAGCCCATGACACTGAACAATTTTCGAAAATTCGCTTGCCACACACGGAGTCGAACCAGCTAAAATCCAAAAAAAGCACCCTGTACTTTAATAGTATTGATCGATAGGGTCAATCGTAAGGATAAATCTCCCTAACAAACATAGTAAATTAAGTGAAAGGAAGACCATTAAATCTAAGCTTACAAATTTGATGGGACGTGTTAAAGCACTTTTACTTAAGGGTCCCATCGTTAGGTTTTATGTAGTTTAATGGTTCTCTTTTCATCTGATTTACCATGTTTGTTAGAGACATTTGATCTTTACGATTGACCCTATCGATCGATACCATAAAAGTGCAGGGTGTTATTTTTTTGAATTTAAGCCGGTTCGATTCCCGGGTGTGGCAAGCGAAATTTCGAAAATCCTTGAATGCTGTTTTGTTTCTTATAGAGCGGGACCTATTCGTAAAAAAGTCTTCAAATAACGATTTTCGTGGGACTTACCTCCGTCATACGAACTAATGGTATGTACTTATTCGGCATATTTTCCTGAACACAAAAAGTGCGGTAGTCACTTTCTAAGGGTATGGAGGGGGTAGCTATGACGTGACGTATTTTATTTACGCTATATTTAGATAACTACTGGACAGATTTACTTAAATAGGGTCTCAAATGAAAGATAATTTAATGAACATTGTTTTATTCTAAAGATTCATTAGTGTAAACCTAGTAACAAAATAAATATTTTCAAAAAACGACATTATGTAAAATTAAACTTTTTTTACTGTGTGAAAAGAACAGAAACCGTTAGGATTACGGTAATTTAGCTCATTATAAAAAAATAGCTACACTTATCAGCATTCTAATGAACCTAAACACGTTTAAGTCGAGCTATAAACAACGGAACTGCAGTCGTCTAAGTGAGCGTGGGTAGCGCGTGACAAAACGGGTAGAATCACAGCAAAATGAAAAAGTATTATGAACAGGCATAATTTTTATTAACAGGCATTTCTTTTTGTCAAAAAATTTTCTTCATTTTGTTACGAACTATTTTCAAAAATTCTCGTAACCAAAATAACGCTTCGTATCGTATCGAAATAAAACTCTTCATACTTGCACGTACTTGCGTTATATTTTAAAACAAAGGACTCAATGGTACTGGTCTGTACTGATGGGTATGAGAGAGTAAAAGTACGCACTCGAGGCAGACGCAGGTCGCTGGCGTGCGCGAGTGTACAGCCGCCATTATATTTTTTACATCGGCAACACTGAGATTCATTCGGAGGAATCCCTGCACCGTGCTGCGACGTGAACTTTGGCACTTGTCGCTTCATTCATTTGAAATCATTTGGTCAGGCCTATGACACTGTTAGTACCAATAGCTGCGAAATTGCGCTGATATCGCCTTTTAAAACTAAAAAACATAGTTGATGTTTGATATGGGTTCCTATAAAAAAGTTTTTTAGCTTTATGAGGAGCCCTAAATTTTGCTAGTTTAAAAGCATTAATAAAGCTTTTTTTATTTGAATCTTTGGCCCATTTTAATAAATCATACATGAATCGAAACAGACTCTTGAGTAACTGTTGCCTTTATGTTGTTGCTACGTAACAGCTACTAGTTTGGTACCCTCTAAGTTTAATTTTTTGCCTGTTCTTGGAGGATGATTGCACATTAAACAGACATAGTTAAAAATTCTAATGCAATTGTTTTAAGCATCTCCTTTTCAGATAACTAGATTATGTAATATGACATGCTATGGTTAAAGTTACATTACACGAATCAAATGTTTTTGACCCTGATTGATTTGTTAAATACATAGTTTCATTAAATAATAAAATAAGATAATAGATACATATCCAATCGCAGGGAATATTTTGTTATGTTGTTTGTGGTATTATCTAGATATAACTAAATAAACCAGAACATTAATGAAAATAAATCTCTGACATGCTGCTAGGTAGAAATAAGTAACATTTTATTCATTTAAAAGCAGTAGGGTACAGTTTTAAAGTACAGTGTGCAATAAATATCCCTATTGGGTTTCTTCATGGGACAGACTGTCAGCCGACTCACCCTGCACTAGGAATAAATCTGTATTGTAGTGGTAAGATATCTAGTCAGTTCACGAGAGGTAAGGTTATGGTACTTATAGTTGAGTTGTTTTACAAGTGAATAGGCACTTCGCTAAAGGCTTAACCAATTTCCAGAACTAGTAAATAAAAGTGAATAGATAGATTCTCAAATATAGACCCATATGTGTTGCCACAATTCCGTCAATATCATGTAGCGCAGAACACTTTACTTTATAATAAATGGTAATCAGCTATTTTGTGAAAAAAATGTGGATAATAACTTTTTCGAGTTACACCCAGGTAACTCGAAAAACACTCTCATGTTTTCAAAATGGTTCAATGATAATCAATGGAAAAGTAAAAGAATAAATAATATTTTTCAATGACTATAATCATTGAAAAAATTTGATAGCTATCAACGTCTGACCCTTTTGGCGGGGGCTGTCAGACAACTTGAAAGACTCCTATAATTATTGAATTGTTATCTTTTTTGGTAACCCCAGTGTCATTACACGGTTACACATTACTCTCTCTGCTCTTTGTGGTGGAAAGTTTTGAATTTGAAAATTTAAATAATAGGTACAGTGTGTCCAATTAAGAATAATGCGTAACAGATTTTATGGACTTCCCTACTTTACTCAGTGGTTCGCCCAGAGCAATTCCGTATTCAGTGAAGAGACATGGGTAAGAAAAGCGAATTCTCTTGCCTTCTTCATCGAATTGGGTTTTGTCAAAATAAACGCTACGCTACACACTCAAAGGCCCACACTAAGGTTTTCTCTTGTGTCGTGGGTCCTGTGGCGTAACTCTGAGGGAGCTGGTGACCGGGTCGAGGTAGAAAATAACAGGAGAATACAATTATATGGTTGACTTCATTTATTAGAAGGAAACCTGACCTTCACGGCCAAAGCCGCGGAAGGGACTACGTCAGTTATTTATAAAAGGCGCGAAATGACCCCAATCATTTAAAGTAGGAACCATCAGCTAAAGGCCTTACAAGGAGATGGTAAACGTAGAGGTAATAGAACCTCTACATCCCCCCCAGTGAGGATAAATTTTGTCGCAGGCGAGAAAATTTCAATATCCTTCCGTTGCTCTGGCCTCCTAGCCTACCTGTGGCGGACGACAGACAATCTGAGGAACCGAGCAGGTCATTACTACGAACTAGTTAGAAGGAAACGTCATCTAAATTCCGAAAAGTAAAGGACATATTCCTTCTAACTTCCGCATACAAAAACCGCAACAAAAAACTATGCGACAGCTCGCCTAAACTTTAACCAAGAAGCACATTTATATATAATTTTGAAAAAGCTTTGTAAATCTGGACCTATAACGGGATAAAGATATTTACGCGAAAGCTAATGAGTATGAGCGCGAACGGAAGTCCTCCCTCCTCGTCCTTTATGTCTTATGCAGACACCCCAAGGTCCTACGGACTTATATGGGTTTGTAGATCACAGATGGAACAATTCCATGTCGCGTTCACTCCCTACGCTAATTCACAATATTTTTATAATTCACGACACTTCAAAGTTCATATTTGTTTCATTATATCGACGTTATCTTCATTGTATACTTATTTTGAAAGTATTTTTTCTCTCCAACATACATGAAAATCATAGAAAAGTATTAGTTATTAAATAAACAATCATGATTGTAAACATTGTAAGACAACAATGTCAACAAAAGTCATTATGAAAACTTTAGCTTTTGGCAACTGTCATATTGAATTATAGAAAACATCAAATTCAAATTCAAAATAAAATTGTCATAGTAACCAAATAATAGAAAAAAATGAATTGAAAATGAATTTTCTGTTAATAACTGAAAAGAAAATCACAAATTAACACATCCTACCGCTAAAAAATAGTATGCTACTAGGTAATATCATAGAAACTTCCATAAAATAACCACATTCTTTCACCATTTATAACAATCACTAAGGGGATAACTCAGATAATATCACTATTTGATCACTATCTACAGCACTATCTACGAAACCCTATTACTGCACTAACTACAAGAAAATCGTCTTTTATGAACTCTTATTCTCATCACACATATATTCTAATCTATTCTTCTCTTCCTCCTTGCTTCGTTCTTCTACAAACTCTTCATTAGAAAACAGGAATATATTTCCATCATTTTCTGAAGAAAAGTATCACTGTCACAACGGCGCATATTCATTATTCGCATTATTCACTCGAAATTATAATTATTTAAATCGATCACGTTAGTATTATTATTCCTCTTCATCGCATCCAATAACAAAATCTTCTTTATAATATCGCTTCCTTCTCACTTCGTCCTTCAAATTGCATCGAAATCGCATCGGTTTAGTATAAAATAATTCGGTCAGAGGCTGCAACTACACTGCAACACAAAAATGACCATTAATTTGTTCTTAATACCCGGCGCCTCCACCATGTGGCGTAACTCTGAGGGAGCTGGTGACCGGGTCGAGGTAGAAAATAACAGGAGAATACAATTATATGGTTGACTTCATTTATTAGAAGGAAACCTGACCTTCACGGCCAAAGCCGCGGAAGGGACTACGTCAGTTATTTATAAAAGGCGCGAAATGACCCCAATCATTTAAAGTAGGAACCATCAGCTAGAGGCCTTACAAGGAGATGGTAAACGTAGAGGTAATAGAACCTCTACAGTCCCTTGGAATACACACAAAGACAAACACCCATGACCCGAGAACAAACATCTGCTTTTTACACAAATGGTTTGATTTAAAGACACCAACTGGCTGTGTTTAAGAAGCTGTTTGTTATTAAAATCTTTGGTCACATTTGACCCAACTTAAAAATTTGCATAGACTTACTATTGATATGAATGCATTATATTCATAATTAATTAACTTCAAATTAATTGAAAAAGTTTTATAAGAAAAATATTTTATAGAAATGAGAAGCGACCTAAATTGGTGCCATTTGTTATCATTGTCAAACACAAACACTGACCAAGAATTTGTAAATAAAAAAAAAATATCTCATTCCTATATTCTGTCCCTGCTACTTCAGCTTTCTCCGAAAGAGTTTTTTCAGTCATTAAGACTAAATGGAGAGACGACAGAAACAAAGCCATGTTAAATTTAATTAAAAATTAACTCTTAATATGTTCAATTATAATTTTGACTGTATCGAGGCAGATAAAAGTTTTAAAAAGACAACAAGTTAATAAAATATGCAAAAAGTTCAAAAAAACATGTATTTAAGTAAAACAATAACGAATGCTGTTTTATTTTTTCTAATACCTTTTTTTTACCTTCTCCCACCTTAATATACTTTATTTCATAAAAAAAAGTTGGTTACCCTAGCGTGCACTTAACTCAGTGACAAGACGCCATCATGACAGTTTGAGGTTATCTTGACATACAGCATGACTTCACAAGATGGCGAATTAAAGGCGATAGCAGCGCCATTTCGCAGCTATTGGTACTAACAGTTTCATAGGCCTGACCAAATGATTTGAAATGAATGAAGCGACAAGTGCCAAAATTCAAGGCGCAGCACGGTGCAGGGATTCCTCGGAATGAATCTCAGTGTTGCCGATGTAAAAAATATAATGGCGGCTGTCCACTCTCGCACGTCATTTACACTCTCATGTCCATCAGTACAGACCAGTACCATTGAGTCATTTGTTTTGAAATATAACGCAAGTACGTGCAAGTATGAAGAGTTTTATTTCGATACGATACGAAGCGTTATTTTTGTTACGAGAATTTTTGAAAATAGTTCGTAACAAAATGAAGAAATTTTTTGACAAAAAAATGATGCCTGTTAAAAAAAATGATGCCTGTTCATAATACTTTTTCATTTTGCTGTGATTCTACCCGTTTTGTCACGTTATTTTCAAGATTATTCGTACCAAAATCTAAGTACCGTAGTCAGTTCGGCGCTACCCACGCTCACTTAGACGACTGCAGTTCCGTTGTTTATAGCTCGACTTAAACGTTTTTAGGTTCATTAGAATGCTGATAAGTGTAGCTATTTTTTTATAATGAGCTAAATTACCGTAATCCTAACGGTTTCTGTTCTTTTCACACAGTAAAAAAAGTTTAATTTTACATAATGTCGTTTTTTGAAAATATTTATTTTGTTACTAGGTTTACACTAATGAATCTTTAGAATAAAACAATGTTCATTAAATTATCTTTCATTTGAGACCCTATTTAAGTAAATCTGTCCAGTAGTTATCTAAATATAGCGTAAATAAAATACGTCACGTCATAGCTACCCCCTCCATATTCTTAGAAAGTGACTACCGCACTTTTTGTGTTCAGGAAAATATGCCGAATAAGTACATACCTGTAGTTCGTATGGCGGAGGTAAGTCCCACGGAAATGAACTTTATTCTCCTTGGGTCCCGCTCTATTATTAAAAATAAAGGAATGTTTCCTTTGAGTAAAATTTTCTATCTACAGTATTTACAATACACAATACAATACAATATTCTTTATTGCACACATAGGATTACAGAATATGTTTATACAGCGAATTTGAAATAATGTATACAAATAGGCAGCCTTATTGCTTAACAACAATTTCTTCCAGGCAACCTTATGGTATAGGAGTTATAGATTGAAATGCGGGAAAGGCGCAAATATTAATTAAATAATAATTATAAATAAGTTGACTATTTATGCACTAAAAATATATCACAAATATATATTTATTAAGATTTATGTATATTTATTATATTTATTTAGAGTACTTTCCCTCCAGGAGACGTTAAAAAATTCCACCCTGTATATATGCGACCGGTGAGAATGCCAGAATTGTCGAATAATAGCATTACGTCGATTGCGGCAATCAAAATAATTCAACTTAGATTAAGTATAATTACTTACATACACCGACATCTTTTGTTATTAGAAGTACCTAGTTAGATTCATCAATACAAACTCAAGTGATAGGCAGTAATGTATGGAGTGCGCTTCTGTACATTCTACGCCTGTGTATTCTTTGACCGGTGTTTTCTAGCGGGGTGCGGGTTGTGGCGCGCGGGGCAGAGGGCTCAAACGTCAAGGTCATTGACGACTCTAATCGCCTTAAGGTTTAGCTTCAATACTCTTTTCTTCACGAAAACGAATTCTTAAGCTATAACCTTAATAAAACTGTAAGTGATCAAGTTGAAAAAAAAAAAAAAGTGATTTTGTTAGTAGGAAATAAAATTACCTAGTCGAATTTCATACTTGTTTTATTCAAATACTTTATCACTGATACAATAATAAAACATTATTATTATTAATAATATATTATGTGTGAAAATAGTTGTTAATGCTTTAATAAACAAAAAGAAATTACAAAAAGAAATTACTCGGCTGGGATTAGAACCCGTGAACCTTTCTCCCTGCTAGGACAGTGCTTATCCGCTGGACCATACATAACGCTACTAAGATCGACAAAATAAAGATACACTACGTCATGTTTACATTACCGATTGTTTGATATGACTCAACAGCAGCGGTGAGTGGAGGACAGTGCAATGTAGGGTGAATGCGTCCTACAAAAACTTCACCGAGGAGCCAAGAGATGTCGCTTAGCAAAATTATGTTCTTAGAGGAGACTACAAGCTTGTGTGCGTGAGAAATCGTTTGAACTATGTTCATAGGAACATAGTCCCTATTGCAACGCGCTAAGTAGTTTAACTATGACTCCATTAAAGAACGCCACTGTACATGCGAAAAATAATTATATATACTAAGGATCATTGAGACAATCAACATTGAGATAATAAACCGGATATTTTTTAACCATTTTCACTTTAACCGTACGTCATCAACAAGCGCCGCGCGCAAATTGGTTGCCCCGAGGGTGTAATGTTGCACTTGGCCTTACAGCAGAGCCGTAAGGACCTAGTGAACAGTAGTCGAGGTAGGCTACGTCGAGGGTCCTATAGATATAAGACCCTAGACGTAGGTAGGGAAAGGTCGAGTGAAAGGTTAGAGGTAGTAGAGAAAGAGAGTAGATACAAGAGAACAGATGTATTATTTACAGAGCCTAATATTACAAATTTGGGTCCTGCCTCCCTAACGTCACTGGCGAGTTATAGGTAGCTGAGGGAAAACAAGAGTTCGACTTAAGTAGGACGACGTAGCTGAAGCCAGGAGAGCGAGGTCTTGATCGTGTTATGCCAGTTACTCTGCGCTCGAGGTGGTGTCTGCAGCAGATCTCACGGCCCACGCCGGAAGCAAGAGAAGGCTGTCCTCGCGGCTCTTCGCCGGAGGCAGGATAGGACTGCCCTCACGGCTTCCAGCCGGAGGTACGAGGAGGCTGGAGTTTTTGAGAGCCCCACGCGAGGTACAGTGGCAAAAGAGGGAACTGTGGTGTGAATTCACACGCGCCTACCACTTTAGAGAAAATACTAGGTGCTGAGTACTATTGTAGCGTAGGTCACACGCGCCTACCACTTTAGGGTCGAGTATTGTGTAGCGTAGGTCACACGCGCCTACCACTTTAGGGTCGAGTATTGTTGTAGCGTAGGGTTCGCGCCTGGGCAAAGTCCCTGGGCCGTGCTGCGGCCCAGGGAGGCCTTGAGACAGTAAGGTAGCTGTCCTGTCCTTCTATCTCACGTGAGAGATGAAGGAAGACTGACCTTTTAAAATTCAGCCGTCAAAAAGTAAACAGAAAATCGTTCGCGAAACTCACGATTTCCAATTTTGATTTCAAATTCAAATAGAAGTCAAGATTAACAAGAATAGGTGGCAAATACCAAAGACAATATGAATCACGGTTGAACCATCATTCTATGTCAATGGTTTAGACGCCAACGACAAGGAATGATGCCATCAACCAAAGGCAGAGAGTAACCAAAGACATAGAATTCAATGTCAACGGCTATATGACAGACTAATGACATGACCACTATGACAATGCAAAATACAATGTAAACAAATAAAACAAGAAATAGAAACTAACTAAAATACAGGAAGAGAAGAATACTACATTACCCCAGAAACCCCGGAAAATTTTTCGACTTCAGAGAAAAATTTTGTGCTAAATTTCGGGAAGCAAAATTCCCACTCTCATACCACTATCTTACATCCTATATCATTCAATCGTCCACATACATAGATCACGCTTGCATAAGATGGGGTACGGTTCACAGTCAATGACGCGTACTCCGGAAGTAGAGCTTCAATCAAGGATATATATGACCAGTAGGCTTATTTAGACGAGTTGTCATCCGGTCGTGCCTGTAAGGAGGCTAGACTGTAGGCTTGTTTTGAGAGTAGTCAGCCGCACTATGCGAAAACCCAACAAAACGAAGTTAATAACTTCTCTAACGAAAGGAGGTTTAGTATGCAACCAATCGAGAGTAGAGAAATAGATAGAGAAGGTATACTAAACTTCAGAAAGGAACCCAAACCAACGATAAGCAGTCCAATCGGGCTATCGTGGTAGGTTAAAAAGAGAAGTACAGTGACTTCTTAAGGAGGCAAGTGTTAACCTATCCCAAGAGATAAAGGAGATACGACAAGGGCTTATTTAAGGAGTTGTCAACCGCTCCAAGAGATATAAAAAGATATGACAAGGGCTTATTTAAGGAGTTGTCAACCGCTCCAAGAGATATAAAAAGGATATGACAAGGGCTTATTTAAGGAGTTGTCAGCCGCTCCAGGAAAGAAAGTATAGGAACAAACATAGATTATGCCAAAGGAAGCCTGAAGGAGCTGAAGTCGAAGTTAAGAAAGGAAAGCAGAGTATAGAAAATACCCGATAATATTTACAAAATTTACAAGTGGTATGTTCATACCTTAATGTCTTTTATGTGCCACTTGGCTTGGGAGCCATTAGACTCTTCGAGTATATAGACTAAGGGGGACAGTTTGCGTGCTACTTTGCACATTACATATCTAGGGGCTAGCTTTGCACTAAAATGGGAACCAGCATCACTTTGCACATAGTTCTTACGCCAGACCGTATCGCTGACTGAGAATTCCTTAAAAGGATGACGTAAGTCGTAGCGTAATGAATTTTTCTGATGGGATATATGAAGGGCTGTTTCCACCTTGTCAAATACTGCCGACATCAGACCAAGATTTTGGGCGTAGTGGTCGCGTGGCACAAGGGTCAGTTCGTCCACATTGTAATCTTGGGTGTAGAGTGAGCCGCACGAAATGATTTCCCGCCCGAAAGTTAGGAAGGCAGGGGAGACACCTGTAACTACATTTACCGCATTATTCATTGCAGCTTGGATTTTAGGTAGGTGTAGGTCCCAAGATCTGTGATCTCCGTTCACTAGGGAGGCTAAAGCTGTGACAATTGTCCGGTTATACCTTTCAGTAGGGTTAACCTGTGGGCAATAGTAGGGGGTTAAGCCTTGGTAGGGTATTTTATATCTATTAAGCAAGGTACGGAATTCATTAGCTTGAAATTGTACCCCGTTGTCGGTCAGAATATATTGGGGGACACCATGTACTAAAAAAACTCGATTCTCCAGTTTCTCAATTACATTAGCTGCGGTAGCGCGTTTAAGTGGGAAGATCATGGTGTATTTGGTAAATAAGCAATTGACAACCAGAATATATTGGTTGCGAGCTCTAGTCATAGGGAGTGGTCCCATTAAATCCAGAGAGATGGATTGGAAGGGTCTTGAACAGACCCTGGGTTTCCTCATAGGGCCATAAGGGGAGTGACTGGGATGTTTAAATGCTAGGCAAGTATTGCATCCAGCAATGAGCTTGGCTATCTCCTTGAACATACCAGGCCAATAGTGCGTTAGACAAAGTTTCTTGTATGTCTTGAAGATGCCAAGGTGTGGGTCACCGGGAGAACCATGGGCCGACTTGATTAGGGCTTGCCTGAGAGAAGGCGGAGGGACTTCTTTCCAGATGAAATCATCGTTAAGTTCGTAAGGGGAGTGGACACAGCGATAGACTTTACCGTCCTTTAAAGAGTAGTTAGGGTAGGAGCCAGGGTTATTTCGGCAACCTTCGAGAAGTTTATTGTAGCGCTCCAGTTCAGGAGTAGTTGGGGTAGAGCTTGCCGTTACTGGGCATGCTTGAAAGTCTTGGCTAGAGCTCAAGTCTAGAGGTTTGGAGCGAGACAGAAGATCCGGAACTAGATTATCCTTCCCTTTTTTATATTTGAGGATAAAATTGAAACAGGATAAACGAATAGTCCACCGAGCCAATTTTCCAGACGGATTTGAAAGGTTAGTGAACCATTTTAGCGCAGCGTGGTCGGAGTAAACCGTAAACTGTTTACCACAGTCTAGATAGCATCGCCAACGACAAGGAATGATGCCATCAACCAAAGGCAGAGAGTAACCAAAGACATAGAATTCAATGTCAACGGCTATATGATTGAATATTATAAGATGAGAAGAGGGAAAAGAGGAGGTCATACTCAGAGGAGGTAAAGAGTATCGCCCTCTGAGGAGGAAAAGAGGGACGCCCCCAGAGGAGGCAAAGAGGGTCGCCCTCAGAGGAGGTAAAGAGGGTCGGTCCTCCGAGGAGGTAAAGAGGGTCGGTCCTCCGAGGAGGGAAAGAGGGTCGGTCCTCCGAGGAGGGAAAGAGGGTCGGTCCTCTGAGGAGGGAAAAGAGGGTCGGTCCTCTGAGGAGGGAAAAGAGCGTCGGTCCTCTGAGGAAGGAAAGAGGGTCGGTCCTCTGAGGAGGGAAAGAGGGTCGGTCCTCTGAGGAGGGAAAAGAGGGTCGGTCCTCTGAGGAGGGAAAAGAGGGTCGGTCCTCTGAGGAGGGAAAGAGGGTACCTTTATAGAAGAGGTATCTAATTGAGTGATGATAGTGAGAGCCTGAGATAAATAAAAGTGTCCTAATAAAGAGTCCTAATAAAGTGTATAGTGTTGATATGTCTTTTATTGCCACTAGAAGAAGTGGTGTTTTAGAATTTTGAGAATCAGGGGTGAGAAGCCGTTGGGCGCCAAATGTAATGTTGCACTTGGCCTTACAGCAGAGCCGTAAGGACCTAGTGAACAGTAGTCGAGGTAGGCTACGTCGAGGGTCCTATAGATATAAGACCCTAGACGTAGGTAGGGAAAGGTCGAGTGAAAGGTTAGAGGTAGTAGAGAAAGAGAGTAGATACAAGAGAACAGATGTATTATATATAGAGCCTAATATTACAAATTTGGGTCCTACCTCCCTAACGTCACTGACGAGTTATAGGTAGCTGAGGGAAAACAAGAGTTCGACTTAAGTAGGACGACGTAGCTGAAGCCAGGAGAGCGAGGTCTTGATCGTGTTATGCCAGTTACTCTGCGCTCGAGGTGGTGTCTGCAGCAGATCTCACGGCCCACGCCGGAAGCAAGAGAAGGCTGTCCTCGCGGCTCTTCGCCGGAGGCAGGATAGGACTGCCCTCACGGCTTCCAGCCGGAGGTACGAGGAGGCTGGAGTTTTTGAGAGCCCCACGCGAGGTACAGTGGCAAAAGAGGGAACTGTGGTGTGAATTCACAAGCGCCTACCACTTTAGAGAAAATACTAGGTGCTGAGTACTATTGTAGCGTAGGTCACACGCGCCTACCACTTTAGGGTCGAGTATTGTGTAGCGTAGGTCACACGCGCCTACCACTTTAGGGTCGAGTATTGTTGTAGCGTAGGGTTCGCGCCTGGGCAAAGTCCCTGGGCCGTGCTGCGGCCCAGGGAGGCCTTGAGACAGTAAGGTAGCTGTCCTGTCCTTCTATCTCACGTGAGAGATGAAGGAAGACTGACCTTTTAAAATTCAGCCGTCAAAAGGTAAACAGAAAATCGTTCGCGAAACTCACGATTTCCAATTTTGATTTCAAATTCAAATAGAAGTCAAGATTGACAAGAATAGGTGGCAAATACCAAAGACAATATGAATCACGGTTGAACCATCATTCTATGTCAATGGTTTAGACGCCAACGACAAGGAATGATGCCATCAACCAAAGGCAGAGAGTAACCAAAGACATAGAATTCAATGTCAACGGCTATATGACAGACTAATGACATGACCCCTGTGACAATGCATAATACAATGTAAACAAATAAAACAAGAAATAGAAACTAACTAAAATACAGGAAGAGAAGAATACTACAAGGGGTACGGGTTTGTTAACTCCCGAACTGAAGGTACCTAGAATCTTGGGTTGCCAGAGTGCTCAAAAAGAAAATAACAGTAAAATTACAGAACTCTGTGGTATTTTTTACCTAGTAGCTAGAACCGCCGGGTTGAAATTATGAAATGGTTCTACATTAATAACATCAGTAACTAAAGTTTCTTTGCTGCCTCAATGTCTGAATTATTTCTGAAAATTCTTTTACCATACTAAGTTTGTCTATAAAAATACGGTCAAGAACTTAATTTTCAAAATTTTCTTCAAAAATATCGCATTTTTAGAAGCCTTTTTTAAATTTTATCCTAATTGTAGTTTAGTAAGTTAAAGAAAATATTGTTTTTCCTTTATTTATGTTTACCATGTAGTAGGTAATTTTTCCATTTTATAGCCACATTAGTTTTGTATAAGAAAATTGTCATTTATGTTACTTGGACAGTTCTCTTCCTTTTATTCCTGTGTAGACGAAGTAACACAGCTGTTTACTTAAAACCACCTTAACCTTTGATTGGGAGACCTATTTTAGCAGCAACTCGTTATTGTGACGTTATGTGGTTCTAATAAATAGGAAAGGAAATCGACTATTTAAGAAAATCAGTAATTGTATTCATTGCAAATAAGCAGTAAAATATCCAGCATCTTGATTGGGTATATTATTTTTACAAAGCCAGAACTATTAATAAAACAGTAAAATCATAATCCAGAAAAGTTTGATGCTCACCAAATTTTATAATTCATTTATTGCAGAAGGTAAGTAAAGCCTTGCTTATTTCCTTTTAGGACGCGCATCAGTTGTGTCCTCTTTGTAGATTCAAAATTGCGTTCATTTTGTTTCATAAAACTTTTTTAAGTGCAGGTCTATGTTCAATTTAAAAATGGATTTCAAAGGGGTTCGAAAAAAACGACCTGTGATCGTTTTTCTTCGAACCCCTTTGAAATTTTTCTGAATGTGATGTCGCAATTTGAAACCTAGTCAGCTCGATAGAGGATGTTTAGGTGATCAAAAAGGCCAGTTTTTAGTATTATCACTTGGAATCGCGATATAATAGATTTTTGTTATACATGTACTGCCATCTAGATTTTGTTTTATAAATTAAGTTTTTTCAAATTATCACGAGTGTAATGATAGATACGCGTAATGTTCTTTTTTATGTATGTTTATCGATTTCTCCGCCATTTATGAACCGACTTTCAAAATTCTTTTTTTGTTTAAAAGAGTTTACTTTAGAGGTGGTCATACTGTTATCATGTCAGGATCTGATGATGGAATCCCAGGAAAATCGAGAGAAACCCTTGAATTTAATAGGCACTTACATTGTTTCTCACGTACTTTCTATTATGTAAACTCAAAATAGAAAAATAAAGAAATATTTTCTAAAGAAAATTAAACTGACTTATAAAAGCTTCAAAGTAAGAAGTTGCATTTAATATGCTACAATACTTACTAGGTAGGCTGCTCGACGAAAAGCTTCGAAAAAAGGCCGAAGTGTTGCTAGCCAGGAAACGAAGGAAGATATTTCCTGCCCAACCCCGACCACATCGATGCAACAGCAGGGGAAAACGGAAAGTTGGTCGAAAGTGGTGGGGCGGAACGCAAAATCCACCTTAAAACTTGCCTCTAATTTGGTTTCTAAGCCGAAAGATGGCCAGCAGGTGAATAAGAAGAGGAAGAAGAAGCCTGCTAAGCTTCCAAAGTCAGCGGCCATTACGCTCACAGTTCCGGAGGGCTCAGAAACCACCTATTCCGCAGTCATGGCAGCAGCCAGACAACGTGTCAAGCTGTCTGACTGCGAAATATCATCGGTAGGTACCAAACGGACAGTCACTGGTGCACTGATTCTCACAGTGTCTGGTGATGAATCCGTCAAGAAGGCCGACAATCTGGCCACCAGGATGAGGGAAGCACTAAAGGACATAGAAGTGCAGATTGCACGCCCCATGAAAATGGGTGAGGTCAGTGTTTAGATTTAATCATCGTCATCATTATCTGCCTGTTGCAGCCCACTGTTGGACATAGGCCTCCCCAATACTAGATATAAGTTAATATACGTAAATTGTTGTCATAGTATCTAAGGGTAAAACGCCTGATTCTTTCATCGGAACAAATGCGTTCCGCTTAGCAATTATAGTTAAGATTTTAGTCTTCTTCATTAAACACTCTTCCACGTATCCTGGTCGTCCGTGTTTTTTATTCGATAAATCCCTTAAAACTCAAGTATCAACATATTCAGTCAGAGTTATGGGTCTCGAAGACTCCATCACTCCACCAGAGGTAGCAGCTGCTGTCGCCAAGGAAGGAGGTTGCTCCACAACTGACGTTAAAGTGGTTGTCATTCGTCGGCCGCCCCGAACGCTCGGCAATGTATGGGTTAGATGCCCTCTTGCGGCGGTACGCAAATTAGCAACGACGCGCTGGCTCCAAATTGGCTGGGTCGCTGCTCGGGTAGAGGTACTGGAAGCTCGACCGTTGCGATGCTACCGGTGTCTTGAAACTGGTCACGTGCGTCGACAATGTCCAAATGCCGCAGACAGAAGCAACCGTTGCTATTTCTGTGGAGAAGCAGGCCACACAGCGAGCCGTTGCACAGCGTTGAAACCTAGTTACCCGGTGTGCACAGATCTGAGATGTCCATAATAAATAATAATAATAAATCCTCCGGTGGACGCAGGTCCACCGAAGGACATGGAGGCATCACAATGACCCCATCAAAAGTTCTGCAATGCAATGTGAACCACTGCTACGCTGGCAGAGGGTTCAGTTGCACTGGCGGTGGTTTCAGAGCCTGTGTACGTTCCGGAGCACCCCAGATGGTTCAAAGACCTTGACAGTATCGTTGCCATTTACTGGAGCGGTGGCGAAGGAGATCCTCATTGTACTCTTCTTGAGACAGGACAGGGTTTTGTTGCCGTAGAATGGGACTCATTCGCAGTTGTTGGTGTATATGCCTCTCCGAATGCGTTTCTCCCGGACTATGAAGCATAGTTTGAGGAGGTGGCAAACTGCGTACGCAGATGCCTACCTCGTCCAATCAAAGTCCTCGGTGACCTTAATGGTCGTTCTGGAGTATAGGGGGATACGGAGGATAACGCAAAAGGGGAGGCAATACTGGAGTGGACAGCAGCACTGGACCTTCAATTACTCAATCGGGGCTCAGTCCCTACCTGCTTTCGGTGGCAGGGGAAGTCGATCGTGGATCTAACATGGGCGACGTCCTCTGCGGCCAGAACAGTTACGGGGTAGCGAGTGGCAGTAGAGCTTGTGACACTCTCTGATCATCGTCATATCGTTTTAAACGTGGAGCACTGCCCTCCCTAGGGGACTGCGGGTCGCCGCCGCTCAAGTAGCCCTCCGCGACGATGGTCTCTCAAGCAGCTCAATAAAGACTTGCTCGAAGCCGTAGCAATTGTCGCAGCCTAGTCGGAAGATCACACCGAAGTGGTAATACCCGGCTCGGAGGAAGAAGCTGCCTGGTTTCGAGACAGGATGACATCAATATGTGGCGTCTCTATGCCCCGGGTCAGAGCAGTTAAGTGGAACTCGGTGTACTGGTGGTCGAAGGACATTGCGCGATTGCGCACGGCCTGCGGGCGTTCCCGGCGTTGGTTCACAAGAGTCCGCAGGAGAAGGCGAGCCACTCCCACTGAGAAAGCACGTGCTTACAATGCGTACAGGAGTGCTAACAAGGAACTTCAGTGCGCCATTCGGGATGCCAAAGCTCGGGCCTGGAATTAGCTCCTAGAGGGATTGGATAGAGACCCAAGGGGGCGCCCATACAAAATGGTATTGGGCAAGCTAAGACAGTGGGTTCCTCCGCTGACAGAAACTCTAGACCCGGCCTTTGTTGAAAGAGTGGTCGATACACTTTTTCCAAGGGTCGAGGAAAGTACCAATTCCGAACGGCTATTAACCGAAATATCGTGGTCCAACGAGATAGGAGTAACGAACGAGGAGATGGTCCAAGCAATACTAAGGCTTAGGGCACGCAACACCGCTCCTGGCCTAGATGGTATTCCCGGCCGGGCTTGGGTATTGGCTCTCTCCGCCAGCCTGGGGGGTCGCCTTAAGCGGCTGTTCAACAGCATTAAATCGTTTAATGTATGTTTGTATGTATTTCATTGTAATCTTGACTTGTTTTAAGTGACATCCTGAATGTCCTATAAAATAAAGATTTTTCTATTCTATTCTATTCTATTCTTTAGCAATGGTACTGTTCCCACGGGCTGGAAAGAAGCACGATTGGTGCTCTTGCAGAAAGAGGGCAGGCCTGCAGATACACCCTCTGCATACCGACCCATTTGCCTGCTGGACGAGGCTGGCAAGTTATTCGAAAGAATAGTTGCCTTTCGGCTCAGCACGCACCTGCGGAGCGTCGGCCCCGACCTGTCGGATGACTAGTTCGGTTTCCGACAGTCACGCTCGACAGTGGACGCGATTATCCGCGTCCGAGAGCTGTCGTGGCAGGCGATGTCCCGGGGTGCGGTAGCATTGGCGGTAAGTCTCGATATTGTCAACGCCTTTAACTCGTTACCCTGGAAGACGATCAGGGAGGCACTGGTGTACTATCAAGTACCTTCCTACCTGCAGGACAGGTGCATAAGGTATATGGGTCGAGATGGAGTTCTCTGTCAGAGGGAAATGACGTGTGGGGTTCCGCAGGGATCCGTGCTAGGCCCCCTACTGTGGAACTTTGCGTATGACTCGGTCCTGAGGGTGGAACTTCCGGACGGAGTCCATATCGTCTGCTATGCAGTCGATATGGACTCCGTCTGCTATGCAGACGATACATTAGTTCTTGCAGTCGAGGAGTCGTACGAGAGGTCGATTGAACTCGCTGAACAGGGGGTGGCACGCGTTATAAACAAGATCTACGAGCTGGGCCTTCAGGTAGCTCCTCAGAAGACCGAGGCGCTATGGTTCTACAAACTTCTACGAGGAAGGGAAACACCCAGCTCATCGGTTCGCGTGGGTGATGTGCTAGTCGACGTGGGCCAGTACTTAAAGTACTTAGGTCTCACGCTCAACAGTCGCTTGGGCATCGAAGAGCACTTCAACCGCCTGGTTCCCCGAATATAGAGGGAAGTAGGTGCGTTGCACCGGATTCTACCCAATCTAGGGGGACCCAACGAGGTTGTTTGCCGACTATATGCCGGTGTCGTGAGGTCCATGGCCCTCTACAAAGCGCCTGTTTGGTCCACCAGGCTGAGTATCCGGCGCTGTAAAGCTAAGGTGCTCAGTCTCCAGCGCAAGATGGCCATTCGGATCTCGTTCGAGGCGGCGACAGTCTTGGCGCGATTTCCTCCGCTGGACATCCTCGCAGACATGGACGCAGCCGTGTACCATCGTCTGCGGAAAGAGACGGATCTCGCGCCGGACAAAGTGCGGCAGCAGGAGCACCGACGAGCGCTCGAGAAGTGGCGCGTGCGACTCAGGGAGCCGAGTAGTGTACGCCAACGCATCGTCGGTGCAATTCTGCCTAGCCTTAAGCCCTGGCTAAGGACGAGGGAGGGACACGTCACCTATTCGGTAAGTACCTGAATCGAAATTTCTCAGTGTTATTAGTCCGTTTTCTTTATTGAAATGATGGTATTGTGCTGTATGCGTCCTTAAACGCCTAATTATACTTATTAAAAGAATTAGTTTTAATGTAAGAGTATCGAATCTTTTTAGAATTAAAAGTCTCGCTTTGTCATTGAAAGATGAAAAAGGTAAAAGAAAAAGAATGACAGGGGGATTGGGATTGTCAGAAGAAAAGGGGTAAAAAAATTGTGGATTTTTTTGGAAAAAAGAAAGGAATCGTGATGAGGCTTTAAAATAACTTGAAGTAATTGGGGAAATAAATATTTTTTTAGGTTTAGGATGTTGAGAATTGTAGTCACTATCTTTTGCATGGTTCTACCGGGTCCCTTAATTGAGGACGCTATCCGGGGATTTTGCGAGGATAGAGAATGCAATTAGCCAGAAAGGCCAACTTCCGATTCGGGAGGGGAGGGAATTAATAAAAGTGGTAGTCTCGTTTTTTTTTTTTTTAGGACTACTTTCTTAATGAAGAGGGCTTGGATGGAACTATTGGAGAAACAAATTACTATGGGCCGAATATAAATCAAGATATAGTTGAAAGCAAAGTACTATTGGGACGGTTTTACAGCTAAGTGGACAGTTTTTATCTAATGTTGTTAGTCAGATTCATATTTAAAAAGGCGCAGGAAAGGCATCGTTGTAAAGAAAACCCTTAAATAGAACGGTCGGCTTGGTCGAGTAGTGATGGCGCTGCATCTTGATCGGCGGGTCCTGGGTTCGATCCCCAGTCGGGACAAGCATTTGTGTGAAAAGCGGATGTTTGTTCTCGGGTCGTGGGTGTTTGTTTTGTCCTTGTGTGTGTTTCGAGGGACCCACGATACAGGGAAGAACCTTAGTGTGGGCCTTTGAGTGTATAGTTTTATTACCTTTATTATTAATAGGACAATGAAAGCAGCAGATTTAAATTTTGCTTAAAACCCTAAATTCCATTTACAATTAGAAAATCGCGAGTGACAAATAAATAAATTTGAAGTGTCAGTGAAAACAAAATCTATAAGAGGGAAGTGCCCTCTCAAAAATAATAGTGCGAATTTGAAGAGAACCAAACAGTGTTGTGATAAAGTGCTGAATGACGTATAAATAAATTGTGAAGTGTCAGTGAACATTAAATGTGAGGTTAGTGTAAATTGAAGTTAATCAGACAGTGTTGTGATTAAGTGTTGGTAAATCTCGTTTACAAAAGGGGAAAAGTCGCGACTGATAATTTGACTCATTTTGGTGTTAGTTACAAAAAATCATGGAGTGACAGAATTCGAGGGAGAGGGGAGCCCTTTGAGGTCTAGATGAAAGAGAGAATTATTCAACAATTAATCGAAATAAATAGTTTTGCATGAACAGTGTTGGGGTTGTGGAACGGAATTTTGATCGTGAAGAGTTGGGGTCGTGAAGAGTTGGATTTGTGGTACGGCATTTTGATCGGGAGAGGGGAATTTAAGATATTCATCAAACCCAGGCTTAGCAGAGGGACCGAGGTCTTTTGGCGAGAAGAGGGCATGTTACCTCTGACGGATGTCAACTGAGACGTCATCCTAATCGTCATCTTGTTTGAGCTTCGAATTGTAAATTTTTAAATGTTTATATTTAAATTTAAATTGACACTTGAATTGGAATTATTAAATTGTCACTTGAATTTGAATTAGGAATTTCATTTTGGAAAAGGTGGAAAGTATGGGATTTCAGAAGGGTCAGTAATCCAGTAACTGACTCCAGTTCATTTTCTATTTTTTTATACAATTTTAGAATAATTTTAATAATATATTTAATTAAATAATCTATTAATAATTTTGATAAAAATAATTTAATAATTTAAATAGTTATACAATATTTTAACATTAAAGTGAAAAGAATAATTCAAACTGAAATAAACTGAAGTTGTCAGTTTTACTTTGAACTTGAATATGGAACAGGCCAAAGTTGACTTAAGAGATTCTCAATCAGATATTGGGAGTAAATTTTCTACCGGTACCGAGTGAAGTTGTGTTCTTGAATTTGGACTCTGGTGAGTAGAACCTACTTTAAGATCACTAGGGATTTTATTTATTTAGGGATTAAGTTATAGGGATGTTCTTTAAATTTTAGGCGGATATTAAATTGATTTTTTTTATTTATTTATGACTTGACTTTGGTAAAACACTATGCCTTTATTTTATTCTTTCTTATCAAACGATTTAAGAGTTACGGACTTGCTGCTAGTTTAGGATCCGCCTGAAGGTTTTATTTTATTTCTTTCTCCCTCTGTCTACTAGGATCGTTATTTCGTGATTCGCGATGTTCGGCGAGGCCTGAGTGACTAGGTTTTCCTGAATTTCCGAGACGACATTATATTATAGCACCTATCTCTCCTTCTACGATTCTTCTACTGGCTCACGAAGGACAATTGTGACGCTGCTATTAGTGTAGCACAATACACGAGTAGCGACAAAAGACGGATGACCATCGGCAGCAAACGTCAGATTTTAGTTTGCTTTCGTAGGCTCCCTCTTGCTTTACAGTTGACCTATGGAAACCAGGAGATGCCCCTCACAACCACTGAACAAAGTACCTCTACAGACTATACACCCTACTCAGAACCATGTAGCTGAGCAGTCTTCTCATTTGCTAAATTATCCTTGGGGTTGCGCAATCTCGTTCACCGAGGCGCTAGGGGAGGGCTTGTCAGTAGCAGACACGTGGTCACCGCGTGCGGGGGTTGTTCAGTTCAATTGGGGGGGTAGCTTTGTAATACCACCCCAAGGAATACTTTCCTACTTGTATACGTGATCACAGCTGACTACTTCGGTAGTTAGTCGTAGGGTCTGTAGTCTGCGGTAATACAAGGACGCGCTGCAGGCGACGGCTCCTAGGTTTCGCGGGGAGGAGAGATTGCGACTATTCGGTTTTCCTTTCTGACACTTGGCTTTATAGTTCGGAGTCTAATCCACTCACGGGAGAAATAGGGAAGCGCGATGTTTGGCCTAGTATTAGCTGAGGATTTTGTCGCTCAGAGAACATAACGATTCTAGGAGATCCTATAAGATGCCCGACTCGAACAGTCTCCCCGGGTTGGTCACCCCAAGGCGACGGATCTCGTCGTTTGGAGCGCCGTCGACAGGTTTCGGGGCGTGGCTGGGGGCCCTAGAACGGGGAACTCCCAAATGATGCCCTGGGCTTATATTAATCTCTCTGTCTAGGTATTCTACTCGTTGTCTCAGCCTTCGGCTCTCATCCTGCTTCGAATGGAATAATCAAGAGATTAATCCTTTTGTAGCAATATGTCAAAAATGTAATTTATTGGACTATGTGAAGCACATTAAACTTTGTTTAAATCTTGATTTTGCTTTTAATTCCTCTCTAAGTCTGAAACCCGCTTTTAAATTGCTTGTACCTGCGAGAATCCTAAAAGTAATTCACAACGTAGTACTCTAGACATCACAGCCGTAAGTATAGAGTATCCACCTTTATTTAATGCAGGTGGGGATCAGTACAGTATTATCTTACTAACAACGGCCGACGTTTGTATAAAAGTATATAAAATATTTATTTCGGTATAATAGTGGAAGTTTATTTTATTATCAAAATTTGCAGTGGTTTTAAATTAAATGAAAAGGCTGGGTTTCTTTTAATTTAAACCAAGTCGTACTTTAAAACCACTGAAAAATTAAATGAAAGTACTGCTACTTCACTCAGAAGTCTGATAGACGAATACCCTGATTACATGCGCCCCAAACCAGATCCAGCCACAATTTCGTAGCGGATATACCAGCAGCCCCAAGAAGACCTATAGCTAAGTCCAATAGTACCATTCCCTAACTTTATTAATTTTTAACAAATAGCCAATTGCGACAGCAATAGATTTATCTGTCAAATAGGTGGGAATTTTGTTCGTTAACGAATTAAATATTATCTTCCTATTTGCTTCAGATAACAATTGATTAAAGTTAGGCCACGTGATTCAATTTTATATATGATATTTTTACTGCTCTAAATTAACCAGCACTTCTTTCCAAAACAAAATTTCCATACGTTATTAGCGGTTTAAATAGTTAGGCCTACCCTTCTGTTAAGTTATAGTTTTCTTTTTAAATTAAATTGTGCAGTTTTCTATTTTTTTGATTCCGGTCTCATTGTCGAATTTTGTAACCGTTTATATTTAATTAAGTCCCTATTTTCTATAATTTCGTCTACTTTATTTATTTTGTGTTTCGGCGATACCATCGCCTGGAATTTATCGCTGAAGATTTGGCGCCCCCCCAAATCAAAGATGGCAACCTAACAAGTTTTTATTCTAAATGTGAGGCGCGGCCGAAGGCCGAGGCGAGCCGCGTATAGGGTGAGGCCGAAGGCCAAACTCCGCGTAGAGCGAAGCCCGGAGCGTACCCCCCCCCCAATCCAAGATGGCCGCGATACAAGTTTAGATTCTAAAGGTGAGGCGAGGTCGAAGGCCGAAGGCCAAACTCCTCATAAAGCGAAGCCCGGAGCGTCCCCCCCCCAATTCAAGATGGCCGCCATACAAGTTAAGATTCTGAAGGTGAGGCGAGGTCGAAGACCGAGCGTATAGGGTGAGGCCGAAGGCCGAAATCCGCGTAGGGCGAAGCCCGGAGCGTCCCCCCCCACCAATTCTAGATGGCGGCAAGTTTAGATTCTAAAGGTGAGGCGAGGTCGAAGACCGAGCTGAACGCGCAAGGCGAGGCCGAAGGCCGAGGCGAGCCGCGTATAGGGTGAGGCCGAAGGCCGAACTCCGCGTAGGGCGAAGCCCGGAGCGTCCCCCCCCCAATCAAAGATGGCCGCCATACAAATTTAGATTTATAAGGTGAGGCGAGGTTGCAGACCGAGCCGAACGCGCGAGCCGAGGCCGTAGGCCGAGGCGAGCTGCGTATAGGGCGAGGCCGAAGGCCGAGCTCCGCGTAGGGCAAAGCCCGAAGCGTCACCAAGCATATTACCTGCCGACCGCCATCATACCGACATGGGTGTCGTTTAATAGGTTTTCAGGGGTGCTGATTTCGAAAATGACATCCATTTTGAAATCCAAGATGGCGGACATGGTTTTTTTGGAAAATACCGTCATGGGTGTCGTTTAATAGGTTTTCGGGGGTGCTGAATCCGAAAATGACATACGTTTTGAAATCCAAGATGGTGGACATAAATTTTTTGAAAACAATCGTCATGGGTGTGGTTTTTTGGGTATTCAGGGGTGCTGATTAAGAAAATAACATCCATTTTTAAATCCAAGATGGCGGCCGTGAAAAACAAAAAGAAATTAAAAACTTTTTTAAAATTTATAAAAAAAGGCACAACTACCTCACGACCTGCTTTAGCAGGTCGCGCACCACGCGAAACCTAGTTATTATATTATATAAAGCTGCAATACCACTCACTGACTGGGTGACAGAATTGTTCTCCCAGATGGAGCGGCGGGAGGTGAAAACTTTGTATGGAGGGTGTGGAGAGGGTGTCGCGGAGGGTACGGGAAAACCTCGAGATCCTCGGATCCACCTTCTCATCAGGTGGCGACCCACCTTCCCGGGCGAACCGTTGCAGATGGAGCGATGGCGCTCGAACTAAGGTCGACCCACACCCTGGTCGAATTCTACCGGTGACGTCATTTTTTCGATTTTCGCAAAAACAAGATGGCCGCCATACAAAATGATTATTGCTGTATCTCCGGAACCGTTTGACATAAGTGGGGTGTGCTCGAACAAATGTTTTACAGGGGGGTGAGGGGCAGGTGGCTCTCAAAATTTTTTTTCAAGATGGCGGATCCAAGATGGCGGCCGGAAATGAAGTTGCTCCGATCCGGACGAAAATCGGTATCTGGGGGGTTTGGGGGACGAAAATTCCGAATATCGGGTAAGTTTTTCGATTTCACCATTTTCCAAGATGGCCGCCATACAAGGAGTGGTGAGGCGAGGCCGCAGGCCGAGCCGAACCACGACGCCACGCCGCGAGGCGAGGCCGTAGGCCGAGGCGAGCTGCGTAGAAGGCGAGGCCGAAGGCCGAGCTCCGCGCAGGGCGTAGCCCGGAGCGTCCCCCCCAAATCCAAGATGGCCGCCATACAAGTTTAGATTCTAAAAAAAGGTGAGGCGAGGTCGAAGACCGAGCCGAACGCGCGAGACGAGGCCGAAGGCCGAGGCGAGCCGCGTATAGGGTGAGGCCGAAGGCCGAACTCCGCGTAGGGCGAAGCCCGGAGCGTCCCCCCCCCCCCAATCAAAGATGGCCGCCATACAAGTTTAGATTCTAAAGGTGAGGCGAGGCCGAAGGCCGAGGCGAGCCGCGTATAGGGTGAGGCCGAAGGCCGAACTCCGCGTAGGGCGAAGCCCGGAGCGTCCCCCCCCCAATCAAAGATGGCCGCCATACAAGTTTAGATTTTTAAGGTGAGGCGAGGTCGCAGACCGAGCCGAACGTGCGAGCCGAGGCCGTAGGCCGAGGCGAGCTGCGTATAGGGCGAGGCCGAAGGCCGAACTCCGCGTAGGGCGAAGCCCGGAGCGCCCCCCCCCAATCAAAGATGGCCGCCATACAAGTTTAGATTTTTAAGGCGAGGCGAGGTCGCAGACCGAGCCGAACGCGCGATCCGAGGCCGTAGGCCGAGGCGAGCTGCGTATAGGGCGAGGCCGAAGGCCGAGCTCCGCGTAGGGCGAAGCCCGAAGCGTCACCAAGCATATTATCAGCCGACCGCCATCATACCGACATGGGTGTCGTTTAATAGGTTTTCAGGGGTGCTGATTTCGAAAATGACATCCATTTTGAAATCCAAGATGGCGGACATGGATTTTTTGGAAAATACCGTCATGGGTGTCCTTTAATAGGTTTTCGGGGGTGCTTATTCCGAAAATGACATACGTTTTGAAATCCAAGATGGCGGACATAAATTTTTTGCTAAATATCGTCATGGGTGTCGTTTTTTGGGTATTCATGGGTGCTGTTTAAGAAAATAACATCCATTTTAAAATCCAAGATGGCGGCCGTGAAAAACAAAAAAAAATTAAAAACTTTTTTAAAATTTATAAAAAAAGGCACAACCGCCTCGCGACCTGCTTTAGCAGGTCGCGCACCACGCGAAACCTAGTTATATTATATAAAGCTACAATACCACTCACTGACTGACTCACTGGGTGACAGAATTGTTCTCCCAGATGGAGCGGCGGGAGGTGAAAATTTTGTAGGGAAAGTTTGGAGAGGGTGACGCGGAGGGTACGGGAAAACCTCGAGATCCTCGGATCCACCTTTTCATCAGGTGGCGACCCACCTTCCCGGGCGAACCGTTGCAGATGGAGCGGTGGCGCTCGAACTAAAGTCGACCCACACCTTGGTCGAATTCTAGCGGTGACGTCATTTTTCGATTTTCGCAAAAACAAGATGGCTGCCATACAAAATTATTATTGCTGTATCTCCGGAACCGTTTGACATAAGTGGGGTGTGCTCGAACAAATGTTTTACAAGGGGATGAGAGGCAGGTGGCTGTCAAAATTTTTTTTCAAGATGGCGGATCCAAGATGGCGGCCGGAAATGAAGTTGCTCCGATCCGGACGAAAATCGGTATCTGTGGGGTTTGGGGGACGAAGATTCTGAATATTGGGTCAGTTTTTTGATTTCAACATTTTCCAAGATGGCCGCCATACAAGGCGTGGTGAGGCGAGGCCGCAGGCCGAGCCGAACCACGACGCCACGCCGCGAGGTGAGGCCGAAGGCCGAACTCCGCGTAGGGCGAAGCCCGGAGCGTCCCCCCCCCAATCAAATATGGCCGCCATACAAGTTTAGATTTTTAAGGTGTGGCGAGGTCGAAGACCGAGCCGAACGCGCGAGGCGAGGACTAAAGCCGAGCTGAGCCGCGCATAGTGTGAGGCCAAAGGCCGAGCTCCGCATAGGGCGAAGCCAGGAGCGTCCCCCCCCAATCAAAGATGGCCGCCATACAAGTTTAGATTTTTAAGGTGAGACGAGGTCGCAGACCGAGCCGAACGCGCGAGCCGAGGCTGTAGGCCGAGGCGAGCTGCGTATAGGGCGAGGCCGAAGGCCGAGCTCCGCGTAAAGCGAAGCCCGAAGCGTCACCAAGCATATTACCAGCCGACCGCCATCATACCGACATGGGTTTCGTTTAATAGGTTTTCAGGGGTGCTGATTTCGAAAATGACATCCATTTTGAAATCCAAGACGGCGAACATGTATTTTTTGTAAAAATAAAGTATTTTTGGGGGTGCTGATTACGAAACTGACATCCATTTTGAAATCCAAGATGGCGGACATGCTTTTTTTGTGATAAACTGTCATGGGTGTCGTTTGATAGGTTTTCGGGGATGCTGATCCCGAAAATGACATTTATTTTCAAATCCAAGATGGCGGATATGCAGTTTAAAAAAAATCTGTCATGGGTGTCGTTTAATATGTTTTCGGGGATGCTGATTACAAAACTGACATCGATTTTCAAATCCAAGCTGGCGGTCGTGACAAAGCAAAAAAAGTATGAACGCCTTTTTGACCCTACAAGTAGGGTACCACAACCGCCTCGCAGGTCGCGCACAACGCGAAAACTAGTTATACTATATAAAGCTACATTACCACTGACTGACTGACATAATTGTTCTCCCAGAAGGAAAGTCGGGAGGTGAAAATGATAAGGTAAGGCTCCGCGTAAGGCGAAGCCCGGAGCGTCACCCCCCCTAAGTTAAGATGGCCGCCATACGAGATAAGATTTTTAAGGTGAGGCGAGGTCGCAGACCGAGCCGAACGGGCGAGTCGAGGCCATAGGCCGAGGCGAGCTGCGTATAGGGCGAGACCGAAGGCCGAGCTCCGCGTAGGGCGAAGCCCGAAGCGTCATCAAGCATATTACCCGCCGACCACCATCCGAAAATTTCATATCCGCCATCTTGGATTTTAGTTGGGGGAATCATGACGCGAAGGGCGAAGCCCGGAGCGTTTCGATTCCCCTTACCAAAAATCCAAAATGGCATATATGAAATTTTCGGGCATACCGACATGGGTGTCGTTCAGTAGGTTTTCGGGGGTTCTGATTCAGAAAATAACATTCATTTTAAAATCCAAAATGTCGGACATGTATTTTTTGTAAAAAAAAGTATTTTCGGGGGTGCTGATTACGAAACTGACATCCATTTTGAAATCCAAGATGGCGGACATGCATTTTTTGTGAAAAACTGTCATGGGTGTCGTTTGATAGGTTTTCGGGGATGCTGATCCCGAAAATGACATTTAATATCAAATCCAAGATGGCGGATATGCATTTTTTGGAAAAATCTGTCATGAGTGTCGTTTTTTATGTTTCTTGAAATAACATCGATTTTTAAATCCAAGATGGTGGCCGTGACAAACCAAAAAAAAAATGAACGCCTTTTTGACCCAACAAAGAGGTTGCACAACCGCCTCGCGGCCTGCTTTAGCAGGTCACGCACTACGCGAAAACTAGTTATTATACTATATAAAGCTACATTACCACTCACTCACTCACTGACTGACATAATTGTTCTCCCAGAAGGAGTGTCGGGAGGTGAAAATGAAGTATGAAGGGTGTGGTCAGAATTTTTCGTCGAGTATGGGAAAACCTCGACATCTTCGGATTCTCCTCCTCATCAGGTCGCGACCCACCTTCCTGGGCGAACCGTTGGAGTTGGACCGGTGGTACTCGAACAAAGGTCAACCGGCACCCTGGTCAAAGTCTAACGGCGACAGTTTTTTTCGATTTTCAAAAAAACAAGATGGCCGCCGTACAAAATTAATATTTTGGTATATTCTCCGATTCAGACCAAATTCGGTATCCAGGGGTATTTGGGGTCGCTGAATCTGAATATCTGGTAAGTTTTTCGATTCCACCATTTTCCAAGATGGCCGCCATACAAGGAGTGGTGAGGCGAGGCCGAAGGCCGAGCTCCGCGTAGGGCAAAGCCCGGAGCGTCCGCCCCCCAATCCGTGATGGCCGCCATTTAAGTTTAGATTCTAAAGGTAGGGCGAGGCCGAAGGCCGAGCTCCGCGTAGGGCGAAGCCCAAAGCGTCAGCAAGCATCTTACCGGCCGACCGCCATCCGAAAATTTCATATCCGCCATCTTGGATTTTAGTTGGGGGAATCGTGACGCGAAGGGCGAAGCCCGGACGTAGGGCGAAGCCCGGACGTAGGGCGAAGCCCGGACGTAGGGCAAAGCCCGGAGCGTCCCCCCCCAATCCGTGATGGCCGCCATTTAAGTTTAGATTCTAAAGGTGAGGCGAGGTCGTAGACCAAGCCGAACGCGCGAGGCGAGGCCGAAGGCCGAGCCGAGCTGCGTATAGGGCGAGGCCGAAGGCCGAGCTCCGCGTAGGGCGAAGCCCGAAGCGTCAGCAAGCATCTTACCGGCCGACCGCCATCCGAAAATTTCATATCCGCCATCTTGGATTTTAGTTGGGGGAATCGTGACGCGAAGGGCGAAGCCCGGAGCGTTTCGATTCTCCCCACCAAAAATCCAAGATGGCGGATATGAAATTTTCGGGCATGCCGACATGGGTGTCGTTTAATAGGTTTTCGGGGATGCTGATTCCGAAAATGACATCCATTTTGAAATCCAAGATGGCGGACATGCATTTTTTGTAAAAAAACCGTCATGGGTGTCGTTTAATACGTTTTCTGGTGTGCTGATTGCGAAAATGACATCTATTTTGAAACCCAAGATGGCGGACATGCAGTTTAAAAAAATTCTGTCATGGGTATAGTTTAATAGGTTTTCGGGGGTGGTGATTCCAAAAATGACATCCATTTTGAAATCCAAGATGGCGGTTGTGAAAAACCAAAAAAAGAATGAACGCCTCTTTGAACATACTAATACGGTAGCACAACCGCCTCGCGGCCTGCTTAAGCAGGTCGCGCACCACGCGAAACCTAGTTATATTATATTATATAAAGCTACAATACCACTGACTGACTGACTGACTGACTGACTGGGTGACAGAATTGTTCTCCCAGATGGAGCGGCGGGAGGTGAAAACTTTGTATGGGAGGTGTGGAGTGGGTGACGCGGAGGGTACGGGAAACCCTCGAGATCCTCGGATCCACCTTCTCATCAGGTGGCGACCCACCTTCCCGGGCGAACCGTTGCAGATGGAGCGGTGGCGCTCGAACTAAGGTCGACCCACACCCTGGTCTAATTCTAACGGTGACGTCATTTTTTCGATTTTCGCAAAAACAAGATGGCCGCCATACAAAATGTTTATTGCTGTATCTCCGGATCCGTTTGACATAAGTGGAGTGTGCTCGAACAAATGTTTTGCAGAAGGGTGGGGGGCAGCTGGCTGTCAAATTTTTTTTTCAAGATTGCGGACCCAAGATGGCGGCCGGAAATGAAGTTGCTCCGATCCGGACGAAAATCGGTATCCGAGGGGTTTGGGGGACGAAGATTCCGAATATCGGGTAAGTTTTTCGATTCCACCATTTTCCAAGATGGTCGCCATACAAGGAGTGGTGAGGCGAGGCCGCAGGCCGAGCCGAACCACGACGCCACGCTGCGAGGCGAGGCCGTAGGCCGAGGCGAGCTGCGTAAAAGGCGAGGCCGAAGGCCGAGCTCCGCGCAGGGCGTAGCCCGGAGCGTCCCCCCCCCAAATCCAAGATGGCCGCCATACAAGTTTAGATTCTAAAGGTGAGGCGAGGTCGAAGCCCGAGCCGAACGCGCGAGACGAGGCCGAAGGCCGAGGCGAGCCGCGTATAGGGTGAGGCCGAAGGCCGAACTCCGCGTAAGGCGAAGCCCGGAGCGTCCCCCCCCCAATCAAAGATGGCCGCCATACAAGTTTAGATTTATAAGGTGAGGCGAGGTCGCAGACCGAGCCGAACGCGCGAGCCGAGGCCGTAGGCCGAGGCGAGCTTCGGATAGGGCAAGGCCGAAGGCTGAGCTCCGCGTAGGGCGAAGCCCGAAGCGTCACCAAGCATATTACCAGCCGACGGCCATCATACCGACATGGGTGTCGTTTAATAGGTTTTCAGGGGTGCTGATTTCGAAAATGACATCCATTTTGAAATCCAAGATGGCGGACATGGATTTTTTGGAAAATACCGTCATGGGTGTCGTTTAATAGGTTTTCGGGGGTGCTGATTCCGAAAATGACATTCGTTTTGAAATCCAAGATGGCGGACATAAATTTTTTGCAAAATTTCGTCATGGGTGTCGTTTTTTTGGGTATTCAGGGGTGCTGCTTAAGAAAATAACATCCATTTTTAAATACAAGATGGAGGCCATGAAAAACAAAAAGAAATTAAAAACTTTTTTAAAATTTATAAAAAAAGGCACAACCACCTCACGACCTGCTTTAGCAGGTCGCGCACCACGCGAAACCTAGTTATACTATATGCAGCTACATTACCACTGACTGACTCACCTACTGATTGACATAATTGTTCTTGCAGAAGGAGGGTCGGGAGGTAAAAATGATGTATGGAAGGTGTGGTCAGAATTTTCCGTCAAGTATGGGAAAACCTCGACATCTTCGCAATTTCCTCCTCATCAGGTCGCGACCCACCCTTCCATGCGAATTTTTGGAGTTGGACCCGTAGTGCTCGAACAATGGTCAACCCACACCCTGCCGGGCTATGATGATCGCAACGACATATTATCTCACGCGTTATCTCGTGGTCACGTGACGCTTTCTCGTAATCTCATTGGTCGAAACAGTCACGTGACCACGAGATAACGCGTGAGATAATATGTCGTTGCGATCATAATAGCCCGGCTGGTCGAAGTCTACCAGTGACAAAATTTTTTCGATTTTCAAAAAAAGAAGATGGCCGCCATACAAAATTGATATTTTTGTATATCCTCCGATTCGGACCAAATTCGGTATCTAGGGGTTTTTGGGGTCGCTGAATCCGAATATCGGGTAAGTTTTTCGATCCCACCATTTTCCAAGATGGCCGCCATACAAGGAGTGGTGAGGCGAGGCCGAAGGCCGAGCCGAACCACGACGTGCCGCGAGGCGAGGCCGCAGGCCGAGGCGAGCTGCGTATAAGGCGAGGCCAAAGGCCGAGCTTCGCGTAGGGCGAAGCCTGGAGCGTCCCCCCCCTAATCCAAGATGGCCGCCATTTAAGTTTAGATGCTTAAGGTGAGGCGAGGTCGCAGACCGAGCCGAACGCGCGAGGCGAGGCCGAAGGCTGAGCCAAGCTGCGTATAGGGCGAGGCCGAAGGCCGAGCTCCGCGTAGGGCGAAGCCTGAAGCGTCACCAAGCATCTTACCGGCCGACCGCGATCCGGAAATTTCATATCCGCCATCTTGGATTTTAGTTGGGGGAATCGTGACGCGAAGGGCAATTTTTTTGTGAAAAACTGTCATGGGTGTTGTTTGATAGATTTTCGGGGATGCTGATCCCGAAAATGACATTTATTTTCAAATCCAAGATTGCGGACATGCATTTTTTGGAAAAATCCGTCATGGGTGTCGTTTTTTATGTTTTCGGGGGAACTGATTCTTAAAATAACATCGATTTTTAAATCCAAGATGGTGGCCGTGAAAAACCAAAAAAAGAATGAACGCTTTTTTGACCCTACAGATAGGGTAGCACAACCGCCTCGCAGCCTGCTTTAGCAGGTCACGCACCACGCAAAACCTAGTTTATACTTTATATGCTAGATTACCACTCACTCACTCACTCACTGACTGACATAATTGTTCTCCCAGAAGGAGTGTCGGGAGGTGAAAATGATGTATGTGGAGTTTGGTCAGAATTTTTAATTGAGTATGGGAAAACCTCGACATCTTCGGATTCTCCTCCTCATCAGGTCGCGACCCACCTTCCCGGGCGAACCGTTGGATTTGGACCGGTCGTGCTCGAACAAAGGTCGATCCACACCCTAGTCGAAGTCTACCGGTGACAAATTTTTTTCGATTTTCAAAATAACAAGATGGCCGCCTTACAAAAACCTAATTTCGGTATATAAGCGAGGCGAGGCCGCAGGCTGAGGCGAGCTGCGTATAAGGCGAGGCCAAAGTCCGAGCTCTGCGTAATGCAAAGCCCGGAGCGACCCCCTTCCCCAATCCAAGATGGCCGCCATTTAAGTTTAGTTTCAAAAGGTAAGGTTAGGTCGTAGACCGAGCAAAACGCGCGAGGCGAGGCCGAAGGCCGAGCCGAGCTGCGTATAGGGCGAGGCCGAAAGCCGCGCTCCTTGTAGGGCTAAGCCCGAAGCGTCACCAAGCATCTTACCGGCCGACCGCCATCCGAAAATTTCATATCCGACATCTTGGATTTTAGTTGGGGGAATCGTGACGCGAAGGGCGAAGCCCGGAGCGTCTCGATTCTCTCCACCAAAAATCGAAGATGGCGGATATGAAATTTTCGGGCATGCCGACATGGGTGTCGTTTAATAGATTTTTGAGGATGCTGATTGCGAAAATGACATCTATTTTTTAAATCCAAGATGGCGGACATGCAGTTTAAAAAAATTCTGTCATGGGTGTCGTTTAATATGTTTTCGGGGATGCTGATTACAAAATTGATATCGATTTTTAAATCCAAGATGGCTGTCGTGTCAAAGCAAAAAAAGTATGAACGCCTTTTTGACCCTACAAGTAGGGTACCACAACCGCCTCGCAGGTCGCGCACCACGCGAAAACTAGTTATACTATATAAAGCTACATTACCACTGACTGACTGACATAATTGTTCTCCCAGAAGGAAAGTCGGGAGGTGAAAATGATAAGGCAAGGCTCCGCGTAGGGCGAAGCCCGGAGCGTCACCCCCCCTAAGTTGAGATGGCCGCCATACGAGATAAGATTTTAAAGGTGAGGCGAGGTCGCAGACCGAGCCGAACGGGCGAGTCGAGGCCGTAGGCCGAGGCGAGCTGCGTATAGTGCGAGGCCGAAGGCCGAGCTCCGCGTAGGGCGAAGCCCGGAGTGTCCCCCCCCCCCCAATTTAAGATGGCCGCCAACACAAGTTAAGATTTTTAAGGTGAGGCGTGGTCGCAGACTTAGCCGAACGCGCGAGCCGAGGCTGTAGGCCGAGGCGAGCTGCGTATAGGGCGAGGCCGAAGGCCGAGCTCCGCGTAGGGCGAAGCCCGAAGCGTCATCAAGCATATTACGCACCGACCACCATCCGAAAATTTCATATCCGCCATCTTGGATTTTAGTTGGGGGAATCGTGACGCGAAGGGCGAAGCCCGGAGTATGGGAAACCTCCGCCTCCCATACTCCATTTCCGTCAAGTATGGGAAAACCTCGACATCTTCGCATTCTCCTCCTCATCAGGTCTCGACCTACCCTTCCAGGCGTATTTTTGGAGTTGGACCCCTAGTGCTCGAATAATGGTCAACCCACACCCTGGTCGAAGTTTACCGGTAACAAAATTTTTTCGATTTTCAAAAAAAGAAGATGGCCGCCATACAAAAACCAAATTTTTATATCTCCTGTGATTCAAACCAAATTCGGTATCTGGGGGTTCTTGGGATCGCTGAATCTGAATATCTGGTAAGTTTTTCTATTCCGCCATTTTCTAAGATGGCCGTTATATAAAGAGTGGTTGAGGCGAGGCCGCAGGCCGAGTCGAACCACGGCACGCTACAAGCCGCGGCTGCAAGCCGAGGCGGGCCGCGTATAAGGCGAGGTTGAAGGCCGAACTCCGCGTAGGGCGAAGCCCAGAGCGTCCCACTCCTTATCCAAGATGGCCGCTATACAAGTTTGGATTCTATAGTTGAGGCGAGGTCGTAGACCGAGACGAACGCGCGAGGCGAGGCCGAAGGCCGAAGCGAGCTGCGTATTGGGCTAGGTTGAAGGCCGAGCTCCACGTAGGGCAAAGCCCGAAGCGTCACCAAGCATCTTATCCTACGAACGCCATACCGGCATACCGACATGGGTGTCGTTTAATAGGTTTTCGGGGGTGAAAAATGACATCTATCTTGAAATCCAAGATGACGGACATGCATTTTTTATAAAAAACTGTCATGGGTGTCGTTTGATAGGTTTTCGGGGATCCTGATTCCGAAAATGACATTTATTTTCAAATCCATGACGGCGGACATGCATTTCTTGGAAAAATCCGTCATAGTTGTCATTTTTTAGGTTTTCGGTGATACTGATTCTTAAAATAACATCGATTTTTAAATCCAAGATGGTTGCCGTGAAAAACCAAAAAAAATGAACGCCTTTTTGACCCTACAAATATGGTAGCACAATGCTTTAGCAGGTCGCGCACCACGCGAAACCAAGTTATACTATATAAAGCTATATTACCATTGACTCACTGACTGACTAACATAATTGTTCTACAAGAAGGAGGGTCGGGAGGTGAAAATGATGTATAAATGGTGTGGTCAGACTTTCCCGTCAAGTATGGGAAAACCTCGACATCTTCGGTTTCTCCTTCTCATTAGGTCATGACCCAACTTTCGGGGCGAACCGTTTGACTTGGACTGGTGGTGCTTGAACAAAAGTCGACCCTTACCCTAGTTAAATTCTACCAATGACAATTTTTTTTCGATTCTTAAAAAAACAAGATGGCTGCCATACAAAAACGAAATTTTTGTATCTTCTCCGATTCGGCCCAAATTCGGTTTCTGGGGGTTTTAGGGATCGCTGAATCTGAATATCTGGTAGAATTTTTGATTTCGCCATTTTCCTAGATGGCCGCCATACAAGGAGTTTTGAGGCGAGGCCGCAGGCCGAGCCAAACCACGACGCCACGCCGCGAGGCGAGGCCGTAGGCTGGGGTGAGCTGCGTAGAAGGCGAGGCCGAAGGCCGAGCTCCGCGTAGGGCGATGCCCGGAGCGTCCACCCCAATCCAAAATGCCCGCCATTTAAGTTTAGATTCTAAAGGTGAGGCGAGGCCGAAGGCCAAGCCGAGCTGCGTATAGAGCGAGGCCGAAGCCGAGCTCCGCGTAGGGCGAAGCCCGAAGCGTCACCAAGCATCTTACCCGCCGACCGCCATCCGAAAATTTCATATCCGCCATCTTGGATTTTAGTTGGGGAAATTGTGAGTTCGCGAAGCCCGGAGCGTCTCGATTCTCCCCGCCAAAAATGCAAGATGGTGGATATGAAATTTTCTGGCATACCGACATGGTTGTCGTTTAATAGGTTTTCAGGGGTGCTGAAATGGCGGTCGTGACAAACCAAAAAAAGTATGAACGCCATTTTGACCCTACAAATAGGATTGCAGAACCGCCTCGCGACCTACTTTAGCAGGTCGCGCACCAAGCAAAAACTAGTTATTATTATTATATTATTTTATAATTATTATACTATATAAAGCTAGATTACCACTCACTGACTCACTGACTGACATAATTGTTCTCCTAGAAGGAGGGTCGGGAGGTGAAAATGATGTATGAAAGGTGTGGTCAAAATTTTTCGTCGAGTATGGGAAAACCTCGACATCTTCGGATTCTCCTCCTCATCAGGTCGCAACCCACCTTCCCGGGCGAACCTTTGGACTTGAACCGGTGGTGCTGGAACAAAGGTCAATCCACACCCTGGTCAAAGTCTACGGGTGTCAAAATTTTTTCGAATTTCAAAAAAACAAAATGGCCGCCATACAAAAACGAGATTTTTGTATCTCCTCTGATTCGGACCGAATTCGGTATCCGGGGGTTTTAGGGGTCGCTGAATCCGAATATCGGAAAAGATTTTCGATTTCGCCATTTTCCAAGATGGCCGCCATACAAGGAGTGGTGAGGCGAGGCCGAAGGCCGAGCCGAACCACGACGCGCCGCGAGGCGAGGCCGCAGGCCGAGGCGAGCTGCGTGTAAGGCGAGGCCGAAGGCCGAGCTCCTCGTAGGGCGAAGCCCGGAGCGTCCCCCCCCCCAATCCAAGATGGCCGCCATTTATGTTTAGATTCTAAAGGTGAGGCGAGGTCGTAGACCGAGCCGACCGCGCGAGGCGAGGCTGAAGGCCAAGCCGAGCTGCGTATAGGGCGAGGCCGAAGGCCGAGCTCCGCGTAGGGCGAAGCCCGAAGCGTCACCAAGCATCTTACCGGCCGACCGCAATCCGAAAATTTCATATCCGCCATCTTGGATTTTAGTTGGGGGAATCGTGACGCGAAGGGCGAAGCCCGGAGCGTCTCGATTCTCCCCACCAAAAATCCAAGATGGCGGATATGAAATTTTCGGGCATGCCGACATGGGTGTCGTTTAATAGGTTTTTGGGGGTGCTGATTCCGAAAATGACATCCATTTTGAAATCCAAGATGGCGGACATGCATTTTTTGTATAGAACCGTCATGGGTGTCGTTTAATACGTTTTCTGGGGTGCTGATTGCGAAAATGACATCTATTTTGAAATCCAAGATGGCAGACATGCAGTTTAAAAAAATCTGTCATGGGTGTAGTTTAATAGGTTTTCGGGGGTGGTGATTCCAAAAATGACATCCATTTTGAAATCCAACATGGCGGTCGTGACAAACAAAAAAAAGTATGAACGCCTTTTTGACCCTACGACTAGGATAGCACAACCGCCTCGCGGCCTGCTTTAGCAGGTCGTGCACCACGCGAAACCTAGTTATATTATATAAAGCTACAATACCACTCACTCACTGACTGGGTGACAGAATTGTTCTCCCAGATGGAGCGGCGGGAGGTGAAAACTTTGTATGGGCGGTGTGGAGAGGGTGACGCGGAGGGTACGGGAAAACCTCGAAATCCTCGGATTCACCTTCTCATCAGGTGGCGACCCACCTTCCCGGGCGAACCGTTGCAGATGGAGCGGTGGCGCTCAAACTAAGGTCAACCCACACCCTGGTCGAATTCTACCGGTGACGTCATTTTTTCGATTTTCGCAAAAACAAGATGGCCGCCATACAAAATGTTTATTGCTGTATCTCCGGATCCGTTTGACATAAGTGGAGTGTGCTCGAACAAATGTTTTGCAGGGGGGTGGGGGGCAGCTGGCTGTCAAATTTTTTTTTCAAGATGGCGGATCCAAGATGGCGGCCGGAAATGAAGTTGCTCCGATCCGGACGAAAATCGGTATCTGGGGGGTTTGGGGGACGAAGATTCCGAATATCGGGTAAGTTTTTCGATTCCACCATTTTCCAAGATGGCCGCCATACAAGGAGTGGTGAGGCGAGGCCGCAGGCCGAGCCGAACCACGACGCCACGCCGCGAGACGAGGCCGTAGGCCGAGGCGAGCTGCGTAATAGGCGAGGCCGAAGGCCGAGCTCTGCGCAGGGCGTAGCCCGGAGCGTCCCCCCCCCCAAATCCAAGATGGCTGCCATACAAGTTTAGATTCTAAAGGTGAGGCGAGGTCGAAGACCGAGCCGAACGTGCGAGACGAGGCCGAAGGCCGAGGCGAGCCGCGTGTAGGGTGAGGCCGAAGGCCGAACTCCGCGTAGGGTGAAGCCCGAAGCGTCCCCCCCCAATCAAAGATGGCCGCCATACAAGTTTAGATTCTAAAGGTGAGGCGAGGTCGAAGACCGAGCCGAACGCGCGAGGCGAGGCCGAAGGCCGAGGCGAGCCGCGTATAGGGTGAGGCCGAAGGCCGAACTCCGCGTAGGGCGAAGCCCGAAGCGGCCCCCCCCCCCATTCTAGATGGCGGCAAGTTTAGATTCTAAAGGTGAGGCGAGGTCGAAGACCGAGCCGAACGCGCGAGGCGAGGCCGAAGGCCGAGGCGAGCCGCGTATAGGGTGAGGCCGAAGGCCGAACTCCGCGTAGGGCGAAGCCCGGAGCGTCACCCCCCCCAATCAAAGATGGCCGCCATACAAGTTTAGATTTTTAAGGTGAGGCGAGGTCGCAGACCGAGCCGAACGCGCGAGCTGAGGCCGTAGGCCGAGGCGAGCTGCGTATAGGGCGAGGCCGAAGGCCGAGCTCCGCGTAGGGCGAAGCCCGAAGCGTCACCAAGCATATTACCCGCCGACCGCCATCATACCGACATGGGTGTCGTTTAATAGGTTTTCAGGGGTGCTGATTTCGAAAATGACATCCATTTTGAAGTCCAAGATGGCGGACATGGATTTTCTGGAAAATACCGTCATGGGTGTCGTTTAATAGGTTTTCGGGGGTGCTGATTCTGAAAATGACATACGTTTTGAAATCCAAGATGGCGGACATAATTTTTTTGCAAAATATCGTCATGGTTGTCGTTTTTTGGGTATTCCGAGCTCCGCGTAGGGCGAAGCCCGAAGCGTCACCAAGCATATTACCCGCCGACCGCCATCATACCGACATGGGTGTCGTTTAATAGGTTTTCAGGGGTGCTGATTCCGAAAAGGACATCAATTTTGAAATCAAAGATGGCAGACATGCATTTTTTGGAAAAATCCGTCATGGGTGTCGTTTAATAGGTTTTCGGGGATGCTGATTACGAAACTGACCTCCATTTTGAAATCCAAGATGGCGGTCGTGACAAACCAAAAAAAGTATGAACGCCTTTTTGACCCTACAAATAGGGTACCACAACCACCTCGCGGCCTGCTTTAGCAGGTCGCGCACCACGCGAAACCTAGTTATATTATATAAAGCTACAATACCACTCACTCACTGACTGACTGACTGGGTGACAGAATTGTTCTCCCAGATGGAGCGGCGGGTGGTGAAAACTTTGTATGAGGGGTGTAGGGTCTTCCCTACCTACCCTGCTAGGAACACAAGTCTGAAATACTAAATCACGTTATTCACTTACAAATACTAAGCTTAAATTAATTATTTATTTATCAATACCTAACCTACATAATTATCTATTTACAAAACATTCATTTAGTTATTTACATTATAATACATACATATACACAAACATAAATACACACACACAAAACTTACATAACTAAATAATATAAATAAATACATAACTAACACTTACCTGCGTCGTACCGGTAGATCAGCAACTAGGTGCAGTGGATACGCACCCACTGACGTCATCGCCTATTGTGTGCGAGGCAGCCATGCGTAAACGCAGGCCGGCAATCAGCCGCGCCACTTCCCCGCACCAGTCCGGCACTTGCATTCGCACTGGACGCACGCTGCTTTGCGCTCCCTACGCTTTCGCTTACCCGCTTACGTATTTTATAATCTCTTCGCTTGATCTCTGTGCTGCTTTTATGTTCCTTAATTTCTTCGCGGTATTCCGTGCCTAAACTGAACTGTGTCTTACTGTCTGTATAACTACTGTGACTGTTTCTCTTCTGTGCCGTGTAAATAACTACCTGCTATTTTCTTCCTGTGCTATCTGCTTCGCCTTCTATCAAATAAATACTGGATTGCTGAACTAGTAAGTGGTTGTTATTTCTACTATCTGGAGTTCACAACAACCCCCAACTCAAGCCGCAACCCTATAACTGGTGACCCCTTTGACAATGAACAAACCGGGCGCAGGAGAAGGCGCGGGTGGTTCCACTTCCAAACCAGGTCCGTCATCCGACATTTTTAAAGTGGGAATTCGTGTTCCACCTTTTTGGCCGGAAGAACCAGAGATATGGTTTGCGCAGATCGAGGGACAATTCGCCATATCTGGAATTACCAACGACGCGACAAAATTTAATTACGTCATTGGCCAGCTGGACAAGCAGTATTCAATTGAAATAAAAGACATTATTGTCAATCCTCCAGCCACAGAGAAATATGAGAAGCTGAAATCCGAGCTTATTAAGCGACTGTCCGCGTCGAAGGAGAAGAAACTGAAACAACTGCTCATGCATGAAGAGTTAGGTGATCGCAAGCCGTCTCAGTTCCTCCGCCATCTTACTAGTCTCGCCGGACCCCAGGTACCAGGCGATTTTATTAAAACTATCTGGATCAGTCGCCTACCAAGCGGAATCCAAACAGTACTAGCTGGACAACCTACAGCCACTCTGGAAGTTTTGTCTGACCTAGCAGATCGTATACACGACATTGCACCGCATACACCTCAGGTAGCATCTACCAGCCAAGCTATTCCAGGGTCAGTTTTCAGCGATCTGGTGAGAGAAGTGGCCGAACTTAGGAAGCAGTTCCAGTCTTTCACAACCCAGGGGAAGAGGCAATCCCGTTCCAGTAGCACACGGGACAACCGCAGCCGTTCCAGGTCCAGGTCAAAGTCAAACTATCGGAAGTACCCCATTTGTTGGTATCACGTGAAGTTTGGGGATAAGGCCAACCATTGTTCGAGACCTTGCGACTACAAGTCGGGAAACGCACAGGGCGGTCAGTAATGGCGACTGCCGATTGCCCTTACACAACTGGTCGCCTGTTCGTCACTGATCGGAAGACGAAGATGCAGTTCTTAGTCGATACTGGAAGCGACCTCTGCGTTTTTCCCCGATCGTCACTGCAGGACCGACGAGCGAAGACGGACTACCAACTGTGTGCAGCTAACGGTACCCCAATAGACACTTATGGTTTTGTGTACTTGTATTTAGATTTTGGGCTTAGACGTGTATTTACATGGAGATTTGTAGTAGCAGATGTACAAAAGGCTATTATTGGTGTAGATTTTCTAACCTTTTATAATATAATGGTAGATTGTCGCCATCAGCGCTTAATAGATAACACCACTACTATAACCGCTGTAGCTTCACTAGATTGTAAGAATGCTATTACCTCTGTAAAAGTCGCAACTGGGAACACGAAGTATCACAAGATCTTGGAAGAGTTTCCAGATATCACACGACCCTCAGGTACACACCGCGTCATACCCCACAGCACTGTACACCACATCCGCACAACACCGGGCCCTCCAGTTTCTTGTACCCCTAGACGTTTGTCCCCTGAGAAACTCAAAATTGCCAAGTTCGAGTTCCAGTCAATGTTGGACAGCGGGACAGCTAGGCCTTCAGAGAGCCCGTGGTCCTCCCCATTGCACTTAGCGCCTAAAAAAGATAACGGCTGGCGCCCCTGCGGGGATTACAGGATGCTCAATGCGCGTACAATTCCTGATATGTACCCAATAAGGCACATACACGATTTTACGCACAGCATAGCAGGATGCAACATATTCAGCACTCTCGACCTCGTGAAGGCTTACAACCAAATCCCGGTCTACTCGGAGGATATTTCGAAAACTGCCATCACCACACCCTTTGGAATGTTCGAATTCCCATTTATGACCTTTGGTCTTCGAAACGCAGGTCAAATGTTCCAAAGGTTTGTGGATGAAATGACGAGAGGGCTGGATTTCTGCTACTGTTATCTCGATGACTTTCTCATCTTCTCACGGGATGCGAAGCAACACGAGGAGCACCTGCGCACTATTTTCACCCGCCTGAAGGACTACGGCATGTTGATAAACACATCGAAGTGCGTTTTTGGAGCAGAGGAGGTAACGTTTTTAGGTTACAGCATCTCCGCTAAAGGGACTAAGCCACTGGATGCCAAGGTCGAAGCTATCCAGCACTTCCCAACACCGACCAACGTCCGCCAACTTAGGCGATTCCTGGGCATGGTAAACTTTTATAGAAGATTCCTGCCCAGGGCTGCCGAAGTTCAAGCTCCACTCAATGCTCTTTTGGTTGGTTCAGTAAAGGGTTCACAGCCAGTCGATATTTCAGGAGCAGCTCTGCATGCATTTGAAGAATGCAAGTCTAGCCTCTCAAACGCCGCACTCTTAGCTCACCCTGACTGCAAAGCCAAGCTTGCTCTAGTCACCGACGCGTCGGACAAGGCAATCGGCGCCGCCTTGCAGCAACTCAAGGATGGATCGTGGGAGCCTTTAGCCTTCTTCTCTCGAAAGCTGAACTCCGCACAAGAGAAGTACTCACCTTACGATAGGGAACTCTTGGCAATATATGAGGCGGTTAAATATTTCCGGCATATGTTAGAAGCCAGGCATTTCATCATTTACACCGACCATAAGCCGATCAGTTTCGCTTTCCAGGGTCGGAAAGCTAACTGCTCGCCTAGGCAGTACCGATATTTAGACTATATTGCCCAGTTCACGACCGACATAAGGCATATATCTGGCAAAGATAATGTAGTCGCTGATGCCTTATCTCGGGTCGAAGAACTGGAAATGCCTATCGACTTCAACGCCTTAGCCGCAAGTCAAGCTTCCGACCCTGAACTAGCCAAGCTGATCGAACAAGGTTCGTCATTACGTTTCGAAAAGCTCTCATTGCCTGGTTGCAGTTCCTTATTGTACTGTGATGTCAGTACAGGAGTGTCAAGACCTTTTGTAACGAGTTTCTATCGGACACAGGTCTTCGACAGTCTCCACTCCTTGAGCCATCCCGGACCGAAGGCCACAGCCAAAGTAGTGTCAGAACGCTTTGTGTGGCCTGGCATGAAGAAAGACTGCAGAGAATGGGCACGCGCCTGTCTCGCCTGCCAACGCGCCAAAGTGAGCCGGCATGTGTCTGCGAAAACAGGCACATTTAACCTCCCACGCGCACGCTTTAAGGAAGTGCATATTGACCTGGTTGGTCCACTTCCTTCATCAGAGGGCTACCGCTTTTGCCTCACGGCTGTCGATAGATTCACTCGATGGCCAGAAGTGGTGCCAATCGCAGATATCACTGCGGAGACGGTAGCAAGAGCGTTACTAGCCACATGGATCTCCCGTTATGGATGCCCAACGGACATCGTAACGGACAGAGGTCGTCAATTTGAATCAGCTCTATTCCAACACCTTTCACAAATTGCTGGGTTTCATCACAAACGCACAACAGCGTATCATCCAGCCTGTAATGGCTTGGTCGAAAGGTTCCATAGACAGCTCAAGGCAGCCATCATATGCCATGCAAATGACAGATGGACCGAGTCGTTGCCTTGGGTGTTGCTCGGAATACGCAGTGCCTTCAAAGAAGACTTGCAGGCCTCCTCTGCTGAGTTACTGTACGGCGAGCCGCTCAGACTCCCAGGAGAGTTCTTTGAGTCGAACACCAACATGACGACTGACACTACTGAATTCGTAGCGCGTCTCCGCTCATTCGCGCAGAAGCTACGACCGGTACCTGCAGCTCGTCACGGTAAGGACAAAGTCTTTGTTTTCAAAGAACTGGCTACGTGCGAGCACGTCTTCCTCAGGGACGACACAGTGAGAGGAAGCCTTCAACCAGCTTACTCGGGCCCTCACAAAGTTATCTCGAGGGGCGACAAAATCTTTAAAATCACCGTAAATGGCAGAGACGTCACCGTGTCCATAGATCGGCTGAAACCAGCATACATCTTTAAAGATACACATGACGCAACCTCTAAAGACCATTTACCAAAGGTGAATAGGGATTATGTCACGCGTTCGGGACGTCGAGTTAAGTTCCCGGACTTTTATCGCCCCTAACCGGGTCTCTGGAGGGGGGTGGTGTAGGGTCTTCCCTACCTACCCTGCTAGGAACACAAGTCTGAAATACTAAATCACGTTATTCACTTACAAATACTAAGCTTAAATTAATTATTTATTTATCAATACCTAACCTACATAATTATCTATTTACAAAACATTCATTTAGTTATTTACATTATAATACATACATATACACAAACATAAATACACACACACAAAACTTACATAACTAAATAATATAAATAAATACATAACTAACACTTACCTGCGTCGTACCGGTAGATCAGCAACTAGGTGCAGTGGATACGCACCCACTGACGTCATCGCCTATTGTGTGCGAGGCAGCCATGCGTAAACGCAGGCCGGCAATCAGCCGCGCCACTTCCCCGCACCAGTCCGGCACTTGCATTCGCACTGGACGCACGCTGCTTTGCGCTCCCTACGCTTTCGCTTACCCGCTTACGTATTTTATAATCTCTTCGCTTGATCTCTGTGCTGCTTTTATGTTCCTTAATTTCTTCGCGGTATTCCGTGCCTAAACTGAACTGTGTCTTACTGTCTGTATAACTACTGTGACTGTTTCTCTTCTGTGCCGTGTAAATAACTACCTGCTATTTTCTTCCTGTGCTATCTGCTTCGCCTTCTATCAAATAAATACTGGATTGCTGAACTAGTAAGTGGTTGTTATTTCTACTATCTGGAGTTCACAACAACCCCCAACTCAAGCCGCAACCCTATAAGGGGTGTGGAGAGGGTGGTGCGGAGGGTACGGGAAAACCTCGAGATCCTCGGATCCACCTTCTCATCGGGTGGCGACCCTTCTTCCCGGGCAAACCGTTGCAGATGGAGCGGTGGCGCACGAACAAAGGTCGACCCACACCCTAGTCGAATTCTACCGGTGACGTCATTTTTTCGATTTTCGCAAAAAAAAAGATGGCCGCCATACAAAATGATTATTGCTGTATCTCCGGAACCGTTTGACATAAGTGGGGTGTGCTCGAACAAATATTTTACAGGGGGGTGAGGGGCAGGTGGCTGTCAAAATTTTTTTTCAAGATGGCGGATCCAAGATGGCCGTCGAAAATGAAGTTGCTCCGATCCGGACGAAAATCGGTATCTAGGGGGTTTGGGGGTCAAAGATTCCGAATATCGGGTCAGTTTTTCGATTCCACCATTTTCCAAGATGGCCGCCATACAAGGAGTGGTGAGGCAAGGCCGCAGGCCGAGCCGAACCACAACGCCATGTTGCGAGGCGAGGCCGCAGGCCGAGGCGAGCTACGTAAAAAGCGAGGCCGAAGGCCGAGCTCCGCGCAGGGCGTAGCCCGGAGCGTCCCCCCCCAAATCCAAGATGGCCGCCATACAAGTTTAGATTCTAAAGGTTAGGCGAGGTCGAAGACCGAGCCGAACGCGCGAGGCGAGGCCGAAGGCCGAGACAAGCCGCGTATAAGATGAGGCCCAAGGCCGAACACCGGGTAGGGCGAAGCCCGGAGCGTCCCCCCTCTCCCAATTCTAGATGGCGGTAAGTTTAGATTCTAAAGGTGAGGCGAGGTCGAAGACCGAGCCGAACGCGCGAGGCGAGGCCGTAGGCCGAGGCGAGCCGCGTATAGGGTAAGGCCGAAGGCCGAACTCCGCGTAGGGCGAAGCCCGGAGCGTCCCCCCCCCAATCAAAGTTGGCCGTCATACAAGTTTAGATTTTTAAGGTGAGGCGAGGTCGCAGACCGAGCCGCGTATAGGGTGAGGCCGAAGGCCGAACTCCGCGTAGGGCGAAGCCCGGAGCGTCCCCCCCCCCAATCAAAGATGGCCGCCATACAAGTTTAGATTTTTAAGGTGAGGCGAGGTCGCAGACCGAGCCAAACGCGCGAGCCGTGGCCGTAGGCCGAGGCGAGCTGCGTATAGGGCGAGGCCGAAGGCCGAGCTCCGCGTAGGGCGAAGCCCGAAGCGTCACCAAGCATATTACCAGCCGACTGCCATCATACCGACATGGGTGTCGTTTAATAGGTTTTCAGGGGTGCTGATTTCGAAAATAACATTCATTTTGAAATCCAAGATGGCGGACATGGATTTTTTGGAAAATACCGTCATGGGTGTAGTTTAATAGGTTTTCGGGGGTGCTGATTCCGAAAATGGCATACGTTTTGAAATCCAAGATGGCGGCCATTATTTTTTTGCAAAATATCGTCATGGGTGTCGTTTTTTGGGTATTTAGGGGTGCTGATTAAGAAAATAACATCCATTTTGAAATCCAGTATGGCGGCCGTGAAAAACAAAAAATAATTAAAAACTTTTTAAAATTTATTAAAAAAGGCACAAACGTCTCGCGACCTGCTTTAGCAGGTTGCGCACCACGCGAAACCTAGTTATTATATTATATAAAGCTACAATACCACTCACTGACTGACTGGGTGACAGAATTGTTCTCCCAGATGGAGCGGCGGGAGGTGAAAACTTTGTATGGAGGGTGTGGAGAGGGTGTCGCGGAGGGTACGGGAAAAACTCGAGATCCTCGGATCCACCTTCTCATCAGGTAGCGACCCACCTTCCCGGGCGAACCGTTGCAGATGGAGCGGTGGCGCTCGAACTAAGGTCGACCCACACCCTGGTCGAATTCTACTGGTGACGTCATTTTTTCGATTTTCGCAAAAACAAGATGGCCGCCATACAAAATGATTATTGCTGTATCTCCGGATCCGTTTGACATAAGTGGAGTGTGCTCGAACAAATGTTTTACAGGGGGGTGGGGGGCAGCTGGCTGTCAAATTTTTTTTTCAAGATGGCGGATCCAAGATGGCGGCCGGAAATGAAGTTGCTCCGATCCGGACGAAAATCGATATCTGGGGGGTTTAGGGGACGAAGATTCCGAATATCGGGTCAGTTTTTCGATTTCACCATTTTCCAAGATGGCCGCCATACAAGGAGTGGTGAAGCGAGGCCGCAGGCCGAGACGAACCACGACGCCACGTTGCGAGGCGAGGCCGTAGGCCGAGGCGAGCTACGTAAAAGGCGAGGCCAAAGGCCGAGCTCCACGTAGGGCGTAGCCCGGAGCGTCCCCGCCCCAAATCCAAGATGGCCGCCAGTAGTGTATTACTGGGCATTCTAGACCACCTCCGCTCTCACAGCCGTACAGCTCACTCCGTTCGCTTCCCGGCTTCGCTCCGGTGATCTAGTATACCCAATAATACACGGGAGTTCGTTGTCTAACAATCGACCGCATTTCTAACTCGTCGGCTGCGAGCATCTTGGTAAGTAACTCGCTGGGAGCCCATGGTAAGATCCAACCCACCGACCCTAATACGTTCGATTGCAGGAACCGTGGTAAGTATCCTGCTGGGAGCCCGTGGTAAGAACCTCCCATCGTCCGCATTCCTAACTCGTCGGCTGCGAGCCCCATGGTAAGTAACTCGCTGGGAGCCCATGGTAAGATCCAACCCACCGACCCTAATACGTTCGATTGCAGGAACCGTGGTAAGTATCCTGCTGGGAGCCCGTGGTAAGAACCTCCCATCGACCGCATTCCTAACTCGTCGGCTGCAAGCCCCATGGTAAGTAACTCGCTGGGAGCCCATGGTAAGATCCAACCCACCGACCCTAATACGTTCGATTGCAGGAACCCTGGTAAGTATCCTGCTGGGAGCCCGTGGTAAGAACCTCCCATCGACCGCATTCCTAACTCGTCGGCTGCGAGCCCCATGGTAAGTAACTCGCTGGGAGCCCATGGTAAGATCCAACCCACCGACCCTAATACGTTCGATTGCTGTAAGTAACTCGCTGGGAGCCCATGGTAAGATCCAACCCACCGACCCTAATACGTTCGATTGCAGAAACCCTGGTAAGTATCCTGCTGGGAGCCCGTGGTAAGAACCTCCCATCGACAGCATTCCTAGCTCGTCGGCTGCGAGCCCCATGGTAAGTAACTCGCTGGGAGCCCATGGTAAGATCCAACCCACCGACCCTAAAGCATACCGGCTGCGAGCCCCGTGGTAACTCGCTGGGAGCCCGTGGTAAGATCCAACCCACCGGTTGCATTCTTAATTCCTGCCTACATATTTATATTAAATTAGAATGAGTCTACAAGAACTAAAATCGCTATTTAAGTAACTAATGTGCTCTTATCTCTAAATACTTACTCAATATTACCATACCAACACATAATTACCATTACCATTACCTTTACCTGGTTACCAGATGGGATTGGGGGTGTTATGGGAAATAAAGTTTTACACAAGGAATGAACTGTTGCTTTCTTACAACAGTCATGGAAGATTATTCTTATTTTTATAAAATTAAATTAAATACACAAACAAAGCTGGAATGAAGTTAGATGAAACACGATTTCTAAGCAGCAGTATATGATGAATCTGAAAATAAAAGAAAACTAAAATAAATGCAATGAATAATACAAAATCTCAATTTTAAATAACTAAATGGTTTACCTGTGAATTGCAATTTAACTGGATTCACCAACACCATTGAATGTCTTGAAAAAGAAGTACAGCCTAAAACAAATAAACTAATGTTAAATATAAATAATTATATTTCTAGAATATGCTTCTACAGAACGAAATTCTATAGTTTTACGTTGAATTCATTAAAATACGAATTTTTTTATAGGTACATTTGTGATACAACGACTGTATACCAAAAAATCTTGCTAAACTTTATAATATGATATAAAATAAATTGAAACAGATAATAATAAAAATATTATACCTTCATAGAATTTCGAGTTTACCATAAATATGTAATTATTATTATTATGTTGCGATTTGTATTAATTTTACACGATTTTTAAACTGTAAAAAGTGAGCTATTACGTTCGTTATTATAACATGCTGTAATTTAAATATTAAAATGAGCTTACGCAATTTTTGAACTGAAATAAATTCCAATTAAAATAACAGTTTTTATGAAAGTTTTATTTTAAATGGTTTTTTACAATTTTAGAACTGAAAAAGTTAGCGTTAAATGTTCCAATTATTACTATGTTGTAAATAAAATATTTAAATGAATTTATGCAATTTTATTGAAAAAATAGCAATTAAAATCACGATTAACATGTTTAAATGAATTTACACAATTTTTGAACTGAAAAAGTTAGCGATTAATGTTCCAATTATTACCATGTTGTAATTAAAATATTTTAATGAGTTTATGCAATTTCGATGAAAAATAGCAATTAAAATCACAATTAAAATGTTTAAATGAATTTTCACAATTTTTTAACTGAAAGTGAGCGATTAATTTCATTATTATTATCATGCCGTAATTTAAATATATTTAATTTAGCTTGCACAATTTTGAACCAAAAATAGCAAACAAATCGCAATTGTTGTTATACTTTAATTTAAATATTGCAATGATTTTACACAGTTTTTGAACTTAAAAAGTTAGTGATTAATTTTAAATTTTTTACCATGTTGAAATTAAAATATTTACTTAAATGAGTTTACACAATTTTGAACTAAAAAATACAATTAAAATCGTTAAAAAATGCATGTAGGTACTTACCAAATTTTCCCGATTAAAATCACTTTAACATTTTTGTTAAGTAAATCACTCTTAAATCTACATTAAAAAATTAAGAACTATAAATGCACCAAACTGCGTCCAACGCCTTCGTAGCCTGGTAGTGAATGAGCTTGACGTCATTTTTTTCCCACGAGCAAGTTAGTGTAAGAGCCGCTATCATTTTTGTAAGTTAAATTTACAGTCTCACGCCTGTCATCCCTAAGGGGTAGGCAGAGCATCAGTAGTTCTAGAAAACCACTTAGCCTTCGCACGCCAAATGTACACCTGGTGTACGAGATTACTATCGCAAGCGACGTAAACAATCGTGCGACGTGGTAACACTGCCATGTTTGACACAAATGATGAGGGTTATTGGAACATAATGTGTAATGGTGAGACATTTTTTGAGTAAAATAACACACATTTCAGTAAAATTTACATTATTTCAGTAAAATAAGTACCTATAATAAAATATTTTTAAAACGCTTCCCGCGTTGAGAAATATTCTAAAAGAAATTAATGTCAAGAAAAATATTCACCGTAAAAGACATTTGTACTCACGACTCTAGAAATAAATCTTCTGATACTCTACCGCGCTACAAATTGTGCGTTAAGGAATTAGAAAATTCACGGCTTGACCACAAGGATAATTGGTTTAGTTTAGACCTATGACCCAAAGTCATAGGTTTAATCTCATTCATGTTGATTTTTTCCCTTAAATTATTTCTATTTTCATTAATTACTCACCAAACTGTTACAGCTCATTATCATTACGATAAGTAAAACTAACATTGAAAGTGTTATTTTAACTTTACGATGCTAGAAAGTAAAACGAATAAAATAACATGGTAACTCCTGTACTATATCAATTTGTGAAATCAGCATTACGGATAGTTGACTACCTGATACTTTTGTTTACTTTATGTTATAGTTAATTAAAAACAATATTTTCCTAAGTTACCTATATTACTGTGTTAATATAATTTATAAAATGCATAATAAATAAACGAATAACGTTTCGTTAATATTTTTTTAAAGTAACTTCACGCAGTCGTATTTTTATATCGCTGAAGTACCTTTTTAACAATCATATAAGTTTTAGTAACAATGAAACTATATATTTTCGAAGTTTCCTAAATTGAGTATTAACGTAATCGGCAGTTAAGTCTAACGTTTTACTCATCAGTATTTTAAAATTCAAACAAAAATGTATGACTTATTTGGTTTATAGTTTTGCTGCAACATGGTTCTCTATAAAGGTGATGGCTCACTGTTCGCATCACCCGAATTGTATGCTGTCATGTTTGAATTAATTTTATACATCATATTTCTTATACAAATTCCTCCAACCCTCTATCTCAAAGTGTGCAATGAATGCGTCATATAATTGAACACAAAATGAATTCTCAAATCTTGTAATGTAGTTCTCTACCTTGTTAAATTTACCATTCGCCCTGCGAATGTTCGCGTTCGGTTAACAATGAGCATTCGCCTTTACCGGCATTAACAAAGGCGGCGAATATTGATTGAACTATAAAGTAGTATAGGTGGTAAGAATGTTGATTGATTTTCATTGTTAACACCTTACGATTAGGTTCTCATTAACGTGAACGATAACCATCGTTTACTGTATTTTGAAATGTGAACGTTAACGCTGACAAAGTAAAATTGATTTACTTATAAACCCATTTTTTCGTCAAAATTTTCATTAGTTTCGAGTTTTTTAAATAAAAAAACAAGTGCTCAGTGATAACCAGTGCTACAAGTTTCTACAGTGCTACAAGTTTTTCCAGTGCTACAAGTTCCTCCAGTGCTACAAGTTCCTGAAGTGCATTAAGTGTTAAGACTTAAATCATTTCAAAAATGTTAGTAAGTATTTAAATTTTTACACATTTAATTTACAAGTATTTTTTCTATTTATTTAATGAGTTATATTAACGCAGTTTAGCACACGATTAATTTTTAACTGACTGTCATTTTTTATTTTGTTTACAGGGGTGAATCTGATATTGAATACAACAACGACTTCACGGCTTCAGAGTATTCGGAGACCAAGAAGCGTCGAAGCTCCAACAAGAGGAAGGCGGATCCTGCTGAACAGTGAGTGTTGAATATTTTTACATGAAGTTATTTAGTTTTGATCTAAACAAAGTTTAGATCTAAAAAAATTATGTAATTGCCACTTAAGGTGTAGTTGAATGCAGCAATGTTCTTCAATCGTTCTCTCGATATTTAAGCATTCAGCAAGTTATTGGCCACGTTTTTAGGGTTCCGTACCCAAAGGCTAAAAACGGGACCTATTACTAAGACTCCGCTATCCATCCATCCGTCCGTCTGTCTGTCGGTTTGCCACCATGGTGTACCTCATGAACCGTGATAGTTAGGCAGTTGTTTTCACAGATGATGTATTTCTATTAGCGCTATAAAAACAATTACTAAAAGTAGAATAAAATAAATATTTAAAGGCTCCCATATAAATAGACATGATTTTTTTGCCGTTTTTATAGATAAAAGTAGACTCGCAATTGGTTGTTTTTTAGTTTCTATAATTACTGTACGAGAAATAGGGGCTTAACAATTAATGTAGATACGTGTCATAAATTCGATAGATACTTAACCATCTTTAAATTAGTTAACCTATGGTTTTTATTCAAAAAATAAATGCATTAATTTTTGTTTGCAGGTCGGTAAAGAAGACCAAGAAGGACATTTTTACCATCATTTCATGCGAAGAGCGGGCCTGCAGCTCGTCAAAAGCAACCCCACGCCCCCCGTCCACTTTTATAAGCCGAGTGTCGTCGGGGCACGTGCGCCGCGCCGTGGCCTCCTCAGGAGAATATACGGTGGAGGTAAAAGTCTACAAGAACGGGGACATTGACGGGCTTCCTAACGACGAGCGCTACAAAAAAGCCCTCACCAGCGTGCGCCTGGAGTGTGGTGCGGACACGGAGGAATGGGAGAACCTGCAGCAGTTTTTAGCCCGTGCCTACAAACTCTTTGAGAAAAGTGAACCAGTTTTTTTCACATACAAAAACAAAACTACTTAATTAATTCAATGTCTATTATTGCTATTTTACTTCCATATTATTTTAGGTAGATACATTTCAAACATTCCTACTTACATCGGTTTCCTTATTTTTATACTTCCATAGTTTCACTTTCTGATATTAATTCTACCGATTATTCTCAAAATGTCATTCTGTACTGCGTGTAGTAAAACAGTTGATAGCAAATCGTGGACAGGTCACTTGCGCAGTCAAACTCATAAAAAAATGATCAAAGTATACTTGTTAGCCCTGGCGTTGAAAAGATAGCTTCAGCGTTCCAATCTCGCATCGTGTCGTATAGAATAGCTGCTGCGGAAACAGACGAATTCACCGTCGAATCTTTTTTAAATTCGATCAGCGATAAGTAAGAGTCGTTAATAACTGAAGTTATTCGTGTGCATACTTGTATAAAAGTAAATTTTGAATTATTTTGCATGTTCTTGATGTTTAAAAATGATACTCAGGAAATGAAATCTTTTGCCACTCGAAATATAGCTTTATACTTAAATTTTGATTTCAAATCATTACTTGCCTCAATTATAAGTACTTTGAAAACTAAAATAGAGGAATTCGAGGAGCGAGACAGCGGGTGGACTTTTGTAAACACTTCACATTTGGAAATCAATATTAACAAATAATTATGTTCCTCTTCGCGGTTCAACTTTCATAGACCTACCGAAAGCCTTAAAAAGTAAAAAGGCATGTGTTAACATCCGTAACAAAGACGAGTGCTGTTTTTTGTGGAGTGTTGTGGCAGCCCTATATCCCGCCTCGTCCCACCCTGACAGGGTCACATCGTACCCACACTTTAAGGACGTACTCGACACCAGTGGTATTTCATTTCCTATGACTTTCACAGACATTAAGGTTTATGAAAAAAATAATCCGGAACTATGTTTTTTTAATATATGGACTTCGAAACGAAAAAACCGTGATAGGCCCTTTGTATAAATCTGAAAAACATGGTAACAAAAAGACTATCAATTTGCTTTTTTTGGAAAAAGATGGCAAAGCACATTATTGTCTCATCAAAGACTTGTCACGACTTGTTAGGAATCAAATTACCGCTCACCATGGCAAACTGTTTTTTTGCGATTCTTGCCTTTTATTTTTCAATAACGAAAATGAGCTTAGTGAACATATTTGTGGAGGCATTGTTACAGTTTTACCAGAAAAAGGTTCAGTGATTAAATTTAAAAATTTTGAACGGAAACAATATGTTCCCATAGTAATTTACGCTGACTTTGAGACCATGTTAGAGACATATCAAAGTGACCTTGACACTGAGAACATATCAACTGTACAAAGACATGTGCCGGTGGCATTCGCGTATCAAGTTGTATGTATTGCTGACCCTAAGTATAATCGCTACGTGTCATACCGCGGCGTTGATTGTATTGATAAATTCATCGAAGCGCTATACAGCGACGCACAAATAATTTACGACATTTTGTCACTAAAAACTCCTATGGTTTTTACAGAAGTTGATGCTGCAAATTTTGAAAATGCAACTTTATGTCATATTTGCCAAAAATTTTTATATGGTGATAAAGTCAGGGATCATTGCCATATTTCAGGAAAATATCGCGGTGCAGCCCACAGTTATTGTAACTTGCAATACAAAAGTGTTAAATTCACCCCAATATTTTTTCATAACCTTGCAGGCTACGACTGCCATCTGTTCATTAAAAAATTGGGAGAAGCTCAGGGAGATATCACAATTATACCGAAAACTAAAGAAAACTACATATCTTTTACAAAATTCATACCCGTTGCAGATGAAGAATTTATGCAATTAAGATTTGTGGATTCTTTTAAATTTTTGGGCACTATTTTAGAAAAACTGGCAAAGACTATGAAAGCTGAGGACTTTAATTACACTCGAGATAGTTTTCCAAATCAACTTCAATTCGAACTTCTTACTCGGAAGGGGGTTTATCCATACGAATACATGAATAGTTGGGAACGTTACAACGAGCAGAAACTGCCAAGTTTTGAACAATTTTATAGTTCTCTTAATAATGAAAATATTACAAATGAGGACTATACTCACGCACAGTTAGTATGGCGTGTATTTTCTATCCAAAACTTAGGTCAATACACAGATCTATATCTGAAAACCGACGTTATGTTATTAACAGATATTTTTGAAAAGTTTAGGAAAACATGTAAGAAGCACTATGATTTAGATCCTGCTTTTAATTTAACAGCGCCAAGTTTGTCTTTTGATGCAATGCTTTATAAAACGGGAGTCGAGCTCTCACTTATCGATGATCTTGCTATTGTGAGAATGATACAGGCAGGAATTAGGGGAGGTGTGTGCATGTGTTCTCATAGACACGCTAAAGCTAACAATAGATTTATTCCTGAATATGATTCATCCATTTTAGATTAATTTCTAATTTATATAGATTGCAACAATTTATATGGTTACAGCATGTGTCAATCACTGCCTTTTTCTGGTTTCAGATTCTTAGATCAGTCTGAAATATCTGAGTTTAATATCAACGCAGTGCCGAACGATGCAGATTATGGTTTCATTCTTGAAGTAGATCTTATTTATCCTAAAGAATTGCATCATGCTCATAACGATTTGCCGTTTTGTCCTGAGAAATGTATACCTCCCGGAGGTAAAAACGATAAACTCGTTCCCAATTTGTACGATAAATATTATTACGTAATCCACTACGTTCACCTGAAAACTTGTTTGAAGCACGGATTGATTCTTAAAAAAATTCATCGTATCATAACGTTTAGGCAGAGTTCTTATTTAAAACAATACATCGATTTAAACACAAGCTTAAAACAACAAGCACAGTATAAACTACTCGCTCTACCTAACTTTCACAGTTCTAAAATTTTTAGTGAAAACTTGTTGCTATTCAATTGAAACCGGAAAGAATCGTTTTGGATAAACCTCTGTACATAGGATTTACAGTATTAGAATTGTCAAAATCACATATGTATGACTTTCACTACTCCGTGTTCAAACCTTATTACAAAGAGTGTATCAAGATGTGTTACACAGACACAGATAGTTTTATTTATTATATAGAAACGCGGAACTTCTATAAAGATCTTAAACTAAATTTTCTGCAGTATTTTGATACAAGCAACTATAGTCTTGACAATGAATTCAGTTTACCATTGCATAATAAAAAAATTCCTGGACTATTTAAAGATGAAATGGGTGGTCAAAAAATAACAGAGTTTGTAGGCCTTCGGTCAAAGTTGTATTGTGTCAAAACTTGTAACAGTGTTATTAAGAGAGCTAAAGGAGTAAAGACATGTGTAACGCGAGACTTAACAATTTCTGATTACAAAAATACCTTATATGAAGACAAAATAGTGCGCAAAAAGAATGTTTTATTTAAATCAATTAAACACGAAGTGTTTACTCGCAGTGTTGACAAGGTTGCTCTATCATCCAATGATGACAAGCGTTTGATTTTGAAGAGCAAAGTGTCTACTAAGGCTTGGGGACACATTTCAATATTAGGAATATGAATACTAACAAAGGTTATTTATCTGAAATATGTATTGAGAAAAGGGTATACGAACGTAAGAGTGTACAAATAATATTAGGATTATGGGCAGAAATAGAATTTCAACCAAAAATATTAATAACAGAAAGTGACTATGGAACTAATATTTCGATTGCATTCGATGAATTACTATATGTGTATAAACAGATACTAAATCGTTGCACAAAAAATGTATATAACTTTCTTTATTTCGTAAAATTTTGCGATTCAAAGCTTATTAATAGTATTAATAAAACAATTTTAACTTTTGATAACTGTATAATATTATATCTTAATCATTTATTCAAGTTAAGCAATGAAATACCTAAAAGTATTGAAAACTTTAAGGAAATTGTTAGATACCATCGATTTAGAACGATTGATAATATAAAGTCCACGTTAATTGATCATTGTAGTACTTTAACCGAGAATGAGTTAGTTACTATTGGATTTGATTATTTTTTACCTTATGTTTTATTTCATAGTCAAGAATAATTTGTATTTGTAAATTTAGTATCTACTTAAATAATAAATGAAATAATATATAATTATTTTGACTTTCATTTATCTCTTTAGAAGCAAGATTCAGAAACCAGCTCACAGATGCACTCTGTTAAGTTGTAATAAAAACGGTTTTGCAACAAACCTTATGCTAACTTATTAGTTACACATATTGCGGTGTAACATGACGATCAAAGAATTTCCAATATTCAATGTAAGGTACCGTATGTGATTACTTTGCATAAATGCAGGTTCGAACTTGTTGAACACGTGTCGTATGTGTCACAGGCGATAGCGGAGGGACCTGACGCGCAGCGGGTGGTGCGGGAAGCAGGGTGTCAATTGTCTTTTGCATACGGTGCGGCGGTTTTATTTGATTGAAAATAAAAATATCATTTCATAACTTGATTTTGGTGTGTTCAGTTCGTTAATTGTGTGTGCTCCTATAACAAAATGTCTGACGAAAAATTAAGTCAACCACAAACAAGTTACGTGGCTACAATGGATCATCAAATTCCTAAATACATTCTTCGGATAGAACTTATTAAAGCTCAAGATAATAAGACCGCCGTGCGATTGCAAAGTAAACTGAAGTCTCAATATGTAATTTACGATGAAAATGATAATATTTTGTACAAGACATCACAGCTGATGTACCAGATTGGCGCAGAAGTAGCAGAAAGGAACGAAAAAGCACTGAATGTGGATATATTTAGGTAAGTAAGTTTATATTGTACATTTTCCACATAACTTTAGATAATTCATGTTTGTTAACCTCGATAATTATTGTTACAGACAGAATCAACGTTGTTGAAACCTGTGCTTCACTCTGCAACAGCTTCAAAAAAAATTAGATTTTAAGTGTCTAGTTTAATTTGTTATAATGATAATTTATGTTATTACTAATATGAATAAATTATGATTTCTAGTAATTGCCTTTTTCTAAATAAACTTTTTTATAGAGTTTCTTAAATATTTATAAATCGGTATTGTGGTTGGTTTGTTGGTATTGTTAAGTGGTATTGATATTGGTATTGTTAATAAACAGGTAAAATGGGTTACTTAATAAATAAACAGAGATTTAATTTTAAGGTACAATTTTATTTTCGAAAATCTTAAATTGATACATATGGTTGTCATAATACCATTTTCGTAAGCAACAAACATTTTTAAGAGCGCATTGATTTTTATGATAAACACAGCTTAGATTACAGTCTTTATACCTTTCTTGCAAAGTCCTCAGGTTTGGACAAACTTTATCTCCGATTTCTATTAAGTTACAATTGTCACACAAATTCTTAACCCATTTTAGTTTTTCACAACCTTTGATAATAATGTTTTGGTCTTTTAAATACATGGGAATGATTCGCTGAAACTCGCAATAATCAATAAACCCTTCGCTCCAAAAAATTCCACGGTTTTTTTCAATCCATTTCGTTTGCCTTTTTTCTTCTGAAGTTTGGGTTGTATATGCAGATGGTTTCACTAAGAAAACTTGTGTCCATTCGCTTGTCGAAAAAGCGAATTCTTTTATAATAAAAAATTTTTTTAGAATTTTTCAATCCTTGAAGATCGACAAAAATAGTGTTTTTTTTCATTAAGACACTTTTCTTACAATATTGCTTAAAGGTCTATATTCAAAAATACAATCGTTAAATATGAGACAATACGCTGAAGTTTGATCAGGTATGTCTTGATCGGCTTCAATTTCTAGTCTTACATCAATAGAACCCTTTAAGGTTTCTTGCTGTCTACAACAGTCGATAACGAACAATGGCGCTATTTCTTTAAATTCTTTCAAACTCAGCAGTGGTTCTGCACGGCGTCCGTAATATGACTGTTGAAATTTCGCATATTGCTCATATAATAAAGAAAACTTGTTATCGGAAAAACTTATGTTTAAACTTTCGTATGAGAAGTAGGTGGAATTCAAAAATACTTTTACATCAATCAAATTACAGTGATCGAATTCAGACATAGAACTTTTCGTATTTTGTTTCCGATTAGTTTGCAGTCCTATGATAACGTACCGGGGTTTTTCTATTTGTGAAGTTGTCTTTATGGACTATGTATGCTTTCGAGTTTTTGGGAGTAATGGATACTCGTAAAGATCCCAATTTCTAAAAGCTAATGTTATCGCTCGATCTCTTTCCAAACTTTTTAGTAAACTTAATCGCTCGCGATCCGACACTTTCACATGCGGAATGCGCCAAACTATTTTATTTATAATTATATCGTCTAATACTTCTTTTTCGCCAAGTTTCAAAGCATTCAAATTTGAATTGCTTCTTAACAAAACCAATTCATGTTTGCAGTTCATAATTATTTTCTTGTAATCTTCTGCAAAGCCTAAGATTTTATTCATTGGTATCGATACTGAAAACATTCCTCCATTTACATTTGCGGTGCCTGATAAGGACCACCCCCAAACTTTAGCAAGTTTTGATTCATTTTCTGACAACGATAAGTATGATTTCATAGTAGTTGTTACACCAACATTTTTAACTTTATCTATTTCCACTCCATTAAGTTCATATCTGATTTCTTGAAAAATAAATAAAATAGGATTGTTGACAAAATTTATACGTTCAACTTTTTGCTTTGTCTCACTGTTATAAACTTTCACCATTCCTTCCAAATACAATGAACTTGCTGAAGGAAGGACGTAAAGATCTTGCTGATTAATAGGTATTCGAATTTCATCATTTTTGTTGAAACTTGTAACGTATGGCTTATATGAATGTAATTCTAAACTTTCAATACTGTTGTCTACTACTGGAGATTCCAACACGTTCAAAATATTCATTTTAATAAACCAATAATTTTCAAAAACTTCTTATTACTATTATTTAGCTTAATTTTTCTTCTGGGATGTCTTCTTTTAAGAGGAGCCGTTTTTACTCTAGCATGGTTTTGTATTTTGTTCGTTGTTTTATTAACTTTACCTTCATTATTAAAATCTATCATTTTTTTGTAAGATGTAAATACAACTGCACTTCTTCACCACGCAAATTAATCAAGTTATTATTGGAGTCTAATAGTCTTATATTAATTTCAGAAATTGAATTTCGGTTAACAGGAAAATAGATCAAATTTTTTGGTGTTTGTATGATTCTATAGCCTGGAGGTACGTTTGGTGCAAATTCGTATATTATATGTTGAGGTTTACCATTTACAAAAGAGCCGCTTATTATGTCACATTCTATTCGCACAATGGTTGTTGGTAGAATGCTGACAGGATAACGAGATTCGTGTAATATATTTGCCTTCAAGATCTCTTTCCCGAAACCAAATAAATTACCACATGAGTTTTCTTTTTCAAAGTGAACATCTTTGGTACACAGCAAATTTGCCTTTAAAGTATTATTATTTGAAGACAATCTTAAAGTGCAACCTTTAACATGCGATCGCAAAAATCGCTGATGTCATGAAGTTCGTAGGAGCCTTCTGGTATTTCGAGAACTTCCTTATCACCGTAGTAAAACTTGTTGTTTTTCGCATCAACATTTGGTATTGAGTAAAAGGTGGAGAAATATAACAGTGCACATTCGTATTCACCATCTAGTTCTAGAGGAGGTGAATAATTAGTAGTGAGAATAGATTTGTTATCTGTTATAGACAGTGTGAAAGCCATCGTTGAAATAAAAACATTCAACTGGAACATTATTTTAAATTCATTTATTTCTTTTACAATCCCAAAATTCATTCAAAAACTTTAAACATAGATGTCCACAGTTAGATGTATTAAAATGTTGATATTGATTGTAGTTATAATTAACTGGTAAATTATTCATGTATTTTAAAAATTCTAGGGGAGGTTTCAGATTTCCGAAACTATCAAAATATTCACAATAGTTATAAATTTTTACATACGCTACCCAATGAGTGCCTGAATTATTGACGCTATCCAGATTAATGACGCCGCATTCCATTTAATTTGTTTTTTTTGGTAAAGTGTCTCTCATAAAGACACCTCTAAAAAAAGGAATATTTTGAGAATGTTTCAAAATGTCAATATTAGTGAGTGCTCGCCTGGGTAGCCTTTTTTTCAGTTTTTTGAATTAACAAACAATCCACATCCTTTTTTGTAAGGTTTAATATACAGTCCTTTACCAATGGCTATTGATTCCATAATCTTGTTGTGTCGTTCTGACTCTTGAAGGTTTTTTTTAGCTACTTTATAGTCGTTAACAGCTTTAGCAATTCCAGCTGCTCCTCCAGCTAACGAGCCTAATACTGACAGCCCAGCAAATATAGGAATGAGAGGCAATATTCCACCAGTTTTTGGAATAGTAATTATTCGAGGTATGCGCAATCCTTTTTTATTCTTGAAGAATTTTTTAGCAGCTGCGTACGCAATCTTTATTGCGTGAGTGCTATCTTTATTTTTCAGCATTTTTAACTGTGAACGTATTTTGTTCACTACACCACGAAATGTATGAACGCCAGCCCCAACTTTCAGTTTGGCTTTCATGATATTTTTTACCAACCAGGAATCTATTTTTTCTCTTCTACTAGCATCTTTGGACCGAAGCCTTTTTTTAGCCATGTTTATTAAGTCTAAATCTGCCTTATGGCGCGCTTTTATGTCTTTGTTTAAGTATGCAATGTCGTGATGCATACAAGCAGTATCTAGCTGATTAATACCTCTATCGCCTCGCAGCAAACGTTTGCGAAGTTTTGTACCGGGACCACAATATTGATATCCGGGTAAATGTAGCTCTACAGGTAAATTATTTAAAATATTATTAAGAAGTCCTGCTCCCTTCATTGATATCATATCAATGAATATTGCATTGATAATGATCTGATTTATATTAAATTAGTTTGTCTACAGAAATCCAACTATTTTGTTTCTCGCTAAGGCCTAACCATTTAACAAAAAGTTTATTATTTTTTCGTTTGATAACTTTTTCAATAAGGTATATATCAGGACATTTAGTTTTTTGTAATTCATGTTCATAAAATGCTCCAAGTATTTTATTTTCACTCTTATCTTAAATAAAATAAGTAACAGGGTTTGTGTTGTTGACCTTTATGATTTTAAATATTTCTGTAGACCAGTTAGGGGTATATCCTTTAGAAAATTGACTTTTATACTTGCTAATACGCACTTGATCCCCAATCTTATATTTATTTCGATGCGGATTGTTTCTAAAGTATGATTCATGAATGTTTCCTTTAACAATGTATTCATTTTGAGAGTAAACATCACTTGGCTTGTACTTGGTTATGCGATGCACACTGTTATTATACTCATCAACAATGGATTTCAGATGGTTTCCTTACCACGAATATTTACCTTGAAAGCTAAAATGTTTGTAAAGCTTTGACTTTAAAGTTATAATCAATCTTTCTACTATTGCTGCTTTTTTTGTAGAGTAAGTCGAGTAATGGTTAATAGTGTATTTTTTCATTAAATTTTTAAACAATGAATTGTAGAATTCTTTCCCCATGTCCGTCTGTAAGTTACGAGGATATCGATTAGATTCGTTTAAAATCGATTCCATTGCTTTAACTATTTCTTCTTTCCCTTTAGTTTTTAATGGTTTCGACCACACATATTTAGACAGTGTATCGACCACAACGAGTATGTATTTGTATCCTTTATTTTCTCTAGCATACTTTTGCATATCGATCAAATCAGCTTGCCACAAATCATCGATTACTTTTATAACAGTACGACGTCGAAGAAAATTTTTCTTTTCAGGTTTATGAAGTTCGTTAACCACAGACAATTTACTCATTTTTTTTAACTGGTGATAATTTGAGAAGCATACGATCGATCTCTAGCTTTGAATAATATTTTTGTGTTAAAGCTTCATGAAGCTTTGCTTTAAATAGTTTAAGATGTGTCTCTACAGCAGTTTCAATTATTGATTGCACTTCTTTCTTTGTACAATAGTATTTTAACATTGAATCCACATATCCTTTATTTACTGCATCATTTTCAGATACTGGAGAAATCAAACCTTGCAGTCTATTTTGTTTTAAATCATATACTCCTAACTCAGATTTCATTAGTATATCTGATGATACATCGAGATGATTCGGTAGACGTAAACGTTTATGTACGTGATGACCGAATTTGTCAATATTCATTTTTTAATCAGATGTAGCTGTTAGTAAAATTCGAGATCAAATGAATTTATTATCATCAAAGCTTAATTATATTTGCCTCTCGTAGCTCTTCTATAATGGATAGTATTTCATTGTCTAACCCTGTGTTGCCAGCGTCTTTGGAGGCTATAAGCAATTGTAATCTTTCTACTAATTCATTAGGATCATCCCAGTAAATAAAATCGCTATTTTTCTTCACTTTTTTAAGAACATGCAATCCTTTTCCTTCAGCCAAACTCTCGTTACTGGTACTGATGTCACTTCTTGTTAACTTGAATAGAGGTTTTATTATATGAAGGTATTTTGTGCCTTTATTACTCTTTATAGGTTTTTTGCTATCATAATCACGTCTATGAGCGTTTGTTTCAACTAAAATCTGCTTATAATTTAATATATCATTTTGTGTTAGAACTTTTATATTTGGTTTAGTTTTTGTTAATAAATCCATCAGACCTGGAGTTTTCTTATAAACTTTACCACCTATACTAATAATATTCTCTCCATCGAATACTCTTATATTACCCATCATAAGCTTTCCACGATCTGAACGAAGACCAAAAGGTACATCCTTTATGACATCTGATGAAAGCGACCATGACCGTGATTCTCTCTTCGGACTTATAGATTTAAAAGAAGCAGTTGATGTATCAGAACTCGGTGGAGAGCTTACAACAGTAGGTACAAATGACTTCGGAGTAAGATTGATGTTTTTACTGCTATCTTCAGAATGTTCAGGTTCACTCCCAGTTTCATTATTTTCCTCTTCAAAATACTCAGTGCTTTTGTCAAAGTAGTCTTTTTTAAAGTTAACACTTTTTTGAGTGTTATTTTTACACATTTGATTTAATGGCTCTGTGATAGGCTTAAATAAATTTTCTAAAACTTGGTTGCTACTATTTTTTACACTTTTCATCAGTTCAACCTTCTTTTTTACATTTTCAGCTGATTTAATTAACTGTTTTTTTAATTTTTGTTCCATTACCAATTCGTTTCCGGTCTTACCTCTTTTGTTACGATTATGTTAATGATGATAGGTAAGATGTGATACTGATTATTATATGTTTTCATGACTCAAAAATAATAAATGTATCAAATTTTCTCCTGTAGCAACCTTTGTTTTTTTTCACAATCCTTGTTAATTACTATGTAGCTGTGTTGGTCCTTCCACACTGTTGCGCACATATTACGAAATTGAAACCACATCATATCAGAACAAACATGTTCATCATATACATGCTTTAAGTTTATATCGTCTTGTTTAAACAAAATAAGCAAGTTTGCATTATCTCTTATTAGTTCTTTCGGAATTTTGGTATATGTCTGATTTAAATAAAAACAATCAATATTCTTATGTCTTCCCATCGCAAAGTAATCGCGAATATTGTTTTGATTTTCACATGATACATCATCAAATACAATTATTGAATTGGGTTTAGCTTCACTAGAAAACAACACTTTCTCATTTTCGTGAAATTTACAAAAAGAAACTTCTGGCACCAAATTTATAACTTTTTTTAAGTAAACATATTTTGGTTAAAAGAGAGATCCCATCAAAAACAATACTTGTCAAAAAAACCAAGTCTCGCAACTCAGTTGTTCTGCGGTAAAAAGTTGTGAGATCCATGTAATACCAAGTCGGTTATTAATTTATTCAGTCTCTACTTAACCGACTTTCTGTCTTAATACGTCCAGTCTCTAAGACCACGATCGTGGTCCATAACAATTGAAAATCAATTGTGTCTGGAATCTCCTTACTCGAAGCATTAAGTTGTTACGTAATAATTAACATCATCTTATAGTGACGCATATCAATATTAAAATTCTTTAATGTTTTATATAAATATATCGAGACTTGGCCATCGCACTAAATAATTGAATTTACATGTGTTTTCAGGCGATTGAATTTACACGTGTTTTCAGGCGATGGCCAAGTCTCAATATATTTATATAAAACATTAAAGAATTTTAATATTGATATGCGTCACTATAAGATGCTGTTAATTATTACGTAACAACTTAATGCTTCGAGTAAGGAGATTCCAGACACAATTGATTTTCAATTGTTATGGACCACGATCGTGGTCTTAGAGACTGGACGTATTAAGACAGAAAGTCGGTTAAGTAGAGACTGAATAAATTAATAACCGACTTGGTATTACATGGATCTCACAACTTTTTACCGCAGAACAACTGAGTTGCGAGACTTGGTTTTTTTGACAAGTATTGTTTTTGATGGGATCTCATTTCTTTTTGTATTTGTATTTTTTTTGTATTTGTATCTTTTTTTGTATGTATTTTTTTTTGTATTTGTATCTCATTTCTTTTTATATTTTGTATTTGTATACGAACAGCATTGGGTCGCTCGCGCGTATGAGCGCGGCTGCTGCTCGCTCGGCGACATTCACCTTTCCGCGCGCCCCGCCACTGTCCCCGCCCCGCGCCCTCGCGCTAGCACCGCGCAGCGCGTAGTAACGGCCCGCGCTCACTCGCTAGCATCGCAGCGCGTGGTATAATAATTAATTTACAACCTAACGCAATCGTAATAAGTACGAATACGCACGTAGGTACGTTTTTTGCATTAAATAATTTAATTTACACGTGTTTTCATGACAGGAATACCCATTTTTTGCTCGATTTGGCAGGGGCACTACCATGCGCCTATATTTATATGGGACTAGCTTAAACCCGCGGCTTCGCACGCAATAATAATAACTGCCGTAAAACATCGTTACGAATAAAGCCAATATTAAAAAATTTAACTGAAGACTTGGCTGTATGGGCTTAATTTTCTTTGCGGTCTTTTCTAGATTTTTTAGTTTTTCCTTGGTTCATACACCAAACACTACTTATATTCCAAATTTGAAGCTTCTAGGTCTGCTAGAAGTGCCTTAGAATTTTGATGATCGGTGAGTCATTGAGTGACAAAATTAAGAAATTTGACCCGTTATAATTCTTAAAATACTGGTTCAAATTGAATGAAATTTGAAATATACCGTATATTTACAATGCCTTCATGGTTACTGAAAATTTCAGTCTTCTAGTTTTATCCACAACGAAGGGTCGAAAATGGTCTGAATTGCTTCGAGAAAAGGTCTGAATTGCATGGAGTTGCGCGCGTGATAGCCACGCCACACCACCGGCGTGCGTTTAAATATAGTTAATCGTAAGCGTATAGAAATAAGGTTGTAGTTCAAGTAAGTAGTTGTCTAAGGTTGACTTAAGTCCTTTGTTATTTGTCATTGATATGGTAGAACTAAGATGTACTCATAGGTTTAACAAAACAGTCTGAATTAGAGAGCGATTAGAACTGACGCGTGACGTTTTATTTCGAATTATAATTTACCCCTTCTATCATCAGAAGTGGGATTCGCGCACCACAATTTAAAAATAAAATATAAGTAAGGACAATAATAAAAGTTTAAGTGGACAATAAATTTTATAGTTTGTAAAAATGAGTGATAAAAATAGAAAAAGAAAGAATAACAATCGTGATAGTATAGTGACTGAAGTGAATGAACTAGAAACACAACCATTTTTTAACTCTACAAGTAAAGCTATTGCATTGCCAACTTTTAATCCTACTATCGGAGCTATCGAGGCCCATGAATGGTGCAGTGAAGTGCAAGCTTTAGCAAATAGACACAAATGGGATGATGTTGAAACAATCGCAAGATGTGTACCGTTTCTGGCGGGACCAGCAAAAGATCTTTACAAGGAGTGGACCCCAGTTAATCGGACCTGGCCAGCACTTAAGGAAGATTTGACCACCACTTTTCCAAAATGTAGAGACTTGCACAGAGACTTCAAGATTGCTGCAAATATGAGAAGTGATCAATACTCTACAGTGTCGATTTATGCTGCAAAGAAACATCGAATTCTGAAACAGTTGAGACTTAAATTTGAAGAAAGTGAGATAATTGAGCTGATTACGGGAGGCATCACCGATCCTCATGCAAAATCAATTGCGAGTAGTGTCATTACAATCCCAATGCTCTATGAGAAGTTAGCTCGTTATATCCCAACTTTTCCAACAATTAATACAAACACAGAAAAAAACAGCGAAGATAATTCTGAATCATTTTATGATTCAAAAGGTTTTAAACGACCGAGAATTATGCGAGAATTGAAGCGGTGTCATCGATGCAATCGAATTGGACATCTTTTACGTGAATGCCGAACGAGTGTGGACAAGCTGCCAAATAAAGCAATTACGCAGAGTACCGACATAAGCGATGGACCTTCAACAAGTAGACAAGACGTGAAAATGAAATCTGAGAACTGTACATTTTGCCACAAGAGAGGCCACAATACGGAACAGTGCTGGACAAAACAACGAATGGATAAACGAACCAAAGATATCAACTCTGTTTCCAACGGACGGGTATGTACCACTCCTATTATAGTAAATGGAAAACTCAAATATGTTCTAATTGACAGCGGAGCATCGTGTTCTTTGATAAAAGAATCATTAGCGAAATCTTTGGGTGTACACCGGCAGCCTTCGCATATTTACCTTTGTGGACTTTCCAATGAGATACTAACTTCTACGGAAAAAATTACTGTCATAATCCAGTTAGAAAATGTCTCATTAGAAACTGATTTTTATATTGTGCAAGACAAAGAAATACGGTACGACGTAATAGTAGGCAGAGACGCTATAACTTCAACCGATATAATGTTCATAACTTCCTGCAAAAGTACTACAATTGTTCGACGCTCCCAGTTCCAGAAATATGAAACTGTTTATAACTTGGAGGACGCTATACAAAACTGTGTTAGTCACGTTCCTGTACAAGCTCAAGCTCAGTTACGAGAACTGTTGATAAAGTACTCTGGACTTATTGCTTTGAAGAACAAAATCCGTGAAATCAAAACAGGCAGCATGGAAATTAGAACCACGACTTGTGAACCAATTGTTTACCATCCATACCGTTTGTCGGCATCTGAACGTTCTAAAGTACAAGAAATAATAACCGAGCTCCTTAATAATAATATTATACGAGAGTCCACTTCACCTTACGCGTCGCCTATAATATTAGTAAAGAAAAAGGACTCAAGCGACAGATTGTGCGTAGATTATCGTGCACTGAATCGTGTTACTGTAAAGGATAGATATCCGTTAGCTCTGATTGACGATCAGTTGGACAGATTGGGAAAAGCGCGATTTTACACCGTTCTTGACATGGCTTCCGGTTTTCATGGTATACCTATCAAAGGAAAAGATTCAATTGAGAAAACTGCCTTCGTCACACCGGACGGACACTATGAGTGGATGAGAGTTCCTTTTGGCTTATGTAACGGACCCAGTACCTTTCAAAGGGCCGCCAATACTGCGCTCAAAGGGTTGAAAGATGACATCGCCCTCTCATACATTGATGACGTAATAATACCTTCCATGACCATAGAGCAAGGCCTAGAACGTCTAGACTTAGTTCTCAAAGCATTAGATGATGCTGGATTTACTTTAAACTTGAAAAAGTGCAAATTCTTGCAAGAGGAAATTGAGTATTTGGGTCGAGTTGTATCTAAAGATGGAATTCGTCCTGGAAATGCAAAGATTGAAGCTTTGAAAAATGCTCCAGTACCAACAAATGTAAAAAAAGTTAGACAATTGATGAGCTTAGCTGGTTACTTCCGTAAATATATACCAGAGTTTGCGACAAAAACAGCATGTATTACCAATCTGCTGAGAAAGGATATAAAATTCAACTGGACCGAAGAATGTGAAATATCACGAAAGTACTTGATAGAAAAATTAACTAGCCAACCATTGTTGGTAGTCTTTGATCCTGACCGTGAAACAGAATTGCATTCAGATGCAAGCAGCCTAGGATTTGGGGCAATACTATTTCAAAGACATGACAAAGATCTACGGGTGGTATCATATTATAGCAAAAAGGCTTCCCCGGAAGAATCTAAATATCACAGCTATGAACTCGAGACACTTGCAATCGTATATGCTTTAAAATACTTCCGAGTGTACTTATTAGGCATCAAGTTCAAGCTAGTTACAGACTGCAATGCTGTTAAAGCGACATCAAAGAAAGAGACTTATTGCCAAAAGTAGCGAGATGGTGGGCATACATACAAGATTTTAATTTTGATATAGAGTACAGGAAAGGCAGTAGCATACAGCATGTAGACTTTCTGAGTAGAAATCCAGTAACTGAGAAGGACCAATCAAGATCAAGAGTTGACACAGAAAATGTTCTAATAAATGATCAAGTGACATGGCTGGAAGCCACACAAAAGGGAGATCCAGAAACAATGGATTTAACGAGACGAGTACAAGAAAACCCTGATGAACTGAAAGAATATACGATAAAAGATGGAATATTGATGAGAAAAAATGAGAATATAACACGGTATTATGTACCGTCTTCGATGAGATTTAACCTTAATCGACTGTATCACGATGAACAATGCCACATCGGCGTAGACAAAACAATAGAATCATTGAAAGCCAAATATTGGTTTCATAAAATGACTTCTTTCGTGAGAAAATATATCGGCCACTGTATCACCTGTTTATCTGCAAAACGCCCGAGTGGACCAAAACAAGGATTGCTACACCCAATAGAAAAACTACCAATCCCTTTTCACACAGTACACGCTGACTGTACAGGTCCATTCGGTACATCGAATGATCTTTATAGATACATATTATTACTCGTGGATGCCTATACCAAATTCATTATATTGGTTCCACTGGAGAGCCTCACGAGCTCGCAACTTGTCAAAGCCTTAGAACCACAACTCAGCTTGTTTGGAACCACAAAAAGAATCATTACTGATAAAGGAACAAATTTTTCAAGCAAAGAAACAAAAGAACTTCTCAAAAGAATGGACATTGAAGTACATTATATAGCAAGCAGCGCCAGCAGAGCAAATGGCCAAGCTGAAAGATACGTTGCTACAGTTTTAAACTTACTGGCTTGCGAAGTAGAAAAAGGATCAGAATGGTCGAGCGTTCTATGGAAATTACAATTAACACTTAACACAACGTTACAAAAAAGCATCGGTTGCACACCGATAGAATTATTAACAGGCATTCGTTCGGAAGTACCTGCTTTGAGGCGATTAAGTGCCAATTTACCTGATATTGAGTCAGCTGTTGATGTTCATCAATTACGAGTTACAGCAGAGGAAATACTCAGAAATAATGCATTGAAATCAAAGCAAAAGTTTGATAAATTGCGAAGAAACAACTTGCAATTGAAAGAAGGCGACATTGTTTACGTTCAGCAACAACGAACCCGCTTGAGCAAACTAGACCCACGTTATAAAGGGCCATTTTTAATTATCAAGAGCTTGCCTAAAGATAGGTACAAAGTCAGAAATGTACAAAAAAAGACAATACAGATTGTACCCAAAGATAGAATCAGGCTTTGGCACAGAGAAGCTGGCGAAAATGTTATGACCGTGATAGCCCAATAGATAAGGTAAAGCCCAATAGATAAGGTAAATTTAAAAAAAAAGAAAAAAAAAAAAAGTGTAGCGCGAGCGGCTGACACAGTGCGCTAGGACCGCAACAAAAAAAAATAAAAAAAAAATATATAAAGTGTAGCGCGAGCGGCTGATACAGTGCGCTAGGACCACATAAAAAATACTATTAATAAACAAAGCGTAAGCGACTATTCGAAATAGTGCGCTGGGATCGCAGTTCAGTAACAATAAAATAATTAAGTGGCGTAAGCAACTTACAAAATATGTAAGTGTGCCAGAATCGCAAAACAAAAATAATACTCAAATGTAAAAAAAAAGGTGCTGAGGGAACTGCACCTGGCAGTTCAACAAAAAAATGTACTTCAGTAGGGTCGTAGACCGCGCCTGAATTATGACAAAAAAAGCACTTATGAATCGGGTCGTTGACCGAGCCAAATAATAATATGACAAAAGAAGTGTCCCTCAGATACTTCTAAATATGTTTTGTATGCATTTGTTTTAATATTTTTCTGTTTTCAGGTAAAATAGAGACAAGCTTTGAGAGCAAAGCTTGGGGCAGGAAGGCCGTGATAGCCACGCCACACCACCGGCGTGCATTTAAATATAGTTAATCGTAAGCGTATAGAAATAAGGTTGTAGTTCAAGTAAGTAGTTGTCTAAGGTTGACTTAAGTCCTTTGTTATTTGTCATTGATATGGTAGAACTAAGATGTACTCATAGGTTTAACAAAACAGTCTGAATTAGAGAGCGATTAGAACTGACGCGTGACGTTTTATTTCGAATTATAATTTACCCCTTCTATCACGCGCAACAACGATGCAAATAGCCTCAACATAAACGAATACTGTATAACATAAAATAAACTGATATACATCCGACAAGCAGTTGTTTTTTTATTTCCTATTTTCAACAGGTTTGCAAAGCATCGCGATAAGCTCATAATACTCGTTAGACGTAATTGGCAAGCCACTAATTCACTAAAGTCCATTCAATAAAGTAACCGAATATTGAAGGAAAATATATAATATAATAATATTATTAGGAATTGCTTGGCTGTCCATTTAAAAACTCAGTAACTTTAAAATGTCTAGAACTGTTTTTTTCGATATTGTTGCAGTTTTTATGACTTAAAGTAAGCGATATGTTGGTCACTGTGTTTTGATATTGCACAACCGTGCTATTTCTGTGCACTAAAGTTCATATAAGTCCACGTCAGAGGGACATTTTTTTATCAGCATATATATTTGGGTCATTCCATGTCAAATCGAGTATTAGAAAATCTTTTCGTCCATGTTTTCGTCGAGTATTAGAAAATCTCCACATCTTCGGATTCTCCTCCTCATCAGGTCGCGACCCACCTTCCCAGGCGTTCCGTTGGATTTGGATCGGTAGTGCTCGAACAAAGGTTGACCCACACTTTGGTCGAAGTCTACCGGTCACAAAATTTTTTCGATTTTCAAAAAACAAGATGGCCGCCATACAAAAATGAGATTTTTGTATCTTCTCCGATTCGGACCAAATTCGATATTCTTGGGTTTTAGGGGTCGCTCAATCTGAATATCTGGTAAAATTTTCGATTTTGCCATTTTCCAAGATGGCCTCCATACAAGGAGTGGTGTGGCGAGGCCGAAGGCCGAGCCAAACCACGACGCGCCGCGAGGCGAGGCCGCAGGCCGAGGCGAGTTGTGTATAAGGCGAGGCCGAAGGCCGAGCTCCACGTAGGGCGAAGCCCGGAGCGTCCCCCCCCCAATCCAAGATGGCCGCCATTTAAGTGTAGATTCTAAAGGTGAGGCGAGGTCGTAGACCGAGCCGTACACGCGAGGCGAGACCGAAGGCCGAGCCGAGCTGCGTATAGGGCGAGGCCGAAGGCCGAGCTCCGCGTAGGACGAAGCCCGAAGCGTCACGAAGCATCTTACCCGCCGAGCGCCATCAGCCAATTTTCGGGCATACCGACATGGGAGTCGTTTATTGGGTTTTCGGGTGTGCTGATTCCGAAAATGACATGTATTTTGAAATCCAAGATGGCGGACATGCAGTTTTAGAAAAAAAACGTCATAGGTGTCATTTTATAGTTTTTTGGGGTTGCTGATTTCAATTTTTGTAATCCAAGATGGCGGACATGATCGTTTCAGAACTGTCGAGCTGAGTTCGAAAATGACATCCAAAATGGCGGAAATAAGTACCTATCTGATGTATCTTACCCGCCGATCGCTATTAGCATTCCGGAAATGACATCCATTTTGAAATCAAAGATGGCAGACATGCAGTTTTAGAAATACTTAATAGGTTTTCGGGGTTACTGATTTCGAAAATGACATCAGGTTTGTAATCCAAGATGGCGGACATGCATTTGATTGATTTTTGGAGGTGCTGAGTTCGAAAATGACATGTAAATCGGCGGTGATACCTATATGTAGATATGGCACGAGTATGGTTTACAGTTTATCGGGGTTACCTACATTATCTTTTTGGTATTTTGGATGACTTTCAATTATGTAGTTAGCGAAAATTAAGGTAAGTCATCCTATCAATATTAATTCAAAAGTCGAGGATGGCATAACTACCTACTTGTACTTTCCTACTTTTCAAATTCCTACTTATGATGAATAATTTAGGTTTATTTAAAATAATCTAACCTACAAACAAATATCTTGGGTGTTGTTTCCTATAGGTTCCCACTTAAATACTTACATCAGAAAGTTCTTACTTTGAATTTCAAAAGTATCTTTCAAGTAAAATAATAAATATTAGGTAAACCTCTTTTTTCTTTAAATACTTATACTTACTTAAGTTTAATAACCTCTAAAAATGAAAAATAACTTTTGTAGGAGCAAGCTACAAAAAATCGTAGTATCGCATGTTTTCATACTGTATTGTAGATAATTTTCAGCCGTAGTGTCTATTATCCTACCATTGTTGAGCATGCTTCATCAGCCCACATATTATTCATTATGTTGTTTGTTGTCCTATGAAGCAATAAGGTTTATCAAGGACAAGGAGGTATGGTTGACCCTTGGAAGCAGTGTTGGAGTGTTTGGTCATGGACTACGTGCTGTTGTGATAAAGAGAGGTTTTGCAATGAAAAGGTTATGTACCTAACCTGATGCGCTGGCCTCTGTACATATTGCAATGGGGTACAAATCCAAGTATAATAATACACACATCAACACGGTCTAGGGATATTGCACGATTTTTCATACAAAAAAGGTCTGTTTGAGAAGCTATAATAGCATACTCGAGATACATGGAGGGCTATAATTTTCAGACGAGCAAGTGCAAAATCTGAATTTTCAGTTCTCATCAATAAATTTTGTTTTACTTGAAATTTGTGAATACAAAAAGCAGGCAAGAAGTGCATTTTCGTTTTCGTTTCCGTCACGTTTTCACAAACTTTAAGTAAAACAAAATTTATTGAAAAATTATAGCCCACCATGTATCTAGAGTATGCTTTTATAGCTTCTCAAATAGGCCTCTATTGTATGGAAAATCGTGGAATATCCCTAGAACGCGTTGATGTGTATATAATAAAATCTTTATTAAACATCAGAACATACATATTTTTTGAAACAAAAATTACTTAAAAATAGGGAAAAATAATAAAAAACATGTCTGCTAGGATGTACAGGGACAACAGCACGTCATGCTATCCAAAACTGTCAAATTTCTTCAATCAATTTTATCTCCAAGCATTAGAGTTTATTATATTTGAAATTGGAAATTGATGTGCCGTTGACTGTACCTAAATAAAATTGTTACTAAGTTTTAGAGTAATTTTTTTAGTGAAAATAATAATACAAAATTAAAGAAATCAATTACAATATTATGGTGACAATAATTACAAATGTATTCTTTCATTACATGTTACTGTTACCATTATTTCATCTGGACTGATTGGTTAGGTACTCGACATAGCTTGTAGGTAATTTGTTTACTGTAAAAACTCTGAAAAAAAATACAGGTAAAACAGTTAAGCGGGTATTTTTTATTAATATTTTCTCATAGTGAAAAACTTGATTAACCTCAAAGTGGCAACTTAGTCTTTTACTTGGTTTGGTTTTTTACAATACATACATCAACAAAAAAACAATTAATTAAAGATATAATTACAAAAAAACAAACATAAAACATATAAACAAAGTGCTGCACTGTGCAGCCTAAGTTGCACAGATGAAAACACTATCTATACACTATCTATATTACACATTAAACCACTCTATAATGTAATAAACAAAAATTCAATCGGCACAACAACCCCTCACGCCGAGTTCCCGCCGAAAATCCTCAAGCCAAAATCAATGGGTGCGTTCGAATACCAAATGTCGCCACAGATTTCATCTAAGCGTCTTCTAATTAGAAAAAGTTCTTGAATAGTTTTTAAATTCTTTTTAACTTTTGATGTCATTTTCTATATTTTGAAGGAGAATTATAATATTAAATTACGTTTAGAAATAAGTTGAACTTATTTTCAATAAGACACTGGCCATAATAAAAAAAAGACTTTCTAAAACGCGGCAATTCCAATGCAATACACAGTGTTTTGTTTTTTCTGATTACAGGTAAGATTTGTGAATTTTATCAATTTCAAATTAATAATTCATTATTGTTAAGTTTATTTGTAAAGATTTAATTAGTTTAAAACAATTAGCGATGGTCACATCGTTGTTTTATTCAAACACATTTGAAATATACCTAATAACATCTTTTCAAATAGGTGCCGCAGAATAGTGAACAAGATGGAATCCAGAAGCAGCGTCGTCCCGACTTCTTCAGAGTGCGTAGCCGAAGGTTAGTGAATATTGTATTATTGTTGACCTATAAGATAATGACTGCATGACAGCGCACAATGTCATTGACATAGGTAGTCATTGTTTTTTATGTTTGACGATTTCCGATTACGGTTAGTACCTATTTATTAGTTGAAACCAATAGTTTCTAATTTGAAAAGCATTTTGTTGTTATTACAGAGTCCAGTGCATCAGGTTAGGTACTCCATTGTCATTGCAAAACCGTCCCTATTATAGCAGCGCAAAGTGCACGCTTGTGGCAATCTAATATGCGGCCCTCTGTCCTAAGTTAGTTTAACTGAAAGCCAAGAGTACTTATTAGGTATTCTGTGACTGAAAGTTACTTCATGATTTACCTACTTCTGCTTATATAATTTTTACTTCTACTTATAGAATAGATTCCTTCTCAGTTATCTGAACAACTGTTTTACACAATAACTCATGTGACTATACAAATTTACAAAGGTATTTAATTTTTTCATACTTAGTACTTACAATTGTACATCCTGATGTTTGATTCATATTTTATTGCATACATAGGTTTTATTTAACCTAATGTTCCTTTTTCTGTAAAAATCCTTTGGATAGACAAATTTTTAAAGATTATTCCAGAAAGTTTAGGAGAATCATTACTCAAACCCAAAAGTCTCAGAATAACTATCGAATACTTACTTCAAAGAATAAGTCTAAAACTACATGGGACATCATAAATAAATCAAAATTTCAAATTCCAAAAGACAATGTATCACAACTAAGCGTAAATAATAAAATAATTTCAAGTCCAAAACAAATTGCTCAATACTTCAATAACTATTTCATTGACGAAGTAAAATCGCCACTTAGGACTTTGTCCCCTCGTAACTATTTCACAAACAGTAATTATAAATCATTTTTCATGAAACCTACAGACCCGATGTCAGTTGCTAATGTTATTAAAAATTTAAAAAATAGTTTAAGCACAGGTTATGATAATATATGCACAATGGTATTAAAGTCTTTATCTGACATAATTTCTTTTCCATTGTGTCATGTAATCAATCACTGCTTAGAGACTGGTGTGTTTCCAGATCGTCTAAAAGTCACAATTATCAAACCCATACACAAAAAAGGCGATAAAAAGCAAATGAGTAACTATAGACCCATTGCATTAATACCAATTTTTTCCAAAATTTTTGAAAAAATTATATATGAAAACCTCTACGGTTACTTCGAGAGTAACCATCTACTTTGTCATGAACAAAATGGGTTTCGGAGAAACAAATGTATTGACATAGCGATTTATGATTTTTTAAATATGGTTTATGACAAATTAGATAAAAAACAGACTGTTATGGCAATGTACATGGACATGACTCGAGCGTTTGACTGCGTACATTATGACACTCTTTTGTTTAAGCTTGAAACGTACGGAATCAGGGGAAATACCCTTAACCTATTAAAATCTTACTTAGATAACAGAGTCCAAATCACCTCTATAAGCAGTATATGTCCACAGTCTAAAACTGAAATTGTATATCAGTCTGCCCCTAAACGTGTTCGCTATGGTGTCCCTCAGGGCAGTATTTTAGGGCCACTACTCTTTCTTATTTATATTAATGACATGCCCAATTCAATAATGGACCCAATTATATTATATGCAGATGACAGTACAATAATTTATGACGAACAAAGTGACATTAATGATAGTATTATAAAAATAATTGACTGGTTGGAAAATAACAACCTTAAAATTAATTTAGATAAGACAAAAATTATGGAATTTTCAATAAGATCAGGACAAGCAGTATCAACAAATGTAACTTATAATAATGTAGAGATAGGAAAAACTAACACTACTAAATTCCTTGGACTTCATATTGATAAAGACATGCGCTGGCAAACTCATCTTAATTTTATTTGCAACAAACTAAGCCAATTTTCATTCTCTCTGTACAATTTAAATAAAATTGTAAATCGGAAAGCTGTTTTGACATCTTATCACGGATACGTAGCTTCTACTCTCAGATATGGTATCATTTTTTGGGGCAATGCTCCTTATATCATAACTGTATTCAGGGCTCAAAAGAGATGCGTAAGATCTATGTGTGGTCTTAGACGTAGAGATAGTTGCAGAAATTTATTCAAAGAATTAAACATTTTGACATTAACTTCCATTTATATATATGAAACAGCCCTTTTTATTCGTCGGAATCCTGACTTATTTCCTAAAGTAGCGAGTGTGCGCCGTAATATCAATCTAACTCATAGGGTGTTCAAGACGGCTCTTTACCAAAACAGTTTCTTTGTTATGGCACCCAGGATTTACAATAAATTGCCAATCAGTCTGCGCCAGTGCACAGAAATGACAACTTTTAAAAGAAAACTGTATAACTTTTTAGTATGCAAGGCTTATTACTCATTAACTGAATACCAAAACGATAATAATGTAAATAATGAATAGCTACTACTGTATTATATAGATTATATTAGACATTGCGATTTTTTATGTTCTGTGCAACTCACACATATATTTGTAAGCCACAGCATGCGGGCGAGGTATGGTGACACTAATATGTTTAGAATTAAGTTCTTTGTATACCCATATCTACAAATAAACAATTTGAATTTGAATTTGAATTTGAATCTGTACTTATTATCTTATCTCTATAGCTAAAAGTAAATTTAACAGCAAACTCAGTGAAAAACAATATGTATTTATGTATGTGTGTTTATGTATACCTAGGTACCTACTAGAAATTTGACTCTGAATTAATTTAAAAATATTGTGGTAAGTATAGACAAAAATACATACCATAGGTTGTAATCTTATCAAAAACTGATATTTTGTTTTAATATTAAATTATATTTTTCGAATCTGCTCTATTGTACAATGTAACAATAGTAATACCAGATCATAGTAATAGGTAGATTCCACCTTTTAAGTAATGGGTAGATTTCATCGATTAGTGAGATTAAGCAACATAAACAGACGCAGGGAACCTGATTATCACAGGCATTATTAAGCTTTCAGTCTTGGCCGTTATTGATTGACTACAGCCATTAAAATTAAAACCAAGTCAGAGGCCATTGTGCAGTTTCGCCACACACTTGACTATACCTATACAATTAGATGAAGATTTTTTAAGTTTTTATAAGTTGTAACTCACCCTGTATTGTATTTAACTTGGCTGTAATTAGATTTTATGTTTTTAATTTATGGGCTTACATTTTTTCTATGCCAGAATGGTCAATACTAGCATTTTAAAATACTTTTATTTACTTATTCGTTTTTATTTTTTTAAAGTTGCTTATTTAATTAATTACTTATCTGCAAATTTTTATTCTAGAAATTCTTGGTAGACAAAAAGTAATTCATTTTTAAACTTTTTATAAATAATCAGGTAACTTGACAAAAAAAGGGGTGTTATAAGTTTGAATGGTGTATCTATATAGATAAATATGTTTTTGTATCTGTGTGTCTTCCTGTGGTATCCTAGCTCCAGTAATATACTTATTTCAGTGCAATTTTTTTTGTTTGAAAGCTGATGTAATCTAGAAAGTGTTTAGATACATTAGTTCAAAATTGGGCCAGCCGTTTAAGGGGTGATAAATATTTTTTATTTTAGAGTTATTGGATTAAAAATCTTGTCAGATACATTGATTGGGTATGTCTGGGTATAATTAAATTTTGACTAAGATTATGTTGTTAGTATATTTAACTACCTACATAATATGAAGAATTTATTCATAATTAAAAAATAATAATTTAGGTACACAAACTTCGAAATTCAAATAAAAAGTGTAACATAAAATTACTATTTTAAGAACTATGTTATTATTATTTTTTTAAATTTCTTAAGTATTTCACAGGTGATTGGTATATTTACATAATGTATAAATGGAGTGACTTTAAATTAATTGGAAAAAGTCAGGGTAATGTAGTCCTGTTGTCGTCCGTAGCGCTTAGTCCCGCTTCTCATTCAGATTAGGTAGGTCAAGTCATTACAGTGTAGCGACTGCAAGCTGACCTGCGTGACCTCGGTAACAGGGAAGCCTGACCGGATTGAATCATGGTTACACATTCAGACACTTGGGTGTGCAGGTTTTCTCATAATATTTTTCGCTCACTGTAAGAATATTGTGATAGTGTGAAACTTATCCACATAACTCATCATAAAACAAGTATATGGTTCAAGTAAATAAATAAATTCGGGAATTTTTGTTTCTGTTCGTTTTTGTTATATGATTTTTACGAGGCTCACGGAAAGTAATGGGGTGGTGTAATTCGTGACCACTACCACAATTCTCAAAAAAAATCTACTTCTTATAGACGAAAAAAAAGCCATGTTATAAGTTTGACATGTGTAATTATCTGTATAGAATACAATTTTTTAACCATTGGCAATCTGTGTGGTCGCAATTCCGCCAACTGTTTATCCGTGTCTGTGGCATCGTAGCTCCTTACTAAATGAATAGACTGTTGCTTAAGTTAAACGGACGGGCGAGTTTCAGGCGTGTGAATGAATATCAACCATTTATTTCGTTCTTATCAACCACAACAATAATTTTCAAAGCTTCGAACTGTCAGTTTGATGATATATTTTCAAGACATGCTAACCTTTAGTCTGTGCTGTACCATTAAATTATCTGCGGTACAGGGCTTATAGGAATGATCTCAATGAGTACATGGTAGATAGATTATTGTTGGGGTCACATGGTAATCTTTATCTATTAAAGATAGATAGAAAAAAAAACAAAGAAACATTAAAAAAAACATTAAAGATAGAAATACATATTTAAAAAAATATATTTTATAAATCATGAAAATAGTAATTGATACTATTACTAATGTTGAAAGAGCAAAAGAGACATTTTGAATTTTAGAAGTTTTTAGCCGAGGGTCTATACATTTTTATTTTTTTTACATATTTCCTTGGGGAAAGTATAATAGTGGTACATAAGTAGATATAAATAAATATATTGTTTTGTAAAGATTTTTTTTTATTAGGCAATCGCATTATTAACACCACTATAAAAAAATGACAGATTAAGGCTTCCTTATAATATCTACCGGAAACGCGAATTTAAGCCCATTTACATGACGGGGTGGTGTCGTTTGCGCCGCACCGGAACGTTCGATGTTGGCGCTCGCGTGGGCTGCTATAGGTCCTAAGGCGGAGAGCTTGTGGCTCCGGCTGCTGACATCTACTTGCTGCTTGGGCCGGGCTAACCCTAGGCACCCGGACCGACACGTACTCTTGATGATTTTTTGCGTTGGTATGCACTTCTGGTCCCTAACTAGAAAATGTTTTTACGTGAAGATGACTACTTCGACTGGCAGACGGTCGCCATAAAGAAGTCGGAACACACTGCCACTGTGTTTCACTGTCTGAAACAGTGACTGGCAAAGGTCGCCATGTAGAAGTAGGAGCCAGAGGTAAAAGAAAGTTGGTCAAAAGAATACTCAAAAAATAGGTACTGGTTTATTCGGGACATTGGTTGGCTTATAAGTACACTAAATAATGTAGGAGCTTTGATAGAACGAGATACATAGTATGACATCTGATATTGTAGTCTATTATTTGACCTAAAGACATGAGTTTGCATTACAATACATCTCTAGGCTTTGACCCTATTATTTAATATTTAGGTTTTTTTTAACACTAAATTTTGCATCCACAGACTTGATGTCCGTGCTAATATTTAGGTTACATGCGTCATAGTTAAAGTTGATTTCATACTACTTATTAGGGAGTGCACACACTACAGTTGTTCAGTTTAATAGGCTGATTCACATCCTTAATTTTCGCCAGTTAATTTAAAGTCACCTAATAAATATTATAATATGTGTAATTTCCTCATAGTGCTATTTAAAATTTTGATCTGGGAAATGCCTAATACCAATAGAACTTAATAAATGTGTTTTACCTAATACATAATTAATTTGTTATATTTTCTAAAAAAATAACAATAAGCCACTAACTAAAGGTTTCATATTATTATTATCAGTATTATCACACACCTATCATATCATAACGTTTTAAAAAATACATTATTTTATATGGGCAAGACTTGCTTAAATCGGGTTCACATTATAACTTATTTTTGAAGCAAATGCCATACTGCCATGTCTTCATTGTATTTATCTGAATAAGCTTCTTCCAATATAAAATGATAGAAAATTTTATATTTTGTTTTTCAATTGATAGCCAGTGCAATTCAATTTATAGGTCGTAATTTCATAGAATAGAATAATTTTTATTTGCATTAAATGTGGTAGTGCACGCATGGTTAGTCCATCGGAATGTTTTCTATAATTTTGTTCTATAATCTGGCATTTAATATAAAAAGTATAATAGGATTTTGATTAAAACTTTTACAGACCAATGACCAAGGTGACTTACATGGTTGACTTTTTGTCATGATAATATTTTTTACTTATAGAAAAATAATGTTTATCTTTATCGTGAAATAATATTACTGGTATATTTAACTTTATAAAACAATTAACATTTATTTTACGCAATTATCATTCTAAGTCTTCCATCATCGCTAAACAAATATTTCAACAAACAGGGCTCTGCTGATTTAAGTAACATTCCGCCTGCCATTTTGTTTACCATAATACCTAAAATTCCAGTATCTAATTAAAACTTTTTCTGCTTTTTAGGTCTGACTCATCAAGGGTTAGAGGGATAATTAGGTAAGGGAGCGCAGTGTACAGCTATGGCAGCATGTGCCGGGGTTTATTCGGTCCTTAAAAAACGGGAAATATTTACCACAGAAGATATCGACGATATTTTGAAATGGGGGGACGTTCTGTACGTAGAAAGATATAATTATTTAAGATCCATTAATCGTATACCGGCGAATACCAATTTGTTAGTCGCGAATGATCTACCCACTGAGTTACGCGTCGGAAATAAAGTTGTCAAAATTGAAAATTTGATGGACAACTACATAATAAACAACTTTTTTCCAAATAGTACTTCAGACAGAGAAGACAAAATTAAGACTCTTTCGGACATTCTTGAAAAGGAAGTTTTCGGTCAAAATCATAATGATGCTACTGATAGTATTTTGTTTACGGGTCAGGATTACACGTATTCTTTTTGGAGGCACAATAAAAAGTACTTTTTTTTTAATAGTCACGCTGTGAATGCGTATAACCGTAGCGAAGAGGACAGTACCTCAGGACCGTTGGTAGCTCGTTTGTTCCGGTGCGATTCTACGGTAGACTTAGCAAAACTACTTTTTGCTCGTGAAATAAACAACGGTTTGCAGTACGAAATGAATAGAGTACGAGTAATACTGGATGAAGATCTTGCGTCCAGTCAAACATCCGTACAAATGTCGACTCAAATATCTGAATCGATTTTAAAAGGTTTTCAGTTACCGCTGAGTCCGTCCGAAGAATCTATGCCCGCGGTAGGTCTTGCGTCGTCTCAAATATCCGTCCAAACGTCGACTCAAAATTCTGAATCGATTTTAAACGGTTGTCAATTATCACTGACTCCGTTCCAAAAAACTATGCCCGCAGTAAATGAAACTACAACTGCTTTTAATTACAACACCGCGCAAAATATTCAAAATGACCCAAAATTAACGTACCTAAAACCTGTGGTTGTGGTTGAAAAAATTAAAGATTCTGAGTTATCTAAATTGATGCCAGTAGTTGTCCGTCGACCATTTGAAATTGCGAATAAAACCATGGCGAACAAAGGCGGTCGGCCCAAAAAACAAAAACGCGGTAGAAAACCCACTAGAGAAAATGCGCATCTGGACGCGGTAAATAAATATAACAGAAAAAACCCTGACGTCCATCGCGCCGCTGTACAAAGATATACTCAAAACAATCCGGAAGTTAATCGCGCGGCCGTTGAAAGATATACCCATAACAATCCGGAAGTTAATCGCGCCGCCGTTGAAAGATATACACAAAATAACCCGGAAACCCATCGCGCCGCAGTTGAAAGATACTCGCAAAATAACCCAGATGCCCATCGCGCCGCTGTACAACGCTATGCTGAGCACCACCCCGAAGTAAATGAAGCCGCTGTAACACGATATAATGAATTAAGTAGAAACTTGGATCCGCCGTTGCATAGGTCGGCAAACCTGATAGGAGAAAAGCGGGGTTCGGAACTGAACACTATTCCGTTGTTTTCCCTAAAAAAAAATTCGTTGTTAGATCCGCAAATTTTTAAATGCCCACACTGCGGTGCCCCGCTTTTCGAAGAGGAAAGAAGTAGGGAATGGTGCTGTCATCAGGGGGTATATAAGGTTCAAGACTTTCCCCCGCTAGATGAAGATTTTTATTCTCATCCTGCTTTCCTCAATAGGCCGCGTGCGTACAACAATTTATTTTCATTTTCTGCACTCGGGGTCTCGCACGGATATCAACAACCTCAAGGCTTATCCTTTATCAAAATTCAGGGCCGTGTCTACCACCGCGTTTTCGATTTATGGTACAATCAAACGACTAATAATATTAACTTTTACATTAATGACAGCACCGAGAGGGAAAACTTAGCGGCCAGTCATAGCCTCGATAGGCAGATAGTCAGGTCGATTTCGTGCTTTTTGCATACCGTGAACCCGTACATAGATTGCTTCAAAAGACTTAGCTTAGAGCCATCGTCGGAGGCTTTCATACAATTTCAGAAAACCACTCGAGCCACCCACGGGAACATTCTCGGAGACCAGCCTATAGGTAGCGAAATTTCATTTTCTTTTTTCATTTATTACCATTCTTCACAATAGAATTGTGTTGAATATTGGTGTTACACCAACATTGGTGTTTTCGGCTATAATTAGCACAGACCGCGAAGAGCGTGTACCGCGTAGTATTGCCATTTGGAAAATAGGTGATAGTAGGCCTAATCAGGTAGATATCATGCATCCGCTCTATGAAACATTCCAGTATCCTCTTTTATATCCACACGGGAATCCAGGCTGGTATCCACATAAGAGGGGTAGTAACGGCGAAAAGATTCATCAGGTTAAATATGTCCGTTGCTTAGCTTTATCCGAGTCGCGTTTCAGTATTTTTGATCGATTGTCCGAAGAGTGGTTGGTTGATATGTACTGTAGAGTTTTAGAAGAGCGTCTCCGTTACTTGGAAAAAGCCCAAGCGAGAGGTCAACAAGACACGCTTAGGGTTGCACCACTTGAAGAATTAAGGCGGGAGATAGCAAATGATGAGACTATCAGAGGCGAAGGTTATGTTGTACCGGGACGAATCTATTTGTCCAGTTATATTTACAGGGGGTCCGCGTTATATGAAAATGAAGTACCTGGATGCTATAGCAATAGTGAACAGGTCAGGTCCACCGTCATTCTTTTTGACTTTTACATGCAACACGCGTTGGCCCGAGATAAGGCAATCAATATTGCCGGGTCAGCAAGCGAACCCCCTTATTTGCGCTCGAGTATTCAAATTACGACTGGGTCAATTATTAAAAGATTTAAAAAGTGGGAAATGGTTTGGCAAAATTGATTACGTCATGCACTGCCGCATGCACATATTTGTTTTACAGTCGAAAGCGGTGGGCCTGTAGAAAGCTCAGACATGGATAAGTTTGTCCGTGCTGATATACCTGATTCCTCAGAAGCTGAGGGCAGGTTGCGCGAGGCAGTCCTCACACACATGATTCACGGACCGTGCGGCCCGCCTCACCGCACAAATCTTCCGTGTTGGGATAGTGAAAAAAATAGATGCAACAACCATTTCCCAAAAAGAGAAACGCCGGTCACCTTCTGTGACGACAAAGGATTCATCAATTTCCGCCGCAGCAGTGAAAACGAGGCAATTATTAAATATCGCGGCAGAGAAATTAAAATTAACGATTTGTGAGTCGTTTCGTACAATGTCGCCTTGCTGTTGAAATATGACGCTCATATTAATTTGGAAGTGTCGTCGCAACGCACCGTCATAAAATATCTCTTCAAGTATATGACGAAAGGACCTGATGAAGCTCGTGTAGCTGTTGTTGATGAAGCCGACCGCAATAACGAAATTGAGCAGTACGTTACAAAACGTTACATCAGCTCTAGCGATGTGGCTTGGAGAAGTTTAGAATTTGATGTAACTTCTAGAAAACCAGCAGTAAAGATGCTTTCGGTTCATTTACCCGACCAAAATAACGTTTACTTTCGACGCGGTCAGGAAGAGAGTGCAGTCGGTAGCGCAGGCTCATACCTGTTAGATTACTTTGCCCGACCTTTAGGTGAAGAATTTGATGGACTGACGTACCTTGACTTTTACGAAAAGTTTAATGTGCTGTTATGTTGCACTCGGCCTTACAGCGGAGCCGTATGGACCTAGTGAACAGTAGTCGAGGTAGGCTACGTCGAGGGTCCTATAGATATAAGACCCTAGACGTAGGTAGGGTAAGGTCGAGTGAAAGGTTAGTGGTAGTAAGAGAAAGAGAGTAGATACAAGAGAACAGATGTATTTTATATAAGGCCTAACAGTACAAGTTTGGGTCCTGCCTCCCTAACGTCACTGGCAAGTTATAGGTAGCTGAGGGAAACAAGAGTTCGACTTAAGTAGGCACGACGTATCTGAAGCCAGGAGAACGAGGTCTTGACGGTGCTACGCCGGGTACTCGGCGCTCGAGGTGGTGACTGCGGCAGATTTCACGGCCCACGCCGGAGGCAAGATGAGGCTGCCCTCACGGCTCCTCGCCGGAGGCAGGATAGGACTGCCCTCACGGCTTCCAGCCGGAGGTACGAGGAGGCTGGAGTTATTGAGAGCCCCCACGCAAGGTGCGGTGGCAGAAGGGGGAACTGTGGAGTGAGTTCACACGCGCCTACCACTTTAGGGAAATATACTAGATGTCGAGTACTGTTGTAGCTTATGGTTCGCGCCTGAGCAAAGTCCCTGGGCCGTGCTGCGGCCCAGGGAGGCCTTGAGACAGTAAGGTAGCTGTCCTGTCCTTCTATTCCACGTGAGAGATGAAGGAAGACTCCACTTTTAAAATTCAGCCGTCAAAAGGTAAACAGAAAATCGTTCGCGAAACTCACGATTTCCAATTTTGATTTCAAATTCAAATAGAAGTCAAGATTGACAAGAATAGGTGGCAGATACCAAAGACAATATGAATCACGGTTGAACCATCATTCTATGTCAATGGTTTAGACGCCAACGACAAGGAATGATGCCATCAACCAAAGGCAGAGAGTAACCAAAGACATAGGATTCAATGTCAACGGCTATATGACAGACCAATGTAAAATACAATGTAAACAAATAAAACAAGAAATAGAAACTAACTAAAATACAGGAAGAGAAGAATACTACAGTGCACAAGACGGATCCACAATTAAAAACCGTTCAATCAATACCCACCCAAAACGGGAAATTCGTCACCAAAAGAATAAGGGGTAAGCTCATCGCGCGTTTTTTCTGGGTCGGGGCGAACAGAGCTGAATTCTACCTTAGACTTTTATTAAATGTTCATGCGTGTCGTAGTTACACTGACTTATTACAAGCTGGTGGTCCGAATTGCACGACTTTTCAAGAAGCCGCCAAAGAAATAGGTCTCGCGGATGATCAAGCCGAGTACGCATCATCTATGTTGGAAGCTTCGACCTTTTTTACCGGACCACGACTTCGTAGTTTTTACGTACTGCTGGCTACTATGGTGCCTCAGTTGCGACGATGTGGCACGAATATAAAAATCACTTGGCTGAAGATTTTTTGCACAGAATGCCAGGTGACGAAGAAAACGCGTACAGAATGTGCCTCATACAAATAAATCGCATGCTTCGTCGACACGGATCGTCATTGATAGACCAGGGCTTGCCGGAAGTCACAGACGACACGACGGAGTTAGGTAGGGAACGGACGGAGTATGATTTTGATAGCGCAAAATCATATGTACATGAATGGTTGTCGCAGCTATCTCCCGACCAACGATCCGTCTTCGACTACATAGATAGGCTTTACGTTGATAGGGAATTCCGCGACTCTAATAACAACGCGATTTTCATCGACGGACCTGCCGGTACAGGAAAAACGCTTTTATTAAACGTTATCACTACGCACATTCGCGGTTACTTGAAAGGCGTCAATTTGAATTGTGCGTCATCCGCAATTACCGCTCAAAATTATACCAACGGAATGACCGCGCATTCCCTGTTTCGATTCCCTTTAGATCTCGTGGATGACCGCGGAGTCTGGAACATTACAAATGGCACTCAAAGAGATGAACTGATTTCAAACTCTGACCTGATTGTGTATGATGAAGCGCCGATGGCTTACAAATACTTGATCAATTTGTTAGACAGATCGATGCGTGATTTGATGGGATCGAACAAAATTTTTGGGGGCAAAATTATCATTTTCGCAGGGGACTTTCGGCAAATTCCTCCAGTCGTGGTGGGTGCGCGTTCCAATTCCGATGTTTCAAACGCATCTATGAAAACTTCGCGACTTTGGAAAAGTTTAAAAACCTTTGCATTGACAACTTCGCAACGGTGCAGGGAGGACGCCGAATACGCAGATTTCCTTTTGAAGTTGGGCTCCAACGAGTTGCCTCTTCGTGTGTTGCCAGTGAACGGAATTCCTCAGCGAATGATTCAGCTGGATTCAATCGAGGTTGCTTCAAACTTGGAGGACTTGATTGAATTCGTATTTCCTGAAAATAACGTCAATGATCCAGAGTTGTGTGCTGGAAGAGCAATTCTGTGCACTCGCAATGATGCCGTTGGAGAAATAAATGCCAAAATTTTGCAACTTGTATCCGGAGACGTATCGCATTGTTATGCGATCGACAAAATGGTTAGCGAAAACGCCGATGAAGTATTTCTGGGTCCCGACCTTTTGCATACACTTTGTCTGAAAGGTATTCCAGATTTTGATTTAAAATTCAAGATAAATTGCGTGTGTATAATTATACGTAACGGTTTGGTTAGCGGCACAAAAGTTATCGTCAAAGCTATTTCTACGCGTCTCGTCACAGTACAAAAATTAGGCAGCTCGCAAGAATTTTTAATACCTAGAATTCTATTTAAAGCACCGATAGAACGCAACAGTCCGTACGAAATGTGCCGCCGCCAATTTCCGTTGCAGGTGTGTTACGCGATGACGATACACAAAAGTCAGGGACAAATGATTAAACGGGTAAGAGTAGACCTTCGGTCGGATGTCTTCAGTCACGGCCAACTGTATGTGGCCTTAGGTCGCGTCCGTACAAAACAAGACATCAAAATATTAATACCCAGAGGCCAACTCGTAAATAATAAACCCTACTCAAATAATGTTATAATTACTGAACTTTTAAATTGATAATTGGATAGCTTTAAAACTGGTACTTCTTGAAAAGGTATAGAATTGTTCACTTCTGTAAACTTCGGTTGGGTAGTCTTAATGTAAAATCATATAGTTTTAATCAGTAAAATCTTGTGCTGCAATGGCTGTATACTGCGTTTTTAGATTATTTTTGTAAATTTTACATACGAA